>CANIUD010000015.1:2400000-3060439 GCA_947470075.1 Closterium sp. Yama58-4 | reverse complement strand
GCGGTGGTCGCGGCGGGCCCGCGAGAGGAGGCGTGGGGCCCGTCGATGAACGAGCCAGTATGGAGGCATTTTCGCAGCCACGAATGGGTATAATTAGAAACGAACGACGGCCGTGTGGGTCGTGTGAGGGGAGACTACTTCGGACGTCGAATGGGCAGAGGTCGAGGGCGGAGTCGTCCGAACGACTCCGGATGTCGTCCGGCGGAGGGCGAACGGCGGACTGCGCGAACGCGAAAGGGAGGGTACGCGGCGGCGAGCGGGAAGCAGCGGCTCCCCGCGCGGGACGACGGGGGGGGACGGCGAGCTGGAGTGGGAGGACGGGATGGGATGGCAGATGCTGGCGCGTCGAGGCTAAACGAGACTATGTGGGGAGGGGAGGCGCTGTCGCTAATGGCCTCGCGGTTGAGGCTGCGGCAGCGAGAGGAGGCGTGGGGCGGTCTTGTCTAAGGTGGCGAGGCGCTAAGCGAGTGCGTAGGCGTGGCGATTTGTCCGCGCGTGCGCGCAAACAGCGTTACGCAGTTCAAAAACAGATTCTAACCCTAAATCTAGCTGTTCGGTACATATGTTGCCTAGTCTACGCAAAATAACCTACCGCCGTGTGAGAGCGTGTGCTATCGACTAAACTGAAGTTTTAGTATCCTTTTGTGATTCCTAAGGTTTTGAACTGTGGGTGCGGGGAGCTGGACGTGGGCGTTTGGGGGCTCACTTCGCCAGTCGGGGGGTTGGGGCTGTAATCATGTAACCAGTTTTTCAAGTTCCTAAGGTTTTTGGAAACCCAACTTTCAAAAGTATACTGTTGCTTTAAGGACACATAAGGTGTGAAAATAGTATGAAGGTGTGATGGGATTAGGGTTTGGAGGGGGATACAAACAAGTGTCGAGCAAGTTTCTGTACCCCCTAAGGCTAAACCCACTACAGCCTACATAACATTAAACATATAATTTGACACACCCCCATAGGCGAAGTGGGGGATAGCCAACACAACAAACGGTCACAAGACCAGTCAATAGAGGAAACAAAGCAAACCAAGCTCAGGGTGGATCACAACGTCACCACGCATTCTGAGCACAAGCACAAGGCCACAAGGCCAGTTCACAAGAAGGGTTATATATCAAGGTGAACAAGCAATGCAGTGATCTCAACCTAGCAAGGGTAAGCATGCAGGTGCAGGTATATATAGATCACAGTACAAGCAAGGTCAAGAAGTGAGCAAGTGAGGCCAAGTAGGCACAAGACCTAGCATAGTACAAAAGCGCTGATGATCACAAGGCTGAAGTGCCTTGGTAAAGATATCAGCAGTGTTGGCCTGAGAGGCCACGTAAGCAAGGCGCAGCTGACCACGCTGCTGCAGCTCACGAGCAAGGAAGTACCGAAGAGCAATGTGCTTCGTTCTGTGCTCCAGTCTGTGCTCCCGACACAAGGCCAGCATGGCCTTGTTGTCTACGTACAGAACTGGAGGAGAACGAGGCGGCTCTCCAAGGTCAGTCAGCAGGTAGGTCAGCCAGCGCAGCTCCTGTGCAGCCATGGCTCCTGCGTAGATCTCAGCCTCACAGCTGGAGCTGAGAACAGAAGACGAGCGAGTAGACCGCCACGAAACAGAGCCGGAACCAAGGCTGAAGGTGTAACCCTGTGACGACCGCTGTGTAGCCAGGTCGTCGACCCAAGACGCGTCTGCGTGACCCGTGAGGACCACTCGACTCCGCCCTCCAAGCACGAGCCCCATGCCCGACGTACTGCACAAGTAGCGCAACACCCTCTTCGCTGCAGCCATGTGCTCTGGTCGGTGTCTCCCAGGAGCAACATAGCGTGCCAAGATGCTAAGAGGGTATGCAAGGTCAGGTCGCGTGCAGGTCATCAGGTACATGAGGCAGCCAACAAGCTCTGGGTACGGGCCACTCGGCTCTACGGACTCATCCGAAGGCAGAGCTGAGAGCGAGTGGCGAGTAGACAGAGGAGTGGCCTGAGGCGAGGAGTACGTGAAGTCGAAGCGCTGAAGGACCTGCTGCACCATGTGTGACTGAGACAGTGTAATGGTGCGCCGTGCTCTGTCCCGGGTGATCTGCAAGCCGAGGTAGCTGCGCAGTTCACCCAGGTCTGTGCACGTGTGTCGCTTCTGCAGCTCGGACTTCACGTGGGCAAGTCCGGCAGTGTCAGCTGTAGCGAAGACCAAGTCGTCGACGTACACGAGGATGTAGAACGGCGGCAAAGAGGTGTCGGTGCGCAGAAACAGCGACGGGTCGGCAGTAGAAGGAGCAAACCCAAGAGCCGCAAGCGTAGTCCTCAGTGTGTCGTGCCACTCACGCGGCGCCTGGCGAAGACCGTAGACTGGCCGCCGGAGGCTCCACTGGGTGCCAGGAGGGAACGACCCAGTGAAGCCCGGGGGGCGGCGCAGCCAGATCTCCTCGTGCAGGCTGCCCTGCAAGAAAGCTGTGCTGAAGTCAAGAGAGTGAAGCTCGTAGTCACGATGAACAGCAACATGCAGCAGCACCCGAAGAGTGGTCATCTTCGGGGTGGGGGAGAAGGTCTGGAAGAAGTCAACTCCCTCTCGCTGACTGAAGCCTCGAGCCACGTAACGCGCCTTGAAGACAGGCGGAGAACCCGGCGGCCGCTTCACCCTGAAAATCCACATGCCACTGACGATGTTCGCCCCAGGTGGGGGAACCTCGTCGACATAGGTGCGTGTGGACTTCCAGGAAGCCATCTCTGCGTCCATGGCTGCCTGCCACTGAGAGGAGTAGGGACCCTCTATCGCCTCTGCGTAAGAGCGCGGAGTCGGGATGTCTGGTGCATCCGGGTCTCCCTCAGGGGCAAGTAGCGAGGACACAAGATGAGGTAAAGCAGCAGCAAGACACTGGAACTCCTCCTGCCTGTCCTCAAGGACGTCCGTGCTAAGAGCACACTCACCCCCGACGGACGGAGGACAGACAGACTCAGACTCAGTAACAAGACTGGCAGTGAAGTCTAGACGACAGGCAGCAGCAAAGTCAACAAGCAGCAGCGACAAGAGCAGACGCAGTAGCAGACTCAAACGACGGGTCAGTGACAACTGTGGCTAGCAGACGCGTGACAGTAGGGTGCTCAGCACGAAACCGGTCAGACGCAGGGTCCGGAACGTCAGGCAACGAGGACGCAGGAGGAGACGGCAGAGGAACAGGCTGCGGAGCAGAGGAAGGACGACGGACTACGAGGTGTGCGCTGGGGACAGCCGGCTGACGCGAGCGAGGAACACGACGACCGGTACGACCAGGACGAGCAGGCGAGACAGGACGCGACGCAGGCTCACGACGCTCAGCAGGACTACCTGTCTGCTCGGTGTAAGGAGAAGGAGCAGGCAGCGGTGAGCCAGGCTGTAACGGAAGACCAGTAGACGACGGGAGAGTAAGAACCTGACGAAGAGCAGAGTCAGACGGCGGCAGAGACGACGGAGACGGTGGAGCGAAGAACAGTCGTGTCGGCGCAGCTGCGCCAGTACCGGCAGCTCCAGCTCCAGTACCTCCAGCAGCTCCAGCACCTCCAGCAGCTCCAGTCCCAGAACCGACACCTCCAGCCCCAGGGTCTCCAACCTCAGTGTCTCCAGCAGCAGCACCCCCAGAACCAGCACCCCAAGCCCCAGCAGCTCCAGTACCCCCAGGACGAGCACCTCCGGAACCAGCGACTCCAGCAGTAGAGCCCCGGGCACCAGCAGTGCGACCCTGACGGCGACCGTACTGGTCCTGCAGCTGCTGTGAGGTGAGAGGCACACGTGGACGAAGGCGGCTACTCCAAGGAGACCGCGCAACAGCAGACTCAGAACCCTCAGCGCCAGCACCCCCAGGCTCCTCACGCGTAGGCTCAGTACCCGTAGACTCGGCACCCCCAAGCTCAGCACCTCCAGGCTCCTCTCGCGCAGGCTCCGCACCCTCAGACTCGACACCCCCAAGCTCAGCACCTCCAGGCTCCTCACGCGCAGGCACAGCACCCCCAGACTCCGCACCCCCAGGCTCAGCACCTCTAGGCGCCTCTCGCTCAGGCTCCGCACCCCCAGGCTCAGCACCCCCAGAGACAGCACCCCGAGCAGGACCACCTCCAGCAGGACCTGAGTCACCAGTGACCTCAACAGGCGCAGGTACCGGAGGGTCTACCTGAGAAACACCTGAAGGAGCAGGACCTGGCGCGGGGAGGGGGTCTACCTGGGGAGGACCTGGAGCGAGAAAGAGCGGCGGGGGGGGGGCGAGAGGCAGTGCGGTAGGGAAAGAGACGGTAGAAGGGAACAGACTCGTCAAAGGTGACGTCCTGAGACGCAAAGACACGGCGCGAGGTGGGGTCGTAAAACTGCCAGCCAGGCGCGTCAGGAGGAAAACCAAGGAAGACGCAGGGAACGGCGCGAGCAGAGAGCTTGTCCGCGGTGAGATCGCGGACAAAGGCACGAGCACCCCAGACCCGGAAACGCGACGCATCGCCAACCTCCCCCGTCCACAGCAGCGTGGGCGAGGTCTCCGGCAAGGAGACACGGGGCCAGAGGTTGAGCTGATGCGCGGCGTACCGGACCGCGAACGGCCACAGAAAATGGGGAGCCGCCGCATGGATCATGGAGGTACGAGCGACCTCCATGACTAAGCCAATGCGGCGCTCAGCAACCCCATTCTGTTGCGGAGAGGCCGGAAGCGTGAACGACTGGGTAATGCCGTGCTCCGCACAGAAGGCTGCCAAGAGGTCAGAGGAGAACTCACCACCTCTGTCAGAGTGCAGACGCAGGACAGGGAAGTCCCGCTCAAACCGCTCGCGGAGCTGGAGACGCACAGCGCGGATCCAGGGGATCAAAACAGCAGGGACGTCCCCCTTGCTGCGCAAGGGAAAGACCGTGGTGTAACGCGTGTAGTCGTCGACAACCAGCAAAAAGTACCGCTCACGGCCCTGTCCCTGGACGCGGGCTGGGCCCCACACGTCCAGGTGGAGCGTCTGCAGGGGAGCCTCTGTGGGAGGAAACGAGGAGGAGTGAGGAGCGGCGCGCTGCCGCCCCTCGACGCAGGGAATGCAGGGCGGCGCAGGCGAGGGAGGGAGGGCAGGCAGAGACCTGGGAAGCCCAGAGACTAGGGAGCGAGAGTGCATGCCACGAAGGCGAGGAAGGGAGGGGTGACCAAGGCGGTGGTGCCACAGAAGCGTGTCGTGCGACAGGCGGCGGCACTCACACTGGGTAGCTACCTGGGCAGACGCGTACAGCTGAGGAGACAAAGGAGTGGAGCGTGAAACAGTGGTGAGGGTGTACAGACTAGACCCCGGCTCACGAGTGAACGTGGCCAGGTGGCGGCCAGTCTTGGAGCACGTGCAGATCGCCACACGCTGCCCTCCAGGAGTCCAGGTGTCAACCCAGTGATCCTGGAGGACGGCGTTGCTCACCAGGTTCGTAGAGAACGAGGGAACGTGGAGACCTGACAGCTCACCAGACGGGACCGCCGGGCACGAGAGCACAGTCGTGGCTCATGCAAGCACTGGGCCCCCAGAGGGGTCAGCCAGTGAGACAGGGACAGGTGCAGGGAGGGGAGTGACGGTGGTGCTATCGCGAAAGAAACAGCGGGAAGCACCAGAGTCAAGTGTAAACGTGTGCAAGGCCTGAGTCGACTCAGTACCACGGGGAGCAGACTCACTAGCACCTAGGGCTGCAGCCCTTATACCGGGGTCAATACCAGGATCAGGTAGCAGTCACCCTCAGCACTAACAGTCAATGCATACATAGCAGCAAGAATAACATCATAGTCCAGATCAAAGATAGGCACATCACGCCTAAGCAGCTCGGCCCAGTTGGGGAACTCAGTAGCATCAGGATACTTGGCACGCCAGGCGTCACTAAGCCTGGCAAAACAACGATACTCAGTGTGAAAACCGTTGCAGGGGCGACCCTTGCGGGGGCCAGTACGAATGACATAGGGGCAGCGGTCAGAACCCCGAGACGCCCCACGCCCAGCATACCAGTCATTGAGCTGCTGGGAGGTGAGGGGAGGAAGCTGCTGCTGCTGCTGTGGCTGCTGCTGCTGCTGGCCACCCTTCTGGCCAGATCCACCCCCACTCCCACCTCCACCGCCACTGCCGCTGCCTCCTCCCCCACCACCGCCGCCGCCGCCTCCACCGCCCCCGGTCCTGCCGCCACCCCACCCACCGCCTCCACCCCCACGGCCACCCCCACCACCTCCACCACCCCCGCCGCCTCCACCACCGCTCCCTCCACCGCCACCTCCGCCACCCCTGCCACCCTTGCCGCTCCTGCCACCACCACGCTTCCCACCAGGAGTGGAAGCCGCTGCGACCTTCTCCGCACCGAGGAAGTCGACAGCAGTAGCAGCAGAGGCGTAGGAGGGGTCAAGAGGGGAGGGGGAGCACCCCTCAAAGAGGGGAGTGCGGGGAGTGCCACGAGCAGCACCGACAGCGAGGATGTTCTTCTCTGCTGCGACCAGCTGCTGCTCGAAGTCGTCCAGAGTGATAGTTGGAGGATCCTTGGCAAGGAAGTAATCCCTGACAGAGCGAAGAGTGTCAGGGAGGCGGGTGACGAGGATGTAGAGGGTGAAGTACAGCGGGGGGGTGTTCGTGGCGAGGAACTCGGCGGTAAGAGCGGCTCGAAAGCGGGCGTCACTAGCGCGGAGGTGAGTGATAAGGTCGGCAGCAGTGTGAAACGAGGCTAAGTCTGGGAACAGGTATGGCAGGATGAGACTACCAACGGTGGCTGTGGCCGGGGCGGAATAGCGGGCAACGACAGCATCATACAGCGTCTTGGCAGTCTTAAGCTGGTTGAAATGCGCGCGCTCAGAGATCGGTAGGTGATTGCGAATAACAAGGCGTGCGACTGCGTCGCGGAGCTCCCACTGTGCTCGTTCAGGGGCAGGAGCAGTCTCAGCTGGAGTAGGGACAGTGCCAGTGACATAGGCTAGTAGTGATACTCCGTCTGCGACGTCAGTCATAAGGTAAAGTCGCAGATCACTAAGCCAGGTGTCAAACTCGATGGGGCGGCCGTCAGGCTCAAAAGCGAGAACAGTAAGGGTCGCCATGGTTGCAGCGCAGGCAAAAGTAGCTGGCTCAGGCAGCAGGCTCAGGCAGCAGGCTCAGGCAGCAGGCTCAGGCAGTAGGCTCAGGCAGCAGGCAAAGGCTGCAGGTTCAGGCAGCAGGCAACTGTAGCAGGCAGGTGCGCAAGGCAGACGGTAGAGGCGCAAGGCAGGCAAGAAAAAGACAGGGTAAACCCTAAACCCTGGCGGCAGGTACAGGCGGACGCAATGCACGGGGCAGCAATGCGCTGTACGAGAGGCAATCGCGACGTGCAGGGCCTAGGCGGGCCGCGCACGGACGGTAGGTGCAGCGCGCAGCGCTGGAGTGGGCCGCGCAGGCAGCAAATGCGACGCGCGGGGCGGAAAAGGGGCTGCGCGCGAGCAGCACATGCGACGCGCGGGCTGCAGACGGGCTGCGCGGGGCCTTAGCGGGCTGCGCGAGGCAGGGACGGGCCGCGCGCGAGCTATGCGGGCTCAGGGCGGGCTGCGCGGGCGACGGACGGGGCGCGACGCGGCTGGCAGCAGCAGTGCGCGCTAAAAAAAAAGGCGTGCGCGCGCAGCCGAGGCGCGCGCGGGCAGCAGGCTAGGCAGACCAAAAGGCAAGGCAGGTAGGCAGGCCGTTGGTGAGGTAACTTAGTAACTGGTGGGCCCTTAAACTTAGGTCCTAAGAACCTGCTCTAGATGCCATGTCGAGATAGCTAGGCAAGGTGGTTCGATTGACGAGAGAGTTTGGTACATGACACACAACCCTAAAGTGTTATCCCCTATAACATCTACCCCACTACATGTCAAATGTTGTAGCCTATAGTGAGGTTTGTCTTAGGGGGTACAAAACTTAGGGTTAGCTATATGTACCCCAACCAACATCAATGCATCATCCATTCCTCATTCTGACATGGTATCAGTTAGGTTAGGATCCTGTGGGATCCCGTTCCTCCGTTCTCCGTTCGTATCTCCCGAGCCTGATCCTACCTCTCGTTCGTACCGGTTCCGTTGTTACCGCGCCTAGTGCCGAGCCTAGCGCCCTTCCCCCCGTCGCCTAGCGCCCTTTCCCCCCCGTCACGTCGCGCCCTTTCCCCCCGTTGCGTCGCGCCCGTTCCCCCCCGTCGAGTCGCGCCCTTTCCCCCCGTCGCGTCGC
The DNA here is from genome assembly GCA_947470075.1 of Closterium sp. Yama58-4. Lineage (NCBI taxonomy): Eukaryota > Viridiplantae > Streptophyta > Zygnematophyceae > Desmidiales > Closteriaceae > Closterium > Closterium sp. Yama58-4. Next base: position 3,052,291 of record CANIUD010000015.1, on the reverse strand, counting down.
GCTCTTTCCCCCCGTCGCGTCGCGCCCTTTCCCACCGTCGCGTCGCGCCCTTTCCCCCCGTCACGTCGCCCTGCCCCGTCCCGTCGCCCTGCCCCGTCCCGTCCGCAGCCACAGCGGCCGCCGTCACAGCAGCCCCTCCTCCCAGTTCCTGTCCCTCCCCCTAGTCTCCTCCCTGCGTCTCACCAGGTGGTTCCGTCCTCTCAGGTTGTCGCGTCCAGTCCAGTCGCTGCGTCTTGCTCCTGTCGGTCGCTTGCCCACCCCACCGTTCTGTGGCACCACCGGCTGGGACACCCTTCTCTTCCACGTCTGCGTGCTATGTCTAGTCAGCGTCTGGTCTTAGGTCTCCCGCGTGTCTTGCCGTCGCTGCCGCCGTCCCTTGCACCACCGTGCGGTCCTTGCGTCGAGGGTAGGCTGCGTGCCACCCCTCACTCCTCCTCCCTTCGTCCGGCCACCGAGCCTTTTGAGACACTGCACTTGGACGTCTGGGGCCCCTCTCCTCGCCCTGGCCCTGAGCGTGAGCGTTTCTTTTTGGTGGTCGTTGACGACTACTCCCGCTATACCACAGTGTTCCCCCTGGCGAGGAAGTCTGAGGTGACTTCTACGCTGATCAGGTGGTTGCTTACCACCCAGGACACTCGTGGTCGTCGTGTCAGCTGTCTCCACTCCGACCGCGGGGGCGAGTTTCGCTCCGGCATTCTCGCTGGATTCTGTCGCGAACAGGGCATTCGTCAGTCCTGGACGCTTCCGGAGTCCCCACAGCAGAATGGGGTTGCTGAGCGTCGCATAGGCCTGGTCATGGAGATTGCCCGCACCTCCTTGACTCACGCCCGTGCCCCCCATTTCCTGTGGCCATACGCAGTCAGGTACGCCGCGCACCAGCTGAACCTCTGGCCACGCGTCTCTCGGCCGGAGGCTTCACCGACCAGTCTTTGGACAGGGTCCCCTGGTATCGCGTCGAGGTTTCGTGTCTGGGGGTGCTTGGCTCTTGTCCGCGACACCTCCGCGGACAAGCTCTCGCCTCGCGCCGTTTCTTGTGTCTTCCTTGGTTTCCCTGAGGACTCCTCTGACTTCACCTTTTACCACCCTCCCTCTCACCGGTTCTTTGACTCCCGTGACGTCCGTTTCGAGGAGTCCACCCCCTACTACGTCAGGTACCCCAGTCGAGGTCTCCCGGTTCCTCCTCCCCCCCTCTTCCTGACAGCCGCTCCCCCGCCTGCTCCCCCGGTACAGCCTCCCCCCCCTGGTCCAGCCCCGTCTGGTGTGTCTCAGGCTAGCCCTCCCCCTTCGGTAGCCCCCCCTGTACAGCCTCCCTCCCCACAGTCTTCCTCGCCGCCTCCTGCAGGTGCTCCCTCTCGGGAGGTTGGTCCTGCGACTGTCCCTGTACAGGTCTCTGGTTCTGGGGGTGCTGGAGTTGGAGCTGAGCCGCGGGTTGCAGAGGACTCTTGTCTTCCGGGGGCTGGTACTGGTCGTGCGGAGTCTGGGGGTGCTGGTGCGGAGTCTGGGGGTGCTGCGTCTGGGGGTGAGGGTGTTCCTTCGGTTTCTGGAGAGCCTGGGTCTGGAGCTGGTGTTGGTGCTGCCTCTGGGGGTGGTGTGCTTGGTGCTTCGGAGGTCGACTCTGGGGCTGCCGCTGCCCCGGACACTACTCCTTCCCCCCACCCCTACCCGACCAGGTTCCAGGCTCGTGTTCGCCGTGCTCGTGAGGAGCAGCTGGAGTTGGAGAGAGAGGAGAGAGAGTTGCAGCGGCTCGAGGAGCAGGAGCGACAGCAGCAGGGGCAGCAGCCGCTGGAGCAGCAGCAGCCGCAGCAGCCGCAGCAGCAGCAGCTGCCGTCTCCTCCTCCTGTCTCGGGTCTTCGGACCCTTGGTCTCCCCTCTCCCTCTCCTTCCTCCTCCCCCTCTCCTCCCGTCTCTGGTCCTTCGCTTCCTCCTCCTGACCCCTCTCCCGCTGTTTTCCCTCGTTCTCAGTCTTCGTTGTCCCCTCCTTCTTCTCAGACTTGGGCCTCTCGTCGCTCCCCTCGTGCTCGTCCCTCGTCTCCTGTTCCCTTCACTGACCTTCGTACTGCCTTACTTCGTTCTAGTCCACCTCGTCCGTCTCCGTCTGTGCTTCCGTCTCCTCCTGAGTCGGCTCTCACTGCGTCGCTCCCTACTCCTGTCACAGACTACTACCGCACGTACCGTCCTCTTCTCTCTCGTGTTCTCGCCTCGCTTGTTACTCACCCTCGTGCCTCTGTGTCCTCTGTGTCCGCTCTTACTGCCGCAGTCACTGACTTTGCCTCTACCCGCCGCCTTGACTTCGCCACCGCTCTTGTGGCTGCTCCTCCTTCCAGTCCTCTGGCCGTCGGGGGTGTGTCTGCCCTTGGCTGTGACGCCCTAGAGGACAGGCAGTTTGAGCTAGAGTTCCTGGCCGCCGCTTCCCCTCATCTCTGTGCCATGCTCCTCGCCCCTGAGGGTGACCCCGACGCCCTTGACATTCCGACTCCTCGCACTTACGCTGAGGCAGTGTCAGGGCCTTGGGCCTCTCAGTGGAGAGCTGCCATGGACGCAGAGATGGCCTCCTACAGATCCACAGGCACCTACGTCGATGAGGTTCCCCCTCCGGGGGCGAACGTAGTCGACGGCATGTGGATCTACAAGGTGAAGCGGCCACCGGGATCTCCTCCGGTCTTCAAGGCACGCTACGTGGCTAGAGGTTTCAGTCAGCGCGAGGGAGTTGACTTCTTTCAGACCTTCGCGCCCACCCCGAAGATGACCACTCTTCGGGTGTTACTACACGTAGCAGCACAGAGAGACTACGAGTTACACTCTCTTGACTTCTCTACTGCTTTCCTTCAGGGCAGTCTTCACGAGGAGGTCTGGTTGCGTCGTCCCTCTGCCTTCACTGGCTCTTTCCCTCCTGGGACCCAGTGGAGGCTGAGGCGACCGGTTTACGGTCTTCGTCAGGCTCCTCGTGAGTGGCACGACACCCTGCGTTCTACCCTGTCTGACCTTGGGTTCCAGCCGTCTTCTGCTGACCCGTCGCTGTTCGTTCGTCGTGGCCCCACACCTTTCTTTGTTCTGGTCTACGTTGACGACCTTGTTTTCGCCACCCCTGACAGGGTTGCTTTGGCACACGTGAAGTCCGAACTGCAGAAGAGACACACCTGCACTGATCTTGGTGAGCTGCGCCACTACCTTGGCCTGCAGATCACCAGGGACAGAGCTGCTCGCACCATTACACTTTCACAGTCGCACATGGTGCAGCAGGTCCTTCAGCGGTTCGGGCTTCAGCACTCCACAGTACAGCGCACACCTCTTGCTGTTGACCACAGACTCACTGGACCCTTTCCTGACGAGCCGTTCGAGCCTAGTGGTCCCTACGCAGAGCTTGTGGGTTGCCTCATGTACCTGATGACTTGTACTCGCCCGGACCTCGCCTTCCCTCTCAGCGTTCTTGCGCGCTTTGTTGCGCCAGGGAGACACCGTCCTGTTCACTGGACAGCAGCTGTGAGGGTGGCGAAGTACCTAGCGACGACGTCAGGCGTGGGGCTAGTTCTTGGAGGGCAGCAGTCTGTCGTACTTACTGGTCACTGTGACTCCTCTTACGCTGACGACGCTGAGACTCACAGGTCTACTCAGGGGTACTGTTTCAGCCTGGGTTCTGGAGCTGTTTCCTGGCGGTCCACGCGCTCCTCTTCGGTCTCGACCTCTACAGCTGAGGCTGAGATCTACGCTGGTGCCATGGCGGCACAGGAGCTGCGTTGGTTGACGTTCTTGCTCACCGACCTTGGTGAGCGGCCGAGCTCTGCACCGACCTTGTTCACTGACAACAAGGCGTCTATTCTCCTTTGTCGAGAGCCACGACTGGAGAGCAGAGTGAAGCACATTCACGTCAGGTACTTTCTTCTGCGAGAGTTGCAGAGGCGTGGACAGGCTCGCTTTGAGTTTGTGGAGTCCGAGGCAAACACTGCAGACATCTTCACCAAGGCGCTTCCGCCTTGTGACCACCAGAGGTGCTGTGTGCAGTTAGGCCTTGTTGACACTGGTTCTCGTGTTGCTTAGGCTTGAGTGTACTGTTTACTTTGCTTTCTATATACCTCTGTTACTTCTTGGACTGGCCTTGTGGCCACTGTTGTTTGTGCTCAGACTGTGTGGTGACGTTGTGATCCACCCTGAGCTTCGTTTCTTGGACTGGTCTTGTGACCGTACTCGTTTGGTTCTGCTAGACACCCCTCACTTAGGCTATGGGGGTGTGTCAAATGTTGTAGCCTATAGTGAGGTTTGTCTTAGGGGGTACAAAACTTAGGGTTAGCTATATGTACCCCAACCAACATCAATGCATCATCCATTCCTCATTCTGACACTACAGCCTACCAATATATATCACACATATATATCATTTGACACCTAGCTCTTAATACCATGTGAAAATAGTATGAAGGTGTGATGGGATTAGGGTTTGGAGGGGGATACAAACAAGTGTCGAGCAAGTTTCTGTACCCCCTAAGACCAAACCCACTACAGCCTACATAACATTAAACATATAATTTGACATAAGGGCGTACTATGCAGGGGATTAAGGTGTACAATTGTGCTGTATGATTGAGGGAAAATATGCCACTCGTAATCAACAAGGGTCTCGATAATATGTTTGGTAAAATAATAGCGGGTACGGTCACTGCAAAGGGTAATTTCACATGTTTGATAAAGAGTTTCACGGAATCAGTCACAATCAACAGGGAAAAAATAACGCGAATGGTCACAGATGAAACTCCCGCCAAAAACAGATAATACCAAAAAATACCCTGGATGCATTTTCGGATGAATCAATCCTAAACACAATTCGCCAGGTGTTTAGGGTTGATCCGTCCCCAAACTGCATCCAATTCCGATCGGGTTTTAGTATTTTACGAAGTTAGCTGATTGGTTGCGCGCGAGCGGGAAAATTTTAGAGTTTCAAGAAATTTTGGCGGGAGTTACATGTGTGACCATTCGCGTGATTTTTTACCTGTTGTTAGTGACTGAATCCGTGACCCCACTTACCAAACACCCCAGGAATCCCGATACAGTGACCGTACGCGATACAATTTTTACCATTCACGTTATCGAGTCCTATGTTGGTTACGTGTGGCATATTTTCCCTATGATTGATCAAACCATCTCAAATACACTATCTACAGTAGGTTATGAGATGTGAGACCATTCAAACATATTTTACTACAGATGAATCGGCCTATCAACAAAAAAAAACAATAAATAATCATTCTCAGACATCAATGGGACAATGACACCGTTTTCTTTAACTTAGCACAGAGTGCTTGGTAGTTCGGTGCATACCCAACTTTGACAAAAAGGCCATCCGCCAGCACAACTACAATCCCGCCGAACGCTTCTTCCAACATCATTGGTCCTTGAGCCCCCGAGAATGAGAAGCTGTATCGTCTCCGGCGACCGCTCTTGGCACTCGTGATGTTCTTAAATGGGAAAGGTAGTAAGCCTAGCTGAGTGGCAGCACAGGAAGACCCGGTGCCGACGGAAGGGTAGCCTCCAGATTTTATGTTGAAGACTTTGACAATGTATACAATGTAGTATGTCCCTGAGGATCTGCCAAGAGGACAAGGAAAGAGATGATCTCAAAAAGGGGAAACTGGGCCTGAGAGGAAGGGGTGGGGACACAAACTGGGCCTCATAGTCCGTAAAATTGGAAGTTGCACCACTGGTGGCAGAAAAACAGTAGAATACGGGACGTACCTCACTGCCTTGATGACAAATTTCCCCGATGCACCTTTGTCGCCCACTAATTTCCCGTTGAGCTTAGTGGGATACAGCTTGGTCACGTATTTCTCTGGTTGTGGGTACAACAGAGATGTGCGGCGCATTGGAAGCAAGGGGCGGATGAGACTGAAGGGCTTTGTAACCGGCGGCGTTCTCCAACTTGATCTACCGAAGCACACGAACACCTACTGGCTGTTACGAATACAACGCAAGAACAGCACATGGTCACTGCATTCGCGGCAGCAAGTCTCGGAGACAGCGCGCTGCGGACACTCACGGACAGTCTTCCCCTTCAGCTTCAGGGGCCTGGCCTGAGCGGCAAATGCGGCGGAACTGCCGCCGTCGCGTGGGAGGAGAGGCGGGAGGGGTGATGCAGGCGCCGCGGCAGTGAGGAGCGCCGCACCTGGCGGACAGGCAGGGCGCGAGCGAGCATCACGCTGAGGAGAGACCGTTGACGGGAACTGCCAGAACCTAAGGGTTTCTGTGGCAAACAGCAGACACCTTAATTACCACGAGACGGGTATCGTTGATTATTAATCACCACTTTAGTGCTTACAGAGAAGGATGACGACAGATGCTGCGCGCTGCATGCTGGTGTTAGCAGCAAAGTCACTACTGCTGGAGTAATGGACAAAGGCAAAGCAGCGATTCTGAAATGAGATTCTGGTGCCTGTTGCTGCGCGAGTAATAGTGGACAGAAAAGGGCGTGATGATCTAGCCTGGCGCTCGTGTTGCGGGAGGCTGAAGCTGAAACATCATCCAACCCAACCAACAATACCCAACGCCAGAGCAATGGACGATGAGATGAGCTCTTGTAACAACATGGGAAAGTACATGCCAGCTCCATATTTGACACGTTTCGAAATTCTGGCCCCGCAGGACCAGTTTTGAACATAATCTGGGCCTCGCGTGAGCGAAATTCCACAAAGTTGGACTTTTTGGGTAAACTCAGAAGTAAATTTGAGATATTTTTGAAACTCAGGAGCTGGCATGTACTTTCCCTAACAACATGGTATTGGACTCTAGCGAGGAACAAAGCGTGGCGGGGACGAGCGACCGAGATCAGTGGCACACCGGCCACGTGGATAGACTGTGAAACACGCTATCGGTTGCTAGTATCGCATCGCTAGCAAAGCCGGTCAAGCCGACAAGTTGGCTCTTGACAGTTGGCGCCCCAGTGCCATGGCTGTGGTGCCTGCCCTCGTTACAAAAAGGTGAAAACTCGATCCTCGTAGGCGTTTCGTACAAGAAAGTGGAAATATCATAAAAATTGGGGGTCCTCTTGCAATCATTCTCATACGCACATACGGTATTGGCTTACAATAACTGTCGAATCGATCATTACACCAAGCTAAGAAACGCGACTTAACAGCTCTTATCGTCACAAGCAGGACAATGGTTCCTGTTCCGAGTTCGAAGTTCAAACTCTCTCTTGCACTTTGCCTTGTTGCTCTCCCTCATTCCCTCCCTCTCTCCTCTTTCCCCCCATCCTCCCTCCTCCCGCCCTCCAACAAAACACAAAAGTACTGTAGTACGGTAAACTGCCTGCGCAACGCCATCCTGCATGTCGATAAGAACAGACCCATCACTCTGCCCCACTCCCACATTCCCTCCCACTCCCCACACCCCAAAAATCCTATCCTTCCTTTTACACCTGCCCCTGCCCCTCTCCTTTCCCCTTCCCCTTCTCCTCCCCCTCCGCCCCTCCCTGCCCCTGCGTTCCCTCGTCTTGCGCCCAAGGGAAGAGCTGCAGGGGCTTGTAGGGGTGGGCGAGCAGAAAGTCATTGTTCACCACCAGCCGCACCACCTGCAGCACGTGGCTCCGCTCCCGCCGAACCTCCTTCTCCAGCAGCCTCGCCAGCAGGCTCGGCGATCGAGAGTCCCCCTGGGTGTCCCGGTGGCTCTGGTGACCGTGGTTCATGTGGCTCCGCTCCTGCCCTTGGTTTCCCCACCCGCCCTGCTGCCCTTGCCCCTGATCGCCCCACTGGGCTTGCTGCTGCCAATCGTCAGCAGAAATGTGGGCAAAGGTGCAGCGAGCGCCCTTCCTGCAGTGCCCGCGCAGGAAGAAGGCGCACACACGCTTGATGCCACCCCGCACAGCCTGCTTCTCCGACAAGCGGCTGTCAGTTTGGACCCCCGCAGGCTCAGCTGTCATGCCAGGAGCAGCCGTGCCTGCAGCAGCAAGCCCAGTAGCAGCAGCAGGTGCAGCAGCGGGTGTAGGGGCAGTGCCATCAGCATCACCTGGTGGTGCTGTTGCCTCCTCCACCATCTCCTCCTTCACTGGCTGCACCACGTCTGCTGCCTTTCCTGCTCCACTTGCTTCCATCACCCCTGCCGCCCCTGCCGTCCCTGCCGTCCCTGTCGCCCCTACTGCCCCTGTTGCGGCTGCTGCCGCTGACGCCGGTCCACTGCAACTATCCTTCACCACACCACCATTTGCCACAACCCCACCTCCTCCACCTTCTTCCCCTTTCTCCACACCCGCTTCCTCCTCCTCTTCCTCGTCCTGTGCTCCCATGTCAACCTCTTCCTCCTCTCCCACTGCCTCTTGTAGCGCGCATTCTTCACCATCACCATCACCCCCCTCCTGCTGTAGCTCTGCCATATCACCACTCCCCTCCGCTGTCCCAAAACTCCCTTCATCCGACTCACCTAGCAAATCCCCTTCCTTCTCTTCTCTGGTGCCAGGCGCACCACTAGCACCAACAGAACCAGCAACGGCACCGGCACCGGCAGCAGCAGCGGCGCCAACACCAGGAGCAGCACTACTGACATCCACAGCACCGTTCACTCGAGAAACCTTTGCTGACCTTTCACCCTCACCCAACCCCCTTTCTCCCTCCCCATCCGACCCATATTCTCCTCCCTCGCCCTCCCCCCCTTTACCTTCCTCTTCCTCCCCTTTCCCCACTCGTTCGGCTCCCTCTTTCTCCTCCACATTCGCCCCACCCTCCTCCTGCCTGCTCCCATTTCTCACGGTGCTTATCTCCTTCATTTCACACCTCCCTCCTTCCTCGCTCTCATCACTTATCCTCACCCACTCCCACACACAGTACCCCCGCCCTTGCATACCCATTCCTCCACTCCCTCTCCTCCTCCACTCCTCGCGCCACCCACGCCCCCCTCGCCCCCTTCTCTCCTCCCACCCCTCCCTGCCGCCTCCCCTGCCTCTGCCTCCCCTTTCCACGTTGTCACGCAGTAGGTGCGTGGGCACTTCACAGATGGGAAGGCCCAGCTTCGCCTGTAGGGCCAAAACCTCCCTTAGCCTCTGGTAAAGAGGGGTGGACAAAACAATAACGAGCATGGGGAAAAAGTGAGCTGCCGATTTTTTTGAGAGCAGCTGGGGTGGGGGAGGAGAAGGGGTAGGCTTGAAAGAAACAGAGCAAAAAGAAGGGGAGAGGACGGGGTTGGCTGGGAAAGACTGAAGGGCAAGGACGGAGGGGGAAGAAAGCAATGGGAAAGGGGAAGAAAAAGAGCAGGGGAGAGGAGGATAGATGAGGGGAGAGTGAGAGGGGAGGGGTGGGGAGGAGGGGTAAGAAGGAATGAGGAAGGGAGTGTAGGCAGAGGAGGGGAGAGGGCAGGAGAGGGAGGGAGAGGGAGGGAGAGGGAGGGAGAGGAAGGGAGATCGTGGGAGAGGGGGCAAGAGAGAGGGAGAGGGAGGGAGATGAAGAGAGAGGGAGGGAGATGGAGGGAGAGGGAGGGAGATGGAGGAAGAGGGAGGGAGATGAAGAGAGAGGGAGGGAGATGGAGGGAGATGGAGGGAGATGGAGGAAAAGAGCGCACCTGTTGTCTCAACTTGCGGTCCTCATCCACCAGCTCGCCCCTCTCCTTGCGCTTCCTCGCCTCCTCCTCCTGCTCGCCACACACACATGGCACACATGGCACACACCGCATGCCCACAAAATGGCTGAGAATGCGTGCATGCATCTGTGCATGCGTGCATGCATCTGTGCATGGGTGCATGCCCTGTGCACTCTCCCATGCAGCATACACGCATGCGTCGACAAACACAGAACCACAAGAGACTATATCATCACACCCCACACCCCACACCCCACACTACTCAACATGCCTGGACTACCTCTACAGGCCTGCTCCCAAGCAGAGCACGATGGGGTGAATCTTGCACTCCCACCAACCAACCACGCCAACCGCTGCACTGCACGACATGTTCCACCGCACCGCCCATTGCCCATCCCCAACCACACGGCCCACCCACCAACCACTTGCCATTGCCCGTTGCCCATCGCTTGTGGGCCAACAGGGAAATCTCTTTAAACACCACCAGCAACGGCATAACCAAACACATATCCATGCGCTCACTTTCACCTCCCCCAGCCCCTCGGATCTCCCCCCATTTCCCCGACCAACCCTCCCCGGGGCAGAGAGGCAGCGCGGCACCTTGCGCTGCAGGTTGGCGGCGGTGGGGAAGTTGCGCCGGCGCTCCTCCACCCACTTGGCCAGCTGCTCGGGGCTCTCCTTCTTGCGGTACTCCAATGCTCTGACGTGGGGAGAAAGATGAGAGGAGAGTGATGGGGGAATGAGTGGGAGGAGAGAGATGAGTGGGGGAGCAGTGGTAAAAGGTTTGGAGAGTGGGCTGCCGGCATTTTGGCAGATCCTTGGCGCTGACTGACCTTCTAGTGGTAACCAGTGCCCTGTGTGTTGTATAGGAGGGCACAACTGTGTGGGGGTATGGGGGGTTGTGGGTGAGGAAGAAAGGAAGATGCTCCAGCATGTGGAGATGGGTTGTGGATGATCATTGTCAGCTACATAGAGCTGCACGCATGGCGTGGAGGAGCATGGCGTGGAGGAGCATGGCGTGGAGGGTCACGTAGTTGATCGATCCTGTGCCCACTCGCCATGTCTCGTCCCATGCCCCATTCATGCCGTGGCCCGCCCCGCCCAGCCATGCAAGCACAGGCTCGACAAGCACGGCTGGCATGAAAGAGCGTGAGAACGGGAGCAGAGGGGGCAAACGGGTAAGCAGAGGCGGAAAGTTGGTGAGCAAGCGCTGACCGTTTCACGCGAGCAGAGGAAGGGGCGTCGTGCACTGATGACTTGTGGTCCTTGAGCGCCCGCCCTGCCATGCCATGTTGTGCCATGCCGTGCCGTGCCATGCCGTGTCATGCCATGCCGTGCCATGCCATCATCACAAGGCCACAGTGGCAACAGTGAGCAGGAGGGCGGATGGACACTCAACACAAGGCCATCCAATCCCATGCACGCACAGCAAGTGCTAGGAGATCGATGGATGTGGGGGAAGGGGCGGCGAAGGGGGAGCAAATTAGGACGGGTAGAGGGCGTGGTAGGGGTGGAAAGGAACAGGTTGCACAGAGGAGCGGAGGGACGAGGATCCAACGAAATGGGCAGACCGGGAGAAGCGGGTGAGTGGAATTAGGGGAGAGGGGGGGGGGGGTTGGTGGGCGCAACAAAAGGAGGGGTGGTTGCAAAAGGAAGAGGGGAGAAGAAGGGTGATAACGGGGGAAGGGAGAGGGGGAAGGGAGAGGGGGAAGGGAGAGGGGGAAGGGAGAGGGGGAAGGGAGAGGGGGAAGGGAGAGGGGGAAGGTTTACCGCAGGCAGAGAAGGAGCAGCCTGGCGAGTCACAGATCTCATGCGTGGCGATATGTGCCGTGAGGAAGTCCTGCGAGGAGAACGACCGGTCACACGGTGCACACATGAACGCGGACGCTGCCGCCCCCGCTGCTGCTGCTGCTGCTGCTGCTGCTGCCCCTGCTGCTGCTGCTGCTCCCGGTGTTCCCACTGTTGCTGCTGCTGCAGCTGCTGCTGATGGTGATGGTGATGCTGGGGATGGGGATGGGGGGAGAATTTCTACCCCAGGTGGTCCTGGTGATGATGGTGTGAGGGATGCTGGTGAAGGCGGTGCGAGGGATGCAGATGCAGGTGCACCCACTGACGATGGTGACGCTGCACCCTGCATGCCGCCACCCTGACTGCCGCCATTCATTCTGTTGCTGCCAAATCTCCCTCTACCCTCCCCATCCCGCCTACCCTCCCCCCACCCCCCACGTCCGCCCCACCTCCCCCCTTGCCCTCTCCCCCTGCCCTCTCTCCCCCCACCTCTTCCCTCTCCAAACCCCCGCCCCTCCCCACCTCTACCGCCACCCAAACTTCTTTCCCCGCCCCTGCCCCTCGCTCCGCCTCCTCTCCCTCCTCCTCGTTCCCCATCCCTCCACCCCCCTCTCCCTCCCCCGCCGACTCCCCTGCCCCCATCCCCCCTACCCCCCCATCCTGGCCGCCCAGGGGTGCCTGGCGAGGGAGGGGGGGCGGAAGAATGAGGGGGACCTCCGGCGACCGGGGAAGGAGGGGGCGCCATGGGCGGAGGGGCAAACGCAGGGTTCGGGGGATAAGGCGGGTTTTGAGGGAAGGAGGGAGTTTGGGGGTAAGGAGCAGAGGGGCGGTGAAATGGGGGAGTGGGGGCTTGAGGCGAGGGAAAGGGGACTGGAGCCGGGGGGTACGGGGAAGAAGGAGGGGGGAACGATTGTGGGGGGGGCCGGGGAGGAGAGGCGAGAATAGGTTGCATTTGCGGCGGCTGCTGCTGCTGTTGTTGTTGCTGCTGCTGCTGTGGCATGGCAGGGTACGGGAAAGAGGACGAGTTGGCATTGGGAAGAGGAGACGCAGTAGGGTAAGACTGGGGAGGTTGATAGTGTTGCTGCGGCTGCTGCTGCTGCTGCTGCTGTGGCTGCTGCTGTGGCTGTTGCGGAGGAGGGAGCTGCTGCTGGTGGTGGTGGTACGGAGGAGGGGCGGCGATGGAGGGTGGACCCATAAGCTTGCTCTGAGGGGAGCCCATTGGCACGGCACCAGTGGTGGCAACTACCGGTGGGCGATTCTGCCACTGCTGCTGCTGCTGCTGCTGCTGCCGTTGCTGCTGCTGTGGCCCCTGGAGGGGCTGTTGAAAGAATGGTTGCTGTTGCTGTTGCGGCTGCTGCTGCTGCATGCCCGGCTGCTGCCAGTGTTGCTGGCTTTGGTTAGCGCCTCCCACAGACGGGTAAGGGGGGCGGAACGGCGCACCGGGCGCGGATCCAGGCGCACCCCCCATCGGCGGAGCCTGGACGGAGGAGGGGAGGGAGGATTGGGGCAGATTAGTTATGGCGGGCGAATGGATCGAGATGCGAGTGAGAAACAACCTTGGAATGCGCGCAATTCAGGAAACCCGCCGGGATGATAAACAACGAAAGACCCAAGACAAGGGAGAAACTAAAAAAAATGCTTGCGGAGTTCAACCACGATGGAAAAGAGGTTGTTTTTGAGACGTCTCAAAAAAAACCTCATTTCACGTGGATTTGCGGAGTTCAACCACGATGGAAAAGACTCGCGATGCAGTCGTTTGCGTCGGCATGATCCGCACCCTGCACACTCAGCGTCGCATATCGCCTTGGCTTCGTTTCACATCGCGAACCACCATCGTCGCTCGTGAGCGCGCGTGCGCCGCCCGGCACTGCAAAAGAAAGATTGACTCCACTCGCACGTGAAGCTGCCACCACCGCCCGTTCTATCCACGAGCGTGCGTGATTGCATGCGAGCATGTGAGCGTCTTCGGATCTGGGCGGTAGAGAGGCTCACCATGGAAGGCGGTGCGGACGACGACCATCCCGCCGTCGTCGCCGCGCCGGCAGGCGACCCATACGCGCCCGCACCCGCAGCCCCGCCCGCGCTATTCCACTGCGCGCCCATACCGGGAGGTTGCCCCGCAGGGTACTGCGCGCCGATCCCGCCCGGCCCTGTGAATCCTGCAGCCGAACCTCCGTTTGCGGCCTGGTACGGGCCTGCGTACATCTGGTTCGGAAGCTGGTTCGGATACGGTTGCGCGTTGTTCGGGGGAGCAGGAGCCATCGGCCCTTGCGGGAGCGCCCAGGGGTTCTGCATGGCGGTTGGTGGGGAACCAATTCAGAGAGAGGAGCGAAGACGGGAATATGTGTTTAAGTAGTGCTGTTTAGGACGCGTCCCCTCTCTCGATCGATTCTGGCCTCGATCGATCGAGGGACAGATACAGTGGCGCAATTGACAGGGTAACCAATTTTCGAGAAGACTTGCGAATCTTCAGTAAAGGGTGCCTAACGATCTTGTCACCTACGCTCGTGGGATCGATGTGCCCTCATGGCCACATCGATCTCGGCTTTAGTAGGATCGAGGGTTTTTTGCACCTTGTATTCTCGATCCTGTCACCCAGGGATCGAGATCGATCCGCTGTTGTCATCTCCTACCAATCCCGCCCCAATCCTGCGATCGGTGTGCCCGATCGGTTTTTCACAGCGATCGCGCGATCGATCGAGGGAGGGGACGCGCCCTTAGAAACAGGGTGGACTCGCTAGGTTGATGAGGGTGGAACACGAGTATGCTAAGAGGCAGTAACTCTAGTCAAGAAAGCATGGTGAGAATCAGGGTTCGGGTTCTTTGCGAGGTTTATGCGTTTGGCGCTGGTTGTGCTTGCCACATTGTAACACTTTTCGTCCGCAATTACTACTAACAACTGTAATAGCACTTACAAGTTTTACACATCAAACTAAAGTAATGTACATGTACTCCCCTCTTTATCACCAGTATAGTCAGCCATGTGTACGCCTTTCGCACAATCTAAACTACCAGTTAATGAAAAGAACTCCGCATCCTTTCAAAGTTCCGAATCATCAGCTGCCATATACACTCCTGTGTGCGTCCACCCCTTGCAGTCAAATAAAATCACCAGCCATGGCGACTGAGGGCAGCGGCCAGCGCACCAAGCGAGGAGTCAACTGCCGTGTTCCAGGAGCGAGCCACACTGTGCCTGAAGGACGGCCCAAACAGCTGCACCGATGTCTGCACACATCAACTCGGGGAGATTCCGTAGCAGTGGAGGGTGGAAAGGATCAGGGAGGGGCGGAAGGGAGGGGTGGGAATGATGGGATGCGAATGGAACAGGAGCGTGCTGACACTCCCAATGGGACTCCCAACGAGCTGATTATAGGTGTATGTATGGCAGCCGCTGCTGCTGCTAAAGAGAGGAAAAGGTCAGATGGCTCCAGACTTGCCAAAAACTGTGCCAGTTCAACAATCCATGCAGGTATACTCAGTAGAAACATTAAACTTCAGGCGAATGAAGGTCTGGGACGAAATCAAGCTGTAATCGGGATCCTGTGTGGCTTATTCCCCTGTGTAAGTCTTTCAGGCAGTACACAGCTCTCACAGGGTGGCATGGTGGCTGTTCTGCCAAGCCCATGCCGATGCCTCCATATGGAATTTACACACAGACGCATTTAGTCGAACAACAAGAAGCACACACTCGCGTCGTCGTACGTAAACTAAGCCTACTTCCGGAATCAGCTGTTGCAACAAAAGCAGCGGGATCCAGCAGAAAAAAACACCTGGAAAACCAAGCATCCACCAACTACTTTCCTCTGACTGACTCTGACTGACCTCAAGCGGAGGAGGTGCAGGTGGGGCGGTCTGGTTGGCAATGGCTCTTCCTGTGGCCGCGGTGCTTCGCCAGACAGCGAGCTTGCAGCCCCAATACGCCGCCACCGCCGCCCCCACGCCACTCGCCATGCCCACCACCCGCTCCTGCCGCACTATCGTCGCGCCCACCCCCATGCCTGGCACACGGCACGGGCGAGGGGAGGACAGGGAGGGAATGAGTTCAGGAGACAAGGAGGTCACTGTGCTGGGGGGTGGGGGTAAAGGGAGCTAAAAGTAGGTGCGACAGCCCTTTGGTTCCCCCCCGCTAGTCCCTTGTTTACCCTTTCTTGCCCCTTGTTTCTCCCCTTATTTTATTCCCCCCTGCTAGCCCTTTGTTTCCTCCCTGCTAGCCCCTTGTCTTCCCCTGCTAGAAACTTGTTTCCCCAAGCTAGCGCCTTCTTTCCCCCCTGCTGGCGCTTTGTTTTCCCCATGGCAAGTGCAGGATACGGCATGCCATGGCAAGTGCAGGATACGGCATGCCATGGCAAGTGCACGATAGAGCATGGAATTGGGCAGGAAGGAGGGAGATGGCTGGCAGGAGGGAGATGGGCTGGCAGAAAGGGGAGATGAAGGAATGAAGGGGAGATGAAGGCAGGAAGGGGAGATGAAGGCATGCTTGCCCTCAGATTGGTAAGGAGGGACGGGACGTGCGCATCTGGCAGTGGGTTTGAGGCCGCAGGAAGGGGAGATGGGGTGGCGGCAAGGGAAGTTGGGGTGGCGGAAAGGGGAGACGAGGTAGTGGAAAGGGCCGATGGTGTGGCGGGAACGAGATACCGGGTGGCGGAAAGGGGATACGGGATGGCGGGAACGGGATATGGGATGGCGGAAATGGGATATGGGATGGCGGGAATGGGATATGGGATGGCAGGAATGGGATACGGGATGGCGGAATGGGATCTGCGGTGGCGGGAAGGTGAGAATGGGAATGCAGGACGAGGAAGATGGGAGGGGAGTAGGCGAGACGAGGAGGAGGCAGCTCTCGAGGGGATGTGGGAAGGGGTGGTTGGGAGGTGGGATGAGGCGACTGTTAAACGACAAGGGGAGATGGGGATGCGAGAAGGGGCAATCGGGCGGCGGGAAGGGGATGAGGATGCGGGAGCGGGTTTTCCCGCGGCGGGAAGAGGAGATCCGGCGGCCGAACCGGAAAGATCGGACGGCGGTAAAGGGAGATCGGACGGCCGACTCGGGGAGATCGGGCGGCGGGAAGGGGAGATCGGGCGAGGGATGGTGTGGTTGGGAGGCGGGAAGGCCGAATGGGAAGGAGGCCGTCACCTCCGCCTTCTCACCTGCGGCTGCGAGGGCCAGTGCCTGAACGGGGCCGCGAAACTGTCAGTGGGTGGCGACGAGGCCGCAAACGAAAGATTCGTGAGGCCGCAAACGAAAGCTTCGCGAGGCCCTAGCGGCGAGGCGAGGCGGCGGACCTGCACGTCACGAGAGCGACCATTCGTTCCCTCCTGCGAATGAATGCGTATTAGGCGACGCTGGCGCCGGCGAACCCTTCGGCGTATGACCTAAGCCTGGTGATGATCGTGCTCGTCCTTGATTGAGCAAACTGCGGATGGGCTTCTATGGGGAAAATAAAATGAGTAGAGATTTCTGTAACTTTTGACGTCGAGTTGTGAGAGGAGTTGTTACGGGTGCACTGTAGCGAGATAGCGAGGATTGCACTAAGCTGGCAAACGAGTAGAAATGCGAGCGAAGGCACGAGCGAACATTTATAAAGAGTTACTATGGTAAAGTGGTGAGTGCGAAGATAGCTATTGGTTAAATGTTTTATTGAACTGCAAGTCCTGAAACCTTGCCAGAGTTCAGTATTGGGTGGGGTATCTCATCCTCCACTCCCCGACCACCTGGCTTGATTGATAAACCTTTTGCCTCCCGCAGCTAGATTCAGTAACCCCACTTCAACATTACAACACTGTTGGGCTGAGAAAAGCCCTTAGGATCTTTGCAGGGGTAAACTCTGGGTAGGAATAGTTGTAATAGCGGAAGCGTTAATGAAGAACTTGTGAACCACCTTGCGCTAGTATGTGAGGGCAAAGTAAGTTGATTAAAACAAGAAGATACAAGGATATATATAAGATTACAAGGAATATGAAAGGATACGATAACTACTTTTGCTGTTGCGGTTTGATACAGTGACGACTCGGGCAACTGCTCTGTAGCGAGTCAGTTGTGTGTCCTTGCTGTCGCGCTGTACTTGTCAGGTCAAAGGTCGCTGACCGTTGACTTTCACGTAACCTCCAGCAACTTCTCAACCTCCAAGGGTTGACTCGCGAATGTCTCGATATGACTTTGCTTCGCTTCTGGTGCGATGTTTCGACATGACAGAAGCGTTTAGGATTCATTGTTTCCAACACTCCCCTTCGCTTCTGGAGTGTCGTTGCTGATGACGTGGCTCTGTCCAGTCAGCAGCATGCAGTACTCGAATTTCTGCTTTCCGAGCTTCTTGGTCAGGTAGTCAGCTGCCATCTCGGATGTGGGGCAGTATGACAGTTCGAGTCTCCCCTTCTCGATCTCGTCCTTCACGAAGAAGTAGCGCAGGGCGATGTGTTTCGTCCTGTTCGCGAAGCCGTTCTTGTTGGCGATGCGAATTGCCGACTGGTTGTCGCAGAACAGGGTGAAGTTGGGTAACTCGGCTAACTTCGCTTCTTCCAGCAGCTCGCGAAGGTAAAGTCCTTCTTTGGTGGCTGAGCAGAGTGCGATATATTCTGCTTCAGCTGATGAGAGAGCGATCAGTTCTTGCTTGCTCGACTGCCAGGAAATAGGTCCGATGGGTTCGAGGCGGTAGATGTAGCCGGTGCGTGAGCGTCTGTTGTCGGAGTCGCCAGCGTGATCGGCGTCGACGTAGCCGATTAACTTAGTCGGTGCAGTTGCGTTCTTGTAGTAAGTTAGGCCGATCGTCGGGGTGCTGACGAGGTAGTGAAGAGCGCGGTCAAGCTCCGCTAGATGCTCTGCTTCGGGCTTCTTGAGGTAGGTGGCGAGCTGGCTTGCGGAGTATGAGAGGTCGGGACGGCAAGTGACGGCTGCGAAGAGGAGGCATCCTAGCTTCCTCTGATAGTCGCGTATGCCGGCGGACTTGAGTGGAACGGATTCTCCCTTGTTGTTTCCTGTCGTGTAGCGGTACGGCGTGGAGATGGCGGTCGGCGTGAGAGCGAAGCGTTTGGCGATGGTGTCGGCGTATTTCGCGGCGTTGAGGTAGATCGCGTTTTCTTCTTCTTGGATGTTGAGGCCGAGGTACTGGGTGACGGTAGACGAAACCGTGAGTGTGAGGTCTTGCTGTAGCTCCCCTTCAAACCAAGTGGTGATTTTGTCGGTAGAGCCGATGTAAAGGAGGTCGTCTACGTAAATGATTAGCAGGATGTAGTCGGTGTTCTTCGTGAGCCGGTACATGCCTTGATCGTGCGGTAGCTGTTAAAAGCCGATGCGGATGAGGCGGGTGTGCAGGTACTGTTGCCACAGTCACGGGGCTTGCTTCATCCCGTAAAGTGACTTGAGCAGCTGGCAGACATGTGTGGAGTCTGTGTTGGAGCCGTGTGGTAGCTCCACGAAAATCTCTGCGTCAACAGGTGCGTAGAGGAATGCGTTTGCGACGTCGATTTGTCGCAACTTCTTCTTCTTCATGGCGGCGATTGCGAGGAGAATGCGTAGTGAAGTGTGGCGGCTGACCGGAGCGAAGGTTTCGGTGAAGTCGCGTCCGTGCTCTTGGTCAAAGCCGCGTACGACCCAGCGCGCTTTAAATTTGTCGATGGTGCCGTCAGCCTTCGTCTTCACACGGAAGACCCATTTTCCGGTAAGAATTCTCTTGTTTCGCGCTACGCCGATAGGAACAATCTTCCACGTGCTGCGTTCCTCTAATGCCTTCAGCTCCCTGTCCATGGCTTCGCGCCATTTTTCTCTGTGCTCCCCCCCCAGAGCCTGCTGAACTGTCGCAGGCTCCTTAGGAATGGTGGCGCCGTGGACCGCGGTGACGAGCCCGAGTATCTGGAGCCCACTCTGTGTATAGCGGGGGAGTGTGGGACCCTCGGGATAAACTGTTTTGTCTCCAGCTTCTGGATCAGGTGCGAAGTTGGGCCCTATGCGTTCTGCTTCGTTGGTGTTGACTTCAGCAGGTGTAACGTAACCGTTGTCGGCGAAGTGGTAGTAGACTTCGGCGTTGACACTTTCGCGAGGATTTTCTTCGTCCATCGGTACGTCGACTGAGCAGTAGGGGAGAGGTCCGGCTTCTTCCGAGGCTCTGTCCACATTTTGCTCGTCCCAGTCAGCTTCATCTTCTGCCGAGGCGAAGGCTCGGTCTCCACGGAAACCACCTGTGGGGTCTTGATTTTCGGCCAGGTTGGCAAGGTACGTTGGCAGGGTGAGTCGCTCGTAGAAGATGACATCACGTGCTGCCACTGTTTCTTTTGTCGCGACGTCGAAAATCTTCCATGCGTTGTAGTGTTTTTTTATGCCCAGGTGTAGCCCCCACTGTGCTCGTTGAGAGAATCGTCCTGCTCGTGCGGATGGGGGTCGGTACTGTACCATGCAGCCGAAAACTCTCAACATTTTTGTGCTGCCCAATTTTCCTGTCCACAGCAGATGCGGTGATGCGTTGTTCGGAAGTGAGGACGAAGAAAGCAGGTTGTGCAGCATCACGGCGTGGTCCATTGCGTCAGGCCACTGATGGTTGGGTAGCCGCATGCCACGTAGCAGTTTGCGCATGGTGTTCTGTAGGGTCCTGTTCATTCTTTCTGCTACACCTTGCTGTTGATGGGCGTAGGGAAGGGAGATGAGTCTCTTGATTCCCTTCTCTGCCAGGTACTGCTTGAACCTCTGTGAGTTGTACTCTACTCCCCCGTCTGACTGGAAACTCTTCAGCTTGGCGCCCGATTCCCTTTCTGCTACGGGAAGCCACGCGACGAAGGCTTCGAAGGCCATGTCCTTGCTCGGAAGGTTAAGATGCTAGACGTAGCGTGTTGCTGCGTCGATGAACGTGATGGTGTAGTTGTACGCGTTCTGTCCGGGGGCGCGGTTGTACAGGATGTCGCTGTACACTTTTTCGAGAGGTCCGTAAACCGGAGCCCCGGGATTGTGGTGAGATGGGAACGATTGATGTGGTAAGTCGGCTTCGGGACAGGTAAAGCAGGTTCCTCGTGCTCGTTGTAGTTCTCTCCCGTCGGTTAGTAGTAGTGAGTCCTTGTCGAGCACTCCTGCCCTTATCGTATTATTTAACACTGTGTTGCTTGGATGTCCCATTCTTGCGTGCCAGGTGCTTTCGTCGGCGCGATGTCCGGGTGATCGTTGATACAGATCGGAGTTGGAGTAGAAGCCGGCGGTGACGTTGGCGCTTCTGTGGACTTCTCGTGGTGTTGGGTTAAGCTGCTGCGCGGGTGTCGGTGGCGTGACGTCAATGAAGGTCGGTGTCGTTGAGGGACCGGCGACTGGTGTTGATGTTTCTGCTGCTGCTGGTGTTGTCTCTGCTGCTGCCGATGTTGTCTCTGCTGCTGCCGATGTTGTTTCTGCTGCTGCCGATGTTGTCTCTGCTGCTGCCGATGTTGTCTCTGCTGTTGCCGATGTTGTCTCTGCTGCTGCCGATGTTGTCTCTGCTGCTGCTGATTGTTGAATCGTTGCTAACGCTCTTGTTCTTTCTGTTTCACGAATGGTGTGTGAATACAAGAAGCCGCCGGGACTGAAGTCTGGATCAAGATCTGGAGGGTGTGTCCAGTTGGTGAAGTTGACGATGGCGTCGCTGTCGGCCGTGCCAAGATCAGGAACGAAGTCAAGAACGAAGACGTTGAGGACCGCCTTGCCGATGTAGAGACCTCCTCTCCCGTGGTACAACTTGAATTCTTGGGTGGTGCTGTCTGCTTCGAGGTGGATGCCCTTCGCCATCAGCTGGCTGACGCTGAGTAAGTTGTAGCCGAGGCCTTCTGCAATTAAAACCTTGGACATCTGTAGAATGACGTTTGTCTCTCGTGACTGAAGTTGAACGATTCCTTGTCGTCGTGTGCGCAGGTTCTGATTGTTGGCGACGGTGATGACTACTTCTCGTTGAAGCTGGTACTCTCGTTGCACGAAGCGTCCTGAAGAACACATGTGCTGTCCGCAACAACTGTCCAAGAACCATGTGCCCTTTCTGGACGGTTCGCTTTGGGCGATGGCGGCGTATGTCGGGTTCGGCTGAAGTGACTCGCGGCGAGGTGTCGTTTCGTCGAGTTGTTCTTCTGGTGAGTAGTGCGGTGGTGATTCCGTGATGCAGGAGTCACTCAGTCTTGCCATGCAGCTAACGATGTTTCTTGCTCCTTGTGCAGGTTGTCCCGTTGAGGTCGTTGAAGCTTGGATCTGATTCGTTGGATTCGCTTGCGTTGAGGTGACTTGGTTGCTTGAAGGTCGTAGCTGCCGCTGCGGAGTCGTTGACTGTTGACGATTCGGGCAGTGCGTGCGCGGGTGTCCTGAAGTCTTGCAGATGTGGCAGAAAGGAGGTACTGGCTTCGGTTGTTGTTGTTGTTGTAGCGCCGTTGAGTGTGAAATGCGAACTCTGGTGCTGATGTCTTTCTCTTGTGCCTCTCCTCTTGCAGATCCATGTCCTGCTGTTCGGCGTGGATTTCGGCGCAGAGTGCTGCTTCGGAGATTCTTCCGTGTGCTCGAAGGATAGCTTTGGTGGCGCGCCATTGAGGACCGAGGCCGCCGATGATGACTGTCTCATAGGCGTCTTCAGAGATCGACCCTCCGCATCGAAGAAGCTTGTCGCGCAATTCGCGACATCGGCTGATATACGCCATTCCCTTCTCTCCTGGTTTCATTTCGACTGTTGTCAACTGCGCCATTAACCTGCTCTGGTTTACACTGTCTGTTGCTTGATACAGGCTCTTCAGGTGGCTGTACGCGAGCTCAGCGGAGTTGCCGTAACCCCGGTAAGAACGTATGTTCTGCTGCTGAGTCGGTGTGACGTTCCTCAGCAGAATCGTATACGCCATCATCGACTGATACGTATACTTCTGTTTGTCATACTGTGTGCCATTTGTTGGGTATTGCAGGGACCCGTCGAAGAAGCCGAGTATCTGCGCGCCTTCCATCATGAGCTCGAACTCAAACGACCAGGTGAAGAAGTCTTTGCCGTCGAAGGGCCTTGACGTCTGCAGCTTCAAGACGTGTGCGAATTGCGACTGAACTTGCAGTGCATCCAGTGGTTTTTCTTGTCCAGGTGGAGCTTGCGGGTGCGGCATGAAGCTGATGGACCCGCGTTCGTACGGAGCAAAGGTGGGTTGCTGCTGGTTTCCGCGCGCATATGATGAGCCGTCGAGACTCATTGGAGTCGCCTCATGGTTGTTGTTGCTGTTGTTTGTGTCAGATTATGTTATTTGTCTAGCCTGCAGTGGGGTGCTCAATAGTGAGTACAACCCCTTAGGGTTTCCTATATGTATTCTGCTGGTTGCTAGTTCAAACCATCATTCCCATTCTCACTTCTCCAATTCTCCTTCGTATACCCCAAACCCTAGCTCTAGGGCACAACCTACCTACTCTATGTGTGGGCCTAGGCTACTAAGCCTAGGCCCCACTCCTAGTGATTCTGACATGGTATCTAGAGCGAGCACGTTCCTGCCGCTTACCTCAATGGGCCCACCACCTTACTGCTTCCGCTGCTACTGCTACTCTGTGTGTTGCACGCCCCGAGGCGTGCGACGGATTTTTTTTTTTTTCATCCCGCCGCGCGCTCGGAGCGTGCGGCGGTTTTCTGCCCGCCGTGCGCCCCGAGGCGCGCGGCGGCTTTCTGCCCCGTCACTCCGCGCGTCGCCCCCGGGAGGCGCTGCGACGGGCGACGGGGACCCGCGCGTCGCCCCCCGTCGCCCGTCGTGGCCCCCGCGACCTACGTCGGGCCCGCGCGCGGCCCGTACGGGCTGCGCCAGGCCCGCGCGCGGCCCGTACGGGCTGCGCCAGGCCCGCGCGCGGCCCGGGCGGGCTGCGCCAGGCCCGCGCGCGGCCCGTACGGACTGCGCCAGGCCAGCCCGCCCCTGGAGTCGCCCGCCACTGCAGCAGCCGCCCCTGGAGTCGCCCGCCACAGCAGCAGCCGCCCCTGGAGCAGCCGCCCCTGCAGCAGCCGCCCCTGGAGTCGCCCGCCACAGCAGCAGCCGCCCCTGGAGCAGCCGCCCCTGCAGCAGCCGCCCCTGGAGCCGCCCGCCACTGCAGCAGCCGCCCCTGGAGTCGCCCGCCACTGCAGCAGCCGCCCCTGGAGCCGCCCGCCACTGCAGCAGCCGCCCCTGGAGTCGCCCGCCACTGCAGCAGCCGCCCCTGGAGTCGCCCGCCACTGCAGCAGCCGCCCCTGGAGTCGCCCGCCACTGCAGCAGCCGCCCCTGGAGTCGCCCGCCACAGCAGCAGCCGCCCCTGGAGCAGCCGCCCCTGCAGCAGCCGCCCCTGGAGCCGCCCGCCACTGCAGCAGCCGCCCCTGGAGTCGCCCGCCACTGCAGCAGCCGCCCCTGGAGCCGCCCGCCACTGCAGCAGCCGCCCCTGGAGTCGCCCGCCACTGCAGCAGCCGCCCCTGGAGTCGCCCGCCACTGCAGCAGCCGCCCCTGGCCCCTGGAGCAGCCGCCTCTGGACCTCTGCAGCAGCTGCCCGTGCTCTCTGCGCCCTCGTGCGCTCTGTCTCACCCGCGCCCTCGTGCGCTCTACTACTACCCGCGCCCTCGTGCGCTCTACTACTACCCGCGCCCTCGTGCGCTCTACTACTACCCGCGCCCTCGTGCGCTCTGCTGCTGCCCGCGCCCTCGTGCGCCCTGCTGCTGCCCGCGCCCTCGTGCGCTCTACTACTACCCGCGCCCTCGTGCGCTCTACTACTACCCTACCTGCTCCGCGCTGTTGCTCTGCACGCGCGGTTGCCCGCGCCCTCGTGCGCTCTACCCTACCTGCTCCGCGCTGTTGCTCTGCACGCGCGGTTGCCCGCGCCCTCGTGCGCTCTACCCTACCTGCTCCGCGCTGTTGCTCTGCACGCGCGGTTGCCCGCGCCCTCGTGCGCTCTACCCTACCTGCTCCGCGCTGTTGCTCTGCACGCGCGGTTGCCCGCGCCCTCGTGCGCTCTACCCTACCTGCTCCGCGCTGTTGCTCTGCACGCGCGGTTGCCTGCACCCTCGTGCGCTCTCCCGCCCCGCCCCCCCCCCCCCCCTTGGGTCCCCTGGACAGGAGGGTGTGGGGGTGGCGGGTGTGGGGGTGCTCCGTGTGCGTCGCCCCTTCCTTCTCCTCCGTCTCCCACTGCTGCAGCTGCCGCTGCGGGGGTGGATGTGTGGGAGACGAGGGAGTGGCGCTAGGGGGGTGATGTGGGCGTGGAGCGAGTGGTGACCCTGGGGGTGTGTGTAGGGGGGAGTGAGACAGTTGGAGGAGGTTGCAGCCTGGTGCTCCTGGTGCCCGTGTGTCTGCAACTTCAGTAGTCGCCTCCTCTCTTCTCTCCCTCCACAGTTCCTCCTCCTCCTCACTGGCCTCCTGTGACTGCCACTAGCTTTGCTGATAATTGTGAACTATTGCTGTGACTTCTCACGTGTGCTGATTACACCCCACTTTGGCTATGGGGGTGTGTCAGATTATGTTATTTGTCTAGCCTGCAGTGGGGTGCTCAATAGTGAGTACAACCCCTTAGGGTTTCCTATATGTATCCTGCTGCTTGCTAGTTCAAACCATCATTCCCATTCTCACTTCTCCAATTCTCCTTCGTATACCCCAAACCCTAGCTCTAGGGCACAACCTACCTACTCTATGTGTGGGCCTAGGCTACTAAGCCTAGGCCCCACTCCTAGTATTCTGACAGTTTGACTGCGCAGGTGCCGACTGCTGATGCTGCTCGTAGAAGGACATGAAGGAGAAGAATTTCTCCATCATATTCTGGTCGAAGCTCGCAGGTTGATTCGCAGGAGTCTCGGTAGATGTTGCCCTGGGTCTTGTTGCCGTGCCTTCCTCTGTCTGCAGGCCAGAGGCAGGAGGTGGAGTAGGAGTAGTGCCAGGAGAACCGTTAGAGAAGCTCCTTTCTTTCAGTGTTGCCATGTCTTGTAATGTTTCTGATGACTTGATAGTAGTGGAGTTTCCCCTGTTTGCTCTCATACCATGTTGGGCTGAGAAAAGCCCTTAGGATCTTTGCAGGGGTAAACTCTGGGTAGGAATAGTTGTAATAGCGGAAGCGTTAATGAAGAACTTGTGAACCACCTTGCGCTAGTATGTGAGGGCAAAGTAAGTTGATTAAAACAAGAAGATACAAGGATATATATAAGATTACAAGGAATATGAAAGGATACGATAACTACTTTTGCTGTTGCGGTTTGATACAGTGACGACTCGGGCAACTGCTCTGTAGCGAGTCAGTTGTGTGTCCTTGCTGTCGCGCTGTACTTGTCAGGTCAAAGGTCGCTGACCGTTGACTTTCACATAACCTCCAGCAACTTCTCAACCTCCGAGGGTTGGCTCGCGAATGTCTCGATATGACTTTGCTTCGCTTCTGGTGCGATGTTTCGACATGACAGAAGCGTTTAGGATTCATTGTTTCCAACAAACACCTCTAGCAAACACCTATGCACTCCAAGGTGTGAATCCATAGAGAACAGGTACGGTATACCCCATCTGCGAAACTGGGAGGTACCATAGCAGGATCCAGCAGATCCTGCACATCCTAAACCCACCATTAGGTACCGGTACCATACATCCTCTGACTCCTATCAATCCACCGCCCAAAAACTCATTTCTCAGTTCTCAAGTGCCAGGGTTGAGCACAGGCTCTAGGCGCATGTAAGCGTACATGACATCGAGCCACGCGTCAGGCACGCCAGGCAAGCACCAGTGTGTGCAGTCACCCAAATCTGGTGTTGCTAATGCTTCGGTGAGATTATCCCTCTTCTGCCACCACATCCCCAGGTGCCCCTCGGGTCTCATTTCAGACATCCTTGTTACCTTCACAACCCGCATGTTGCTGCTGCTCGTTAGCACGTGCCGCTGCATCTTAAAATACTCCTCCGCTGTTCGTATCGACTCGTACCACTTGAACGCGCCCTTGGGACCGATGGGTTGCACTGCCCCGCACGCCCCGTCCCCCCGTGCTGTGCGCATAACTGGGCCATGCTTGGGATTGAAGGTCAGGAAGAACGGGATTCCCGAGAAATTAGACTGCTTCACGTGATTCGCGAGGGTCTTTAACCCCGTTCTAAACGCCTCGAGATTCGTGATGTTCTGCTGCACCACCCCGTTCACCATAAACGTATTCGGCTGCTTCCTTCCCGGCACGTTCTGCAGCCACCAGGTGCCGGACGAAAATACTGCCACGTCATACATGGGCAGCAGGCGCACCACGACAGGGTGCACTGACGTCACGTTCACGACGTAACCGTGCGCGCCGCCGCGCTTGGCGCCGTTGGCCTGCTGCTGGAACGCGTCCATGAGGTAGGGCGAGAAGAAATAGGCGACGCTGAAGTTGAACGTCGGGAAGAAAATAGCCTTAACGCTGTTCAGCGGCTTGTGGCCTCTCTGCGGTTCGGAGGGGTTCCAAAGGAGTCCATAGGGGTCCAGAGGGAGAAAGGAGAGAGTGGGTGGACGGGGAAAGTGGTGAAGAGGGATGGGGCACGAGGGCAAGGAGAAAAGGACGGGTGAGGGAACGATGTGCGATAGTGTTGTGACAGATACTGGCAGTGATAGTAGGACGGCATGGGAACATGGCACAGAAAACCGCCTTCTCCCCGACGTTTGCTCCTTTTCGTAAGCCTCGTCAACCATCTTATTCCCGCACACGCGCTCACCCATGCCTCATCTTCCCCCAGCCCCGCTTCCACACCTCCAGCCGTACCTCCGCCTCGTATCCGCCCGTGTAAATGGAGCACAGCAGCGACTCGTACAGATTTCCCATAATGGAATCGCCCACCAGTAGCATGCGCTGCCGTGCGGGAGGGGATCGGGAAGCGGGTCGAGAGAGTGTGGAAGGACGAGGATATTGAGGAGGGGGAGGATGGGGAAGGAGCAGCAGCGGATCGTGCTGGTTAGCCATGATGGTACTCGTTCACCCTGAGCATGTGCTTCCAGTGGTGGGGGAGGGAGCGAAGGGCGAGGTGCGACGAGGGAATGGGAGGAGGCGAGAACGCGGAGAAGCAAGGAGTGACGGGATAAGCGCAAGTTGGAGGCGAAATTTGAGGAGGCGGGGGGGGGCGGATGGTGAGGAACGGAAAGACAGAACGGAATAGAGCAGGCTTGGTGAGGCGGGAAGAGAGGATGGGGAGTTGGGAAATGGTCCGAGCTTCAGGAACCGAAAGGGGTAGTTTGACCCCTTCTTTTCCGCACCATTCTTGTGCTCCTCACCCCATGCCCAGCCGCGCGCCGCACCTTGTTTTTCATCATCTTGGCGAATCCATCGGCGTCGAAGTATTCGATGTCGCACCCCTTGGCCTTCCATTTCAGCTGCCGGTACAGCGAGTCCGGCCGCCCGTTGCGCTCGCAGTTGTACGACGACCGGATGAACGGGCAGAAATTGGTCTTGGCGGGGTTGCCGGAGTAGCGCGGGAGATCCGCGGCGTATATCCACCTGCCCGCCGTGTAGTCGCATTTGGCTGCAAGGGACGGGGATCGGTAAAATTTCGGTTGCGTTTGCTTCAGGGCACCGGGTGGCTGGAACAGGGAAGAATTGGAAAGAATGTGGCAAAGAAACGGGGAACGGAAGTGCATAGTTCTCCTCGATACGTACGTGCGCGTGGCGTCGTTGTCAGAGTAGGAACCGTTATCGTTTCATGAACCGTCGAAGTCGGGGGAGCTTTTCCTTGGCTCGTACTTGCACTTGTTATCGAATCAATCCCAACTGCCTTTGGCATTGATACGGCCAGCATCGCCGTGGCCATCGCCAGCATGGTTACCACCAGCGGCGATGCCAGTGGTTGATAGGATGGTCGTCTCGACAGCACGCGGCAATGCCGGCCGCGCATTGTTGTTGGTGCCGCCATTCCTCTGTACAGCGATGACCTTCGAAAAGAACCGAGGCTGGATTTCTCTGTGAGTGAGTGGTGCTGATATCACGAATGCCAGTGTGTCCGAGCAGCGGGCAAAGGATGATGCTTGACGTTCTGCGGGGTGTTAGCGGTGATGCTCGTGGTGTGAGCTGCGCGCACACGCAGCGAGCTATTGGACAGATATCCTCTACAAGCGAGAAAGCAAAGGAGAAGGGGTTCGTGCTGGCGAAGAGTAAAAGCTATTATTCCCGATGTCTCAGGTGCTGGCTTCGGCGTGTATCTGCAGCAAGGGAAGAGGTTACGGAGACGCAAGTTTCTGCGGATGGAGCGGCAAGCTGCTGGATCAAGCGGTCGGAGAGAGTGGCTACTCGCCGAAGTGACGAGCTCCCTGGGCGTGACACCGTCGCTCTCAACCGTCAAACAGATACGGTGACTTTTGGCCCAAGAGCGTCTCTTTGCCTCGACGGAAGCTGGTAAGCAAAGCGCATATCACTTCTATATGTCCGGCGAACAAAGACACGGTCTACTAGCCAAGCCTTGATTACACAAACCGAGACAACGTCAGATGGAGTCGTGGGACGGAGGATGGCAACGAGAAAAACGGATGGGGGAGTCCTGAGAGGCGAGATAAGGAGGCTGATTCCATTCGTGGACTCGCATTCCTTCCGTAGTGTTTTCAGGTCCTGCAGCCTTGACTTTCCTTTTCGTCTCCTTAGTGTATAGTCTATCACACGAGCGGGTTCTTTCTTCCCGCCGCACAAAACAGGCAGAACAAAACGGAACGTTCGACAGTAATGTGATCATGAACTTTCTCCTGCTTCAGTCGGTGGGGCAACTCTTCGTGGGCCGCGCACATTTCGCTGCGAGCGAGATGGGAGGGATGGGAGCCGCTGCGCGGCTTGGAGAGTTTTTTGGCTCGAGGCGCTGGACTTGTGGCAGGCTGGTTGTGAAATTTGGGTTCTGATTTGGTACAGCATGGTGCTGTGTTCCACTGCGACTCCGGTCTGGGGTCATCACATCACCAGGAAGGGGGTGTCATAGGCACACGCACAGCGTAGAAGGGCTGTGGTGGGAACGAGGAAACCCGAGGTACTTAGCAAATGGGTGAAGACCTGGAGCAAAACCCTCAAGTCGGACAGAAAACCCCGAAATCTTGCGCTGGTTGCAGACGAACCAATTTTGAACCAATGAGCGCAAGCAAGAGCTGCAGTTTCCGAAGTGCGACGCGCACTGTGGCTTAGTCAGGCGAGGCGACTCGCAAGTGCCATCCGGCATTTTCTGGGATGAAGCCGCGGGAAATTAGCCCGGTTGTTAGGAGTGAAACGAAATGAACTAAAGTGAGTTCAATCATCTGTGATAGGATAACATACGGTTTTTGGAAGTGATTAAAACATAGTGAGAGAATCTCTTGCACCAAGCTGATAATCACTGGTCAGGTCAAAGAGAGGTGGGGGGGGGGGGGGGGGGGGGGGGGGGGGGGTTGGGAGATTTTATAAACTGTAAAGTATTGGAGTAGTGCTCAGAATTGTCAATTGGTAAGGTAGTGGTCACAGTACAAAATCTGTCATACAAGTGTTGGGCTGAGAAAAGCCCAAAGGATCTTTACAGAGCTAAAATCTGGGTAGGAACCATGTAATAGCAGAACCGTTTAGTGACAAGTGTTTGAACCACCTTGCGCTGGTATGTGAGGGCAAAGTAGATTGATTATACAAAGAAAGTACAAGCATTGTGAAAGCTTGCGATTTGCCTTGCAAATGCAACGTCTCATTTCAACTGGGTAGTACAGGATTTTATCGTCCAAGCACATTACAACATGCAAGTTCTAAGATCAACCGTTCGTACAAGGGAGGGAGGGCGGGGAACTTGAAAGTTGAAAATTCGAAATGAAACGTGGGTGAAGGCCTAATGGCCTTCACCCCTCTTTTGTACAGAAAAGAGGGGGAAGTAGCGGTTCGCCGAAGCCTTTGCTTCGGTACAACTCGCTTCGCTATTCACAATACACAAATTTGGAAAGTGTTACACACTTTCAAAATTTTACATATTGTGAAAGCTTGCGATTTGCCTTGCAAATGCAACGTCTCATTTCAACTGGGTCTTCTGAGACATGAGGAGGCCCGGTTTGCGTTGTCGCGAAAGGGAACGCCGATGCTGTGATGGGGAAGGCGCGCGAGCTTCGTCTTGAAGGCTGCGAGATGCTGCTAGAAGGTGCTCATGCGAGATGGTCAATAGAGGTCCTTTGCCGTATCGCTTTGCCATCGCCCGAGTTGTTTGAAGATGCGATCAGGAACGCCTACATTGGCAGCAACTGTGGCTGCGCCCTTGCGGACGAGTGGGTGCCAAGATGGGTCGGGTCGATGCAGGCAGCTTTGAAGGCTTGCATGCACCATGTGCGGACGGTGGGATACGAAGGAGCCTTGTCATGCGCGGATGGCGGTGAGTTGCGTCGAAGTACGCGAATTAGTGGCCCCTTGGAGTCCGGCCCGTATTGGGCTAGTTGGATGAATTTGCGAGTGCACAGAAAGGGCCGTCTGCTGCCGCGACGGGAACCCATACACCTTTGCCCTCCTGGTCGGTTTTCGAGTACGGGATGAGGAGCCACATTGCCGCGTCCTCGAATTGGATGTCTTCCCATTGAATTGCCACCAGGTCAGAGAAGCGGAGAAACGCGGAGTACATGAGCAACACAATGAGGCCTTTCTGATATGTACCCGGCTGAGTTGACTGGAGGAATGGTTTAGCCATCGCCTGGACCTGATGGAGGGATACTGGTTCTTTCACCCGTATTGGCCTGGGGCAATGCCGTTTGGCATACTCGCGTACTTGTGTTGTGAAGGGGCCATACGTTGGGTTGGTGGAACCCGTCATTCGGTGGGCAAAACTGACTGCGGCGCATTTGAGTTGCACACTTGAAACCGTAGCCTTGTGGTTGATCGCGTGTACCAGGTAGAGGGCCACTGTGAGGTCTGCTGCCGGCAGGAAGGCCACTTTTGCTTTTACACAGAAACTCCTAAACCTTGCCTAGTACGGCTCGTATGTGTTGATTGTTGAGTCCGACCGTGTCTGGGCTGTCATGAGAAGGAGTTGTTCGTGCAGCCTTGGAATCATATCTGTCAGAATCCAAAAACAGTATTGGTACATTAATTTTGGAAGTCAAATTGAAGTGCCAAGATCCTACTAATAGGGAGCCCTGAGCCTGAGAAGGCACCGGTATGCGAGCCGACATGCAAACATTGACTTCCACTGGCAAGGGGGAGACAAGATGAGATGCCGGATGCCCAAGTGGTCGGGGACGGTCTTATCAGGGGCCACCAGGACGCGCCCGTCCATTCGGGGGTAACTAGCGTCAGCTTGGCAGCCGTGCGTGCGGCGTGGCGGATAGTAGATGGGACGAGGTGTGGGGGAGGAAAGGCGAAACCATGTTCTGGTCCCCAATCCTGGGAGAAAGCATTGATGGCGGTTGCACGCGGATGGAAGTTCTTTGAGAAGAAACGTGGCAGCTGTGTATTATTGGCGTTTGCGAAGAGGTCAACTGAATGCGGCCCCCAACGCCTCTCCAGTAGCCGAAACCAGGGGAGTTTCAGTGAGTAATCGTCGTGGTCCTCCAGCTTCGACAGTGCGTCAGCATCCGTGTTGAGAGCCCGAGGTATCCATTCAATGGCCAACCGGATTTCATGTGACATGCAGTGCGCGACGATAGTCTTGCACAAGAGGGTGAGCTCGGGCTGTCGAGAGCCGCCTTTACGAAGAATGTAAAATACTCCTTGGTTGTCCACCCGAACAAGGACGTGGCGGCCTTGGGTCTGACTTGAGAATGTGCGGAGGGCCCAAAGCGCGCCTTCGAGCTCGCGGAGTGTGCTCGAGGTGGTGAGGAGCTCGTGTGGCATTGGACTGCTGCCTTGTGAGCTTCCGCCAGGGAAGGAGGCCAAGGTCGCACCCCAACTGTGAGCGCTTGCGTCGACGTGGATCACCGTATCCAGACAATGTGGCATGTGGAAAGGGGCTCCATTAAAACGATCGAAGTGTTCAAGCCAGAACTGGATTTCCTCACGAACCCCCCCCGTCAGGTGTACTCTCGCATTCCATGACGGTGCAATGTTGATGAGTTCCAATAGGTGGTGGCTGAATGAATGCGCCGTTGTGCCAAGGGCCAACGCCATGGAAGCGAGGATGCCCGTGACTCGGGCAACCAGGCGAATTGGTATTCGTTGGTGACGCTCGTAGGCATCGAGAAGCACTCGTAGTGTATGCATCAGTTGGGCCCGACGGTCGGGGCCAATGGTGAATCTTCCCGCTTGGGTGTCTAACTGCATTCCAAGAAACTGTAGGTTCTGGGTTGGGGTAGGGTGAGATTTTTTGGCGTTGATGACGAGTCCCGATTGTCGTAGGTCGCGAATTATTACGCCACTTGTCGTACATGCTTCCTGCTCCGAGGTACAGAGGAACAAAATGTCGTCCACGTATGGGATTACTCTGGTACCCTGCGCTCGCCATCTTCGAGCCAGCTGTTTGATCAGCTGAGTAAAAAGGAAGGGTGCCGTCGCGAGGCTGAATGGCAACGACTTGAAATAGTAGTCTGTGCTTTCAAAGTGGAAACCTAGGAATTTCCAGCATGATGCGTGAATATCGACGTGGTGGTATCCAGACTTCAGGTCGATGGAGAACATCCAGTCCCCCGGTTGTGCTAATTCGGCGACTCGGACCAAACCTTCGTACTTGAATTTGGGAATGACGAGGTATTGGTTGACCTTCCTCAGATCCAGAATGAGGCGACACTTGTCGCGTTGTTCCACGACATTGAGTGGACAGATGCATGCCACTGCGAGCGGTCCCGACGCGACTGCTGCCGCGCCGGACGAGAGCAAGTCGGAGATGGCCGAGCGTGTAAACTCGTTGTGTTGCGCAACCCCGGCGTGATTCTTGTCTCGAAAACACGGTGGTGGGGACTCTTTCCACGGGAGCCAATATCCATTGGAGATTACTGATAGGATCAAACTGCTCTCGCACCATGACGGACACCATGCGAATGCTTGACGTAATCGACCCCCCATGGTCGTGACGTCCCGGTCTGTTACCGCATGTTCCAAGACCTTGTGCCATTCACCCGACCATGAAGGGACGTTGTCTGCAATGGCAAATCGGTTTAAGACAATAAGTCTGCAAGTTAGAATTTCTCCAAACACATGGTACTCGGTGTGCGTTCCAGTTACACGAGGAAAAAATTCGAAGAGAACGGCACATCGGCTCGCCACTTTGGAGCGCTAGGGACGTGGACCACCAAACTTGCTAGCGCCCTTGAAGCGCGCCCACCCGAGGTTAAACGAGGAGGTGCGAATTGTGTGGTGAGGGGACGATGTTGGTGGTACGGGTCGGGATCTGCATTGAACGCCTTTGCGGGTGCTAGAAAGCCCTATGTAGAATGGGCAAAAACTTCCGCCCTAAATGGCTCTCTTTTCTTCTCCTTGTCTCCTCTCTCTCTCTCTCTCGCTCCCCCCCCCCTCCCTTTTTTTTTTTTTTTTTTTTTTTGGATGCACCAAGAGGTGTGCCCGAGGGGTGTGGAATTGTAGGCTAGATCCTTATTGCACTTGTTATCATTCTAGAGGCACTCATGCGAGCTTCGATCGTGAAGTACGGGAGCTTGGATGTGCGTATGCACCCCTCTTCCTCTTTCCTGCTCGCTCCTTCATCACCCCTCCCCCCTTCTCTTTTTGTTTGTTTGTTTGTTTGTTTTTTTTTTAAGAGGAGGGTGTTGCATTCTGGAAGTCCCATTCGGGAAGCCTCTCGCCGGCTGCCCTTTCAACCGAGGCCCTTGTCACAAGGTGCCTTCCTTTGCCAGCATATTTCCAGAACATTATTATAAATATATTGTCAGAGGTCCACTGGTGATCCCCGATTGATCCTAGGGAAGGGTTACAGGCATGGCGGCCTGGGGGGTTATGGGCGCACTCACCCGCTACACAAACAAGCCCTTTTATCCCAGTGGTTAGTGACTGGGATTCTGACATGGTATCAGAGCGAAGGTCTCGGGTTCGATTCCCGGTGTGTGCACTTCGGGCATCCCAGTGCGGGGGGGTGTCAGAGGTCCACTGGGGATCCCCGATGATCCTAGGGAAGGGTTACAGGCACGTCGGCCTGGGGGGTTATGGGCGCACTCACCCGCTATATAAACAAGCCCTTTTATCCTAGTGGTTAGTGACTGGGATTCTGACATATATTTGTCCTAAAAAAGACGATACACTACCGGCACTAATATTATTTACATCTGGTACGGAAGATAAATCCAAAGCAGTTGCGTTGTCCCCCCCCCCCCCCCCCCCCCCCCCCCCCCCCCCCCCCCCCCCCCTTTTTTTTTTTTGCACCACACTTTTGCTTGTGGGGTAACATGTGCCAGCGCTCTACGGCCTGAGACACTCGTCCGTGGTAATAATTCATAATAATACGCCACCCGGGCTTACATAGAATACACACGTACACATCACGCACACGCGCACACACACACACACATTTTTTTTTGGGTTGCGAAGCAACCTATTGCGATCGTTATGTATATATTTTTTTTCCGTATTCACACTCTATTTATTTACATAGAAAGTGATCCAAAATAATGTCATTTGAGCCCACCACGTGGTATGGAACCGTTGTATTTCTTCCAAATATTTTGCTGGCCAGACTCTTCGTATGTATGAATTATGATTCTCTTCGATGATATTCCAAACCTGCACTGTATATTCTGTAATGCATACGCAGTAATATTCTGTCGGACATAAATGAGGATGAAATGCATGCATAACAATGAATATAGTGAGCCAAACATGAAATGATAATGCATAATATGATGTATATGCTATAGTTGTATGAGTAGTATATGCATATATGTGCTACACCAATGTTGTGAATACGTAAGATGATTGAAATGTGTGATAGTTAGTTGACCCATACACTAGGCTACCGCATCCCCTGCCTAGCATGGGGGGGAAGCCAATAGCTTAGCGTATGAATCATCCAACAATCACATGAAACAACACAATCTGTGTGATTAAAAAAAAAAGGTCAATTCCATCAAATCCAGTTCAAATGGACACACTCACTGAGTGCGCAAAGAACCTTCTCGGAAATGATAGTTTGATCCCAATTTTTAAACCTCACAGACATGCGTTATTAATGCAATGGAAACATGAATGAAAGGGCATACGCACACAACACAACGCATAACCACACAAATTAAAGAGACCGTCGCTTATTAATACCTTTTTTATCTCTCACGCTAATTGTTCTCACGCTCACGCAGGTTTGTACTCATTATAATAATCTGTTCAAATGTATAAGATTTAACCCATCGAAATTATAACATTATAACATTATAACTCCTGTGAGCATCTTGTCCGTTGTTTCAAATCGCTCACAGCTTCACTATCGCTGCACAAAAAAAAGGGCAATTTTGAAATGTAAGAAAAAAAAATCATAACGTTAATCAAACTACCATTATGACGGGTACATGTAGAAAATCACAATAAAAAATATGCTCACGTCTTGTCTCCTTTTGGCGGGTGTTGACGAAATCGGTGTGCTCGATGTGTCAAAGCTTGTTGTAGCGTCGATTGACTGCGTGATCGTCGAGATGTCCAAGATGGTCTTGCTCACACGTGCTCCGTCTGAACAAAAGTGGACCTTCAATAGCAATGAACGATACTTTGAGTTAGAGAGCTATCAATCATCACATTAAAAGAAACAAAACATACTAAAGTGCACATCACACAAGTGAACAAAAATCTTAGCAAACAAATAAAAGATTAACAATTGAATTCACATACCTTCACATGCCACCGGCCACAAAGCGCGTCCAATGCAGCTTGCCGCTCGCCCATTGTCATGGAGTGGAAATCCGAAACCTGAAACCTTGAGAACAGTCGTCCCAAGATTTCAGGCTGAATCTCCAATCCCTGAGCCTGCGTCGTGAACGAATCTGAGAATGAAACATAGGGGAATTTATATTAAAACAATGCCATTGTACTTAAGATTTGTGGAAAGTATGACAGACATCAAAACGAAAATGCTAGGCATCATGCTTACCACTCTCGTGAACAACAAGATGTTAGAATAGTAGATTAAGACTAGGGTTTGGGGTAGGAGGGGACTTGAGAGGAACATGTCGAGAGAGTTTAGCCAAAGAGGGGTTTCAATAATGGAAGGCATACAAGATATAGTCAAGGAAAAGGGCAAATGGTGCACCACCAAGCAGGAAACTAATATAACTACACTAGGCTCTACTGTAGGCATTTATAAATGTATACGAATACATTTCAACACACCCCCTAAATGCCTACAGCTAGAACCGTGTGCAGTACACCTCCTGCAGGGGTACACCAAGTGATGAGAAAGCAGCAACAGCGGGCAAGAGCAGTGGCAACCGGTGCAGTGGTGGCAGATTCAGCTGCACCAACCCCTCAGCCAAGGTAGAAGCAGCAGAAGCAGGTGCATGTGGCGGCAGGTCGCCTGGAGAGCAAGTGCATGCGGCGGCAACGTGCGGCGGCACAGCAGGGCTCAACGGCAGCACCTGCTGCTCAACAGCAGTAGACAACAGAAGAAACAGCAAATGGAGGCAGGGGCGGCAGTAGAAGGTGCCACGGTAGCAACGGGCAGCATCTGCAGGTGCCTGGCTGACTCCCGCCACCACCTCACCCTCCCCCCCACAGCGGCACGCGCGGCTGTGGGAGAGAGAGGAGGAGGGGCAGCTGCTGGCTCGGCAGAATCTCTCTCGGCACCCCCTCACACTCTCTCCCTTTCCCCTCACCCTCCCCCCGCAACCTCTTCCCCCCCTCACGGCGGACCCCGTTGAAGGGAGGGGAAGGACGGGCTGCACGCAACTCACACCCGCCACCCCCGCAACTCCCCCCCCCACACAGCGGAAGCTGCGGAAGGGAAGGGGGGGCGGCGTAAGCTGCTGCTGGCGCTGGCGTCGTCGCTGGCGGTTGCGCAGGTGCTGGCGACGGGCGCTGGTGCTGGCGCACACGACCGTGCGCGGGTGCGCATGGTCGGACGCGGCTGCGCGCAGCAATGCGTGGCTGTACGCAGCTGCGCGCGGCTGCTGCTGTGGTCGTAACAGAACGGGGAGGGGCAGGCGATGCGCGCGACGAGCAGGGCGCAACAGGCGCGACGGGGAGGGTGCCACGGACGGGACGGGCAGGGACGAGGCCGCATCTGACGCCGTCGCGCAGCTCGCCGCCGAGACCGTTTCGACGGTCGCGACCGTTGCAACCGTCGTAATTACGGCCGCGACGGGGGGCGTGACGAGCGCCATGAGCGGGGGGATACGTGGTGGGCCCATGGGGAAAAAAACAAACAGGTCTTAGGACGACGTAGCTCTTAATACCATGTTAAAGCAGTAGATTAAGTTCAGACGCCATGGCTAGGGTTTGACCAAAGCGAGAGTAGCGAGAGAGAGACCAACAAAAGAGAAGGTTCACTATAGAGCAAGCAGTACAAATAAGCAAGCACAAGCAAGAATGGTGCACCACCAACTAGAAAGGCTATAACTACAGTACCCAATCCTACAGGCTGTTACATATAGAAAATATAACTAATATTTTCGGACACTCCCCCATAACTGCCTGTAGGATAGGAATATGCAGTAAATGCCCCCTGAAGCGGTACACCAAGAGTGCGCAGCGGAAATTGCAGCAGCAAGCAAGTGCATTCGCAGCCAGTGCAGTGGTGGCAGATTCAGCTGCATCAAACCCTCAGCCAAGGCAGAAGCAGAAACAGGAGCAAGTGGCGGCAGGTCGCCTGAGGAGCAGGCTCTGTGGCTGCAACAAGCAGCAGGACAGCAGCGGCTCGACGGCAGCACCTGCAGGCCACAGCAGCAGGCAGCAAAAGCAAGGGCAGGTGGCAGCAGGGGCGGCAGCTGGAGGTGCCACGAAAGCGGCAGGCGGCAGCAGCAGATGCCTGGCTCACTTCCGCCACCCTCTCTCACCCTCCCCCCCACAGCTGCACGCGCAGCAGTGAGAGAGAGAGGAGGGGGGACGGCTGTTGGCGCAACAAACTCTTGTCAGAATCCCAGCCACTAACCACTGGGATAAAAGGGCTTGTTTATGTAGCGGGTGAGTGCGCCCATAACCCCCCAGGCCAACGTGCCTGTAACCCTTCCCTAGGATCAATCGGGGATCACCAGTGGACCTCTGACACCCCCCCGCACTGGGATGCCCGAGGTGCACACACCGGGATTCGAACCCAAGACCTTCGCTCTGATACCATGTCAGAATCCCAGCCACTAACCACTGGGATAAAAGGGCTTGTTTATGTAGCGGGTGAGTGCGCCCATAACCCCCCAGGCCAACGTGCCTGTAACCCTTCCCTAGGATCAATCGGAGATCACCAGTGGACCTCTGACAACTCTCTCTTGCCACCCCCTCACACTCCCCCCATTCCCCCACAGCGACAGGCGCTGCAGGGAGAGAGGAGAGAGAGGAGGGCATCGGCTGGTTCCTGCGGCTACACTCCCGCCACCCCTTCACCCTCCCCCCCACAGCGACAGTCGCGTATGGGGCGACAAATGATGACGGCAGCTGCTGCAGGCGGCTCACTGCGGCCTCCCCGTCACACCACCTCCCCCATAGTCCGCCACTCCCACGACCTCCCCCCACAGTAGGAGCGCGCACGGCAGCAGCAAGTGCGACAGCTGCAGTGGGGACTGCGGGAGGGTGGGCGGGGACAGCTGCTCGGGAGCGACGAGCAGGATAGGGGGCCGAAACGGAGGCGCGACGAGGCGACGTTGGGGCAGCGTGGCCGCGAACGACGGGGCGACGAAGCAGCGCGACGAGCAGAGCGCCGCCTTCGCCCCGTCGATCGCACTGACGGTCGAAACCGTCGTGGATTTTGACGCGACGGTCGCACTGACGGCCCGATCGCAGCAGAAAGTCGTCGGGAGGGAGGGCCGCCATGACAGGGTCGAAAATTGGCAGGCCCATTGATCGAAAACTAGCTCTGATACCATGTTAGAATAGTAGATTAAGACTAGGGTTTGGGGTAGGAGGGGACTTGAGAGGAACATGTCGAGAGAGTTTAGCCAAAGAGGGGTTTCAATAATGGAAGGCATACAAGATATAGTCAAGGAAAAGGGCAAATGGTGCACCACCAAGCAGGAAAGGCTATAACTACAGTACCCAATCCTACAGGCTGTTACATATAGAAAATATAACTAATATTTTCGGACACAAGAGTCGCTGTCACGTTATCGAACGTGCGGACTGATGTCGCTTTGTGGACGCGACATCTGTGAACCTCCGAAGCCGCGGAGGTGAAAACAGGCATTCCGCAAATGGAATCTCCTGCACCAGCAGCGCAGACAACTCGACTATCGTGCACTGGGTCTCTGAGGACTGCTGCAAGTGTTGCTATCTTGTCTTCGTTTGTCACCGTCACCAATGTGTCCACATGAGACATCCTGATCATTTAAAACAAAAAATGACTAATGAGTTTCACCTTCGCTAGTAACGACTCACTTGATAACTTACAAGTC
Source organism: Closterium sp. Yama58-4 (assembly GCA_947470075.1). Taxonomy (NCBI): domain Eukaryota; kingdom Viridiplantae; phylum Streptophyta; class Zygnematophyceae; order Desmidiales; family Closteriaceae; genus Closterium; species Closterium sp. Yama58-4. The sequence continues at coordinate 3,012,647 of CANIUD010000015.1, read as the reverse complement.
AACAAGACCGACGTCTTGTAGCTCGGTGACTGGTGCATCCGTTGTGACGGATGCTGGAACAGGATCGAGAATGACAATGTCCGAAGGCACTGTCGTCGTGAAAACTGCCGATTTGAGATACACGTTGCTGATGAAGACAGGAACATCGCTAGCATCGGGGTGATCTGCAAAATAACTCTCACAGCTGGAGTTGATACTGATGGCGGCATCCCCGAGCGCTATCAAAGCGCTCTTCATCGTTGAATCATGGATGCCGGCCGTGAACTTTGGGAGCGCGCGGTTCGGTTCGAAAGACGAGATCTTGAGCCTGACAGAAATGCAAGGGATCTGGAAATAAAAGAAGTGAATGGTACAATTGAAGTGAAAACATAGAATACATGCAGAGAGACGCACCATGCGTATCTTTTACAATGTGTGGCATGAATGAATTGGGATAGAACAGAAGGCAAAAATATGTACTACAAATCACAAAAAGCAAGTGACAGCTACAATTTAACAATCATACGTTGGAAGATTGAACAAATATCATGGCAATTCTTACCCTAGACTTGTCCTCGCCTCCATAGAAGCTCAAAAGCGTGGGAGTAGGCAAGTTTCCCACGTTCAGCCGAGGAGACCCACTGGCCTCGATCAGGTGTGAGCACCGATGCGTCCAGTTGAGTTGCGTGCGAAGCCCTCCAACCAGAATCGTGTACGTAATCAGTGTATATGTTGTAAAACCAAAACGTGTAAAAACACATAGACAAGTCCAAACAAAGCTTACCAAGTGGGGGGTGCGCGAGCACCGATGGTGCGATGGAGTTCATAGACTTTCCCAATGGAAAGCCTCATCAAAAACTCATTCATAGCTTCCACATCACATCGACCAGGCCCCCTGGATTGTGGCCACATCACCACCTCTGCCACAGTGAGATCCTCATAAAAAACGTAAATCTTTCCAGGTAGGAATTTCGTGACGTTCTTCCCGAAACCATTCTTCTTGCCTATCACCACGATTTTCACATGAAAATCGGTTCGGTGACGTTCTGGTTGAACGTGTGCATCAACCCATGCCAGTTTCACCTCTACAGATTCCTGCAAATGAAACAAATTTAACAAACGAGAATGGTAGTAATGAGATATAGAACGATAATAACCACAATAAGGGTACATTCCTGTGTGGACACAAATGTCTCAATCCCGTCACAAAACCTATGTATCGTTCTGCACCGCATTAAACCTAAGAGACAAACATTTGCACCGCACTGTATCTCTTCGTTTGAGACACGATGCTTTTGTGACGCGCTTCAGGAATGTACCCTAAGTGTACATTCTTGAAGTGCGTCACAAAAGTCTCGCGTCTCAAACGAAAAGATACAGTGCGGTGCAAATGTTTGACTCTGAGGTGTAATGCGGTGCACAACGATACATAGGTTTTGTGAAAGGATTGAGGCACTTGTCTCCATACAGGAATGTATTCTAATAATGCACTGTACATAATGTATGAAGAAACTTACCTCTCCTGAGTCGTGCGGAAATGGCGGAGGATCTGTCGTAAGCACAAGTAAATAACAAAACAACACGTGTATTAAAAATGTTGAACACAATGTACAGTGTGATACGAAAGAATAAACCGAGAATCAATCATTGATGCATGCATGTAACATTTAAGAAAAAAAATCGCCATTGAAATCGTCCAAAAAAAATCATGTTACAATTTGTATGCTTAGTTATGATCGATGTAAGCATGTCAAACAAAACGTTATAATTTCGTTGATTGGTTGGATTACGATAACAACCCGTAATAACTACATCTTCATCATTGACGTTCATGGTAAATGTTAATAATTCAACTTTTGAATTTTCGACATATTGTACGTTTCTGATTGGAATATGATGGTATAGAATAATCCCACCAAATTTGCAATCAAAACGAACAATTTTAAACATGTTGTTTGTCAAATTCGGTAACTCATCATTATCGCACAGGTGTGTCTCGAACAGAATAATAAAATCAAATCCATAAAGACTGCTGATATTAACATCTTTGTAATGTCATCGAAAAGTCCTTACATTTTGAAATGCAAACTTCATCAATGACGATTGTTGAATAATCGCACCAATCGGTATTGGATCCAAAACAAGAGGTTTCTCACGTAGACGGCGCATTTCCGCTGCTACACGAGAATCGGTTTTGATGCATGCTTCTGAAAAGCTTCGAAGGAACAGTCGAGAAGGACTGCGAAATCGACTCAAAGCAACATATGCTCCTTGTGGAAAAACTTTGGACTCAAAATGTATGACTCCACTTTCAAAAGTAGCACCTTGACTTCGATGAAAGCTTATCGCATTACTTGGTCGCAATGGAAACTGCATTCGAGAAATCGTGTCATAGCGGGAATTCACTGAAAATGTCTTCTCTATTCGTTGAATAGGCGTCCAAGATGGTTTTACTCCTTGAATCGTAGAAAACAACTGTCGAGATTTCATGCGCATATTGCTGCCAACTGATTCGTCGTCAAATTGGACCCATATCACTTCCACCGTATTGTGTGCATTCAATGTAAAATGGACTACAGTGCCAGGTGTGCCATTAGCAAGCCCGTCTGACGTATCCACATTACAAACCATGTGCACACGCGAGCTGATAAAAAGCTCAAGAATCGGATATAACCCATGTGATGAAGATGTCGCAAATCCATCTGGGGTAATGGGTTTATCCTTTTTGGATTGATCAGTCCCGAACAATGCGCAATCTAACGCCGGGATTGCGTATTTCTCTTCCATCGAAGATGAGAAAACACCGTGATTAAACGAGTCAATAGCTTTATTAGTGCAACACAAATGTTGCAAACTTGTCTCTCCCGAAAGAATATCAACTTGTCGGTCTCGTAACAAACATACGTCCGTAAGAGTTTGGGCTCCTTCGCGTAGACGATTTAGTAATTCGGCAAATCTGACTTCTTCACGTTGCCGCATGATCATTGTGAGCTCAACAAGTTGTACACGTCTCCAAATGTTTAAATCGCATGTTGAAGATAGATTGGTACGGTCGCCGAAACAATGGATATCGCGCACAGGAGGTAGTTGGAAAAAATCCCCCACAAAAACCATGTGCAAACCTCCGAAGGGAACGTTCGCGTTATTCGTAAGTTCACGAAGTCTAAAATCTATCCATTCGAATGTATTTTTCCCAACCATTGATATTTCGTCGACAATAACAACCTTAACGTCTCCAAGTCTTGATCTTAAAGTATTTAACCTGTCCGAAGTCAATTTCTTTATACGACGATTCTGCACAACTGGAATCATAAGAGCATTATGGATTGTATAGCCCTTAATCTGAAAAGCTGCAACTCCTGAGGGAGCTATTTTCAACACTTTGATCGTGTTGAAATTGGTGTGGATCTGCGCATGGAATATCTTGATTAGTCGATCGTGAACCGTTCTAATCAAAACAGACTTTCCAACGCCGGCACCTCCACTAACGAAAATGGACAAAGGTCCATATTGAAATGAACGACGCACGCCACGTACGATGTGATCGGCAATTGCACGTTGCTCTGCATTCAACATACATTCCATCGAAAGATAATCGCTTTCGTTTGCAGCCACTGAATGAAAAATGTCGGTGGATCTGACGAATTTGTCCAACCCAAGTTCGACGCCAATATCAACGTCTTCATTTGGTGCCGTTTCGCTATCGGGATCGTCGACATCGTCATCCACATCAACAGCGTCTTCTAGAGCGCGTATCCACGTATCTCCATTCATCGAATACTCATTCATCTTAATCGAAATGATATCATTGTTTGCCGCATAGATTCGAGCTACGTCGCTAGATTCACAAACTTCTTGACGAAAAGGAACGAACAATAATATTTTCTCGCGCATATAGTTGTCGTTATCGATGTCACTATGGTAGTTGACGTATCGAATGGCTTTTTTTCTTGATCGCTCGCGATAGAACCGTCTCTTGGAAGAAATATCAGGACCGATACGAGTTTTATCACTTGTTTCCTCGTACCCAGATGAGAAATCTGCGAAACAAATAGCCTCCATAGCTATTGGTCGATTCATATATCGATCCAATAAGGCATATGGTGTGAAAATGTCTGTCGATTGAGGATCCAAACCCTCCAATTCGGCCTTTGTTTTAAACAATAACAATCGTCTGCGTGGATGATTTGTATTAATAAAAACAAAACCACGAGTTGTTTTTTAGTAAGGAAGGCTCAAAATAAGATAAATACCTTCTTGTGCGCTAATTTCTTGAGTGTTTAGTATGTAATTTCCAAGGTCTCGAAGAACGTGTAAAACACCTGTACCTTGCACCGCTGCAAATCTTTTTGCATTCTCAATAATCTTACTTATACCTTTACCCGATTTCGTCATATATGCAGCAATATACGTTGCCACACTATATGGATCGATACACAATTGAATATCCATATTTCCTCGCCAAACAGAAAGAATCAGTTTATTGAAATTGTTGACGTAACAATCCCGTACATTCCTAGCATGAAAAAGTGTTCGTTTTCTTAGGCCTACATGCAGGCTACTAATATAATCGTCGTATGTTAAGCGCACTGCATCTAGGAATAATGCAAAACTTAAGTTAGAGGATTCGATTAGGTGATTTTTACCAAGAGCATTTAGGAATTCATCTACTCTTTTCCTATTCAACCTATGTTTTTCCACTTCCACATCAGAACATTTTCTATCAAAGGGCATCAGAACCAGCGTTTTTGGAAGTGGACACTTAGGTATACCGAAACGGCATTTACGCGAGGTCTGGTTCTTTTTTATTCTGCAAGTTCTCGTATGGTTATAAGTTTGCACTTTCAATAGGTCGCTTGTTCTTTGATCCCCAGCAAGTTCTTGTGCGTGGCACGATATATGCTTATCGGCAAATGCAAGTATTCTTTCTAAAGGAATTGCAGCATCGCAAGCTAAAAACTCACTCCATATTAGACAATGCGTATGAGGGGCACCTCGATGTTGAAACTCGTCGAGAGCAAAATAATCTACAACTCCTCCTAATATTCCAGTCTTATTTGTTAAAATCTCTCGAAACAATGCATTTTTCCGTTCAACGTAGTATCGCGCGCTAACCACAGGGTAAGTACGTACGAGCAAAGCTATGGTCTCGAAATCCAAAGGTGGGATTATATTGGTGTTTGAAAGGTTAGCTAAATTTCCAGTATTCCTGTTGTGTTCCAATAAAATAACGTGCAGATCGACCCATTTTGTATCGGCCATAGATATTGTTAGAATAATGTTGGCGGACCTAACTGACGTATCATTGCAAACAAATCTTTTCTACAACTTTCTAGGTATTGTGGCGACATGCGAAGGCTTTTGATCTCGTTGAACAACGTATCATTTTTCTGTAATAATTTACGTGTATCAATATTCAGCATATCCTTAGCCGAATATTGACCAACATGCTCGATCATTTCTCGTCGCACACGTGTGCCAACTATGTTGTCCATTTGAATTAGTTCTAGCTTAAACATTAAAAAAAATGTTTTGCGGACATGAAGAAAAACGCGCATCTTTATGAAGGAGTTCCCATTTTGCGATATCTCTATATTTTAAAGAAGCTAAATCGATATTTGGCAATCGAACTTCCCCGCAAAATAGGGTAGGAAATGCTAACTCTTCGACATGTTTGTCCATTAGAATCGGCAACGGTCGCGACCTTTCTCCAGGCGCCATTTCGACGACAAACTGCTCCAAATTTTGATATAGCGGCTCATTGCATACAATAGTATCCAAAATTCCGACGTTTAAATCGGTTTCGTCTATATCGACTTCAACTTCCTCATCGTCCAATTCAGTCGTACCTTCGTTCGTTTGATCACAATTGCTACGTGCTAAAAACTGATTATGAAGCTCAATATCATCAGCTTCTTGTTGTAACTCGGACATGTCAGAATATTATGCTCTAGCCTGTAGTGGGGTGCTCTGTAGCGAGTACAACCCTTCTAGGGTTTGCTATTTGTATCCCCATTCTTGCTAGTGCAACCCTCTCCTCTTTCGCCTAAACTCTCTTGCCTAGCTAGGACTCTCCTAGCTATGGCTCCTAAGACTACCGCTTATCTTGATATGCTATCAGAGCAGGTCGACCCCCTTGGGTCGATCCTGTGGGTGGGCCCACCACCAAATGCTTCCGCTGCTGTTCTACTGGTCGCGCGACGCCTCCTTCCTGCCGTACGCTCGGGGCGTGCGGCGGTTTTCTGCCTACCGTGCGCCCCGAGGCGCGCGGCGGTTTCCCACCGTCGAAGTGCCCCCCGTCGCCCGTCGAAGCGCCCACCCCCCTGTCGCCCGTCGAAGCGTCCGCGTCGCCCGTCGAAACGTCCCCGTCGCCCGTCGAAGCGCCCCTGGGACCCGCGCGCGGCCCGTACGGGCTGCGCCAGGCCCGCGCGCGGCCCGTACAGCCCGCGCGCGGCCCGTACGGGCTGCGCCAGGCCCGCGCGCGGCCCGTACGGGCTGCGCCAGGCCCGCGCGCGGCCCGGGCAGCCCGCGCGCGCCTCGTCCCGCCTGCGGCAGACCCGTGCGCGCGCCTCGTCCGTCCCCCAAGCTTCTGAAGGCGCCCCACCCCTCCTTCTGCCCGTTCTCCTGGATTAGGGTTTGGGGTTGGGGGGTATGGGGGTGCAGCTTCTGTGTGCCGTTCCCTGCTCCTCCTCCTCCTCCGTCTCCCTGTGCTGCAGCTGCCGCTGAGGGGGGTGGACCTGTTGGAGCCGTCGGAGTGGTACTAAGGGGAGAGGCTGGCGATGCGTCGCGTTTTCGGGTCTGGGGATCTCGAGCTTTTGTTCGCGATACGTCCGCGGACAAGCTCTCCCGTCGAGCTGTCCCCTGTGTCTTCCTTGGCTTTGTCCCGGACGCGCCTGGTTGGCAGTTCTACCACGCCACCTCGCGTCGTGTCCTGGCCTCTCAGGACGTCACTTTTGACGAGTCCGTCCCCTACTACCGCCTCTTCCCCTACCGCACTGCCCCGCTCCCCCCCCCGCCTCTCTTCCTCGCTCCAGGTGCTGAGGTACCAGACCCCCTCCCCCCTCAGGGTGCCGCTCCCTCAGGTGTGTCCCAGGTAGACCCGGTTGAGCCTGTCGAGGTAGCTGTTGACTCTCGTCCTGCTGGGGGTGCTGAGCCTGACCGTGAGGAGTCTGAGGGAGGTGAGCCTGGGGGTGCGGAGCCTGGGGGTGCGGACCCTGGGGGTGCGGAGCATGGAGGTGCTGAGCCTGGGGGTGCGGAGTCTGGAGGTGCTGAGCCTGGAGGTGCTGCGTCTGGCGGTGCTGCGTCTGGGGGTGCTGAGCCTGGGGGTGCTGAGCCTGACCGTGCTGAGTCTGGGGGTGCTGAGCCTGGGGGTGCGGAGTCTGGGGGTGCTGAGCCTGGAGGTGCTGAGTCTGGGGGTGCTGTGTCTGGAGGTGCTGAGCCTGAGCGTGCTCCACCTGGGGGAGCCCTCTCCTCCCAGCAGCTGCAGGAGAGGTACCTACAGTACTGCCGCCTCCGGAGAGGTGCTGCTGGAGCTCGTACCAGTACTTCCCCTCCTACCCAGGAGCTCCCCCCCATTCAGCAGATCCGAGAGTGGTACACGCGGCGCTGCAGTCTTCGGAGTGGTGCTCCTGGTGCTGCAGACCCTGGGGGTGGCGCTGCTGCTGGTACTGAGGACCCGGGCGTTGGAGCTACTGCTGGTGCTGAGGACCCGGGCGTTGGAGCTGCTGCTGGTGCTGAGGACCCGGGCGGTGGCGCTGCTGCTGGTGCTGAGGACCCGGGCGTTGGAGCTGCTGCTGGTGCTGAGGACCCGGACGTTGGAGCTACTGCGGGTACTGAGGACCGTCCTGCTGGTGTCTCTGCTCGTTCTGGCGACGCTGCGCGGCCGCGACCGTACTTCGTACCGCTCCTTCAGCAGGTTCTTGGTCAGACTCCTCCTCCTTATCCTCCTCCCTCCGTAGAGTGTCCTCCGCCTGTCCCGCCGCAGTCACAGTTACCGCCTGCCTCGCCTCTCCCTGCTCCCTCTCCTTACGCTGGTCCCACGGGAGGTCTTACAGAGCGTCGTGAGCCTGAGTCTCGTCCTGCGTCGCCTGTTCGTACTGCTCGCACTGGTCGTCGTGTCCCACGTGAGCATCCTCCTCCTGTCCCTGGCACTCACTACATGACTCTGCGTCCCTCCACTGCTCCTCAGCGTGTCCCGCTGCCGTCTCCTCCTGCGTCCTCTCTTCCTACTCTTCCTGACCCGGAGTCTGACTCCCGTCGTGCTGCCAGTCCCACTGTCACGCGTCTCCTCGCTACTGTTGTCACTGACCCTACCTTTGAGTCCTCTGCTGCGTCTGCTCTGGTCGCTGAGTTGGTAGACTTTGCTGCCCGGTGTCGTCTAGACTACGCCACTAGCCTTGTTGCTGAGTCCGAGTCTGAGTCTGTCTGTCCTCCGTCCGTCGGGGGTGTGTGTGCTCTTGGCACGGACGTCCTTGAGGACAGACAGGAGGAGTTCCAGTGCTTTGCTGCTGCTTTGCCCCATCTCGTGTCCATGCTAGTTGCCCCTGAGGGAGACCCGGATGCACCAGACATCCCGACCCCGCGCACCTACGCTGAGGCGATGGCGGGTCCCTACTCCTCTCAGTGGCACACAGCCATGGACGCAGAGATGGCTTCCTGGAAGTCCACACGCACCTACGTCGACGAGGTTCCCCCACCTGGGGCGAACATCGTCAGTGGCATGTGGATTTTCAGGGTGAAGCGGCCACCGGGTTCTCCTCCTGTCTTCAAGGCGCGCTATGTGGCTCGAGGCTTCAGTCAGCGAGAGGGAGTTGACTTCTTCCAGACCTTCTCCCCCACCCCGAAGATGACCACTCTTCGGGTGCTGCTGCACATAGCCGCTCAGCGCGACTACGAGCTTCACTCACTTGACTTCAGCACTGCTTTCTTGCAGGGCAGCCTGCACGAGGAGATCTGGCTACGCCGCCCTCCTGGCTTCACTGGGTCGGTTCCTCCTGGTACCCAGTGGAGGCTCCAGCGGCCGGTCTACGGTCTCCGCCAGGCACCGCGTGAGTGGCACGACACACTGAGGACGACACTTGCGGCTCTTGGGTTCGCTCCCTCTACTACTGACCCGTCACTGTTTCTACGCACAGACACCTCGCTGCCGCCGTTCTACATCCTCGTGTACGTCGACGACTTGGTCTTTGCCACTGCTGACACCGCGGCACTCGCCCACGTGAAGTCGGAGCTGCAGAGGAGACACACGTGCACAGACCTGGGTGAACTGACAAGCTATCTTGGCTTGCGGATCACCCAGGACAGAGCACAGCGCACCATCACCTTGACTCAGTCACACATGGTGCAGCAGATCCTTCAGCGCTTCCGCTTCACGTACTCCTCGCCACAGTCCACTCCTCTGCCTACCGGTCACTCGCTCTCAGCTCTGCCTTCGGATGAGTCCGTAGAGCCGAGTGGCCCGTATCCAGAGCTTGTGGGCTGCCTCATGTACCTGATGACCTGCACTCGACCTGACCTTGCATACCCTCTTAGCATCCTTGCACGCTATGTCGCTCCTGGCCGTCACAGGAAGGAGCACATGGATGCCGCTAAGAGGGTGTTGCGCTACTTGTGCAGTACGTCGGGCATGGGGCTAGTGCTTGGAGGGCGAGACCGAGTTGTACTTACAGGACACTCAGACGCTTCTTGGGCGGACGACCAGGCTACTCAGCGGTCGTCTCAGGGTTACACCTTCAGCCTTGGCTCCGGCTCAGTTTCTTGGCGTTCTACACGCTCTTCTTCTGTTCTCAGCTCCAGTTGTGAGGCTGAGATCTACGCCACAGCCATGGCTGCCCAGGAGCTACGCTGGCTGACCTACCTGCTGACCGACCTGGGAGAGCGGCCTCGTTCTCCTCCAGTGCTGTACGTCGACAACCAGGCTGCCATTGCCTTGTGTGAGGAGCACAGACTGGAGCACAGAACGAAGCACATTGCCCTGCGGTACTTCCTTGCTCGAGAGCTGCAGCAGCGTGGTCAGCTACGTCTGCGTTACGTGGCCACTGAGGCCAACCTTGCTGATGTGTTCACCAAGGCGCTTCAGCCTTGTGACCATCAGCGTTTCTGTACTCTTCTAGGCCTTGTGCCTGCTGGACCTCACTTGCTTACTTCTTGACTCTGTTTGTACTGTGATCTCTATATATATATACCTGCATGTTTACACTTGCTAGGTTGTGATCACTGTATGTCTTGCTACATTATCAAACTGCATGTGAATTGGTCTTGTGACCGCTTGCTTGTGCTCGGAATTTGTGTGGTATCCTTGAGATCCACCCTGAGCCTGTTTTGCTTTGCTTTGCTTTGCTTTGACTGGTCTTGTGACCCTCTGGTTGTCTCCCACTTCGCCTATGGGGGTGTGTCAAACATTGTATGTTTATATTGTGTAGGCTATAGTGGGTCTAGCCTTAGAGGGTACACAAACTTAGGGTTTCATACTTGTACCCACCTTCCTGCTAGTTCATCCATTCCTCGTTCAGTTATTCTGACATAGATCTTGTCGAAAAACGGTATATCTACGAGCTTCCCGTTGTTGATGAGATAACGCCGATCAAACGGAAGCTTTTGACTTGTCTTGAGTCCTCGATTCTTCAAAATGTAGTATTGTCGTGCCCAGGCAGCATGCCGTCTTGTTGAGAATCCGCGAACAGACGCTTTTTTATAGTTTACCATTAATCGTACGGTGAAACGAGATCCGTCTCCGATGATGCCTACAAGACCTTCACTGTTTGGTGCAATGTTTGGAATTGAAAAATGAATATCCCCATTAGAATCAATACGCTCGTCAGACATGCGGAAGCTTACTTTGTTGCCTTGCTTTTTATCTTCAGGCATTGTCTTTGTTCCAGTGTGTGGAACAGCATCAGATGAAGTATGCGAACGCTGCGTGCGCGGCAAAACCGACCCAACTTGTGCACCAGAAATCTTGGATCGTTCTTCATCTTCATGCGTTTCGTGTACACGGTCAGGTTGTCCACCGGTTGTTTTCTCAATTGACAGTTCCACATCTTCTTGCACTCTGTCAATACGAGTTGAACGCGCACTGTATACTCGCGCAGCAGTTACTGATTCCACTCGTCCGTCAGGATTGCTTGACTGATCCACAACTTCCTCACTGCAAGACGATTTTGCACTGTTTGCTTGCTCAAACAAGACGTTGCCGAATGACGCCTGCTCATGCTGCATGAAGTACGTTACTGGTTCAGCTCGTCTCTCTGGTACTCTTGCCACTTCAGAAGCAAAATACGAGCTACCCCAAATCTCACCCTCATTACACTCTTCAAGAAAAGTGTAATGATCATTGGATAACAACAAATGAATCTGGTTATCCTTAGATAGAAATTCTAACCCTTCGTATTGCACCCATTCGCGAGAATTAAGCCATACCACAACGGTTTTGTTCATTAACTCACAAAATGCTCTAATTTCGCACATAGAACCCCAAACTGACTGTTCTTTGACATATTGAACATACTCATCTACCGTCGTTAACGAAACATCGTGACACATTGCAACCAGCTCTTGATATCGCGACCAGTTAGCACAAACATGCTCGATAATCCTCACTTTCAATGGGTCCCAATAATTATCGCCATTCCATGTTGCGAGTGAAAGGCATCTATACAAACACGCCCCATCGCCATGCACCAATCGCCTACGAAACACATACCTTCGCCTTAACTCACCGTCAAGCGAAGGCCCCGTGAAAAGATGTGATGAAGAGGGCTCCATAGCTAGGCGAAGACAACTGTCCGGCAATTTATCTCCCTCGTTTACCTGAGTACAAACACAAGTTCATATTATCGAATAACAAATGATAAACAATGGATAAGATGAGACGAGTTGGAAATTCAATTGCATTGTACAATGGTATGATAAATGGAACCTAAAAAAGAATACAACATGTACTTGGCAAATGATAGTGAAATTTACCTTATTAGCACACGTGATAAAATATGCTCGAATGAGTCAAATCTAATAACATATCTAATACAATTCAATAGTACAATGGGAAAAAAAACGAACCTTTCTAATTTACCTGTCAAATGAAATTGCTTACTAGGATCACTTCGGCACTTTTCGCAATGCTCGAGTAGAACAACGATATAGCCGATGGTACTGCAAGAAAATGAGCAGGAGAAAAAAACATATTAAACAAATATAAGATTTGAATATTATCCGTCTTTATTGATACATATATAAAAATATCACTTAGTATAACATAACAACAACTACCCTCCAATCACGTGCTTTGATCCTCAAACTTTTTTTGTCAATTAGCAGTATAGCCAGACTTCATTTCATATTCAGAAACAAAAGAATATTACATTTCATATGCCATCTTAAATTATGTGAAACTCTTAGAGTAATAAATAATCAAAATTACAAAAAAACGCATCACATAAGCTCAAAACTCCCCAAAACTTGTGTTACAAAATCATATACTTGAATTGCAGCCAGTGGCTCAGAATCTGCTACTCAATGAATAGAGAACCAGAAATTGTCAAAAGATCTGGAAAAAAGCAACAAACAAGCAAAACAAACACATGACATTAGTTGTATTTCTAAAAAACCAAGCACACATGCCACAACACTTTCATTACGTAGTATACTTGCAAATTTTATAGTTATAAACACGCTATGGGGTTTGATAACACAATGAACCACAGAATCGATGGATTTGTAAAAAAAAAAAAAGAACAATTTTTAACATAGTTTTTAAATTGTGAGTGTGAAGTAACAAAACTTGACATGAATACTACAAGTTTGGTACCTTCAGATGATGAGAAATCTTAGTTGGCTCAAATGACAGAGGGTAATGAAAGCTTGGAGTTGTCCCTGAAAAATGATGGTCAATACATACAATGGAAATAAAAGACATCCCATATGAGAGAACCGTGTAACAAAGTAAAGAGCACACAAAGATACCAAGATGTGAATCGTTTTATTTTTTTTACATGCTCGACAAAAAAAGCTATGAAAATGCCAGAAACGGTTATACCTGAAGATGTTGAAAATCTCAGGTCCGTGTTCTGGTAGTAGAAATACTGAAAGCCTATTAAGGTGGTCCCTAGAAAAAAACAAAAACAGAACAGTCAAACATCCAACCCATATAAGAACGTAGACAATTGGTGAGAACGAATGAGACAGTTGAGCAAACATCAAGAATAAATATCAGGGAAAGGATTCGAAAAACATAAAGGATATGTTTAAAGGAGGAGAAAGTTCCTCTAAAGTTGCATACCCTGAATAACAGGAGAACGTGGCATGAGAAAGAAGAAATATGAGAGTGCTAGAAAGTCTGTAATTGACTTATAAGGAAGTAGAGGTAGGAATGAAGCTGATGATTCAACCTTGGAGTAGGAAGAATACAATGTGAAAGGAGAGAATGAGAATATGCTAGGTCCAGGAAGAGAGCAAAGCTCACCCCATCATTCTACAGATTTCATGAAATGCTATGCCAGGATGAGATAGGTTGATGATGGTGTCAGAAGAACTGAACGAGGAATGAATGAACTAGCAGTGAAATGAGTACAAGTACCTAACCCTAGAATTGTGTACCCCCTATAGGCTAACCCACTGCAGCCTAAACAAGCACAACACATATAATGTTTGACACACCCCCATAGGCAAAGTGGGGGAGAGCAAGGGGTCACAAGACCAGTCAAAGCAAAGCAAAACAAGCTCAGGGTGGATCTCAAGGATACCACACAAATTCCGAGCACAAGCAAGTGGTCACAAGACCAGTTCACATGCAGGTTGATAAAATAGCAAGAGATACAGTGATCACAACCTAGCAAGAGTAAACATGCAGGCATATATATAAGATCACAGTACAAGCAGAGTCAAGAAGTAAGCAAGTGAGGTCCAGCAGGCACAAGGCCTAGAAGAGTACAGAAACGCTGATGGTCACAAGGCTGAAGCGCCTTGGTGAACACATCAGCAAGGTTGGCCTCAGTGGCCACGTAACGCAGACGTAGCTGACCACGCTGCTGCAGCTCTCGAGCAAGGAAGTACCGCAGGGCAATGTGCTTCGTTCTGTGCTCCAGTCTATGCTCCTCACACAAGGCAATGGCAGCCTGGTTGTCGACGTACAGCACTGGAGGAGAACGAGGCCGCTCTCCCAGGTCGGTCAGCAGGTAGGTCAGCCAGCGTAGCTCCTGGGCAGCCATGGCTGTGGCGTAGATCTCAGCCTCACAACTGGAGCTGAGAACAGAAGAAGAGCGTGTAGAACGCCAAGAAACTGAGCCGGAGCCAAGGCTGAAGGTGTAACCCTGAGACGACCGCTGAGTAGCCTGGTCGTCCGCCCAAGAAGCGTCTGAGTGTCCTGTAAGTACAACTCGGTCTCGCCCTCCAAGCACTAGCCCCATGCCCGACGTACTGCACAAGTAGCGCAACACCCTCTTAGCGGCATCCATGTGCTCCTTCCTGTGACGGCCAGGAGCGACATAGCGTGCAAGGATGCTAAGAGGGTATGCAAGGTCAGGTCGAGTGCAGGTCATCAGGTACATGAGGCAGCCTACAAGCTCTGGATACGGGCCACTCGGCTCTACGGACTCATCCGAAGGCAGAGCTGAGAGCGAGTGACCGGTAGGCAGAGGAGTGGACTGAGGCGAGGAGTATGTGAAGCGGAAGCGCTGAAGGATCTGCTGCACCATGTGTGACTGAGTCAAGGTGATGGTGCGCCGTGCTCTGTCCCGGGTGATCCGCAAGCCAAGATAGCTTGTCAGTTCACCCAGGTCTGTGCACGTGTGTCTCCTCTGCAGCTCCGACTTCACGTGGGCGAGTGCCGCGGTGTCAGCAGTGGCAAAGACCAAGTCGTCGACGTACACGAGGATGTAGAACGGCGGCAGCGAGGTGTCTGTGCGTAGAAACAGTGACGGGTCAGTAGTAGAGGGAGCGAACCCAAGAGCCGCAAGTGTCGTCCTCAGTGTGTCGTGCCACTCACGCGGTGCCTGGCGGAGACCGTAGACCGGCCGCTGGAGTCTCCACTGGGTACCAGGAGGAACCGACCCAGTGAAGCCAGGAGGGCGGCGTAGCCAGATCTCCTCGTGCAGGCTGCCCTGTAAGAAAGCAGTGCTGAAGTCAAGTGAGTGAAGCTCGTAGTCGCGCTGAGCGGCTATGTGCAGCAGCACCCGAAGAGTGGTCATCTTCGGGGTGGGGGAGAAGGTCTGGAAGAAGTCAACTCCCTCTCGCTGACTGAAGCCTCGAGCAACGTAGCGCGCCTTGAAGACAGGAGGGGAACCCGGTGGCCGCTTCACCCTGAAAATCCACATGCCACTGACGATGTTCGCCCCAGGTGGGGGAACCTCGTCGACGTAGGTGCCTGTGGACTTCCAGGAAGCCATCTCTGCGTCCATGGCTGTCTGCCACTGAGAGGAGTAGGGACCCGCCATCGCCTCAGCGTAGGTGCGCGGGGTCGGGATGTCTGGTGCATCCGGGTCTCCCTCAGGGGCAACTAGCATGGACACGAGATGGGGCAAAGAAGCAGCAAAGCACTGGAACTCCTCCTGTCTGTCCTCAAGGACGTCAGTGCCAAGAGCACACACACCCCCGACGGACGGAGGACAGACAGACTCAGACTCAGACTCAGCAACAAGGCTAGTGGCGTAGTCTAGACGACACCGGGCAGCAAAGTCTATCAACTCAGCGACCAGAGCAGACGCAGCAGAGGACTCAAAGGTACCTCGCGTTCTACCACGCGTTCTACCACGCCACCTCGCGTCGTGTCCTGGCCTCTCAGGACGTCACTTTTGACGAGTCCGTCCCCTACTACCGCCTCTTCCCCTACCGCACTGCCCCACTCCCCCCCCCCGCCTCTCTTCCTCGCTCCAGGTGCTGAGGTACCAGACCCCCTCCCCCCTCAGGGTGCCGCTCCCTCAGGTGTGTCCCAGGTAGACCCGGGTGAGCCTGTCGAGGTAGCTGTTGACTCTCGTCCTGCTGGGGGTGCTGAGCCTGGGGGTGCTGAGCCTGGGGGTACTGCGTCTGGGGGTGCTGAGCCTGGGAGTGCTGAGCCTGGGGGTGTGGAGCCTGGGGGTGCCGAGCCTGGGGGTAGTGCGCCTGAGGGTGCTGAGTCTGCGGGTGCGGAGCCTGGGGGTGCTGAGTCTGGGGGTACTACACCTGGAGGAGCCCTCTCCTCACAGCGGCTGCAGGAGAGGTACCTACAGTACTGCCGCCTCCGGAGAGGTACTGCTGGAGCTGGTCGCGGTGCTTCCCCTCCTGCCCGGGAGCTCCCCCCCCTCCAGCAGATCCGAGAGTGGTACACGAGGCGCTGCAGTCTTCGGAGTGGTGCTCCTGGTGCTGAGGACCCGGACGTTGGAGCTGCTGCTGGTGCTGAGGACCCGGCTGGTGGAGTTCCTGCTGGTGCTGAGGACCCGCGCGGTGGAGCTGCTGCTGGTGCTGCGGACCCGGGCGGTGGAGCTGCTGCTGGTACTGAGGACCCTGGCACTGGTGTCTCTGCTGGTTCTGGAGACGCTACCCGGCCGCGACCGTACTTCGTACCGCTCCTTCAGCAGGTTCTTGGTCAGGCTCCTCCTCGTTGTCCTCCTCCCTCCGTAGCGTGTCCTCCGCCTGTCCAGTCCCAGTCACAGTTACCGCCTGCCTCGCCTCTCCCTGGTCCCTCTCCTTACACTGGTCCCACAGGAGGTCTTGCAGAGCGTCGTGAGCCTGCGTCTCGTCCTGCGTCGCCTGTTCGTACTGCTCGCACTGGTCGTCGTGTCCCACGTGAGCGTCCTCCTCCTGTCCCTGGCACTCACTACATGACTCTGCGTCCCTCCACTGCTCCTCAGCGTGTCCCGCTGCCGTCTCCTCCTGCGTCCTCTCTGCCTACTCTTCCAGCGTATCGGACTGCAAACGGCCACAGAAAGTGGGGGGCAGCCGCATGAACCAAGGAGGTACGAGCGACCTCCATGACCAAGCCAATGTGGCGCTCAGCAACCCCATTCTGCTGTGGAGAGGCCGGAAGCGTGAACGACTGCTCAATGCCCTCTTGCTGACAGAAGGCCTCCAGGAGGCCAGAGGAAAACTCCCCACCTCTGTCAGAGTGCAGACGCAGGACAGGGAAGTCGGAGCGGAAACGCTCACTGAGCTGGAGACGAGATCTGCGGATCCAAGGGATCAAGACATCAGGGACGTCACCCTTGGTGCGCAAGGGGAAGACCGTGGTGTAGCGCGAGAAGTCATCAACAACAATCAGGAAGTACCGCTCCTGACCCTGACCACGTACGCGGGCTGGGCCCCACACGTCCATGTGGAGCGTCTGCAAAGGAGCAGTCGTCGGGGGAAAGGAGGAGGAGTGAGGAGCGGCGCGCTGCCGCCCCTCGACACAGGGAAGACAGGGAGGAGCAGGCGAGGGTGGGAGGGGAGGGAGAACCCTGGGAAGACCAGCAACAAGGTCCCGTTTGTGCATGGCCCGAAGGCGCTGCACAGACGGGTGACCTAGGCGGTGGTGCCAGAGGACAGTCTCATGTGCCAGAGAGCGACACGAGCAGGGGGCGGACAGCTGACCTGACGCAGACGCAGACGCAGACGCAGCTACCTGAGGGGACTCAGTGGTCAGTGTGTACAGGTCCGACCCGGGCTGCCGAGTGAAGGTAGCCAGGTGACGGCCCGTCCGAGCACACGTGCAGTGTGTCACGCGCTCGTATGCAGGGGTAAACTGGTGGACACCCCCGTCCTGGAGCGCACTACCTGCCACCAAGTTCGTAGAGAACGAGGGGAGGTAGAGACCTGACAGTGTGCCTGACGGGACCGCAGGACAAGGAAGGACAGTGGAGGAGGTCGCAAGGACCGGACCCCCAGAGGGGTCAGCGAGAGAGACAGCAACTGGCCGAGCGAGTGGCTCAAGGACAGTGCGGTCACGAAAGAAACAGCGAGAAGCACCAGAGTCCAGTGTGAAGGTGTGCAGTGCCGTAGTCGACTCAGTACCAGGGGGCACAGACTCACGAGCACCTAGAGCAGCAGCCTCACCAGGACCTGGGGCAGCAGACTCACTAGCACCTAGAGCGGCAGTCGGACTGGTCAGAATGCCCGGGTCGGGCGGAACACGCAAGTACTGAGCACCCTCTCCACTAGTAAACATCGCATACATGGCAGTGAGAATAGCATCAAAGTCTAGAGCCCAGATATCAACCCCCTGCCTCTCCAGATCAGCCCAGCGGGGCAGCTCAGCGCCAGCAGGAAACTGGGCGCGCCATGCGTCGGTAAGGCGCGAGAAACAGCGGTGCGTGGGGTGCGGCTTCCCACACGTCTGGCCAGCGCGGTCACCAGTGCGAATGACGTACGTGCAGGTAAAACCACCCGCCCCCCCCCGCTGCGAATTCACTCACGTGCCTCCTGAAGCGACGGGGCGTGCTGCTGGCTCTGGCCACCGCCAGCGCCTCCACGACCACCACCGCCGCCGCCACCGCCTCGGCCACCTCCACCCCTGCCGCCGCCACGACCACCTCCGCCTCCGCTGCCGCCTCCGCCCCTGCCACCGCTCCCGCCGCTGCTGTCACCACCCCCACTGCCGCCACTAGCCTCTCCAGTCCCACCTCCACTCCCACCGCCTCCACCCCCGCCTCCCCCGCCGCCACCTCCACCCTTGCCCCCTTTGCCCCTGCGGCGCCCGCTCGGAGCAGACGCGGTCCCAACCTTCTCAGCACCAAGGAGGTCGACAGTAGCAGCAGAGGCGACAGAGGGGAGAAGGGGGGAAGGGGAACACCCCTCAAAGAACGGGGTGCGGGGGTCGCCACGAGAGGTGCCTACAGCGACGATGCTCGCCTCAGCTGCAAGCAGTTCCTTCTCGAGGAGGGCAATGGTGAGCTCAGTGGGAGAGCGAGCGAGGAAGTGATCCCTGACTGCGCGCAGAGAGTCAGGGAGGCGGGTGACGATGTGGTAGAGCGTGATCCAGAGCGGGGGGGGGGTTGCTGGCAAGGAACTCGTCAGGCATAGCAGCGCGAAAGCGGGCCTCACTAGTCCTGAGGTGGGTGATGAGGTCAGCGACTGTGCTGAAGGAGGCCAGGTCGGGGAACAGGTAGGGGAGGGTGAGGCGGCCTAGTGTGGCAGAGGCAGGTGAGGAGTAACGAGCAACTACAGCAGTGTACAGGTCCTTAGCAGTCTTGTGCTGGCCAAAGTGCTCGCGCTCATCTAGCGGCAGGGAGTTGCGAATAGCGAAGCGAGCGTGGGCGTCACGAGTCTGCCACTGTGAGCGCTGAGTGCTGTCTGCAGTGGTAGGAGGGGCAGTAGCGTGACCGAGGGCATGATCGTACAGCGAAATATCCTCCTTGGCAGTGAGCTGTAGGAAGAGGTGCAGGTCATCTAGCCAGGTGTCAAACTTCACTGGGCGGCCCTCAGCATCGAAAGCAAGTACGGGAGGACTGGCCATAGTGGCAGCAGTAGTAGCAGTAGGAGCAGTAGTAGTAGCCGTAGGATCAACAGTTGTAGTAGCAGTAGGAGAAGTAGGAGGAGCAGCAGTATCGACGGGGCTGCTAGTACGGGCGGCGCGGCTCGGTCGGGCGGCGCGGCTCGGTTCAGGTAGGGCGGCGCGGCTCGGTTCGGGCTGCGCGGCTGCGCGGAGTCGCTAAGTGGGGCGGTACGGGGCCGCGGGGGCCTCTAAGCGGGGCTCGACGGGGCCGTGAACGGGGTGCACGCGGAGTCGACGGGGCCAAACGGGGCCTTAAGCGGGGCGCGCGCGGGTCGACGGGGCCAGCGGGGCCTCTAAGGGGGGACGCGCGCGGGTCGACGGGGCCAAGCGGGCCGGAATCGGGGCGCGCGCGGGTTCGACGGGGCCACTAAGGGGCAGCGTGCGAGTCGCTAAGGGGCGGCGCGCGGGGTCGACGGGGCCTTAAGGGGCCGTACACGAGGGCGCACGAGGGCGCTGAGGGGGAGGCGCTAACGCAGCACTTCGACAGTAGGGCGCACTGAGGCGCTAGGAGGCAGTCAGTAGAGGTGGGCCCGAAAAAAAAACTTAGGTCCTAGCGAAGGACCTGCTCTGAAACCATGTCAGAAGAACTGAACGAGGAATGAATGAACTAGCAGTGAAATGAGTACAAGTACCTAACCCTAGAATTGTGTACCCCCTATAGGCTAACCCACTGCAGCCTAAACAAGCACAACACATATAATGTTTGACAGATGGTCCTAAGAACAAATTGAACCATAGACAAAACAGGCAGGTGGCAGCATTAAAGGTGGAAGCATGAAAGGTGGCAGAATTAAAGGTGGCAGCATCAAAGGTGGCAGCATTAAAGGTGACAGTAAATTTGACCTCACATTTTTCAGTTACAACTGTAAAAAAACGACTTCCGTGAGAAGTGTCGATAGCTGTCACGTGAACAAGTTGAAAGCAGAATCGAATTTCATTCTGGGGGAGTCGGATATTTCAAAGTTGCCTAGTGGGCATTGCCACACCACCCCAAATTTTCGCGCGTGACAAGCCCCTGACACTGCTCACATCGGCAGCAGAGCACGAAGCACGAAGCGAGCGAAATTTTCGCGCATTACACTACGTTTCGATATTGGAACAACAAACAAGTAAAATAAAAATGATGTCTTTAACAATCGAAACAAAAACCGAGCCATAGATGACATATTTTTGAAGTCTAAAAAATGTTAAAAACAACACACAAAAGCTACTATAAGCGCATCTAATACATAAAAAAAGTTTAAAGCATAAACGAAAACGTAATAAACGACTGACAACATTAAAAATAACAAAATTATAAGAGATTTGTATTTCTTCATTGTGCACAGAAATGTCAAATGTAACTTCAAGAAAAAAACCGAACTGTTTTTTACAATATTTCAAAATGGTTTCTACATTATAGCTGGAAAGCAAAAGATGTGAAATTACAAGTGCAACTTAAAACGAAAATTTTACATAAAAAACATGCTGGAATTTCACCTACGTCAGCAGCGCCGTTCGGACTTTCGTGCTGGTTTCTGACGACGCTGCTGACGTCAGCACGATTTCACGCGCGTGATAAATTTCGACGTCATCAGCGCTGTTCGAAATTTCGAACAGATTTCTGACGACGTCATTCATAAAGTTCGTGCTATGTCAGTAACTCGGTTTTAAGTATATTATCCGTCGCTTATGATACATGAACAAACATATGTGAATTTTAAACATAGAAACAAAACTACAAGTACTCGTGTAAACTTCTGTACTAATGTGAACACATCATCATCAATATCTTTTTGCCTATTGTCTAATAAAAAAACAACATAAAAAGATTAAAATTCACATTAAAACATTAAAATCGCACAAATCTTTATAATCCAAACACGACGGAGTAGTCAAAGTTGTTCAAAGTTCTAGCGCATGTTACAAGTGTTGCTTCGCAACCCTAAGACGATTTCGTCGCCTCTTGTTTTTTTTTTTTTTTTTTTAATGGCCTAGAGCATCCTTGCATCTAGCCTCTGGCTAAACAGCCTTCTCAAGGACCCCCTGGTCCTAGGCCACCCGTCCACCTGTCCATCCCAAAAACAGCCAGGGTGAGAAAACGCCTTGGAAGCAATGAGAGGAGGTTAGGATGAGGGTATTCGGCCTCTATCACACCACCGGTGCGGGCCCATTGCCCCCATGGCCCCCATGAGGGCATGCGCTCGCCATGTGGCCGTTCTGGCCGCAGCGAAAGCAAGTGCCGTTAAAGCCACGACAACTGCTCGGAGCTCCCATCGCCTTAGGCATAAAGGTGGGGGTCTCGCGGTGAAAAGAACGGCTCCCGCGAACGAAACCGGACTTCATACGCTTAAGAGCCGCCATATCTGCCACCGCCATCTTGAAGGAACGCGATATGAGGACCGCGGTGGTCTTTAGCAGCTGATAGCGCTCTGCCACGTCGAAGCCAGCATGGTCGACGACGACCAAAACGTCGAAACGCCGCTTGATTAGTTCTTGGGCTTGGGTGATGGTTTTGAGTGCACCAGTATTGTCGCCGCCGTAGATCTTGTGCTCGACGTGCGCCAGGTAGGTCTGGATAGCTTCGAACACTTCCGCCTGGTCGCGGACGCCTTTACGGTTGAAGGCAGCGGCCGCGGTAGAGGGGTGAGGTGAGGGGAGAGGAGGAAGGAGGTCGTTAGGCAAAATCGGAATGTTTGGCTCCTCACCCTCGTCGCTGTCGGAGTCGGAGCCGGCATCAGCAGGTTCTGCCGATTCGTCTTCGACAACGGGTGCTTTTCCTTTGTCGGCGCGAGTTGGTGCGGCGACGCGCGTGGAGGTAGACGCATTGTTGCGGATGTTAGCAGTTTTAGCGGGGCCGAAATTTTCCGTTTCCGCTGTAGTTGTCGGCGTTGTAACCGGGGCCGCGATCTGCTTTTGAAGAAGCGCCAACAGCGCCGCCACTTGCGAGGGCGAAAGATTCGCTGGCGCCCCCTCAGGTGCAGGCGAATCTCTCGCCCTCCTCTTGTTGGGGCCGCGAGATCCGCCAGGATCCGCGGCTGCAGGTGCAATGATGGCGACCGGTTCGCCATCATTGTCGCCGCCCGCAAGCCCACGCGCCTGCCTGGTCGACGCTCTCGGCTGGGGCTGACGCGCGGCAGTCACACCCTCGCCGAGGAGCACTTCGACTCCAATGTGCTGTTCCTCGGCGGAAATCACGGCAGGGTGTCAGAATGAACGGACTGGAATGACTGTACTAGCACAAAGTTGGATACAAGTAGGAAACCCTAATCTAGTGTACCCCCTAAGGTGTAACCCACTACAGCCTACAATCATATAAACATATAATGTTTGACACACCCCCATAGGCGCAGTGGGAGACAACCACAGGGTCACGAGACCAGTCAAAGCAAAGGAAGGCAAGCTCAGGGTGGATCTCAAGGATTCCACACAAATTCCGAGCACAAGCAAGCGGTCACAAGACCAGTCCACATGCAGGTTTATAATAGAGCAAGAGATACAGTGATCACAACCTAGCAAGAATAAACATGCAGGTATATATATATATATATATATATATATATATATATATATATAGTGATCACAGTACAAGCAAGGTCAAGAAGTAAGCAAATGAGGTCCAGTAGGCACAAGGCCTAGCAGAGTGCAGAAGCGCTGATGGTCACAAGGCTGAAGCGCCTTGGTGAACACATCAGCAGTGTTGGCCTCAGTGGCCACGTAACGAATACAAAGCTGACCGCGCTGCTGCAGCTCTCGAGCAAGGAAGTACCGAAGGGCGATGTGCTTCGTTCTGTGCTCCAGTCTGTGCTCCTCACACAAGGCAATGGCAGCCTTGTTGTCGACGTACAGCACTGGAGGAGAACGAGGCCGCTCTCCCAGGTCGGTCAGCAGGTAGGTCAGCCAGCGTAGCTCCTGGGCAGCCATGGCTGTGGCGTAGATCTCAGCCTCACAACTGGAGCTGAGAACAGAAGAAGAGCGTGTAGAACGCCAAGAAACTGAGCCAGAGCCAAGGCTGAAGGTGTAACCCTGAGACGACCGCTGAGTAGCCTGGTCGTCTGCCCAAGAAGCGTCTGAGTGTCCTGTGAGTACAACTCGGTCTCGCCCTCCAAGCACTAGCCCCATGCCCGACGTACTGCAAAAGTAGCGCAACACCCTCTTAGCGGCATCCATGTGCTCCTTCCAGTGACGGCCAGGAGCGACATAGCGCGCAAGGATGCTAAGAGGGTATGCCAGGTCAGGTCGAGTGCAGGTCATCAGGTACATGAGACAGCCCACAAGCTCTGGATACGGGCCACTCGGCTCTACGGACTCATCCGAAGGCAGAGCTGAGAGCGAGTGACCGGTAGGCAGAGGAGTGGACTGAGGCGAGGAGTACGTGAAGCGGAAGCGCTGAAGGATCTGCTGCACCATGTGTGACTGAGTCAAGGTGATGGTGCGCCGTGCTCTGTCCCGGGTGATCCGCAAGCCAAGATAGCTCGTCAGTTCCCCCAGGTCTGTGCACGTGTGTCTCCTCTGCAGCTCCGACTTCACGTGGGCGAGTGCCGCGGTGTCAGCAGTGGCAAAGACCAGGTCGTCGACGTACACGAGGATGTAGAACGGCGGCAGCGAGGTGTCTGTGCGTAGAAACAGTGACGGGTCAGCAGTAGAGGGAGCGAACCCTAGAGCCGCAAGTGTCATCCTCAGTGTGTCGTGCCACTCACGCGGTGCCTGGCGGAGACCGTAGACCGGCCGCTGGAGCCTCCACTGGGTACCAAGAGGAACCGACCCAGTGAAACCAGGAGGGCGGCGCAGCCGGATCTCCTCGTGCAGGCTGCCCTGTAAGAAAGCAGTGCTGAAGTCAAGTGAGTGAAGCTCGTAGTCGCGCTGAGCGGCTATGTGCAGCAGCACCCGAAGAGTGGTCATCTTCGGGGTGGGGGAGAAGGTCTGGAAGAAGTCAACGTAGCGCGCCTTGAAGACAGGAGGAGAACCCGGCGGCCGCTTCACCCTGAAAATCCACATGCCACTGACGATGTTCGCCCTAGGAGGGGGAACCTCGTCGACGTAGGTGCCTGTGGACTTCCAGGATGCCATCTATGCGTCCATGGCTGTCTGCCACTGAGAGGAGTAGGGACCCGCCATCGCCTCAGCGTAAGAGCGCGGGGTCGGGATGTCAGGAGCATCCGGGTCTCCCTCAGGGGCAACTAGTAAGGACACGAGACGGGGCAAAACAGCAGCAAGGCACTGGAACTCCTCCTGTCTGTCCTCAAGGACGTCCGTGCCAAGAGCACACTCACCCCCGACGGACGGAGGACAGACAGACTCAGACTCAGACTCAGCGACAAGGCTAGCAGCGTAGTCTAGACGACACCGGGCAGCAAAGTCAACCAACTCAGCGACCAGCGCAGACGCAGCAGAGGACTCAAAGGTAGGGTCAGTGACAACAGTAGCGAGGAGACGCGTGACAGTGGGACTGGCAGCACGACGGGAGTCAGACTCCGGGTCAGGAAGAGTAGGAAGAGAGGAAGCAGGAGGAGACGGTAGCGGGACACGCTGAGGAGCAGTGGAGGGACGCAGAGTCATGTAGTGAGTGCCAGGGACAGGAGGAGGACGCTCACGTGGGACACGACGACCAGTGCGAGCAGTACGAACAGGCGACGCAGGACGAGACTCAGGCTCACGACGCTCTGTAAGACCTCCCGTGGGACCAGTGTAAGGAGAGGGAGCAGGGAGAGGCGAGGCAGGCGGTAACTGTGACTGCGGCTGGACAGGTGGAGGACACTCTACGGAGGGAGGAGGACAGGGAGAAGGAGCCTGACCAAGAACCTGCTGAAGGAGCGGTACGAAGTACGGTCGCGGCCGCGCAGCGTCTCCAGAACCAGCAGAGACACCAGCAGCAGGGTCCTCAGCACCAGCAGTAGCTCCAACGTCCGGGTCCTCAGCACCAGCAGCAGCTCCAACGCCCGGGTCCTCAGCACCAGCAGAAGCGCCACCGCTCGGATCCTCAGCACCCGCGGCAGCTCCAACGCCCGGGTCCTCAACAGCAGCAGTAGCGCCACCGCGCAGGTCCTCAGTACCAGTAGCAGCGCCACCCCCAGGGTCTGCAGCACCAGGAGCACCACTCCGAAGACTGCAGCGCCGCGCGTACCACTCTCGGATCTGCTGAATGGGGGGGAGCTCCTGGGTAGGAGGGGAAGTACTGGGACAAGTTCCAGCAGCACCTCTCCGGAGGCGGCAGTACTGTAGGTACCTCTCCTGCAGCTGCTGGGAGGAGAGGGCTCCTCCAGGTGTAGCACGCTCAGGCTCAGCACCTCCAGACACAGCACCCCCAGACGCAGCACCCCCAGGCTCAGCACCCCCAGACTCCGCACCTCCAGGCTCCGCACCCCCAGGCTCCGCACCCCCAGGCTCAGCACCCCCAGACTCAGCACGGTCAGGCTCAGCACCCCCAGGCTCAGCACCCCCAGACGCAGCACCTCCAGACGCAGCACCCCCAGGCTCAGCACCTCCAGACTCCGCACCCCCAGGCTCAGCACCTCCAGGCTCCGCACCCCCAGGCTCCGCACCCCCAGGCTCCGCACCCCCAGGCTCAGCACCCCCAGCAGGACGAGAGTCAACAGCTACCTCGACAGGCTCACCCGGGTCTACCTGGGACACACCTGAGGGAGCGGCACCCTGAGGGGGGAGGGGGTCTGGTACCTCAGCACCTGGAGCCAGGAAGAGAGGCGGGGGGGGGAGTGGAGCAGTGCGGTAGGGGAAGAGGCGGTAGTAGGGGACGGACTCGTCAAAAGTGACGTCCTGAGAGGCCAGGACACGACGCGAGGTGGCGTGGTAGAACTGCCAACCAGGCGCGTCCGGGACAAAGCCAAGGAAGACACAGGGGACAGCTCGACGGGAGAGCTTGTCCGCGGACGTATCGCGAACAAAAGCTCGAGATCCCCAGACCCGAAAACGCGACGCATCGCCAGCCTCTCCCGTCCAACGCAGTGTCGGAGAAGTCTCCGGTAAGGAGACACGGGGCCAGAGGTTGAGCTGATGCGCAGCGTATCGGACTGCAAACGGCCACAGAAAGTGGGGGGCAGCCGCATGAACCAAGGAGGTACGAGCGACCTCCATGACCAAGCCAATGCGGCGCTCAACAACCCCATTCTGCTGTGGAGAGGCCGGAAGCGTGAACGACTGCTCAATGCCCTCCTGCTGACAGAAGGCCTCCAAGAGGCCAGAGGAAAACTCCCCACCTCTGTCAGAGTGCAGACGCAGGACAGGGAAGTCGGAGCGGAAACGCTCACTGAGCTGGAGACGAGATCTGCGGATCCAAGGGATCAAGACATCAGGGACGTCACCCTTGGTGCGCAAGGGGAAGACCGTGGTGTAGCGCGAGAAGTCGTCAACAACAATCAGGAAGTACCTCTCCTGACCCTGACCACGGACGCGGGCTGGGCCCCACACGTCCAAGTGGAGCGTCTGCAAAGGAGCAGTCGTCGGGGGGAAGGAGGAGGATTGAGGAGCGGCGCGCTGCCGCCCCTCGACACAGGGAAGACAGGGAGGAGCAGGCGAGGGTGGGAGGGGAGGGAGAACCCTGGGAAGACCAGCAACAAGGTCCCGTTTGTGCATGGCCCGAAGGCGCTGCACAGACGGGTGACCAAGGCGGTGGTGCCAGAGGACAGTCTCATGCGCCAAAGAGCGACACGAGCAGGGGGCGGACAGCTGACCTGACGCAGACGCAGACACAGACGCAGCTACCTGAGGGGACTCAGTGGTCAGTGTGTACAGGTCCGACCCCGGCTGCCGAGTGAAGGTAGCCAGGTGACGGCCCGTCCGAGCACACGTGCAGTGTGTCACGCGCTCGTAAGCAGGGGTGAACTGGTGAACACCCCCGTCCTGGAGCGCACTACCTGCCACCAAGTTCGTAGAGAACGAGGGGAGGTAGAGACCTGACAGTGTGCCTGACGGGACCGCAGGACAAGGAAGGACAGTGGAGGAGGTCGCAATGACCAGACCCCCAGAGGGGTCAGCGAGGGAGACAGCAACTGGCCGAGCGAGTGGCTCAAGGACAGTGCGGTCACGAAAGAAACAGCGAGAAGCACCTGAGTCCAGTGTGAAGGTGTGCAGTGCTGCAGTCGACTCAGTACCAGCGGGCACGGACGCACTAGCACCTAGAGCAGCAGCCTCACCAGGACCTGGGGCAGCAGACTCACTAGCACCTAGAGCGGCAGCCGGACTGGTCTGAATGCCCGGGTCGGGCGGAACACGCAAGTACTGAGCACCCTCTCCACTAGTAAACATCGCATACATGGCAGTGAGAATAGCATCAAAGTCTAAAGCCCAGATATCAACTCCCTTCTTCTCCAGATCAGCCCAGCGGGGCAGCTCAGTGGCATCAGGAAACTGGGCACGCCACGCGTCGGTAAGGCGCGCGAAACAGCGCTGCGTGGGGTGCTGCCTCCCACACTGCTGGCCAGTGCGGTCACCAGTGCGAATGACGTACGTGCAGGTAAAGCCACGCTGCGCATACCACTCACGGGCGGCCTGAAGCGACGGGGCGGGCTGCTGACTCTGGCCACCGCCAGCGCCTCCACGACCACCACCGCCGCCGCCACCGCCTCGGCCACCTCCACCCCTGCCGCTGCCACGACCACCTCCGCCTCCGCTGCCGCCTCCACCCCTGCCGCCACTCCCGCCGCTGCTGTCACCACCCCCACTGCCGCCACTAGCCTCCCCAGCCGCTCCTCCACTCCCACCGCCTCCACCCCCACCTCCTCCGCCGCCACCTCCACCCTTGCCCCCTTTGCTCTTGCGGCGCCCGCTCGAAGCAGACGCGGTCCCGACCTTCTCAGCACCAAGGAGGTCGACAGCAGCAGCAGAGGCGACAGAGGGGAGGAGAGGGGAAGGGGAACACCCCTCAAAGAACGGGGTGCGGGGGTCGCCACGAGAGGTGCCTACAGCGACGATGCTCGCCTCAGCTGCAAGCAGTTCCTTCTCGAGGAGGGCAATGGTGAGTTCAGTGGGGGAGCGAGAGAGGAAGTGGTCCCTGACTGTGCGCAGGGATTTGGGGAGGCGGGTGACTATGTGGTAGAGAGTGATCCAGAGCGGGGGGGGGTTGCTAGTAAGGAACTCGTCAGGCATAGCAGCGCGAAAGCGGGCCTCACTAGTCTTAAGGTGGGTGATGAGGTCAGCAACTGTCTGAAAGGAGGCCAGGTCGGGGAACAGGTAGGGGAGGGTGAGGCGGCCTAGTGTGGCAGAAGCGGGTGAGGAGTAGCGAGCGACTACAGCAGTGTATAGGTCCTTAGCAGTTTTGTGCTGGCCAAAGTGCTCGCGTTCGTCGATCGGTAGGGAGTTACGAATAGCGAAGCGAGCGTGGGCGTCACGAGTCTGCCACTGTGAGCGCTGAGTGCTGTCTGCAGTGGTAGGAGGGGCAGTAGCGTGACCGAGGGCATGATCGTACAGCGAAATATCCTCCTTGGCAGTGAGCTGTAGGAAGAGATGCAGGTCATCTAGCCAGGTGTCAAACTTCACTGGGCGGCCCTCAGCATCGAAAGCAAGTACGGGAGGACTAGCCATAGTGGCAGCAGCAGTAGCAGTAGCAGCAGTAGCAACAGTTGTAGTAGCAGTAGGAGCAGTAGTAGGAGCAGCAGTATCGACGGGGCTGCTAGTACGGGCGGCGCGGCTCGGTCGGGCGGGGCGGCTCGGGTCAGGTAGGGCGGCGCGGCTCGGTTCGGGCTGCGCGGCTGCGCGGAGCCGCTAAGCGGGGCGGTACGGGGCCGCGGGGGCCTCTAAGCGGGGCTCGACGGGGCCGCGGGGCCGCTAAGCGGGGCGCAACGGGGTCGCGGGGCCGTGAGGTGGGGCGCGACGGGGCCGCGGGGCCTCTAAGCGGGGCTCGACGGGGCCGCGGGGCCGCTAAGCGGGGCGCAACGGGGTCGCGAGACCGTGAGGTGGGGCGCGACGGGGCCGCGGGGCCTTTAGGCGGGGCTCGACGGGGCCGCGGGGCCGCTAAGCGGGGCGCAACGGGGTCGCGGGGCCGTGAGGTGGGGCGCGACGGGGCCGCGGGCCTCTAAGCGGGACGTGATGGGGCCGCGGGGCCTCTAGGCGGGGCGCGACGGGGCCGCGAGGCCGTTAGGTGGGGCGCGACGGGGCCGGGGGGCCTCTAAGCAGAGCGCGACGGGGCCGCGGGGCCTCTAAGCGGGGCGCGACGGGGCCGCGGGGCCTCTAAGCGGGGCGCGATCGACGGGGCCAGCGGGGCCGGAAAAAAAAGGAGAAGCGCGCGAGGGCGCTAAGGGGGGAGGCGCTAAAGCGCGCTCCGATAGTAGGGCGCACGAGGGCGCTAGTAGGTAGTAGGTAGTGGTGGGCCCGAAGAGAACTTAGGTCCTAGCGAAGGACCTGCTCTGAAACCATGTCAGAATGAACGGACTGGAATGACTGTACTAGCACAAAGTTGGATACAAGTAGGAAACCCTAATCTAGTGTACCCCCTAAGGTGTAACCCACTACAGCCTACAATCATATAAACATATAATGTTTGACACAGGGCGCTTGCGTTTCTCGGCGCTGGTTTCCCTGGGCGTTTTTTCAAGCCCCGCCGAAGGACGGGAAGGAGCGTCGGTAGCCCCGGGGCTATTGTTGACAGTAGTCGGCGCCATCGTTGAGAGGTTCCGCTCGAGAATATCGGAGAGAAGTGTCGACGGAGAAGTGAAGCGGGGAAGCGTCTTGATCTTCGCCAGCTTGGACGGAAAATCCGAACTTGAAAGTTGAAATTTCGAAATGAAAACGTGGGTGAAGGCCAAATGGCCTTCACCCCTCTTTTGTACCGAAAAGAGGGGGAACTTTTGTACCGAAAAGAGGGGGAATTAGCGGTTCGCCGAAGCCTTTGCTTCGGTACAACTCGCTTCGCTATTCACCATACACAAATTTGGAAAGTGTTACACACTTTCAAAATTTTACATTTTTATAAGATTACAAGGAATATGAAAGGATAACCGTTTTACTGTTGCTGTTGCAATTCGATACAGTGACGACTTTGTCAAACATGTATGCTGCATATTGTCTAGGCTGTAGTGGGGTAGCCCATATGGGGTACAACCCAGTTAGGGTTTACTACTTGTACTCCTGCATGCTGCTAGTTCATCCATTCCTGCTGCTAGATTCTAACATGGTATCAGAGCACTAAGGTCCGTAGGACCGTTTTTTTTTTTTTTTTCGGGCCCACCTACCGCTGCGGTTACCGCGCTACCCCACGTACCTGCCTGCCTTGCCTTGCCTTGTGACGTGCTGCACTACGCGCGCCGTCCAGCAGCCCTAGCGCTGCCTCATGCTGCTGCCCCTGCAGGCCCGTAAGGCCCGCGCGCCGCCCCTACAGGCCCTTCAGGCCCGCTGCTGCCGCGCGCTGCCCGCACCGAGCCCGCGCAGCCCGCGCCGAGCCGCGCGCAGCCCGCTGCTGCCGCGCGCTGCCCGCACCGAGCCCGCGCAGCCCGCGCCGAGCCGCGCGCAGCCCGCTGCTGCCGCGCGCTAGCCCGCACCGAGCCCGCACAGCCCGCGCCGAGCCGCGCGCAGCCCGCTGCTGCCGCGCGCAGCCCGCCGATCCCGCAGCCCGCTGCTGCCGCGCGCAGCCCGCGCCGAGCCCGCGCAGCCCGCGCCGAGCCGCGCGCAGCCCGCGCCGAGCCGCGCGCAGCCCGCGCCGAGCCGCGCGCGGCCTGCTACTGCCTCGCGCGGCCCGCGCGCGGCCCGCAGCAGCCCGCGCCGAGCCGCGCGCGGCCCACTACTGCCTCGCGCGACCCGCGCGCGGCCTGCAGCAGCCCAGCGCGCTGTCCGCGCAGCCTGCGCCAAGCCGCGCGCGGCCCTCTGCTGCCTCGGCCCCGACCTGCCGCTGATGCGGCCCCGCCCTGCAGCTGCCACGGCCCCGACCTGCCGCTGATGCGGCCCCGCCCTGCAGCTGCCTCGGCCCCGACCTGCCGCTGATGCGGCCCCGCCCTGCAGCTGCCGCGGCCCCGACCTGCCGCTGACGCGGCCCCACTCTGCCTCTGCAGCTGCTGCGGCCCTACTCTGCAGCCGCTGTTGCGACCCCGCCGTCGCCGCCGTCATTCGCCTACCTGGTCGCCGCCCGCCGAGCGCCGGCCCTTCTCGCCCGGCGAACACCTGCCGTTCCAGCCTTTGGTGAGCTCCTGCCTGCCGGCCTGCCTGCCTGCCTGCCGGCCTGCTTGCCTGCCGGCCTGCCTGCCTGTCTGCCTGCCTGCCTGCCTGCCTGCCTGCCGGCCTGCCTGCCGGCCTGCCTGCCTGTCTGCCTGCCTGTCTGCCTGCCTGCCTGCCGGCCTGTCTGCCTGCCTGCCTGCCTGCTTGCCTTCCTTCCTGCCGCGCCTGCCCTGCCCGAGCTGCTGCGGCTACTACTGCTACTAGGAGGTGGCTAGATGCAGCTCCAGCGACGTTCACGCGAGTCTCTCACGCCCCAGCAGCTTAGTGAGTGGTATACTAGTTGGGGCTGTCGCGGTAGCCGTCGTAGCTGTCGCCCTGGAGCTGGTCAGTTGGGGGCGTCTGGCAGTGGCCAGCTGCAGCTGCAGCGGCGTCCACGCAAGACACTTACGTCCCATGAGTGGTACGCTCAGAGTAGCAGGTCTACGCGTACAGTTCGCTGTCCGTACGTCATTCGCACAGGTGATAGGACTGGTCAGCCTTGTGGGACGCTTGGTCACACACAGTCCCGCTGCTTCGCCCGTCTGAGCGACGCCTGGCGTACCGTGTTTGGCGACGAGGCTGAGCTCCCTACCTGGCCGGAGCTGCTTGGACAGAGGGTAGATATCTTTGCTCTTGACTATGATGCTATTCTCACTGCCATGTATGCATTGCCTACTAGTGTTGACCGTGCCTGTTACCTGTGCGTACCGCCTGACCCTGGTATAGCGCCTGCTGCTCTCGGTACTAGTGAGGCTCCTGCTCTAGGTGCTGGTGAGGTTGCTGCTCTTGGTGCTGGTGAGTCTGCTCTCTCTGGTACTGCGCCTGCTGCGGTCTTGCACACCTTCACCCTTGACTCAGGAGCTTCCCGCTCCTTCTTTCGCGACTGCACCACACTCACGCCGCTCAGTCGGCCAGTTCCGGTCTCCCTGGCGGACCCCTCTGGGGGTCCAGTCCTTGCCCACTACTCCACGGTTCTGCCGTGTCCGGCCGCCCCGTCTGGCTCGCTGTCAGGTCTTTACCTCCCCTCGTTCTCTACGAACTTGGTGAGTGGAGCTGACCTCCAGGATCACGGGGTTGACCAGTTCACTCCTGCGAGTCAGCGAGTGACTCACTGTACGTGTGCTCGGACGGGCCGACACCTGGCCACGTTTACCCGTGCGCCTGGCTCGAGTCTGTACACACTGACCACTGCGTCCCCTCAGGTAGCTGCGTCTGCGTCTGCGTCAGGTCAGCTAGCGGCCCCCTGCGAGTGTCGAGCTTTGTCGCACCAGACCCTCCTGTGGCACCACCGCCTTGGTCACCCCTCGGTGCAGCGCCTTCGTGGCATGCACTCTCGCTCCCTGGTTTCTGGTCTTCCCAGGTCTCTGCCTCCCCTCCCTCCCTCGCCTGCGCCGCCCTGCATTCCTTGCGTCGAGGGGCGGCAGCGCGCTGCTCCTCACTCCTCCTCGTTCCCTCCCACAGAGGCTCCCCTGCAGACTCTCCACCTGGACGTGTGGGGCCCAGCCCGCGTCCGTGGATAGGGCCACGAGCGGTACTTCCTGCTGGTCGTCGATGACTACACGCGTTACACCACGGTCTTCCCCTTGCAGAGCAAGGGGGACGTCCCTGATGTTTTGATCCCTTGGATCCGCACTGTTCGTCTCCAGCTCCGCGAGCGGTTCCGGTCGGACTTTCCTGTCCTGCGTCTGCACTCTGACAGAGGTGGTGAGTTCTCCTCCGACCTCTTGGCAGCCTACTATGCGGAGCACGGCATCCGCCAGACGTTCACGCTTCCGGCCTCTCCGCAGCTGAATGGGGTTGCTGAGCGCCGCATTGGCTTAGTCATGGAGGTCGCTCGTACCTCCATGATCCATGCGGCTGCCCCCCATTTTCTGTGGCCGTTTGCGGTCCGGTACGCCGCGCATCAGCTCAACCTCTGGCCCCGTGTCTCCTTACCGGAGACCTCGCCCACACTGCTGTGGATGGGGAAGGTTGGCGATGCGTCGCGTTTCCGGGTCTGGGGTGCCCGTGCCTTTGTTCGCGATACCACCGCAGACAAGCTCTCCGCCCGCGCTGTTCCCTGCGTCTTCCTTGGCTTTGTCCCTGACGCGCCTGGTTGGCAGTTTTACCACCCCACCTCGCGCCGTGTCTTTGCGTCTCAGGACGTCACGTTCGACGAGTCGGTTCCCTTTTACCGTCTCTTCCCCTACCGCACTGCCCCGCTCCCCCCCCCACCGCTCTTCCTCGCTCCAGGTGCTCCCCAGGTAGACCCCCTCCCCGCTCCCGGTCCTGCTCCTTCAGGTGTGTCTCAGGTAGACCCTCCTCCCTTGACTGCGCCGGTTGAGGTCACTGGTGACTCAGGTCCTGCTGAGGGTGGTCCTGCTCGGGGTGCTACTTCTGGGGGTGCTGAGCCTGGGGGTGCGGAGCCTGGGGGTGCTGAGCCTGGGGGTACGGAGCCTGGGGGTGCTGAGCCTGGGGGTGCGGAGCTTGAGGGTGTGGAGCCTGGAGGTGCTGAGCCTGAGTGTGAGGGGTCTGGGGGTGCTGAGCTTGGCGGTACTGAGTCTGGGGGTGCTGCACCTGGGGGTGCTGAGGCGTCTGGTGAGCAGTCTCCCTGGAGCGACCGTCTCCGTAGTGGTACCTTGGCCGTCAGGGCCGCGCTGCTGGAGCTGGTGACTCTGCTCCTGGAGCTGTTTCTCCTGGAGGCTCTGCTGCTGCTGAGAGTGCGGGCGCCGGAGGTCCTGGTGCTGGTGGCGCTGGAGCTGGAGGTTCTGGAGCTGCTGAGGGTACTGACGCTGGGGGTTCTGGAGCTGCTGAGGGTGCTGGCACTGGAGGTTCTGGAGCTGCTGGAGGTGCTGGCGCTGAGGGTGCTGGCACTGGAGGTTCTGGAGCTGTTAGAGGTGCTGACGCTGAGGGTTCTGAGTCTGCTGTTGCGCGGTCTCCTTGGAGTGGCCGCCTTCGTCCACGTGTGCCTCTCACCTCACAGCAGCTGCACGACTGGTACGGTCGCCGTCAGGGTCGCGCTTCTGGAGCTAGGGGCTCTGCTACTGGAGGTACTTCTGCTGACGTCACTGGAGCTGGGAGTGGTGCTGGTCTCGGAGGTGCTCGTACTGGGGGTACTGGAGCTACTGGGGCTGGAGGTGCTGAGCCTGCGGGTGCTGCTGCTGGGGACACTGCGGCTGGAGACCCTGGGACTGGGGGTGCCGGTTCTAGGGGTGCTGCTGCTGGTGGAGCTGGCCCTGGAGGAGCTGGCGCTGAGGGTTCTGGTGCTGCTGGAGGTGCTGGAGCTACTGGAGGTGCTGGAGCTGCTGGTGCTGGTAGCACTGCACCGACTCGAATTTTCTTCGCTCCACCGTCTCCGTCGTCTCAGCCACCGTCTGGCTCTGCCCTTCGCCAGGTTCTTGACCTCCCGTCTTCTACTGGTCTACAGTTACTGCCTGGCTCTCCGCTGCCTGCTCCTTCTCCTTACACTGAGCAGGCAGGGGGTCTTGCTGAGCGTCGTGAGCCTGCGTCGCGTCCTGTCTCGCCTGTTCGTCCTTGTCATACTGTTCGTCGTGTTCCTCGTCAGCGTCAGCCGGCTGTCCCCGGCACACGCCTTGTAGCCCTGCGTCGGTCCTCTCCTCCGGAGCGTACTCCTCTTCCGTCTCCCCCTGCGTCCTCTTTGCCTGACGTCGCGGACCCTGAGTCTGACCGGTTTCGTGCTGAGCACCCTACTGTCACGCGTCTGCTAGCCACTGTTGTCACTGACCCGTCGTTTGAGTCTACTGCTGCGTCTGCCCTGGTCGCTGAGCTTGTTGACTTTGCTGCTGCCTGTCGTCTAGACTTCACTGCCAGTCTTGTTGCTGAGTCTGAGTCTGTCTGTCCTCCGTCCGTCGGGGGTGAGTGTGCTCTTAGCACGGACGTCCTTGAGGACAGGCACGAGGACCTTGAGTGTCTTGCGGCTGCTGCGCCTCATCTCATGGC
Organism: Closterium sp. Yama58-4; assembly: GCA_947470075.1. NCBI lineage: Eukaryota > Viridiplantae > Streptophyta > Zygnematophyceae > Desmidiales > Closteriaceae > Closterium > Closterium sp. Yama58-4. The sequence goes on along the minus strand of CANIUD010000015.1, from coordinate 2,977,174 downwards.
CATGCTGCTTGCCCCTGAGGGAGACCCGGATGCACCAGACATCCCGACCCCGCGCTCTTACGCTGAGGCGATCGCGGGTGAGTACTCCTCTCAGTGGCAGACAGCCATGGACGCAGAGATGGCATCCTGGAAGTCCACATGCACTTACGTCGATGAGGTTCCCCCTCCTTGGGCGAACATCGTCGATGGCATGTGGATTTTCAGGGTGAAGCGGCCGCCGGGTTCTCCGCCTGTCTTCAAGGCTCGTTACGTTGCTAGGGGCTTCAGTCAGCGGGGGGGGGTTGACTTCTTCCAGACCTTCTCCCCCACCCCGAAGATGACCACTCTTCGGGTGCTGCTGCACGTTGCCGCTTAGCGTGACTACGAGCTTCACTCTCTTGACTTCAGCACAACCTTCTTACAGGGCAGCCTGCACAAGGAGATCTGGCTGCGCTGCCCACCTGGCTTCACTGGGTCGTTCCCTCCTGGTACCCAGTGGAGCCTCCGCCGGCCAGTCTACGGTCTCCGCCAGGCGCCTCGTGAGTGGCACGACACACTGAGGACTACACTTGCGGCTCTTGGGTTCGCTCCTTCGACTGCTGACCCGTCGCTGTTTTTGCGCACCGACACTTCCCTGCCGCCGTTCTACATCCTCGTGTACGTCGACGACTTGGTCTTTGCCACTGCTGACACTGAGGCTCTCGCTCTGGTGAAGTCGGAGCTGCAGAAGAGACACACGTGCACAGACCTGGGTGAGCTGCGCAGCTACCTTGGCTTGCAGATCACCCGGGACAGAGCACGCCGCACCATCACCCTGACTCAGTCACACATGGTGCAGCGGGTCCTTCAGCGCTTCGGCTTCTCCTGGTCCTCCCCACAGCCCACTCCTCTGGCTACAGGTCACTCGCTCTCAGATCCACCTTCGGACGAGTCCGTAGAGCCGAGTGGTCCTTACCCAGAGCTAGTGGGCTGCCTCATGTACCTGATGACCTGCACTCGACCTGACCTCGCATACCCTCTTGGTCTTTTGGCTCGTTACGTGGCTCCTGGCAGGCACCGAAAGGTGCACATGGATGCTGCCAAGAGGGTGTTGCGCTACCTGTGCTTGGAGGACGGAGGACGGAGTGAGGTGGTCCTCACTGGGCACTCAGACGCGTCTTGGGTTGACGACCAGACTACACAGCGGTCGTCACAGAGTTACACCTTCAGCCTTGGCTCTGGCTCTGTTTCTTGGCGGTCTACACGCTCGTCTTCTGTTCTCGGCTCCAGTTGTGAGGCTGAGATCTACGCCACCGCCATGGCTGCACAGGAGTTACGCTGACTCACCTACCTGCTGACTGACTTGGGTGAGCGGCCTCGTTCTCCTCCAGTTCTGTACGTTGACAACAAGGCAGCTATTGCCTTGTGTGAGGAGCACAGACTGGAGCACAGAACGAAGCACATCGCTCTACGTTACTTCCTGGCTCGAGAGTTGCAGCAGCGAGGCCAGCTTCGTCTTCGCCACGTGGCCACTCGGGCCAACACTGCTGATATATTCACCAAGGCACTTCCGTCTGGTGATCATCAGCGCTTTTGTACCCTGTTAGGCCTTGTGCCTACGTTTCCACACTTGCTGTAGACTTTGCTTGTACTGTGATCTATATATATACCTGCATGCTGGCTCTTGCTAGGTAGTCATCACTGTATTGTTATTGCTGCATATATATCTCTGCATGTGAACTGGCCTTGTGGCCCTTTGCTTGTGCTCAGAGTGTGTGGTGATGTTGTGATCCACCCTGAGCTTGCTCTGCTTCTCATGACTGGTCGTGTGACCCCTTGTTCTCCCCCACTTTGCCTATGGGGGTGTGTCAAACATATATGCTGCATATTGTCTAGGCTGTAGTGGGGTAGCCCATATGGGGTACAACCCAATTAGGGTTTACTACTTGTACTCCTGCATGCTGCTAGTTCATCCATTCCTGCTGCTAGATTCTAACAGACTTGGGCAACTGCTCAGTAACGAGTCAGCTGTTTGTCCTTGCTGTCGTACTGTAGTTGCCGAGTCAAAGGTCGTGTGACCTTTTGACCTTCGCGTAACCTCCGGCGGTTACCTTTCCTTGCCAACCTCCGATGGTTGACTCGTCGTTACTGCGCTGTTGTTTGCTTCGTTTATGAATCAGTGTTTCGACACATCAGAAGCGCTTAAGATTTACTGTTTCCAACACTCCCCTTCGCTTCTGGAGTGTCGCTGCTGGTGACGTGGCGTTGTCCAGTCAGCAGCATACAGAACTCGAACTTCTGCTTTCCGAGCTTCTTGGTGAAGTAGTCGGCTGCCATTTCGGATGTGGGACAGTAGGACAGCTCGAGTCTCCCCTTCTCAATCTCATCCTTTACGAAGAAGTATCGCAGGGCGATGTGTTTCGTCCTGTTCGCGAAGCCGTTTTTGTTGGCGATGCGAATTGCTGACTGGTTGTCGCAGAACAGAGAGAAGCTGGGTAACTGAGCCAGCTTCGCTTCTTCCAGCAGTTCGCGAAGGTACAGTCCTTCCTTGGTGGCTGAGTAGAGTGTGATATATTCTGCTTCAGCTGAGGAGAGGGCGATTAGCTCCTGCTTGCTTGACTGCCACGAGATGGGATGATAGGCTCGAAGCGGTAGATGTAGCCGGTGCGCGAGCGCCTGTTATCGGAGTCGCCGGCGTGGTCGGCGTCAACGTAGCCGATTAACTTGGGTGTCGTAGTTCCGGTCTTGTGATACGTTAGGCCGATCGTTGGAGTGCTGACGAAGTAGTGAAGAGCGCGGTCGAGCTCCGCCATGTGTTCTGCTTCGAGTTTCTTGAGGTAGGTGGTGAATTGACTCGCAGAGTACGATAGATCCGGTCGGCAGGTGACGGCCGCGAAGAGGAGGCATCCCAGCTTTCTTTGGTAGTCGCGTATGCCGGCGGGCTTGAGCGGAACGGAGCCTTCCTTGTTCCGGTAATGTAGCGGTATGGCGTAGAGATGCTGGTCGGGGTGAGTCCGAAGCGTTTGGCGATGGTGTCGGCGTATTTTGCGGTGCTGATGTAGATCGCGTTTTCTTCTTCCTGAATGTTGAGGCCGAGGTATTGCGTGACGGTGGATGAAACCGTGAGGGTGAGATCCTGCTGCAGCTCCCTTTCGAACCAGGTAGTGACACCGTCGGTCGAGCCGATGTAGAGTAGATCATCTACGTAGACGATCAGTAAGATGTAGTCGGTGCCCTTTGTGATTCGGTACATGCCTTGGTCGTGCGATAGCTAGCGAAATCCGATGCGAATGAGTCTAGCGTGCAAGTACTGTTGCCATAGTCTCGGGGCCTGTTTGATGCCGTACAAAGACTTCAGCAGCTGGCAGACTTGGTTGGGGTTCGTGTTTGAACCGTGCGGTAATTCGACGAATATTTCAGCATCGACGGGGGCGTAGAGAAAAGCGTTGGCGACGTCGATCTGGCGAATTTTCTTCTTCTTCATGGCGGCGATTGCGAGGAGAATCCGTAATGAGGTGTGTCGGCTGACTGGCACGAACGTTTCAGTGAAGTCGCGTCCGTATTCTTGGTCGAAGCCATGTACGACCCAGCGTGCTTTAAATTTGTCGATGGTGCCGTCTGCATTTGTTTTCACACGGAAGACCCATTTTTCGGTGAGTACCTGTGTTGTTGCGTGCCACTCCGATGGGAACGACTTTCAAGGTGTTGCGTTCCTCCAGCGCCTTTAGCTCTTTGTCCATGGCTTCGCGCCATTTTTCCCTATGCTCCCCCGACAGAGCCTGCTGAACGGTGGCAGGCTCCTTAGGAGGCGCCGTGCCATGGACTGCTGTGACGAGGCCAAGTAGTTGGAGTCCACTCTGTGTGTAGCGGGGGAGTGTTGTATCCTCGGGATAGACTGCTTCATCTCCCGCTTCTGGATCAGGAATGAAATTGGGTCCTACGCGTTCTGCTTCGTTGGTGTTGACTTGTGCAGGTGTAACGTAACCATTGTCGGCGAAGTGGTAGTTGACGTCGGCGTTGATGCTTTCGCGAGGATCTTCTTCGTCCATCGGGACGTCGACCGAACAGTAGGGAAGAGGTCCGGCTTCCTCCGAGGCTCCTTCCACGTTCTGCTCGTCCCAGTCAGCTTCGTCTTCTGCCGAGGCGAAGGCTCGGTTGCCAAGAAATCTGTCCGAGAGGTCTGGATTCCTTCTTGCAAGTTGGCGAGGTACATTGGCAGGGTAAGTCCTTCGTAGAAATTGACATCACGTGCTGCCACTATTTCTTTCGTGTTGATGTCGAAGATTTTTTATGCGTTGTAATGTTTTTCGATGCCCAGGTGTACTCCCCACTGTGCGCGTTGGGAGAATCGGCCGGCTCGTGCTGATGGGGGTCGGTACTGTACCATACATCCAAACACTCGTAACATTTTTGCGCTTCCCAGTCTTCCTGTCCACAGCAGGTACGTTGTTCGGGAGCGATGATGATGAGAGCAAGTTGTGCAGCATCACGGCATGGTCCATTGCTTCGGGCCACTGGTGGTTGGGTAGCCGCATGCCACGTAGCAGCTTGCGCATGGTGTTCTGGAGAGTCCTGTTCATCCTTTCTGCCACGCCTTGCTGTTGATGGGCGTAGGGAAGGGAGATGAGCCGCTTGATGCCTCGTTCTGCCAGGTAGTCCTTGAACTTTTGTGACTGGTATTCTCCTCCCCCGTCTGACTGGAAGCTTTTTAGCTTCACCCCTGATTCTCTTCTGCTGCTGGGAGCCAGGCGGCGAAGGCGTCGAGAGCCATGTCGCGGCTCGGGAGGTTGAAGTGCCAGACGTAGCGTGTGGCGGCGTCGATGAACGTGATGACGTAATTGTTAGAAGGAAATGCTGCCATGAGCAACAAATTGCCGGCGATGGGATTCGAACTCGTGACCTTCAAATCTGTCCTGAAAGTGTCTCAGGACAGATTCAGGACAGTTTCTGCTAAGGGGCTGGTTATGCTGCACTTGAGTTTCGAACTGGAGACCTTTCGATTCAAGTGTCCCGAAAGTGTCTTGGCAGGACAGATTGGGGACAGTTTGGGGACAGATTGGGGACACTTTGGCGAAATCGATCTCGGGTCGCGTTCGGTTTGAAACTCGGCAGCGAAGTGTCGAAGTCAACGGAATTCGCACGGGAGTTACAGTCGGTGGTCGACGGAATTCTGGTCGCGGAAATTCTCGTCTACGGAATTCCAGTCAATGGAATTCGCTCGGCGAAATTCAAGGCTCGGAATTTCGCGTCGACGAAATTCAGCGCGCGACCCGGGTCGACACTTTCTTGTGTGCTTTGTTTTTGTATTGCGTCCTAGTATAAAACCAGAGAGCACAAACCAGAAATTAACAAAGTCATTATCACTGCTATGTTTGTGTGTATCTCTGGCTATAGTGGACCGTTTCCTGCAATCTTTGGTGCGTTGGAATCGTGCTTCCGAGCTCTATCAAGCTACTAAAGTAGTGAAATTCTACATGGTATCAGAGCTGCGTTATCTTCGTCGATCCAACTAGCGGCTTGATTCAGTCCTCCCGTGACTTCGTTCCTACGTTGGTGTGGCTGACGCTCGCTGTGACCGCGGATGGAGTGGTTAACGAGCGCCGAGGGCCTGAATGCCCGTGAGGAGCTGGAGGCGTCCGTTCGTGAGCACCACCCTAACTTGCGTGATGAGGAGGTCGACCTCATTGTGGACGGTCGACTACTACGCATGGTTCGGGAGCGCGCGGCAGAGCATGCACCTACGAGCGGCCAGCAAGGAGGAACTGGTGAAGGAGGAGCTGGGCACGAGGCTCCAACTGCCGTAGGCGTTGGAGGAGGAGCTGTTGCTCCGACCATTGACACGGGAATGATCGGGACGAGCTACGGTCAATTCAAGTTTGGAGTAGAGCATATCTCCATGACGCCGCTGCTGGAGGGAAGGCACGACCTCACCGCGTGGGTCAGCGCCATCCGACCTCAGCTCCAATGCGCTGATTTGTGGCAGTTTTGCAACGGGACAGCACCAAGCCCGGCCTTGAACAACCCCTTGCAACGAAGGGAGTACGCAAAGGGCCAAATGCTTGCATTCATGGTGCTGAATCGTTGTGTTTCTCCACCCATCCGAATGTCTATTGCTGGTTTCTCTCAGCAAGAGAAAGCCGGGCAGATGGCATGGGCATACATCTTGTCTACCTATCAAGCTCGTGATGCCCTCCACGCTTCCCTACTTCAGACCCAGCTAGCCCAACTCAGGAAGGGAGATGATGAGACGGCGGAATCCTACTGCAATAGGGCCCGCACCATCCGAGCGGAGCTGCTGACCATTGGACAGGAGGTCCACATGGCCACGTTTGCCGCTCACGTGCTGAAGGGCCTACCACCAGAGTACGGGTTCCTTCGCCGCAAGCTCGACATTTCCAGCCCTGACATGACGGTGGAACGTGTGTGCAGCGAGGTGTTGATGGAGGAGCAGACTCTCTCCATCGAACAGAGCTACAAGCAGATCACCAGTGATGCATCTGCTTTCTCGGGCGCTGTCAACACGATCGTTGCTACAACGGGGGTCAACGGGAAGGAGGGAAAAGGAGGGAAGGAGCAGACTGACAAGAAGAAGGATGGCAAGCGGGAGAAGAAGCGAGGCCCCTTCAAGGGGCGCTGCTACAACTGCAATGAGGAGGGACACATGGCTGCCAAGTGCCCCAGCAAGGAGAAGGATGCAACGCCCGCGGCAGCCGCGAACGTTGCTGAAGGAGACGGGAAGGGCGTGGCTCTTACCGTCGCGTGTTCGGCTGCAAAGCTGCTGGTCAACGACAAGGACTTGTGGTTCTTTAACTCGGGATGCTCCGAAGACATGACCGGCCGCAAGGAGTGGTTCACGGTGATCCGTGACCCATCTGCAACGAAATCCGTCAAAGGGTTTGATGGTTCAATGCAGGAAGTTGCCGGTGTTGGTGAGGTTTTGCTGGAGGGCACTAACGGCTTGCGTGTGACCCTACATGATGTCCTCTTTGTGCCAGGAATGAAGGCCAACTTGGTCCCCCCTGGGCAGCTCTTGGACAAGGGAGCAAAGCTGCAAACCGAGGAAGGTGTCACTCGCATCATCGCATCAGGAGGTCAAGTGGCTGCAATGGCACGATACCGCCATCGCCTTCACTGCCTTGACCTGAAACCGGGGCCAGCACGGAACGGTGCAACGGCTGCAGCGGCATGCAACGGCACGGTGGCTGCAGCGGCATGCAACAGCACGGTGGCTGCAGCGGCATGCAACGATATGGCGGCTGGAGCGGCGAGCAACGGCACGGCGGCTGCAACGGCAAGCAACGGCACGGCGAAGGAGATTGCTGATGTGGCGTCAAGCAAGCCGGAAGCTAAGGATGAAGCGGCCAGCCTCAAGACGTACGCGGTAGGCTCCAAGGCAACGCCCAACCTGTGGCACGCTCGCCTTGGACACGTCCACTTCGATGCGGTGAAGCGGACAGCCACGAGCGGTGGCGTGTTCGGTATGGACCTGGAGAAAGGAGGTGAGGATATGCCGTGCACCTCCTGCCATAAAGCCAAACTCACTCGTGAATCATTTCCGCTGCACGACGAGCGAGAGGAGCAGGTTCTTGGGCTGGTCCATACTGACGTGTGCGGTCCATTCCAGACCCCAGCCATGGATGGCAGCAGGTACTACATTCTTTTCGTGGATCATGCCTCGCGTTACACCTGGGGGACAACGTTGAAGCTGAAAAGCGATGCGCTTGCTGCCTTCAAGGAATGGCTCCCCGAAGCTGAACGTCAGACCGGGATGACGCTGAAGGTGTTGCTTTCGGACCGGGGAGGAGAGTTTATGTCGAACGAGTTCCTATTGCTGCTGAAGCAACGAGGGATCTTGCGTCAACTTTCTTGCCCATCGACCCCTCAGCAGAACGGTGTGGCTGAACGCCGCAACCGTACGGTAACCGAGGGCATGCGTGTGATGTTGGGGCACATGGGGGTGAAAGCACACTGGTGGCACTTTGCTTTCCAATAGTTCTTGTGGGTGGTAAACCGTGTGCACCAGTCCACTCTGCCCCATGGTGTGACCCCTCATTTGGTGGTGTTCAAAGTCAAGCCCGATGTGTCCATGGTCCGTGTGTTCGGGTGCATGGTGCAGTACCTCATTCCTGAGCATGAGCGTGAGGGGAAGCTTGCAAGCAAGACTCGTTGGGGCATGCATTTGGGCATGAGCATGGAAAGCAAGGGATGGCGTGTGGTGGATGTTGAGTCATAGCGCATGGTCATCACCCGGGATGCACGTTTTTATGAGGATTTGTCACTTGAAAGGTGGCAGCAGTGGCGTGCACGTGCGGGTGACGGGACTGACCAGCCCACACCACCCTTTGCTTCAGTCCCATCTCTCCATCACAAAAAACCTGGGTTTTTGAAGGGGGTTCGAAGGGGTGTACATTTCAGGTGTTTTGGTTGGCGAAGTTCCGAAACGAAATCGCGACCAATCACGGACCGAAATCGGACCGCGTTTGTTTGTTGGAGTTGGATAGCAAGTTCGGAATGTCGTACATTGTCGGTTTTTCGTGGCTTGCCAAAATGATTATCAATTTGGATTGGATTGTTTTGGCCTTGACTTCAAGTAAGTTTGACAGTGTAGAATTAAGCTGCCTATTTTATTACTAGATAAATGCATCACATATGATACTTATTTAGGAGATAGGTACTGTCCAGATGGAACGCCTTCACCACATGGACGTGGCGAAGCAGCGCTTCAAGCGGAATCACGGAGTACGCATACACTCCAGTCGTCCACTTGAGGCGAGTGCATCCAGTTGCAGCATCCTCCCCACACGCATTCCAATATCTAACGTAAGCCAGCTCCTCCCTCTCTCCACGGATTTTGGTGTGGAACAGCAGCAGCAACCTTGCGTACCACTCCTCTCTCCGACCGTACCTTACACCCTCTACTGCAACATCCGAGTACCACGGCCGCTCAAAATAGTCAGGTGTCGCCCGAACGAAGTGAGAAACCCTTGAGAAGCTGGCATCATCTGCCGCTGGGATGGCCAACGATGCATGGGCCTGCACAACAATTGCAGTGTGTGATCAGTTTAGGGTTTGGGGCACGAAAAGAATGATTGTATGATCCACGAAGTACTTACCCTGATCTCGGGGGCGCATCCTGCATAACGTACTAGCGCATCCTTGAGGGCAGCTTGTGCAACAGGGTGTTGCATGGCCCACTTCCTTGCAAACCAGTTGGTGGAGGTGGGTTCTTCTGGTAACTCCACAGGGAGTAAGTAGGACTCTTTGATAAGAGTCCTTGCGCCTGTCTCAATGGCCATCCAACAAACAGTGGCGAATTTATTGCATTATGCATGCATATCCTTGCAATTCAATCACTAGACAGGTTTACCTGCCGCATGGCAATGTCCCGGCCAAGGGGATCATCCACCGGCACAACGTCCGGGATGCGCCTAGCATGGAACTTCATAATCTGCCCATCTACATTGCGCTTGTTGGACCGCCGGTAGATCCTCTTTACCAACGGGCCATGCAAGTGCTCGAACATGTTGGTGCTGAATTCCGTGACGTGTCCAGCGCGGCGAATGGAGTCGATGTAGTGCGACATGAGATGGGTTTTCACAAGGCACCAAGAGGATGGCTGCTTTGGGAAAGCAGCCTGCAACTGCTCAACCAGCCTGATGGGAGTGGGAGTTGACAGCATATGCAAGGACATGAGAGTCTAGTACTATAGCCTACTGCAGCCTACTTTATTTGATATACTATCATGTTTTATCAGCAACAACCTGAGAAGATAGGTTACTACAACAGCTTTAGTGTCTTGGCCAGGCATTCATGCAATGCCTAAGGGTAGTACATGCATGTTAATAGTACCGGGAGGTCTTCTTCTTGAGATCCCGCAGGGACCGCTCGGTGTGCCCCGTTGGCTGGCAACACAAGAGGTACCAGCCAAGGTAGGCACGAACAGCATCCATCTGGGGCTGGCGAAGCAGGCCAGCAAAGACAAACACCATGACCTGCAAATTGCGGGGTTTATGACGGCAGGGGGGCATGAGAAGTTGAGCAAACGGGTTTGGTGGCGGAATTGTTGCAAAGCAGGAGAGAGGGTACTGAGATGCAGCAGGGGGTGTGTTGTAGTCTAGAACCGGCAAGCTGCTTCTGCATGGTGCATGCTATCGCACAAGATGATCACATGCACCATGGCTTGCACACCTGCATGACGGCCCTGTGCTCATAGGCCGCGACACATGCTCCACTCTCGAAGTACGCGCTCTCTGGCAGGCGCAGGTGGTTCAGGCGCGTGCGGTCGCGAATGAGGGACAGGCGCCTGCGCATACACAACAGTTCAAGGCCGGCACAAATGCAGAGACATGTAAGTAGGAGGAGAGTGCGTATTGGAGTGTTGTTGACAAGAAACTAATCCCCCAAGGCACTGACCTGTCCATCTGCTTCACGCGCCGCTTCTTCATCTTGCGCACGACAGCCACAATGTGGCTCATCATGCCCAGGTCCGCCTGGTGCATGATGTCAGGCATGATAACGAGGTAGGGATTGCCCCACACGGTCCCTGGGACATCCCACTTCCACAGCACACACCAGCGGAGGGGTTGTGGTGTGGAATGGTAGAGAAGGGTATATGAGAGACTCGGCCAACATGTGGGGCAGTGCAATGGCAGTGCACATCTCCCCCTGGGTTTAGCAATACGGAGTGCATAGACTACAAATTAGCGAAGGGGACAGGTTGCTCACCTCAACCGGGTAGGTCGAGTAGGTCTTGCATGGGTCGGCCTGGCTTGATGTCAACCCAGCCGCCTCATTCACGATCCATTGCTGCTGTTCAGGCGTGCGCGGCGTGTTCCGTGCCTTGACAGCAACCAAATGCTCCTGGTGTAGCACGGGAGGTTGGAAGGGATGAACAGGTAAGGGAGGTAAGATTAGGAGGTCCGTCACGTGCCATTCAGATGACGATGGTGCTGAAGGCGCGCAGCTGGCATGTTTGCTCACCTTTGCAGCATAGCAGATGCTGCACGGCATCCGCGATCCATGCGAGAGTGTGCAACTGATCTTGCCGCTCTCGGGATAGTCGCACACCCAGGCGTACAGTAGAGGCCGCACTGTTTGCCAATCGCCGAAAGGGTCCTTGAGACGGAGGCCGCTGCGAGGAACGGGTAGAGTGGGAACAGCAACAGCCAGGACGACTCTGTGCATCAGCGAGGAGGGGCAAAGGGTAATGCAACATACAAAAACGCTGCGCACGCTATGCTGTTGCTACGGTGACGACATAGCATGACGGAAATCGAGTACGGACCTGTCCATGCCATCAAGAAGCGGCTGCAGCACGGTGATGACGCATCGCTGGAAGAGCATCACCTTCTCGACGGCAGTCATTGCAGAAGGGGGGATAGGAAGGAGAGCAAGTAGCGTGTGCCCGGCTTTCCCCCATCGCTTGGCCTGGGAGATGTTGGCAAGCGTCATCATGAGCGGCCACGCCTTCTTCCGGCCGTTGTTGCTCATGTGCGTCATATCTGAATATAGGATGATACCCCCCACGACTTCGGACCATCCGAAGTGTTCCTGCATTGCACGACAAAGACGGAAACAACACACGGTCAAACACCATCAAGGTAAAGTGTCGCCAGGCGGATTGAGCCTGATACAAAAAACTCCCCACGAAGATGACGCACTGAAGATGCTGCCTACACATCAGCGCATCAACGGACGCATGCGCACGCGTGTGGTTTTGGGTGGCAGCGGGTTATTTACATACCTGAGCATCGTTCCACCACGTTCCTGTTTCTGGCGTGGTATAGCGACGCTCGCCTGTGTCAGGGTCCTCATCAACACGAGCCTTGAGCTTGAAGCCGGGTGCGTTGTTGGTGTGCCCAAACAGTTCAGCAAACGCCTGGAGTGCGGGATCAAGAGCGGGAGAGAACCAAACCCTGGTTTAGTGGCGGGAGCGTTTCACGGGCCAGATCGCACACATGCCTAACAAAGGCAACATTCCCAACAAGCTCCACAAGGATGCGGAATCTGCAGTTCGCATCCACGGTTCCAGAGTCGGCTTACCTGCGCGGAGTTCTGGAAGAGGAGGCGCTGTGGCGGATGACCCTCAATCTCGAAGGTCGCCACTGACCATCCGCGATTGAGCCCTACCAAGCGCTCCATCTCGAACCGCTCCAGATCCTTGCAGTTCCGGATCTCTGAGATCACAAGAGGCGCAAGGCCGGGCTCCACCACGAGCTGAAGCAGGCCATTGATGTCGATCTCCGCCATGCCCATTCCGCCATTTACGCGCCTCACGAAATGCAGCAGTTTCAACGCAATCAGACTGAGGGGCGACGCATTGCTCTCCCCGGAAATGATTGTCGGCGGTGCCGCGTGACTCACTCCAGGGCGGCACCCCTGATGCTCACTCGTGTCATCTGCAGGTGTTTCTGGTGACGGTTGATGCTCAGATTCAGGAGCCCCCACGTTCACAGCCGAGGGTGTTGCGTCCTCGTCAGCTACCGGGACGCGAGGAGGACCATTCACACCGTCGGTGTTGGACGCGTTAGACGCGGTAGGGGAAGCGGGAGCAGCGGGAGCGTCCGACAGAATGTCGTGGACGAATAGCAGTGCGTGTAGACCGGCTGACGGTGCAGATTGCGAGGGCCTTGCCACGGCGGAAAGGCCTTGACAAGGGGTCCGCCGTGACTTATGACCGCCATAAACTTGGGCGTTGGGGAACCATCTGTTGCAGAACTCGCAGACGACGCCAGGCAAGGAGCCCATGCTTTACGGATCTGTCTAAGTGTTGAGAAATGGCCTGTGAAGCAACTAGCGTCGTGGGAAGCTTGAGAAGGCATTAAGTACACCGTTCAAGAAGGCTGTTAATGCAACCAGGTCATCGCCAAACCGCGCACTGTCGAAGGCGGCTTGTATCACTGCACGACTGGCACTTGAGCGGGCCGCTTAACGATGTTTGGGACTGGCAAACGATGTTCGAGCCGCGCGGTCGTGACAAGGCACGGTACAGACCGCTCACAGCACGGATCGTCTTCCCTACAAGGCGTGTCGCCCCCGTTTAGACAGACCACGTCGTGAGCAGCGGGAAATGCGCCTGATCTTAAGACGGTGGGTCGTGTGTGTGCGTTGCGAGCATGGTGAGAACGACGTGCCTGTGGATTCACGCACCCTTGGTGCATGAGAGTCGAGTGGGATGAGGAAGAGCGGGAAGAGATCCATTTGGATCTGTGATGCAGTCGCGAAGCGTTATAGGGGGGAAATCGCGCACACGTAAGTGAGCGCATAGTGTTGCGCTTGACCATAGCCCAAATACAATGATAGTACATTGTAGATTTGTTTTTTCTCTACACAGTAAAGTCTTTGTTGATAACTAGGACATAGTCATATGAAAAGACCTGCTCGATATCCACCCCTAGTTGACAACGTGACAGTCTGAACACCATATCCTCTCATCTCTTGTGTGATCTGGCTACATACGGGAAGTACACAAGAACTCCGTGCCCTCACGATAACGCATCGCCGCTTGTGCGTTGGGCCTCTCATTCATACCCCTTAGAGGCACCTACTTGAATATCTGTCTAAGGCTAGAGGACAATCCAACACCGTACCACAACGGACTCACCTTGTTGCGCAACACCCAAGGCCTGACCGCTACAGCGTCGCCTGTTTAGACGCTGCGGTCGACAACGCACCCTCGCTCGTGCGTTGGACCTGTGCTTCATTCCACACCCTCTATACACCATGTCGAGGGCCCACGCAAGGATAGAGCCCAAGCCAGCACCATTCCATTACGGATTCACCATCTCGCGCAAGCCCTGTATGTCTGCGAACGCTGCAACGTCGCCGCGTTGGAACAGCGCTGTCGATAACGCACCCTCGCTCGTGCGTTGGACCTGTGCTTCATTCCACACCCTCTATACACCATGTCGAGGGCCCACGCAAGGATAGAGCCCAAGCCAACACCATTCCATAACGGATTCACCATCTCGCGCAAGCCCTGGATGTCTGCGAACGCTGCAACGTCGCCGCGTTGGAACAGCGCTGTCGATAACGCACCCTCGCTCGTGCGTTGGACCTGTGCTTCATTCCACAGCCTCAATACACCATGTCGAGGGCCCACGCAAGGATAGAGCCCAAGCCAACACCATTCCATAACGGATTCACCATCTCGCGCAAGCCCTGGATGTCTGCGAACGCTGCAACGTCGCCGCGTTGGAACAGCGCTGTCGATAACGCACCCTCGCTCGTGCGTTGGACCTGTGCTTCATTCCACACCCTCTATACACCATGTCGAGGGCCCACGCAAGGATAGAGCCCAAGCCAGCACCATTCCATTACGGATTCACCATCTCGCGCAAGCCCTGGATGTCTGCGAACGCTGCAACGTCGCCGCGTTGGAACAGCGCTGTCGATAACGCACCCTCGCTCGTGCGTTGGACCTGTGCTTCATTCCACACCCTCTATACACCATGTCGAGGGCCCACGCATGAATTTACACGCCAACACCACACCACATCTCCATTCCAGTTGGCACTAGTACACGTCGTGCCTGAACAAGTTCCAACGACCGGTAGCCCTCGCCAACCCTGAATGTGTGCTCAATATAGCATTCCATAGTCCACGAGTTGGTAGGTCAAAGAGCGTGTCCGATGCCAGATGCACTCCCTAGACTTAACACAACATGACACCACAAGCGGCCAAGTTCAATACAAATGGTTTTAGTTGTTCTTTGCAAGTGTATTCTGCTCCTATGTTTAAATTTGATCAATGCACATTGGCACTGTATTTTGCAGGATGCGATGATTGGTGGTGTCGAAACGGTACTAGATTCTGCGGAGATTGATGCGAGCGGCGCTGATTGGCCGACGCATCTCAAACGACCCCCCTCCCCATGACCGGACCAGCCAAGCTGGACATTCGCCGCGGAAGCAGCGGCTGTGATCCCGCGTTTAGTGGGTTATTGATCGGGTGGCTAATCGTAGACCGTCCGATTGTGGCTGTCTGCTTACAGTCCCCTCTCTAGACTCGCAAACCACCCCAACGACCGTCGTGCCCCACTCACCATCTTCCGTCACCCTCATACCCACTACCTTGACGCCGCTCGATGCTGAACACAGGTGTTTCCAGATCGCCAGTGAGTCAGAGTAGCGACGAAGCAAAGGGCTGACGCCATGTGCTTAGTAGCTACTTCTTCAGTTGTAACCGTACCTGAGATTTAGGGTGAGACAGTATTGGCTTGACCGGGACGGAGTAAATTAGTAACAATTCTTTAGGTTATTTTCTTAAGCTGGCTAAACAATCCCGCAAGTTATAACTTGCATTCGTACAACCCTCATGACACGTGCAACTCGGCAAACAGAAAAGGAGAAGGAGCAGGCAAAATGACGCACGACACGGCGGATGTCGATACAGACCGACCATGAGGGTGGGGCCAGATCTAGGGCTACTAAAGCGGCCGCCGCGCAAACCAACCAAAGGAAACGTGCGGCGGGGAAGAAGGCTGAGGTTGGAACGAAGAAGTCCGGGAAGAAGGCGGAGGACAAGGGGAAGCAACCAACGGCACGCAAGCGTGTTTCGGCCGTGAAGAGCGATGCGGGTGTTGCCACTGCTGCCCTCGAGCCCGGTCCTTCCGACGACGGCACCATCGGCGGGAACGAAGACCCTGGGCGTGGCGGCGTGAGTGTTGCCGTCCGGCCGGGGGACAGAGAGGGCTTGGCGACTGGAGGAAAGCACGGCGAGGCTCCCGGCGACGACCAGGCCGCAACTGTGGTGTCCGTGGCAGAGGCATCACAGCAGCATATGACGCTGCTCCCCCCGCCCGTGGTCGAAGTATCTGCTGCAGTGATAGATAAGGAGAAGAATGCTGCGCACGATTGCACGGAGGAGCCGAAACACGACATTGCCGACGTCGGTGGATCTCCTCCCTCTGGGGGACGCGGGAGGCGTAGGCAGAGGAAGAGCGATGGGGAGGAGGAGTATGACACCCCCGTGGCCGAGGACATCCCCATACGCGCAAAGAGGAGGCAGACGACAGCCAGCGGTGACGACGCCGGTGGTGCTGAAGTTGGGACAACGCGAGGCACCACGGAGCCAAGTGGCTTGGCGACAGATCATGCTTTGCGGCAAAAGGGCCGACCCGGTCCGCGGAAACCATCTAGCGGACGGGGGGGCAAGCAAGCCTCGAGGGGGAAGAGGCCGAAGCGCGGCAAAGAAGGCCCTGGTGAAGCGGATGTTGAGGACGAGGGGGATGGGGAGGAGGAGGCCGAGGAGGATGCGGAGGAGGAGGACGAGGATGCAGGGGAGGAAGAAAAGGACGAGGATGAGCAGGAGGACAACGATGATGAGGAGGAGGAGGAGGATGAGGATGGCGACGAGGGGAAGGAGAAGGAGGACGATGAGGATGAGGATGAGGACGAGGAGGAGGACGATGAGGGGGATGACGAGCCTGAGGAGGAAAAGAGTGAGGAGGAGGAGGAGGAGGAGGAGGAGGAGGAGGAGGATGAGGAGGAGGAGGAGGAGGAGGAGGAGGAGGAGGAGGAGGAGGAGGAGGAGGAGGATGATGGTGAGGAGGAGGATGAGGAGGAGGAGGACGACGTGGAGGAAGAGGAGGTGGAGGAAGGGGCGGATGAGGAAGAGGAGGAGGAGGAGGAGCCGGCAGGGAAAGGACGGGGCACGCGAGGCAGACGGGGGAGTGGCACAGGGAAGGTGGGGGGCCGGTCTGGTCAATCCCGGAAACGCGGGGCGGTTGACGCAATGCGTGGCGGCCCAGCGGGCAAATCGAAGGCGCGTAAAGTGAAGGTCGAAACTGACCGGGGTGGAAGGAAGCAAGGGAGACAGGGTGGGGCAGGCGATGGAGAAGGAAAGGGAAGGCGCGCGAAAGGGGTACCTGTAGGTTCGGCAAAGAAGGAACCTGCCCGTAAACGAGGCAGCACCCGCCGAAGCACACCGCGGAAAGGGGGCAACGATAAGGAGCAGGCAGCAAAACCGAAGGGACAGCAACGAGGTACGCAAAGTGTCACAAACGCATGGCATAGCTGCCGTGGTTTGTGATGAACAGACCCTAACAACACCGTGTTCCACCCCGTGTTTCCCCGCCGCAGGGAAGGAGAAGGTTGACGAATCGGCTAAACCGGGTAAGGCGTGACTATACACTACAGTTCCCAGCTACACCCCTGTCTGAATCATGCGGTTACTCGTTTGCGTGCATGTGTCCAAATGTACATAGCAGACACCATCTCCGTGCTCATCCTCCGTGTGACTCTCAGCCCCCCGTGTTACAGGCATTGGGCCACCGGTAAGCGTGCAACGGATGCAGCTAACGAAAGGGGCCGGAAGAGCGAGTGTGGCACCGCTATCCACAGGAGCACCAAGGTTCTTCACGCCATACTCCGGCCCGAGCAAAGTCGCTGCGACTGCACCCGGCGCGGCTACAGGAGAGGAATCCGAATCCCCTCCACCAGCCCCCGTCACGCACTCCCCACTCGCCTCTCCCTCTTACCCATTTCGGCCACTACACGCTTCTCCTGTCCGGGGCAGGGCGGTCTCCCCCCTCGCTGGTCCATCGCGCGGGCATCAACCAAGCACTTCTGCCAATCCCTTCCCTGAGCCTCCCTTTCCCCGCCAGCGTGATAGTGTGAGGGCACACGGGGCTGCTGCTGAAGACGTTGATCCCCTTGGCCAGAGAGGGGTTTCTACACACCCTTTTCCGGATGTCATGGATGCGCTGGGCGAAGGTGCAGAGCATGGGCAGTTTGTTACACGAGACGAGTTCCAGCAGCTACGGTCTGAGATGTACGCCATGTTTGCTCAGCTCGGCCTGCGTCGTGGAGCAACTGCCAGCTATGCCGGGGGGACTGCAGTGGTGCCTATGGCTGGTACCCCGCCGCCGATGAGTGCCGTGGACAGGGCACGTGTGCTTGTGCTTCGGGAGACCAACCCATTCCCGGTATGTGGCGGGTTGGGGTTGACGTGGCAACCAGGGAAGGGTTGGGGATGACGTGGCGGTTGGAAAGGGTGCGTGGGAGCGGTGCAGGGTGACACGTGGCTCCACAGGTGGGCGGGGGCTGACGTGGCTCTTTCGGATCTCTGAGTGCGACGTGGCAAGTGGGTTGAGCTGTTGGTGTAGGCGGCGGACGCAAGGGCGTGTGACGTGGCAAAAAAGGTGAGGGTTGAGATATGACGTGGTGGTGTTGAACGGATGCAAGGGAGCGGCGCATGACGGGGCGAGAGCCTTCAGGTGGGTGGGGGGTGACG
Organism: Closterium sp. Yama58-4; assembly: GCA_947470075.1. Classification (NCBI taxonomy): domain Eukaryota; kingdom Viridiplantae; phylum Streptophyta; class Zygnematophyceae; order Desmidiales; family Closteriaceae; genus Closterium; species Closterium sp. Yama58-4. Next base: position 2,958,982 of record CANIUD010000015.1, on the reverse strand, counting down.
TGGCATGGGGTGGGTGGGGGGTGACGTGGCATGGGGTGGGTGGGTGTAACGTGGGCGGATGTGAGGGTTGGGGCTGACGTGGCGGTTTGGACGGGTACAGGGGAGCGGCGCGGGACGAGGCGACGCGTGTCCGGTGGGTGGGGGGTGACGTGGCATGGGGAGGGTGGGTGTGACGTGTCACGTGGGGATGGTCGTTGGTGGATTTGGCGGATGCAGGAGGGTGTGCCGTGGCGGGATGTGAGGGGTGGGGCTGACGTGGCGGCTTGGAAGGTTACACGGGAGCGGCGCGGGACCAGGCGACACGTGTCAGGTGGGTGGGGGGGTGACGTGGCATGGGGTGGGTGGGTGTGACGTGGCACGTGGGCCTGGTTGTTGTTCCCTGACGTGGCGGATGCAGGAGGGTGTGACGTGGCGGGATGTGAGGCTTGGGGCTGACGTGGCGGCCTGGAAGGTTACACGGGAGTGGCGCGTGACGATGCTGGTCGTGTCAGGTGGGTGGGGGGTGACGTGGCATGGGGTGGGTGGGTGTGACGTGGCACGTGGGCCTGGTTGTTGTTCCCTGACGTGGCGGATGCAGGAGGGTGTGACGTGGCGGGATGTGAGGCTTGGGGCTGACGTGGCGGCCTGGAAGGTTACACGGGAGTGGCGCGTGACGATGCTGGTCGTGTCAGGTGGGTGAGGGGGTGACGTGGCATGGGGTGGGTGGGTGTGACGTGGCACGTGGGCCTGGTTGTTGTTCCCTGACGTGGCGGATGCAGGAGGGTGTGACGTGGCGGGATGTGAGGGGTGGGGGCTGACGTGGAAAGTTCCTACAGTCCATCCTGTGGTCACCCGGCCACAGTCATTACTCATAATTTCTCTCTCCCCGTGTCGTGTTGTAAACCCCACACCCCTGCGCAGAGCAAAGCCTACTTAGTGTGCTCTCAGCTCCTGTTTCTGAACCCCCCCGGAGAAAATTCAGTATTACCCTGCACCGGAGGAAGTGTTCGAGGCCTTCGCTGTCCACTTGTCTGCCGAGGGGCTAGAGTCAATGAAGCTGCTGTGGTTGCACAATGACAAGTCAACCATGGGTGTTTTCAACCACCAGATGTCATCAACCAGGTCAACAATCAACACCACCCTCAGGCCAGCAACGTACGCCGGCATGGGTCTCTCCGATTACGCCAATGCGGTGGATTGCCTGCCCACTGAGCTACACCCAAAGAAGTGGTTCAACGACGAGCAACTCCTGGCGGAGTACAGAGATGGTATGTGCGTCTCAAACACACCATATCCCCCTGCCCATAAGCCAGTCAGCAGCTACAAATAACCGTGTCGTGGTACTCTGACCCTGTCTCTCACCCCCCCACCTGATCTATCTGCACCCCCTTTCCAACCCATACGCTCCCTCCAAAATGCAGAACAGTGGGCCCTCAACTGGCACTTTGACAAGGCCACCGGAACACCCTTCAGCAACCCCTTGTTTGCTTATGCGTTCAAGCTCTCCTTCAAGAGGAGCGGGGTCGTGTTCACCAAGTTCAAGAGCCGCATGGTGGCATGGGGCCTGTTTTCGGTAAGGAGGTAGATATGTGTCTCTACACCCATGCATCATCCCCTAAACCCCTTGCCTGTACTTCATCTAAATCCCTGGTCGCTTAGGCGTTTGCGGTTACGTAGGATGTGTCGTCTTCACCTGGTTCAGCTGGAGCATATACCCGTTACCCCCCCTCATACACCATCCACCCAACCCTACACCACATTGCAGATCGAGTGGCCCCTTCTGCAGGACAAGCGCCGCAAGCGAATTCCGGCCCAGCCGGAACAAAACAGGCCGGACTACTTCGAATGGTGTGACAAGGTCAAACAGATGATACACTTTGCCGTCGTGGAGCGACGCATCCCACACGATCCGGCTCAGGGTGCGTTCGTCTTCCCGAACAAGTTCCTCATCGACGATGGCGACCTTGGAGATGTTGTTCTTGCCCACCGGGCGCTTGCAGGGCCCACCATTGAGTAGGCTATTTCACTAGGTGTTAAAACTGCTTGTTGTTACAATGCTGAATAATGGTTGCTGTAAACCGGAATATTGAATGTAATTCTGAGATCCTCAAGCCCATAAATAAAACAAAAAATAAAATCTATTTTAAATGATCTGGTCACGAAATTGCACCAAAACGGATTGCGCGCGAATGTCTTCCGGAAAAGCACGCGTGCCAATTTGGAACTTGACCCGAGCCAAGCCTTGTCGCGAGATGTGTGTCGGAGCTCCTATCAAACGACTCCAACCGTCGGTCGAAATTGGGTCCGGATTTTTTTACGCGAAGACAATCGCAATCAAAATTCGTCCAAACTTGGCATAGGGTTTTTGTGATGTCTTTCCTGAGCCCCAAGACCCCGAGCAGAATCTGCCACCACCACGTACCGTCATCGTGGTCCCGGTGCCGTCCGTGCAAGGGGGCGAGCAACCCCTTGATCGCTCGGTGGGCCCTTTGGGCAGCAAGGCACCTACTGCACCACCTCCTCTCGGTCCACCCTCCATTGCTGATTCAGCGCCTGTGGGACCAGAGGATGGTTCCCTTGAGGACGGGGGCGACACGGCTGCTCTCGAGGAGGAAGGAGAGGTCGCAGTGAATGAGCAGCCGCCTGTGGCTCATGCGCATGAGCCTTCACTTGCAGCTCCTCCCATCCAGCCCATTCCACAACCCCCACGTCGCTCCAGCAGGCCTAACAAGGGGGTGCCACCCGTACGGTTCCAGCCCTCAGCCCTGACTGCCCATGATGCGAACGAGGAGGAGAACCCGTACGACATGGCGTACCTTGCTGAGGACGACTGCGACACGGACAGCGATGACGAAGTGGAGTACCCGGACGAGGATGAGGAGGAGGAAGGCGCTTGGGGAGGTGTCATCCTCGACCTGGCAGCTGCGTTGACCGGACCTGAAGGCAAGGAATGGTGGGCTGCTATGAAGGAGGAGATGGAGAGCCTTGATGAGCAAGGCACTTGGTCGTTGGCCGACCTACCCGAAGGTCGCAAAACAGTCGGCGTGAAGTGGCTACTAAAGAAGAAGCTGCGACCTGATGGCACCGTGGAGAAGTATAAGGCCAGGCTCGTGGCAAAGGGCTTTAGCCAGCGCTTCGGGATCGACTACGACGACACCTATGCTCCTGTTGGCAGCTACACCACCGTTCGCGTGCTCCTCTCAATCGCATCAGCTATGGACCTGGATTTGCTGCAGCTTGATGTGAAGAATGCATTTCTTCACGGCACCATCGACCATGAGATCTACATGCAGCAGCCGCCCTACTTCACCGACGGCAGCAGCAAGGTGTGCCTCCTGCACAAGAGCCTTTACGGACTCAAGCAGAGTCCCCTTCTGTGGTACAAGGAGCTGGACAAGGTGCTCCTTGTGGAGGGATACAGGAAGAGCCTTGTGGACCAGGCCCTATACTACAAGGATGGGTCGAGCGGGAAGCGCGTGTGGCTGCTAATCTACGTGGATGACCTGCTAGCGGCAAGTGAAGACAAGCAGCTGCTGCAGGACCTGAAGGAGCTGTTGGCCAAGGCGTTTCAGCTCCGTGAGGTGGAGCCAGTGGAGCGCTACCTGGGGCTGCAGATTGTGCGCGACCGCCCCAACAGGACACTCCTCCTGCACCAGAATGCGTACGTGGCGAAGGTGCAGCAGCGGTTCTTCAAGGGGGCGCCACCAAAGAAGCAGCCCATCACCCCTCTCTCCTTCGCCAGCTTTGCCAAGCAGGATGCCGGGCAATTTGCCGACCGAACCATGACTGAGTACCTGTCAATTCTCGGCATGGTGCAGTTTGCAGCCATCTCAACCCGTCCTGACCTCTCTTTTGCGTGCAGCCGTCTTGCAGCAGGTGCACACCTCAGGACGGATGCGCATTGGCATGAGCTCTTCCGCACACTCTCCTACTGGGCTGCCTCACCAGACACGGGGTTGCTGTTCACGGGAGGACCAGAGAGCTTGACTCTGGTGGGGTATGCGGATGCGGATGATGCGGGCGACAAGGAGAACCGTTCGTCCACGGGAGGCTACCTCTTCAAGCTTGGCGGAGCTGCCGTTTCTTGGCAGGCCAAGAAGCTGCAGGGTGCGACCAAGCTCTCCTCCACCGAGAGCGAGCTTGTGGCTGCGGTGGAAGCAGGAAAGGAGGGGCGCAAGCTGAGGTTCCTGCTGTGGGAGTTTCAGCTACTCAAGAAGGGTGTTCCCACCACCCTGTACGTCGACAACATGTCAGCGGTGCAGCTCAGCCAGGCGGGCGGGCTGCAGGGGCGCATGAAGCATGTGGACCGTCGCCACATGTAGCTGCAAGACATGGTGCGCATGAAGAAGCTAGAGCTGCAGCACATCCCTACGACGGCACAGCCCGCGGACTTCTTCACGAAGCGGCTCGACAAGGCAGCCTTCAACCGATGTTGTGCAGCAGCTGGACTGGTACAGCGTGCTCCTGACAGCAAGGGGGCGTGTTAGAAGGAAATGCTGCCATGAGCAACAAATTGCCGGCGCTGGGATTCGAACTCGTGACTTGCCCTCCACCACCCCCTCCGCCCCCACCCTTCTTATGCCCACCCTTGCTGCAGCGCCTCCTACTTGGAGCAGACACAGCACCATCCTCCTCATCACTAAGGAAGTCAACAGCAGCCACAGAGGCAATAGTAGGTCCTAGGAGGGGGAGACTCAAACGAGGCAAGAATGATCTCAGTGGGGTCTAGGGAGAGAAAGTAGTCTCGAATAGTGCGCCGAGAGTCAAGGAGGTGAGTTTTGAGGAAGTAGAGAGTGAGAAACATAGGGGGCTGTTTCGCAGTCAAAAAAATCTGGTGAGAGAGCAGCACGATTTCGCGTATCAAGTGAGTGCAGATGAGTAATGAGGTCGGCTACAGTGACAAAGTCGGACAGCTTAGGGCAGAGTAACAGCAGTGCTAGACGGCCTAAGGCAGTAGAAGAGGGGGAGAGCACTTGACTACAGCGTCATAGAACGCTTTGGCCATCTTGAGCTGGCGGAAGTGGGGCCTCAGGCCTAGTGGGAGGTGGTTGCGGACAGCAAGCTGGGTAGTGGCATCGCCTGAAAGCCACTGGGTAAAGGCAATATGATCAGTCTTATACTTCTGTCACTCAGTTCGCTAGCAAAAGGACTAGGGTCAGTAGGAGTGAGTGGGGCCTTAAGGGATCCGGACGTGTGCTCAAGCAGTAAGGCATCATCCTTGGTAACACTCTGCAGGTACAGGTGAAGGTCCTTCAGCCATGACTCATACTCTATCGGCGGCCCTCTGCGTAAAACGTTAGCACAGTAGCAGTCGCCATGGTAGGCAGTGGCGCGCAGCAGCAGTAGTGCACAGGCTGCAGCAGCAACGGCGCGGCGGACGGGCAGTAGCAATGGGCGACGGCAGTAGTAGTAGAAGTAACAGCAGCGGTAGTTCCAGTGGTAGCAACCACGGTAGCAGCACTGATGGCTGCAGCGGCGACGGCAGCTGCAGCGGTAGTACGGGCGACTGTAGCGGCAGCAGCGGCTGTAGCAGCGGCAGCAGTAGCAGCGGCGGCAGTAACGGCAGTAGCAGCGACTGCCGTAGCTGTAGCGGTAGTGACGGGTGGTGCTACTGCAGCAAGGACGGCGGAGGCAGCTCTAGCGGTGGAAGCGGTAGAAGCAGCAGTGGTTGTAGCAGCAGCTGCGGCGGTAATGGCAGCTGCGGCTTCTAGAGGCGGTTAGCGGCGGCTGCAGCAGCAGCAGCAGCAGCAGTAGTTGTGGCGGTGGTAGTGGCAGTTGAAGCAGGGCCAGCGGCGGAAGCGGCGGATGTAGCAGCTGCAGCAGCAGCAGCAGCAGTAGGGGCAGCGGTCGTTAGAGCAGTAGTGGCGGTGGCAGCGACGGCTGTAGCAGCGCTAAAAGTAGCGGCAGTGGTTGTAGTAGTAGCGGCAGGTGTAGCGACTTTGGCAGCTGTAGCAGTAGCTGCGGGAGCTACGGCAGCCTAAGCGGCAGGTGAAGCGGCTGCTGCAATTTTAATGGCTGTAGCAGCAGCAGCTGCAACTGTGGTGGGAGCGGGTGTACGCAGGCAAAATTGGTTTAGGGCAACGCCGCGCAAGGCAACGCAGTTCAGCGGCATGCGGCGCAAAGGCACGCAAGAAAGCAGGGTGTGTGGTGTGCAGGTCAGCAGGGCACACAAGACAAAAGCGCGAGCAGCAGCAGCGCGCATGGCAACAAGGCGCACGTAACTGTCGCACGCGTGGCAGTAAATATGCACTAAGGGTAGCGTGTGAGGAGGGGGGGCAGCGAGAGGGTCCGCAGCATTGGCCTCTGAGGGTCGACTATTATCAAAATCTCAGCCATTAACCACTGGGATAAAGGGCTTGTTTGTGTAGCGGGTGAGTGCGTCCATAACCCTCCAGGCCAGCATGTCTGTAACCCTTCCCTATGATCAATCGTGAATCTCCAATGCACCTCTGACACCCCTTCGCACAGGGATGCCTTAATTGCACTTAAGTATTTGAACCCGATGTGAAAGGAGATTATGGGAATGATGGGATTGGGTGAAGGAGGGGTACAAGAAGAATGTCGAGAAAAATACTGTACCCCCTAGTGCTAACCCACTACAGCCTACAAATGTATAACCCCTATATAATTTGACACACCCCCATAGGCAAAGTGGGGGAGAACAAGGGGTCATAAGACCAGTCAAGCAAAGCAAAGCAAAGCAAGCTCAGGGTGGATCACAACGTCACCACACATTCCGAGCACAGGTTCAAGGCCACAAGGCCAGTTCACATGCAGGATTATATATAAAGGGAAACAACCAAGAGCACGTATATAGAACACAGTACAAAGCAAGGTCAAGAAGTGAGCAAGTGCGGCCAAGTAGGCACAAGACCTAGCATCGTACAAAAGCGCTGATGATCACAAGGCTGAAGTGCCTTGGTAAAGATATCAGCAATGTTGCCCCGAGAGGCCACGTAAGCAAGGCGCAGCTGACCACGCTGCTGCAGCTCACGAGCAAGGAAGTAACGCAGAGCGATTTGCTTCGTTCTGTGCTCCAGTCTGTGCTCCCGACACAAGGCCAGCATGGCCTTGTTGTCTACGTACAGAACTGGAGGAGAACGAGGCGGCTCTCCCAGGTCAGTCAGCAGGTAGGTCAGCCAGCGTAACTCCTGTGCAGCCATGGCCCCTGCGTAGATCTCAGCCTCACAGCTGGAGCTGAGAACAGAGGACGAGCGGGTAGACCGCCACGAAACAGAGCCGGAACCAAGGCTGAAGGTGTAACCCTGTGACGACCGCTGCGTAGCCAGGTCGTCGACCCAAGACGCGTCTGCGTGACCAGTGAGGACCACTGGACTCTTCCCTCCAAGCACGAGCCCCATGCCCGATGTACTGCACAAGTAGCGCAACACCCTCTTCGCTGCAGCCATGTGCTCTGGTCGGTGTCTCCCAGGAGCAACATAGCGTGCCAAAATGCTAAGAGGGTAGGCCAGGTCAGGTCGAGTGCAGGTCATCAGGTACATGAGGCAGCCAACAAGCTCTGGGTACGGGCCACTTGGCTCTACGGACTCATCCGAAGGCAGAGCTGAGAGCGAGTGGCGAGTAGACAGAGGAGTGGCCTGAGGCGAGGAGTACGTGAAGTCGAAGCGCTGAAGGACCTGCTGCACCATGTGTGACTGAGTCAGAGTAATGGTGCGCCGTGCTCTGTCCCGAGTGATCTGCAAGCCAAGATAGCTGCGCAGTTCACCCAGGTCTGTGCACGTGTGTCTCTTCTGCAGCTCGGACTTCACGTGGGCGAGTCCAGCAGTGTCAGCTGTAGCAAAGACCAAGTCGTTGACGTACACGAGGATGTAGAAAGGCGGCAAAGTGGTGTCGGTGCGTAGAAACAGCGACGGGTCGGCTGTAGAAGGAGCAAACCCAAGAGCCGCAAGCGTAGTCCTCAGTGTGTCGTGCCACTCACGGGGCGCCTGGCGGAGACCGTAGACTGGCCGCCGAAGGCTCCACTGGGTACCAGGAGGAAACGACCCAGTGAAGCCAGGTGGGCGGCACAGCCAGATCTCCTCGTGCAGGCTGCCCTGTAAGAAAGTTGTGCTGAAGTCAAGCGAGTGAAGCTCGTAGTCACGGTGAGCGGCAACGTGCAGCAGCACCCGAAGAGTGGTCATCTTTGGGGTGGGAGAGAAGGTCTGAAAGTAGTCAACTCCCTGCCGCTGACTGAAGCCTCGAGCCACGTAACGCGCCTTGAAGACAGGCGGAGAACCCGGCGGCCGCTTCACCCTGAAAATCCACATGCCACTGACGATGTTCGCCCCAGGTGGGGGAACCTCGTCAACGTAGGTGCCTGTGGACTTCCAGGAAGCCATCTCTGTGTCCATGGCTGCCTGCCACTGAGAGGAGTAGGGACCCTCTATCGCCTCCGCGTAAGAGCGCGGAGTCGGGATGTCAAGTGCACCCGGGTCTCCCTCAGGGGCAAGCAGCATGGCCACGAGATGAGGTAAAGCAGCAGCAAGACACTGGAACTCCTCCTGCCTGTCCTCAAGGACGTCCATGCTAAGAGCACACTCACCCCCGACGGACGGAGGACAAACAGACTCAGACTCAGCAACAAGACTAGCGGCGTAGTCTAGACGACAGGCAGCAGCAAAGTCAACAAGCTCAGCGACCAAGGCAGACGCAGCAGTAGACTCAAACGACGGGTCAGTGACAACAGTGGCTAACAGACGCGTGACAGTAGGGTGCTCAGCACGAAACCGGTCAGACTCAGGGTCCGGAACGGCAGGCAGAGAGGACGCAGGGGGAGACGGCAGAGGAACAGGCTGCGGAGTAGAGGAAGGACGACGGACAACAAGGTGTGCGCTGGGGACAGCCGGCTGACGCGAACGAAGAACACGACAACCGGTACGACCAGAATGAACAGGCGAGACAGGACGCGACGCAGGCTCACGACGCTAAGTAGGACTGCCTGTCTGCTCAGTGTAAGGAGAGGGAGCAGGTAGCGGTGAGCCAGTCTGTAACGGAAGACCAGTAGACGACGGGAGAGTAACAACCTGACGAAGAGCAGAGTCAGGCGGCGGCAAAGACGACGGAGACGGCGGAGCGAAGAACAGTCGTGTCGGCGCAGCTGCACCAGCACCAGCAGCTCCAGCACCTCCAGCAGCTCCAGCGCCTCCAGCCGCTCCAGCACCTCCAGCAGCTCCAGAAGCTCCAGCCGCAGAACCGGTACCTCCAGCGCCAGCACCTCCAGACTCAGCGTCACCAGTAGCAGCACCCCCAGAACCGGCACCTCCAGCCCCAGGGTCTCCAACCGCAGGGTCTCCCGCAGCAGCACCCCCAGAACCAGCACCTCCAGTCCCAGGGTCTCCGGCCTCAGCGTCTCCAGTAGCGGCACCCCCTGACGAAGCACCCCCAGCCCCAGCAGCTCCAGTACCTCCAGTACGAGCACCTCCGGGACCAGCGACTCCAGCACCTCCAGTAGACGAGCCCCGGGCTCCAGCAGCGCGACCCTGACGGCGACCGTACCAGTCGTGCAGCTGCTGAGGGGTGAGAGGCACACGCGGACGAAGGCGGCCACTCCAAGTAGGCCGCGCACCAGCAGTCCCAGTACCCTCAAGCGTCTCACCTCCAGACTCAGCACCCCCAGACTCCGCACACACAGGCTCAGCACCCCCAGACACAGCACCCCCAGGCGCAGGACCTCCAGTCTCCTCACGCGCAGGCTCAGCACCCCCAGACTCTGCACCCCTAGGAGCACCACCCCCAGCAGCACCAGAGTCAACAGTAACCGGCTGCAGAGGCGGTGAAGAAGGTCGCGGAGGGAACCCCGGAGGGGTCTCCAAGCGTGGTGCGCGGCGGTAGGCCGCGAGGGGGTCAGCAGCAACGTCACCCCCCTCAGGTGGGCCAGAGGTGTCGGAAGTGACCTCCAAAGGCTCAGCCAAGGGGGGGGGGTCTACCTGAGACACACCTGAAGGAGCAGGACCCTGAGGGGGAGGGGGTCTACCGGGGGGTGACCTGGCGCAAGGAAAAGCGGCGGGAGGGGGAGGGGGGCAGCGCGGTAGGGGAAGAGACGGTAGTACGGAACCGACTCGTCAAGCGTGACGTCCTGGGAGGACAGTACACGGCGCGAGGTGGCGTGGTAAAACTGCCAACCAGGCGCGTCAGGAGGGAAGCCAAGGAAGACGCAGGGAACAGCACGGGAGGACAGCTTGTCCGCAGACAAGTCTCGGACAAAAGCTCGAGATCCCCAGACACGGAACGCAGACGCATCGCCAACCTTCCCCGTCCACAGCAGAGTGGGGGAGGTCCCCGGCATGGAGACCCGGGGCTGGAGGTTGATCTGACGCGCTGCGTACTAAACCGCAAACGGCCACAGAAAATGGGGAGCAGCCGCATGGATCATGGACGTACGAGCGACATCCATGACCATGCCAATGCGGTGCTCAGCAATCCCATTTTGCTGTGGAGACGTAAGAAGCGTGAACGTCTGGCGGATGCCCCTCGCACGACACAAGGCTAGCAGAGGGCCGGAGGAAAACTCTCCACCTCTGTCGGAGTGCAGACGCAGAACAGGAAAGTCCGAGCCGAAACTCTTCCTGAGCTGGAGACGAGCAGCGCGGATCCAGTCGATCAACACCTCAGTGACCTCATCCTTGCGGCGCAAGGGGAAGACTGTGGTGTAACGCGAGTAGTCGTCAACCACCAGCAGGAAGTAGCGCTCGTGACCCTGTCCACGGACGGGGGCTGGGCCCCACACGTCCATGTGAAGAGTCTGCAGCGGAGCCTCTGTCGGCGGAAACTCGGAGGAGTGAGGAGCGGCGCGCTGCCGCCCCTCGATGTAGGGAACGCAGGTAGGGTTAGGCCTTGGAGGGAGGGGAGGGAGAGACCGGGGGAGACCAGAGACCAGGACACGAGAGGCCATGCCTCGGAGACGAGGCAGGGAGGGGTGACCAAGACGGTGGTGCCAGAGAAGAGTCTCGTGGGACAGGAGGCGACACGAGCAGGGGGCAGACTCAGGACCAGACCGAGACGCTGCAGCAAACACCTGACCCGACGCAGCTACCTGACCAGGCACAGCAACCGGAGGAGACTCGGTAGTCAGGGTGTACAAGCTCGACCCCGGCCGACGGGTAAACGTGGCCAAGTGTCGGCCCGTGTCTGCACACGTGCAGTGGGTCACCCGCTGACGCGCAGGGGTGAACTGGTCAACCCCCCCATCCTGTAGGTCAGCACCTGCCACCAAGTTCGTAGAGAACGAGGGGAGGTAAAGACCCGACAGGGAGCCAGACGGGACCGCTGGACACGGTAGTACAGTGGAGTAGTGGGCAAGAACAGGACCCCCAGAGGGGTCTGCCAGGGAGACCGCAACCGGCCGACTGAGCGGCGTGAGAGTGGTGCGGTCTCGAAAGAAGGAGCGGGAAGCACCCGAGTCAAGGGTGAAAGTGTGCGACGCCTGAGCAGACGTGGTACCTGAGAGAGCAGACTCACCAGCACCTGGGGCAGCAGACTCACTAGCACCTGGAGCAGCAGACTCACTGGCACCTAGAGCAGCAGCTGCACCGCCCGGGTCGGGCGGAACACTCAGGGAACAGTCACCATCATCACTAGTAGGCAATGCATACATGGCAGTGAGGATAGCATCATAGTCAAGAGCATAGACATCTACCCTCTGCCGTTTTAGCTCCACCCAGTCGGGGAGCTCAGCCGCGTCGCCAAACTCTGTACGCCAGGCGTCGCTCAGACTGGCGAAGCAGCGGGACTCTGTGTGACCAAACGTCCCGCAAGGCTGGCCAGTCCTAGCACCAGTGCGAATGACGTACGGGCAGCGAGCAGAACCCCGTGACCCTCCACGCTGAGCGTACCACTCAAGAAGTTGCGGGGGCGAAGGGGCCACGCGCACACGACGCTGCAGCTGCACCTGGCCACTACAAGAAGCTCCGGAACTACTCACTCCAGGACGACTCCCACTACGGCCACCCCGACAACCCCAACGAGCGTACCACTCATGAAGCTGTGGGGGCGTGAGGGACTCACGAGGACGGTGCTGGAGCTGCATCTGGCCACGCCAGGAGCAGCAGTAGCAGTAGAAAGCGCAGTAGCCGTAGGAGCAGCACGAGCAGCAGTAGCAGGAGAAAGAGCAGTAGCAGCAGGAGCAGCAGTAACAGCAGTACGGGCAGGACAGTGCTCACCAGTGGCAAGAAGGGCCGGCGTACAACGGCGGCAACGGCGAGGCCGGCACCACTGCAGGGCGAGGGCTCCAGGGGCGGCTGCTCCAGGGGCGGCTGCTCCAGGGGCGGCTGCTCCAGGGGCCAGGGGCGGCTGCTGCAGGGGCGGCTGCTCCAGGGGCGGCTGCTGCAGGGGCCAGGGGCGGCTGCTGCAGGGGCAGCTGCCCCAGGGGCCAGGGGCAGGGGCGGCTGCTGCAGGGGCGGCTGCTCCAGGGGCCAGGGGCGGCTGCTCCAGGGGCCAGGGGCGGCTGCTGCAGGGGCGGCTGCTCCAGGGGCGGCTGCTGCAGGGGCCAGGGGCGGCTGCTGCAGGGGCAGCTGCCCCAGGGGCCAGGGGCAGGGGCGGCTGCTGCAGGGGCGGCTGCTCCAGGGGCCAGGGGCGGCTGCTGCAGGGGCGGCTGCTCCAGGGGCCAGGGGCGGCTGCTGCAGGGGCGGCTGCTCCAGGGGCGGCTGCTGCAGGGGCCAGGGGCGGCTGCTGCAGGGGCAGCTGCCCCAGGGGCCAGGGGCAGGGGTAGCTGCTGCAGGGGCGGCTGCTCCATTGACCAGGGGCGGCTGCTGCAGGGGCAGCTGCTCCAGGGGCCAGGGGCGGCTGCTGCAGGGGCGGCTGCTCCAATAGCCAGGGGCGGCAGCTGCAGGGGCGGCTGCTCCAGGGACCAGGGGCGGCTGCTGCAGGGGCGGTTGCTCCAGGGACCAGGGACGGTAGCTGCAGGGGCTGCTGTTCCAGGGGCCAGGGGGGGGCCGCGAAGGGCCGTGAGGAGGCCGCGAAGGGGGGGGGCCGCAAAGGGGCCGCGAAGGACCGGGAAAGGGCGGCGAGGGGCCGAGAGAGGGCCGCGTGAGGCTGCGAAGGGGCCGTGGAGGGGGCCGTGCAGAGCCGCGAAGAAGGCCGCGAGGGGCCGCGAAGGGCCGCGACGGGCTGGGAAGGGGCCGCAAAGGGCCGCGAAGGGGCCGTGACGGGCCGCGAAGGGGCCGTGACGGGCCGCGAAGGGGCCGCGACGAACCGTGAAGGGGGCAGCGACGAGGTCGCGACAGGGGGCCGCGAAGGGGGCGTGAGAGGGAGGGCCGCGAGGGGCCGTGTAAGGGGCCGTGAAGGGGCCGTTTAAGGGGCCGCGAGGGGCCGTTTAAGGGGCCGCGAAGGGGCGGGGTAAGGCCACCAAGGGGCCAAAATTTTACGGGCAGGGCGCAAAGGCGCTCCGGGCAGCTAAAAAAAAGTGCTTGTGGTGGGCCCTTAAAAAGCAACGGTCCTTAGGAAGGACCTGCTCTATACCTTGTGAAAGGAGATTACGGGAATGATGGGATTGGGTGAAGGAGGGGTACAAGAAGAATGTCGAGAAAAATACTGTACCTCCTAGTGCTAACCCACTACAGCCTACAAATGTATAATCCCTATATAATTTGACACCCGAGACCTTTATTCTGATACCATGTCAGAATAGCAGCTTGTGAGATGGGAGCTGGAGCTAGAAGATGGTATCGAGAGGGTTTGACAAAAAAAGGGCTTTCAGTAAAGAGGTGGAAGTATATGGGAAAAGGAAAAAAGGCAAAGGGTGTCAGTAGATTTGCACAGTGAGATCCTCGAATGATCCTAGGAGGGTTACGGGCGGGTACGTCTGGGACCCGCTACATGAACAAGCCGTTTTTTCCCAGTTGTCTAATGACTGAGATTCTGACATGGTATCAGAGCGGCCTCGGGTTCGAATCCTTGTGTATGCACATGCAGACGGTTGCCGCTGTGCTCATTCTTGGGCCTCCCAATCTAGTGGGGTGTCAGTAGATCTGCACAGTGAGATCCCCGAATGACCATAGGAGCGTTACACGCGGGTACATCTGGGGGGGGTATGGGGGCACGGACCCGCTACACAAACAAGCAATTTTATCCCAGTGGCCTAGTAGCTGGGATCCTGATAAATGGTACCTTCCAACAGTTGGTACCTAAACAAAACTAGTACACTAGCAAGCTGTAGGCAGTTATAAGATATGCAATATAAATCAAGTTGAGATTTCATGATTTGTTGTTTATCTTGGTTATGTTATGCACCACACCTAGACTATGGGGTTGCCCGCCTTTGGACTTGGCACTCCCAAACCTCCACCCAACCTCGACCTCCGAGGTCCCCAGATAGCTAGGGTTCCTTGCTATATTTGCCATAGTTCTCTCATTTGCTGTACTTCAATATTGTCACATTTGTTATATCTTTTGGGCCCAACTACACGACGCAAAACGGTAACTTCTGCCGGACCTACGGTTTCCTAGGTTGCGGCCCCGAACGAATCAACAGCGAAGCGCCTACGCAAAACACGGGGCGTCCTCTCCCCGCCATGGTTACAAATGCTCAGATCTCCATCACCCTCACGGTCACCCCGCTCAAGTGACTTTTTAATCCATCAGTGGTGTTTCAAGCTAGTGTTCCTCAAGAAATGTACTGATCTGTTCCATCTGAATTCCGTTCAAGCAGGTCTTTCAATAAGCCATTACAATCAGCGGTCTTAGGTTCACCATTTCGCCACTACTTCGACACCATGGTCGAGTCGCGCCATCGTGTGCTTTCTGCTCGTGGTCTCTGTAGCATCGCAATCATTGCCTTTATCTTCGTGGTCTTCCTATTCCCCCGTCACCGTTCCGATCCGCAATGGGCCAATGTAGGCCACGCATGGGGAGTCGATTGGTCAGCGTTAAATGCTCGCGGAACCTGCCACGTGGACTTGGCGCAGTGCCACTCGGAGGCCACGTACTGGGTAAATGCAGTCTCTTGAAAGCCCATCATTGGTAGTTCACGTTGCAGCATCCCGGAATTAGGAGGACCTCGTACGATCTTTGAACATATGTAGCAATATTTGTTTAACATCTATACACATTTGCGGATAGTGTGAGGGACGGACAAAAAGAGGTGCATTGATGGTGGTTTTAGAAACGGTCTGACGCGGTTCTTGTCGCATCCGTTTCTGGTGTTGGCAGGAGAATGTTCAACGGCGGAGCGTGAAGCTGAAGGGCGTGCTGCAGCCGTTGGACCTGGGCACGCGCGGCACGAAGCTCTTCATTATCAACCCCATGTACGCCTGCCCCTTCGAGGAGCGTCTCGGGGACTGGGGCGACGGCGGCAAGGTGAGAGCGTGAATGCTGGCTTGTTCTTGTTGGCTTCGTCGCGCGTACGAGGGAGGGAATCGAGGCCCTCTGGTTTTCTGGCGTGAACGAATGAAGAAATGAATGCATTCGAGGTGTGCAGAGACGCACGAGTGCTCACGCGTTCCTCCAAAAAGATTACCCTAAACCCGCATGGATGAAACCTGGGCGGTGGAACGAACTCCGAACAATGTCGCGCATTTCCGCCTGACTTCCTAAGGGAAGCTGCGGCGTTAGATTAGAGTCTCGTTCGAGGGTGAGAAGGCCGTGTAACAAACAATCCTTTTCTTGGCGTTTTCTCCATTGCATTTTTAGAATCTCATGTTGCACTCCCCGTACGGCACCAAGCACATCCTACAGTGAGAACCATTGCACCGACTCCAAGGTTGGGGTGTTGGAGGAGAACTATCACATGCCTAATGCGCGCTCCTCCAGACGCTTGTCGGCACATCCCATTTCACATTAATACGGCGAATCCACAATGTTGCCCAACGCATTTCGACTCTTCGAAGGAACACCTGTCACCAGCGCCCGTCTTCCATCTTTTCACTCATCCCTCGCTCGTTTTCCTTTGCCCTTTCTCCCTCCTTCCCTCCCTCCGTACCCTACGATTCGGGATCGCCACCTTCCTCCCTCCACCATCGCGTCGTGGCGCCGTGCGCATGGCGACAGTGGACGTGCATGATCCCGGGAATCTTCCAGCGCAACACCACGGTCTACAGGTGCGCTGCCCTTCCCTCACTGCTTGCCCCGCCAATCGCTCCATCTCTGCTGCCGCCCTTGTCTGCTCGGCCCCGTCAGTCAACACCTGTGCGTTTGCTCACTGGCTGCTCTCTCTTCGTCTCTAATTACTCTCGCTCCCTCCATCCCTCCCTCCCTCCCCTTCACCCACCCGCCTCCTTCCCTACCTCCCTTGCTTCTCCCCTCTTGTGCCATCCTCCTTTCCAGTCTCTCGTCTTGCTTCACACCCCACCCCGCTAACACTACCTGCATGTCTCTGCATGTGCATCGCTGCGTGCAGCATTGGCAGCCGGGGCTCGTATGACTTTGAGGAGCAGTTCGCCAGGGCGCACAAGAGCGCCATCTTCACATTCGACCCCTTTCTGAAGCCAGCAGTGGAGGAGACCATGCGCACACTGCCCTTCCTGCACTTCCGCGCCATCGGGCTGTCCGGCGAGGCGGACCTGCAGATGTACCGGCGCAAGAACCCCACGAAGCTGTTTGTGACGCTGGCGCGGCTGCTGGCGCTGATGAACCACACGTACGTGGACGTGTTCAAGATCGACTGCGAGGGCTGCGAGCTGCAGGTCATCCAGGACATGACCGCCTCGTACGGCTCCCAACCCGCCAAGCTCGCCATCCACGGCGGCACGCTGCCGTTTGGGCAGATCCTCATGGAGTTCCACCAGTAAGTACTGACTTTTGTGTCAACTCCCACCTCTCTGTCTCTCTGTTTCCCTCTCTTTCTCTTTCCATCTCTCTCCCTCCCTCCCTCCCTCCCTCCCTCCCTCCCTCCCTCCCTCCCTCCCTCCCTCCCTCCCTCCCTCCCTCCCTCCCTCCCTCCCTCCCTCCCTCCCTCCCTCCCTCCCTCCCTCCCTCCCTCCCTCCCTCCCTCCCTCCCTCCCTCCCTCCCTCCCTCCCTCCCTCCCTCCCTCCCTCCCTCCCTCCCTCCCTCCCTCCCTCCCTCCCTCCCTCCCTCCCTCCCTCCCTCCCTCCGTCCCTCCGTCCCTCCGTCCCTCCCTCCGTCCCTCCGTCCCTCCCCACCTCCCTCCCTCCCTCCCCCCTCCCTCCCTCCCTCCCCCACTCCCTCCCCCACTCCCTCCCCCACTCCCTCTCCCCTCCCTCCCCCACTCCCTTCCCTCCCCCCTCCCCCACTCCCTCTCCTCCCCCTCCCTTCCCTCCCCCCTCCCCTCCCTCCCTCTCTCTCTCTCTCTCTC
Organism: Closterium sp. Yama58-4; assembly: GCA_947470075.1. Classification (NCBI taxonomy): domain Eukaryota; kingdom Viridiplantae; phylum Streptophyta; class Zygnematophyceae; order Desmidiales; family Closteriaceae; genus Closterium; species Closterium sp. Yama58-4. The sequence goes on along the minus strand of CANIUD010000015.1, from coordinate 2,941,757 downwards.
CTCTCTCTCTCTCTCTCTCTCTCTCTCTCTCTCTCTCTCTCTCTCTCTCTCTCTCTCTCTCTCTCTCTCTCTCTCTCTCTCTCTCTCTCTCGTCATTCCTATTGTCTCTTGTTATTTGGGCTGTTAGCTGTGCCGATGTCATCCCCACGGAACTTCCCTCCTCACTTTGCAAAAGCTAGCCTATCAATTGTTTCCTGTCAGTAATTCGCCCGTCACATCATTTCTGTATCACCGTTCCCATCTCTCCTCTCCCATTGCCGTGCCCCCAGCCTGCACAAGCCAGCACTTCTTCTCCCTGCACTGTATGCACTGGAGAATCTTGGGTACCGCATGTATCACGCGGAGTTCAATCCCATCTGCCTGAACTGCGTGGAAATCAGCTACATCCATGAAGGGCTTGTCAAGCCATCAAATCCCGAGAGTTGCTCGTTTAGAGAAGGGAGTTGAGTGTACCTACAAGAATTAACCTGCCAAGATACCTCTTCGTGCGTAGGATTTAGTTAGTGCAGCCATGTTTCTCTGCGTACCATAGTACCTTAGCATGACATGCTGTCTTAGGTGATTGATTTCTGAATACTGTTTGTGAGGTGGAGTGAGTTCATTGAGATGCCCTGCATGTCAATGCAGTTCTTTTGTATGGTACGGTACTTCATAAAAATGAAGCTGTTTCTTCTGTTGGCAAGCAGTTGGCTGCCAACTGTTGGCATCGTTCTCCCAGCTAGGTGCCCTTGCTATATCTTCCTAGGCTTATATGGTACTTGTTGTTGGAAACAGTGACTTAAGCCAGGGTCTCACGTAAGCTAAGAGGCCCTCAACTGCAAAGCAGTTGAAGCTAGGTTACCTAGTTATTGCACACAAAGTTCTTTCCGGTTGGGTTGAAAAACAGGCTTGCGACACACCCAGAAGCGATTGCACAACACTTCTGAGTACACAAGGCCAGTCCAAGCAATAACAGAGATATAAAGAAAGTGTATAAGCAAAGTAAACCGTGAACTCAAGACTAAGTAAGACGAGAACCAGTGTCAACAAGGCCTAACTGCACACAGCACCTCTGGTGGTCACAAGGCGGAAGCGCCTTGGTGAAGATGTCTGCAGTGTTGGCCTCAGACTCCACAAACTCGAAGCGAGCCTGTCCACGTCTCTGCAACTCTCGCAGAAGAAAGTACCTGACGTTAATGTGCTTCACTCTGCTCTCCAGTCGCGGCTCTCGACAAAGGAGAATTGATGCCTTGTTGTTAGTGAACAGGGCTAACTTTTCAAATATAACCACTCTGATTGTTTTGGCCCCCCAAAAATTTTTAGTCTAAGGCCCATCTTCCAAAAAATGGAAACTCTGATTTCTCAGGAACCAGAGGCGTATAACACTGAAAATTTTAGAATTCAGAGTCTACCATAAAACTAAGGCAGGTTCTACTATTAACGAGACTTTTGCCCATGTCCCGAGGGGTGGGTTTTCCTCGAAGTACAGAAATTACATAGGGGAGTTTGTACTCTGTAGTATGGAAACTCGTTATCTGGTAAGCAAGTACTCTGAAATTTTCAGTATTGGAAAAAGCATTAGTCTGAAGCACTCCTTTTTCAAAATCAGCCGACTCTGAAAAATCAGGAATGTCAGGGAAATAGTCTGAAATTTCAGACAATCAGACTAAAATAGTCTGATATCGTCAGCCCTGTTGTGAACAAGGTCGGTGCAGAGCTCGGCCGCTCACCAAGGTCGGCGAGCAAGAACGTCAACCAACGCAGCTCTTGTGCCGCCATGGCACCAGCGTAGATCTCAGCCTCAGCTGTAGAGGTCGAGACCGAAGAGGAGCGCGTGGACCGCCAGGAAACAGCTCCAGAACCCAGGCTGAAACAGTACCCCTGAGTAGACCTGTGAGTCTCAGCGTCGTCAGCGTAAGAAGAGTCACAGTGACCAGTAAGTACGACAGACTGCTGCCCTCCAAGAACTAGCCCCACGCCTGATGTCGTCGCTAGGTACTTCGCCACCCTCATAGCTGCTGTCTAGTGAACAGGACGGTGTCTCCCTGGCGCAACAAAGCGCGCAAGGATGCTGAGAGGGAAAGCGAGGTCCGGGCGAGTACAAGTTATCAGGTACATGAGGCAACCCACAAGCTCTGCATAGAGACCACTAGGCTCAAACGGCTCGTCAGGAAAGGGTCCAGTGAGTCTGTGGTCAACAGCAAGAGGTGTGCGCTGTACTGTGGAGTGCTGAAGCCCGAACCGCTGAAGGACCTGCTGCACCATGTGTGACTGTGAGAGTGTAATGGTGCGAGCAGCTCTGTCCCTGGTGATCTGCAGCCCAAGGTAATGGCGCAGCTCACCAAGGTCAGTGCACGTGTGTCTCTTCTGCAGTTCGGACTTCACGTCTGCCAAAGCAACCCTGTCAGCAGTGGCGAAAACGAGGTCGTCGACGTAGACCAGAACAAAGAACGGTGTGGAGCCACGACGAACAAAAAGCGACGGGTCGGTAGAAGATGGCTGGAACCCAAGGTCAGAGAGGGTAGAGCGGAGAGTGTCGTGCCACTCACGAGGGGCCTGGCGAAGACTGTAGACAGGTCGCCTCAGCCTCCACTGGGTCCCAAGAGGGAAAGTGCCAGTGAAGGCAGAGGGACGACGCGGCTAGACCTCCTCGTGTAGGCTGCCCTGAAGGAAAGCAGTGGAGAAGTCGAGAGAGTGTAACTCGTAGTCTCTCTGTGCTGCTACGTGCAGTAACACCCGAAGAGTGGTCATCTTCGGGGTAGGCGCGAAGGTTTGAAAGAAGTCAACTCCCTCACGCTGACTGAAACCTCTAGCCACGTAGCGCGCCTTGAAGACCGGAGGAGATCCCAGTGGCCGCTTCACCCTGTAGATCCACATGCCATCGACTACGTTCGTCCCAGGGGGAGGAACCTCATCGACGTAGGTGCCTGTGGATCTGTAGGAGGCCATCTCTGCGTCCATGGCAGCTCTCCACTGAGAGGCCCAAGGCCCTGACACTGCCTCAGCGTAAGTGCGAGGAGTCGGAATGTCAAGGGCGTCGGGGTCACCCTCAGGGGCGAGGAGCATGGCACAGAGATGAGGGGAAGCGGCTGCCAGGAACTCTAGCTCAAACTGCCTGTCCTCTAGGGCGTCACAGCCAAGGGCGGACTCAGGCATAACAAGAGAGGCGAGAACACGAGAGAGAACAGGACGGTACGTGCGGTAGTAGTCAGTGACAGGGGTAGAGAGAGAAGCTGTGAGGGCCGACTCAGGAGGAGAAGGAAGCACAGGAGGAGCCGAACGAGGCGGACTAGAACGCAATAGGGCAGTACGAAGGTCAGTGAAAGGAACAGGGGACGAGGGACGAGCACAAGGAGAGCGACGAGCAGTGGGCCCAAGTACGAGACGGAGGAGGAGACGACAAAGGCGGAGAACTGGGGAAAACAGTGGGGGAGGGGTCAGGAGGAGGAAACGTGGGACCGTAGACAGGAGGAGATCGGAAGGAGGAAGGAGAGCGAGAGGGGAGACCAAGGGTCCGAAGACCCGAGACAGGAGGAGGAGGTGGCTGCTGCTGCTGCTGCTGCTGCTGCTGCTGGTGCTGCTGCTGCTGCGGCTGCGGCTTCTGCTGTGACTGCTGCTCCTGCGGCTCCAGCTGCTGCTGCTGCTGCTGCTGCTGCTCCTGCGGCTCCAGCTGCTGCTGCTGCTCCTCCAGCCGCTGTAACTCCCTCTCCTCTCTCTCCAACTCCAGCTGCTCCTCACGGGCACGGCGAACACGAGCCTGGTGCCTAGTCGGGTAGGGGTGGGGGGGCGGAGTAGTGTCCGGGGCAGCGGCAGCCCCAGAGTCCACCTCCGAAGCACCAGGCGCACCACCCCCAGAGGCAGCACCAACACCAGCTCCAGACCCAGGCTCACCAGAACCCGAAGGAGGCGCACCCTCACCCCCAGACGGAGCACCCCCAGTGTCCGCGCGACCAGCACCAGCTCCCGGAAGACAAGAGTCCTCTGCACCCACCGGCTCAGCTCCAACTCCAGCACCCCCAGAACTAGAAACCGGTACAGGAACAGGCTCAGCACCAACCTCTCGAGAGCTAGCACCTGCAGCACGCTGCGAGGAGGACTGTGGGGAGGGAGGCTGTACCGGAGGGGCTACCGAAGGGGGAGGGGTAGCCTGGGACACACCTGACGGGGCTGGACCAGGGGGGGAGGCTGTACCGGGGGAGCAGGAGGGGGAGCGGCAGTCAGGAAGAGAGGGGGAGGAGGAACCGGGAGACCTCGACTGGGGTACCTGACGTAGTAGGGGGTGGACTCCTCGAAACGGACGTCACGGGAGTCAAAGAACCGGTGAGAGGGAGGGTGGTAAAAGGTGAAGTCAGAGGAGTCCTCAGGGAAACCAAGGAAGACACAAGGAACAGCGCGAGGCGAGAGCTTGTCCGCAGAGGTGTCGCGGACAAGAGCCAAGCAACCCCAGACACAAAACCACGACGCAACACCAGGGGACCCGGTCCAAAGACTGGTCGGCGAAGCCTCTGGCCGAGAGACGCGTGGCCAGAGGTTCAGCTGGTGCGCGGCGTACCGAACCGCGTAAGGCCACAGAAAATGGGGGGCACGGGCGTGAGTCAGGGAGGTGCGGGCGATCTCCATGACCAAGCCGATGCGGCGCTCAGCAACCCCATTCTGCTGTGGGGACTCTGGAAGCGTCCAGGACTGACGAATGCCCTGCTCGCGACAGAATCCAGCGAGAACGCCGGAGCGAAACTCACCCCCGCAGTCGGAGTGAAGACAGCTGACACGACGACCACGAGTGTCCTGCGTGGTAAGCAACCACCTGATCAGCGTAGAAGTCACCTCAGACTTCTTCGCCAGGGGGAACACTGTGGTGTAGCAGGAGTAGTCGTCAACGACCACCAAAAAGAAACGCTCACGCTCAGGGCCAGAGCGAGGGTAGGGGCCCCAGACGTCCAAGTGGAGTGTCTTAAAAGGCTTAGTGGCCGGACGAAGGGAGGAGGAGTGAGGGGTGGCGCGCAGCCGACCCTCGACGCAAGGACCGCACGGTGGTGCAAGGGACGGCGGCAGCGACGGCAAGACACGCGGGAGACCTAAGACCAGACGCTGACTAGACATAGCGCGCAGACGGGGAAGAGAAGGGTGCCCCATCCGGTGGTGCCACAGAACGGTGGGGTGGGCAAGCGACCTGCAGGAGCAAGACGCAGCGACTGGACTGGACGCGACTACCTGAGGGGACGTAACCACCTGGTGAGACGCAGGGAGGAGACAGGGGGGAGGGACAGGGGCAGGGAGTAGGGGCTGCTGCGGCGGCGGCTGCTGCGGCTGCTGCTGCTGCTGCTACTGCGGCTGCTGCGCACGCGGGCCAGTGTGAAGAGTGTAGAGACCGGAGCCCGGCTCAGCAGCAAAGGTGGCCAGAGGCTGGTAAGAGTCCCCGTCAACACACACCGCAGTCTCTCCAGAAGGCTCAAACCACACACCCACGTGCTGACTCACGAGGGGTCGCACGCCCACCAAGTTCCGGGAGAACGAGGGGACGTGAAACCCAGTGAGAGACCCGGAGGGAGCAGCAGGACACGGCAAAGTGGTAGTGTGACGCGCAGTGACTGGTCCCGAGGTGGGATCAGCCAGCGCCACAGAGACAGGCGCAGGAAGTGGTGTAAGTGTCGTGCTGTCACGAAAGAAGCAGTGCGAGGCTCCAGAGTCCAGCGTGAAAGACAGTGAAGCGTCCTCCGAGGTAGCCGCTGGACTAGTGTCTACACAAGAAACTACACTAGCAACAGGCAACGGAGCAAGGCTAGCACCTAAGCTAACAACACCAGAGTAAACAGAGTCAGAAACACTAGAGTCAACAACAGCATACATAGCATGAGGAGTTCCAATCAGATCAGCTAACTGCTCGGCAGACATGTCCCACAGAGTGGAGCCGTAACGCTGAACAAGGGGAAGCCAGTCAGGGGCAGGACCGCCAACCCCGTAAACCAAACGAACCGTGTCAGTGAGCTGAGCAAAGCACTGACCAGGGGGGTGAAGGCGGCCACAAGGGTGGCCCCGGCGAGCACCTGTCAGAACCTGATAGGTGCAGGGAGGGTAAACAGCACCACGCTGGGGCTGACGCGGCCCCGACCCCGAAGCCAGCTGCGGCCGCTGCTGCTGCGGAGGCTGCTGGGAGGAGAGGGGCTGCTGCTGCTGCTGAAGCTGCTGCTGACGCTGGGCCCGGTACCACGCCGCTGCTCCACCCACCGGGGCTGGCAGTACAGGGGGCGACTGACGAACTCGGGCGTCGCCACCACCAGCAGGCGCAGTGGAGTCACCGGTCGCTGCACGAGACGTCTCTCCAGGCCCTGCACTCCCACCACCGCCAGTCGCAACGCCACCCCCACTACCTCCGCCTCCACCAACGCCGCCGCCAGCACCGCCCCTCTTGCCACCCCTACCGCGGGACCGCGACGAAGTCATAACAGCAGCTGCTTTCGCGTCAGTAGCGGCAGTGGCGAGAGAGGCAGTAAAGGTGGGCAACTGCGGGACTGTGCACCCGTGGAAGAGTGGGGGGGGCACAGCACCAGAGGCAGCGGCTACGGAGCGGAGGTTGCTCTCGACGTCCTTGAGCGCAGACTCAAGGACCTCAATAGTGAGCTCACTAGGGTGCTTCAGGAGAAGCGCGTCACGAACGGAGGCAAGGCGGTCAGGGAGGCTAGTGGCGATGAAATAGATAGTAATCGCCATGGGAGGAGGAAGCAGTGCAAGTTGTGCCTCAGTGCAAGCAGCGCGGTAACTAGAGTCGAGCGAGCGGAGGTGAGCAATCAAGTCAGCAGAGCGCTCAAATGAGGCGAGATCAGGGAACAGGAACGGGAGGAAAAGGCGGCCAAGAGAGACAGCAGCAGGAGTGGAGTAGCGGGCCTTAATCGCAGTCAGGTACTCAGCAGCAGTGCGAACCTGAGTAAAGTGGACCTCCTCAGACTCAGGGAGGAGGGTGCTGAGCGCGATGCAGGCCGCAGCGTCACGCGACGTCCAAGCTGTCAGGTCAGCGCGCTGGCTGGCAAAGTGGGCTCTAGCGGCGTCGTCAGGGGCAGGGCCTAAAGGCGTAGGTTCGGGGGGCGCAGGGAGGGCACCAGTAGCGTGCGTTAAGAGGGTCTCGCCTGACTGGACCTGACTCTCTAACTGACGGCGAGCGCGCATAAGCCAGAGTGAAAAGTCAAGGGGTCTACCGTCAGCGTCGAAACGAAGAACACGCGGAGTTGCCATAGCTAAAATTGACGGAAAAGCGGAGGCAAATGGCAATCTAGGGCGGCACCCTAGTGAAGGAGAGGCACGGCCACAGGTGAGACCAGCAGCTGCGAGTGGCAGGGGGAGCGGACGCTACGGCGGACGCGACAGCGGGCGCAGCAGCGGGCGTCGGCAGCGCGCGCGGCGGGCGGCAGCAGCGCGCGCAGAGGCGGGCGACGGGAGCGGGCGCAGCGGCGACGTGCGCGGGGGCGGGCAGCGGCGGCGGGCGCAGCGGCGATGGGCGCAGGCTGCGGGCGCAGCGGCGGGCGACGGGGGCGGGCACAGTGGCGACATGCGCGGGGGCGGGCAGCAGCAGCGGGCGCAGCGTCGACGGGCGCAGGATGCGGGCGCAGCGGCGGGCGACGGGAGCGGGCGCAGCGGCGACGAGCGCGGGGGGGGCGGGCGACGGTACGACGGGCGGGGAGAGCGTGACGCGACGGGGGCAGGGGAAGGCACGATTCAACGCGCAGCGGGGGGGAAAACGCGACTCGACGGGCAGCGGGGGGAAAAACGCGACTCGATGGGCAACAGGGGGGAAACGCGACGGGCAGCAGGGGGGAGGGGGGGGGGAGAAGGTCGCTACGCTACGAGAGCAGTGGATCGGCGGAACGGGCGGTAACGAAGGAACGCGACTAGAGCGGGCAGGCACTAGGCTCGGGCAAGACGTGCGCAACTAGTAAGACAGAGTGAGACAGGCTCAGGCGAAACGAACGAGGTCGGGAGGAGCGGGATCCCACAGGATCCGAACCTAATGATACCATGTCAAACTGAGGAATGAATGATGCATTGATGTTGGTTGGGGTACATATAACAAACTCTAAATTTTGTACCCCCTAAGACAAACCTCACTACAGGCTACAACATTTGATATAATCAATCTACTTTGCCCTCACATACCAGCGCAAGGTGGTTCACACACCTGTCACTAAATGCTTCCGCTATTACATTGTTCCTACCCAGAGTTTAGCTCTGTAAAGATCCTAAAAGCTTTTCTCAGCCCAACATGGTATGAGAGCTGTCAGGGCAAACTCAACTATTGCAAAGACACCTACAACATCAGAAGGCATGGCTACTCAGAAGGAGAGAAGCTCCTCTATTGGCTCTCCCGGCACTACTCCTACTCCACCTCCTGCCTCTGGCCTACAGACAGAGGAGGGTACGGCAACAAGACCAGCACCAGGGTCTACCGAAACTCCTTCAAATCAAGCCGCAGGCTTCGACCCAAGCATGATGGAGAAATTCTTCTCCTTCATGTCCTTCTACGAACAGCATCAACAAACGGTACCTGCGCAGTCAAACAACAGCAACAACAACAACGATGTAACACCGATGAGCCTCGACAGTTCATCCTACGCACGAGGAAATCAACAGCAACAGCCTACCTTTGCTCCGTACGAGCCCCAGCGCGGTTCCATCAGCTTCATGCCACATCAGCAGCCTTCACCTGGACAAGAGAAAACATTGGACGCACTTCAAGTTCCGTCACAGTTCGCGCACGTCTTAAAGCTGCAGACGTCAAGACCATTCGACGGGAAGGACTTCTTTACCTGGTCATTTGAATTCGAGCTGATGATGGAATGCGCGCAGATTCTCGGATTCTTCAACAGATCCTTGCCATACCCAACACATGGGACGCAATATGACAAGCAGCAGTACACATATCAATCGATGATGGCATACACGATCCTGCTGAGGAATATAATGTCAAACTATATAGGTTATATTTGTGTAGGCTGTAGTGGGGTAGCCAATATGGGGTACATAACTTTTAGGGTTTCATATTTGTACCCAACTCTGATCTAGTTCCATCATTCCTGTCTCTAGTTTCCAACATGGTTTCAGAGCAGTAGGTCGGGCCCACCTACCGCTACCCCACGACTGTGACTGTGACTGTGCCTGTGACGTGCTCCGCAGCGCGCGCCGCCTGCCTGCTGTCTGCTGTCTGCGCTGTCTGCTGCTGCTTTGCACACAGACCTAATTCACGCGCGCTGCCTGCTGTCTGCTGCCTGCTGTCTGCTGTTGCCCCGTGCGCGTCGCCCTTGCAGCCCGCACACGCCTTGCTGCTGCCCCGCTCACTGCCCACGCAGCCCGCGCCGAGCCCGCGCAGCCCGCGCGCGGCCCGCAGCAGCCCCGCGCGCCGTCCGCGCAGCCCGCGCCAAGCCCGCTGCTGCCCCGCGCAGCCCGCGCCGAGCCCGCGCAGCCTGCACGCGGCCCGCTGCTGCCCCACGCAGCCCGCGCCGAGCCCGCGCAGCCCGCGCGCGGCCCGCTGCTGCCCTGCGCAGCCCGCGCCGAGCCCGCGCAGCCCGCGCGCGGCCCGCTACCGCCTCGCGCAATTCACGCCGCGCCTTAGCCGCCCGCGTGCGGCCCACCGCAGCCCCGCGCGCCGCCCTACCTGCTTGCGCCGCGCAGCTGCAGCCTGCAAGCGGCCTCCTGCTCCCTTGTGCGCTGCCTGCGGCTACTTTGCGTGCCGGCCTTGCTGCTTGCGCGCTCACTGTGCGGCCTCGCGCACAGTCTCGCCTACTGCCTCTGCCTGCACTGCGATTATGGCGACGTTTAACGTTCTTGCGTTTGAGCCTGACGGTCGCCCAATAGAGTTCGCCACCTGGCTCGACGATCTCACACTTTTTCTTATGACTGGTTCCAAAGAAGGCGTTTCCCTGTCCGATCACACGTCTGGCACTGCCGTTGCTCCTGCTGACGATGCTCCTGCTCTCGACCTCTCACAGTGGCAGACTCGCGATGCTGCTGCGCGCCTCACTATTCGCAATCATTTGCCGATCACTGAGCGCGCGCTTTTTTTCCAGCACAAGACTGCTAAGGCACTGTACGACGCTGTAGTTGCGCGCTACTCCTCCCCGGCCACTGCAGCGCTAGGCCGTCTCATGCTACCCTACCTGTTCCCCGACCTGTCCTCGTTTCACACTGCTGAGGACCTCATCGCTCACCTGCGCACTAGTGACACTCGTTTCCGTACTGCCCTTACCGACGAGTTCCTCGCCAAGAACACCCCTCCGATGTACTTTACGCTCTACTTCCTCGTCACCTACCTCCCTGACACTCTTCGCTCAGTCAGGGACGACTTTCTCGCTCTATACCCTACCACTCTCACTGTCGCCGACTTCGAGAAGCACCTCCTAGCAGCCGAGAAGAACATTCTTGCTGTCGGTGCTGCTCGTGGCACTCCCCGCACTCCCCTCTTTGAGGGGTGCTCCCCCTCCCCTCTCGCCCCCTCCTATGCCTCTGCTGCTGCTGCTCTCGACTACCTTGGTGCTGAGGAGGTCGGGGCTTCTTCCGCTCCTAGTGGGAGGCGTCGCAACGGCAAGGGCGGCAAGGGTGGCAGGGGAGGTGGGGGTGGCGGTAGAGGGGGCGGTGGTGGGGGCGGCGGGGGAGGTGGAGGAGGTGGGGGTGGTCGGGGCGGTGGCGGTGGTGGTGACGGCGGCGGTGGTACCGGGAGCAGTGGCGGTGGCAGCGGCAGTAGTGGGGGAGGCGCCAGTGGTGGTGGCAGCGGTGGTGGCCTGGGACAGCAGCAGAAGCAGCAGCAGCCGCAGCAGCAGCAGCAGCAGCGACAGCGCCAGGCCCCCTCGTCTCAGCAGCTTCATGACTGGTATGCCGGGCGTGGGGCGTCTGGGGGTGCTGGTCGCTGCCCCTATATCATTCGCGCAGGTCCCCGCGCTGGTCGCCCATGCAATGGTCTTCACACTGAGTATCGCTGCTTTGCTCGGCTTAGCGACGCCTGGCGCGTCAAGTTTCCTGCGGCTACTGAGTTGCCCAACTGGGCAGATCTGCTTAGGCGTGGTGTTCCTATCTTTGATCTGGACTATGATGCTATTCTTACTGCCATGTATGCATTGACTGTTAGTGCTGAGGGTGACTGCTACTTGTGTGTGCCGCCTGACCCAGGTATAGACCCAGGTATTTCGCCTGCAGCTCTCGCTGGTACTGCGTCCGCTCAGGCCTTGCACACCTTTACACCTGACTCTGGTAGGTGCTTCACGCTGTTTCTTTCGCGACAGTACCACAGTCACACCCCTCCCTGCACCTGTCCCTGTCTCACTGGCTGACCCCTCTGGGGGCCCAGTGCTTGCACGGTCCACTACTGTGCTTCCGTGTCCGGCGGTCCCGTCTGGTGAGCTGTCTGGTCTCCACCTCCCCTCATTCTCTACGAACTTGGTGAGCAACGCTGTCCTTCAGGATGCGGGGGTTGATACCTTCACCCCCGGGCTGCAGCATGTGGCGATCTGTACGTGCTCTCAGACCGGCCGTCACCTGGCCACGTTCACACATGCGCCTGGTTCGAGTCTGTACACCCTCACCACTACGTCGCGCTCCTCCCCTTTGTCTCCTCAGCTGTACGCGTCTGCTCAGGTAGCTACCCAGTGTGAGTGTCGCCGCCTGTCACACGACACTCTCCTGTGGCACCACCACCTTGGTCACCCCTTCCAGCCCCGCCTTTGTGGCATGCACTCTCGCTCCCTGGTCTCTGGTCTTCCCAGGTCTCTGCCTGCCCTCCCTCCCTCGCCTGCGCCGCCCTGCATTCCTTGCATCGAGGGGCGGCAGTGCGCCGCTCCTCACTCCTCCTCGTTCCCTCCCACAGAGGCTCCGCTGCAGACTCTCCACCTAGACGTGTGGGGCCCAGCCCGCGTCCAGGGGCAGGGCCGCGAGCGGTACTTCCTGCTGGTTGTCGACGACTACACGCGTTACACCACGGTCTTCCCCTTGCAGCGCAAGGCGGATGTCCCTGCTGTCCTGATCCCTTGGATCCCCACTGTCCGTCTCCAGCTCCGCGAGCTGTTCGAGTCGGACTTTCCTGTCCCGCGTCTGCACTCTGACAGAGGTGGTGAGTTCACCTCCGACCTCTTGGCAGCCTTCTGTGCGGAGCACGGCATCACCCAGTCGTTCACGCTTCTGGCCTCTCCACAGCAGAATGGGGTTGCTGAGCGCCGCATTGGCTTGGTCATGGAGGTCGCTCGTACCTCCATGATCCATGCGGCGACTCCCCATTTTCTGTGGCCGTTTGCGGTCCGGTACGCCGCGCATCAGCTCAACCTCTGGCCTCGTGTCTCCTTGCCGGAGACCTCGCCCACACTGCTGTGGACGGGGAAGGTGGGCGATGCGTCGCGTTTCCGGGTCTGGGGTGCTCATGCCTTTGTCCGCGATACCACCGCGGACAAGCTCTCCGCTCGCGCCATTCCCTGCGTCTTCCTTGGCTTTGTCCTTGACGCGCCTGGTTGGCAGTTTTACCACCCCACCTCGCGCCGTGTCTTTGCGTCTCAGGACGTCACGTTCGACGAGTCGGTTCCCTTTTACCGTCTCTTCCCCTACCGCACTGCCCCGCTCCCCCCCCCGCCGCTCTTCCTCGCTCCAGGTGCTCCCCAGGTAGACCCCCTCCCCGCTCCTGGTCCTGCTCCTTCAGGTGTGTCTCAGGTAGACCCTCCTCCCTTGACTGCGCCGGTTGAGGTCACTGGTGACTCAGGTCCTGCTGAGGGTGGTCCTGCTCGGGGTGCTACTTCTGGGGGTGCTGAGCCTGGGGGTGCTACTTCTGGGGGTGCTGAGCCTGGGGGTGCGGAGCCTGGGGGTGCTGAGCCTGGGGGTGCCGAGTCTGAGGGTGCTGAGCTTGCGCGTGAGGGGCCTGAGAGGTACTGAGCCAGAGCGCGAGGAGCCTGGAGGTACTACGCCTGGGGGTACTGCGTCTGGGGGTGCTGAGCCTGAGCGTGAGGAGCCTGGGGGTGTTGAGTCTAGGGGTGAGGCGCCTGAGGGTACTGCGACTGCTGGTGCGCGGTCTCCTTGGAGCGGCCACCTTCGTCCGTGTATGCCTCTCACCTCACAGCAGCTGTACGAGTGGTACGGTTGCCGTTAGGGTCGCGCTGCTGGAGCTCGGGGCTCTGCCGCTGGAGGTACTTCTGCTGACGTCACTGGAGCTAGGAGTGGTGCTGGTACTTTGTCTACTGGAGGTGCTGGAGTCGCTGGTCCCGGAGGTGCTCGTACTGGAGGTACTGGAGCTGCTGGAGGTGCTGGAGCTGCTAGAGGTGCTGGTTCTGGGGGTGCTGCTGCTGGAGACACTGAGGCTGGAGACCCTGGGACTGGAGGTGCTAGTTCTGGAAGTGCTGCTGCTGGAGATACTGAGGCTGGAGACCCTGGGACTGGAGGTGCTGGTTCTGGGGGTGCTTCTGCTGGAGATACTGAGTTTGGAGACCCTGGGACTTGAGGTGCCGGTTCTGGGGGTACTGTTGTTGGTGGAGGGGGTCCTGGAGGTACTGGCGCTGGGGGTGCTGGAGCTGCTGGAGGTACTGGAGCTGCTGGAGGTGCTGGAGCTGCTGGAGGTACTAGAGCTGCTGGTGTTGGTGGCACTACGGAGCCACGACTGTTTTTCGCTCCGCCGTCACCGTCGTCTCTGCCACCGTCTGACACTGTGCTTCGTCAGGTTCTTACACTCCCGTTGTCTACTGGTCTTCCGTTACAGCCTGGCTCCCAGCTGCCCGCTCCTTCTCCTTACACTGAGCAGCCTGGTCGTCGTGTTGCGCGTCGTGCGCCTGCATCTCGTCCTGCCTCGCCTGTTCGCGCTGTTCGCACTGGTCGTACTGGTAGTCGTGTTCCTCGTCCGCGTTCGCCGGCTGTCCCCGGCACCCACCAAATGCTTCTGCGTCCTTCCTCTGCTCCGCAGCGTGTTCCTCTGCCGTCTCCTCCTGCAACTTCTCTACCTGACGTTCCGGACCCTGAGTCTGACCAGTTTCGTGCTTCACACCCTACGGTCACGCGTCTGTTAGCCACGGTTGTCACTGACCCGTCGTTTGAGTCTGCTGCTGCGTCTGCCTTAGTCACTGAGCTTGTTGACTTTGCTGCTGCCTGTCGTCTAGACTACGCTGCAAGTATTGTTGCTGAGTCTGAGTATGTCTGTCCTTCGTCCGTCGGGGGTGAGTGTGCTCTTGGCACGGACGTCTTTGAGGACAGGCACGAGGACCTTGAGTGTCTTGCAGCCGCTGCGCCTCATCTCGTGGCCATGCTGCTTGCCCCTGAGAGAGACCCGGATGCACCAGACATCCCGACCCCGCGCTCTTACGCTAAGGCGATCGCGGGTGAGTACTCCTCTCAGTGGCAGACAGCCATGGACGCAGAGATGGCATCCTGGAAGTCCACAGGCACTTACGTCGATGAGGTTCCCCCTCCTTGGGCGAACATCGTCGATGGCATGTGGATTTTCAGGGTGTAGCGTGTCAACGGGAGTTGTGTGTTGGCCCCGTCCTCGCTTGGGCGGAGCCGACTTCATGGTCGGGTGTAGGGGTGCAGCCGACCTGCAGCAGTGGGCGAGCTGGTCGACGAGGAAGTCGACCTGCACGGGTGCCACTGCATGGGCGCCGACTTCAGGATGGCGTCGACTTTAGGGAGGTCGACCTGAGAAGTTGACCTGCGGAGGGCGTCGACTTGGTGACGCCAACTTGGGGTAGCCTACTTGGGTGGTCGGCTGACAGACCTTCTGGTCGACCTGGTAAGTCGACCAGACCTTCCGGTCGACCTGGGAGTCGACCAGACCTTCTGGTCGACCTGGGAAGTCGACCAGACCTTCTGGTCGACCTGGGAAGTCGACCAGACCTTCTGGTCGACCTGGTAAGTCGACCAGCCCTTCTGGTCGACCTGGGAAGTCGACCAGACCTTCTGGTCGACCTGGTAAGTCGGCCAGCTCTTCTGGTCGACCTGGTAAGTCGACCAGACCTTCTGGTCGACCTGGTTGGTCGACCAGGCCTTCTGGTCGACCAGGAGTGACGTCGACCTGGAGCTGGTCGACCAGGGGGTAGTGGTCGACCTGGGGAGGTCGACTGGAGGTGGCCGTCGACTTGGGAGGTCGACCGGCACATACAGGAGCAGCTGGTCGATGTGGTTGCCCGGTCGACCAGGTTATCTGGGTGACGAGGTTCTGCGAAGGCACGCGACGGTCGCCCAGGCGATGTTGGCGAGGACGACCTCGGTGGTGGTATCCCGAGGTCGACGTGGCTGATCAGAAGCAGTCGTCAGCACAAAGTTGACTTGGTGTATGCGCTGTGCAGGTGACGAGGCACTGCACGCCAATCATCTGCAAGCACCTGCGAAGCGGGTGCGCTGCTGTCCTGCGGGAGCAACGTTGGCACGCCGTCAACTTGCGATGTTGGCACGCCGTCGACTTGCAGCACTGGCAAGCCGCGCCTCTGCACTGCTGGAGTGCGGTCGACCAAGTCGTGCTGGCACGCGGTCGACCGTGCTGCGCTGGCAATAGACTTGCTTGCATGCTAGCTCTGATGTAGTCTAGTCTTGCCAACTTCATTGTACCATTGTTGTGAACTTTTTGCTAGTGAAACTCTTGCCAACTTTCCCTGTGAACCAGCAAGTAGTGCAAGCACGAGTAAACGACTAAGTGGATGAACGCAGAGATCACACGAGCACCCGTGCCTAGCCCGTAGTCTAGCTCCCGTTGTAGTAGTTATCTCCTCATGGTGCGGTGAGCGTGGACGGCACACGACTTACCTTTCAGTCAGGTCGACGTAGACATCACTTACATAATTCGTGGTTGTAGGCCGGCAGCTGTGCGGTAGTCACTATGGTAGGAGCCGTAGGTGACGCAGGGGTGGTGGACACCCTGGAGGCACGGCTGGAGGACGCGAGGAGACGCCATCACGCCCAGGAGTACGGAGCAATATTCTGGGCGGTCGTCGAGGCTGGACTCCGCACCATGTGGGCGACGGAGCACCCTTCTCGACCTGCCTCTCCTCGACCGGTGAACGACGAAGGCGGCGTCGACATGGGCGTCAACGCCGGTGTCGGTCAAGTCGGCAGCAGTGCGGGAGGCACGTCAAGGCAGCGTGGTGTGATTCACGCCGATGAAGTCGGCGGCGTTCAGGCGCGAGGAATGCGGTCGTCGGCGGCTGCAGGCTCCTTGCAGGGTGACGTCGGAGGTCGACGAAGTGGATCTTCGCCGATGTCGGCGACCCAGGTGACAGCAGGCGGGATTGCACCGAGCTATGGCTACTTCAAGTTTACGCCGGATAGGATCTTGGTCACTCCCCTGCTGGTTGGTCGACCCGACATTCTCACCTGGAAGGAAGCCATCGAGCCCCAGCTAGAGATGGCCGGGCTGATCAACTTTGCTCGCGGTACCGTGGCGACGCCGGAGGACCCCGACTTGCGTGCGGAGTTTCGCGCCGTGCAGCTGCTGACCTTCACGGTCATATCGCGGTGCTGCTCGCCGGGCGTGCAAATCGCCCTGAAGTCATGCAGGGAGCACCTCGACGCCGGCCACCGGGCGTGGCACTTCATCGAGTCGACCTACCAAGTCACCGACGACTTGTTCATCGCCCAGCTGGAAGGGCAGCTGACGCACCTGCGTATGGGCGACCAGGAGACGGCGACGGACTACTGCAACCGAGCTCGGCGAATTCTCGCCACCATCAGGATGGCCGGAGCATAGTATTCGACGGCGTCGTATGTCACCCACGTTATGCAGGGACTCCTGAGCAGCTACAACCTGCTGAAGCGGCTGTCGATGGCGCCGAGCACGCGGGCGACGCTCAACGAGGACACGTTGACCTCGTACATCCTGCAGGACGAGGCGATGCAGGAGGCCGAGCGATCCCAAGAGCTCTTGGCGCAGGTGAACTTCGTCGCCCCGGCGAAGCAAGGCGGTCGACCGGGGCAGCGTGGACAGTCTGGTGGTGGTGGAAGCAGTGGCTCAAAGCTGGCCAAGGAAGTCGACAAGAAGAAGTCGACCAAGGACAGCGGTCGAGGAGGAGGAGGTCGACGTCGGGAATGCTGGCTGTGCGGCGACCCCGACCACCTCTCCTTCGAGTGCCCCGACCGTAGTGACTCCGACGACGACGACGCCAAGGGAGGCCGTGGGAGGTCTGGCAGTCGTCGTCCTCGTCGAGGAGGAAAACAGCCGCGCAAGGAGAAGCAGTCGACCAAGTCGTCGACCTCGGCGAAGGACGCCGACTCCTCTGCTGGCGGAAAGGGGTGTGACGACAAGTCGGCGTCGTGCTCTCTGGTCGGCGTCGTGGAGCCGACCGTCTCACTGGCGCCGGAGGCCGGCGAGGACTTCCAGGCGGTGGCAGCAGCCGTGCAGGCTAATCCGGCAGTGGTCCTGCTCGACAGTGGTTGTTCGCACCACCTGATGGGGACGAAGGACGCCTTCGTCGACTTGGGGCCGAGCGGCGACGTGAAGCACGTGCGTGGCTTCAATGGGGCACTGCGGGACGTCAAGGGCCGGGGCACGGTTGCGCTGCAAGGGGAGGCCGGGAAGCGGGTGCTCATTCCCGACGTGCTGTACGTCCCGGGCGTGCACGCGAACCTGCTGTCGTCCGGACAGCTGAAGGAGAACGGCGTGAGAATACAGGACGACGGTGACGGGATGCTGCTCGTCTCGGCGACGGGCGACGTGCTTGGTCGAGCAACGTATTTCGGACGTGTCCTCTGCACCGACCTGCGTCCCTGCTCAACGAGGTCGTGGCCCTGCGGGCGATCGTCTCGGCAACAAAGTCGACGCCGGACAGGCTGCACGCACGGCTGGCACACGTCGGCATGGACACCATCTTGAAGTCGGCGAAGCACGAGGTCGCCACTGGGCTGGACCTCAAGTCGACGTCGGGCACCGACTCACCGTGTGTCTCGTGTGTCGGCGGCAAATTGGCGCGGCACACCTTCCCTGACCAGGGCTCCGACGCCGACGACGTGCTGGCCGTCGTGCACATCGACCTGTGCGGGCCATTCCGGGTGGCCGCCAAGGATGGCAGCCTGTACTTTCCACTACTGAAAGACCGCAAGACCCGCTACGTGTGGGTGAGGCCGGTCGCCCGGAAGTCCGACGTGCTGCGAGAGTTCGAGCAGTGGCTGGTGACGGTTGAGCGGCAGACGACGAAGTCGGTGTTGATGCTGCGTTCTGACCGGGGAGGGGAGTTCCTCGGGAAGGACTTCACCGCCCTCGTGGACGGAAAGGGGATCCTCCACGACCTTACCTGCCTGAATACTCCGCAGCAGAACGGCATGGCAGAGCGGGAGATGAGGACGGTGGTGGAGTCGGTGCGGACGATGTTGCTGCACATGGGCGTCCAGCACCACTGGTGGCACTACTGGGCGTCCAGTTGCTCACCGGGAAGAAGCCCGACTTGTCGCTGGCACGCGTGTGGGGCTGCATGGCACAGTTCCTCGTCCCCGAGCAGCAGCGTGGTGGGAAGCTGAAGCCGAAGGCCAAGTGGGGCCTTCACCTCGGCGTGTCGGAGGAGAGCAAGGGCTGGGAGCTCCTCGACATCGCTGACAACCGGGTGGTCACCACGTCGGACGTGGTGTTCTACGAGGACATGTCGCTGGAGGTGTGGAAGTCGGAGCACGGGCCGGTGTCAGGACGGACGCCGACCACCCCGCCAACCGACACCTCGACGGCGACGCTGCCTCTGCTCGCGGAGGTCGGTGAGCTCGCTGCTGGGGACATCGAGGTCGACCATCCTCCTTCCCCTCCTCCCACGACCCCTGCCTCTCCCCTCGTGGCCGACCTGCGTGGACTGACTCCGGTGTCGTCCTCCAGCGATGAGGGGAGTATTGGGATGTCGCCTTCGGCGCCGGCCAAGGGCATCGCCGGTGGCCGACGGGACGAGCAGCAAGTCGACGAGCAGTAAGTCAACGTGGGAGTGAAGTCGACGTGGTAAGGGGAGGAGCAAGTCGAGGGGGTGAAGCCGACAGGGGAGCAGGCAGCAACAAGGCCGACCAAGGAGCAGTCGGCGACCTGGCAGTCGGCAGGGGAGCTGACCGCAGGGGAGGAATCGGTCGGGACGCCGACCGAGGTGCAGCAGGACGACGAGGACGATGAAGGGGAGCAGTTGGGCGACGAGGAGTCCACCGACAGTGACGTGGGAGAGGCCCAGGCTGGACCACGGCGTACAGGCCGACTTCGGAGGCCTCCCGACTTCTTCGTCCACCACGGTGTATGACGTGGTCGACGAGGACGACGACCTGCTGTACGACGACGCCGACGAGGATGAAGACCTGCTGGAGCTCGACCCCGACATGCACGCCGACCCCGAGCACCGTTGGGATATCTCCACGATGACGGTGAAGGAGGCGCTGGCTAGCTGGAAGGGTCCGGCGGTGAAGGCCGCCATGGAGGAGGAGATCCGCAGCCTCATCGGCATGGGGACGTGGGAGCTGGTCGAACGCCCACCCGGGGTCAACATCATGAAGAACCGGTGGGTGTTGATGACGAAGTACCACATCGACGACATTGTTGAGCGCAAGAAGGCGAGGCTGGTCGTGAAGGGCTTCACGCAGGTGTATGGCGCCGACTACGACGAGACGTACGCGCCGGTGAGCAGCTACGTCACGCTGCGGATTTTCCTCAGCATCGTCGCCGTCCTTGACCTCAACCTGATGCAGCTCGACATGAAGAATGCCTTCCTGCAGAGCAAGCTCGACCGCGTGCTGTACATGTACCAGCCGGACTACTTCAATGACGGGACCGGCCGGGTGTGCAAGCTGCTAAAGAGCCTCTACGGGCTGAAGCAGTCGCCGCTGCTGTGGTACAAGGCTCTCAACGACGTGCTGGTCGGCGCTGGCTGGAAGAAGAGCCAGGTCAACGAGGCTCTCTACTTCAAGGTCGGCGTCGACAAGGTGACCTGTTGGGTGCTGGTCTACGTCGACGACCTGCTCGCCGCCAGCAGCAGCACCGCAATGCTGAAGGAGCTGAAGGAGCTGCTGGAGGCCGCCTTCGAGCTGCGCGAGATCTCGCCGGTGCAGAAGTACCTCGGGCTGGAGATCGTGCGCGATAGGTCGGTGAGGAACCTCTGGCTGCACCAGCAGGGCTATGCCGACAAGCTGCGTAGGCGCTTCCTCGACCAGGAGCAGACCGGGCGCACCCCCAAGACGCCCGTTTCGGTCGACGCCTACGCCGAGCTCACCTTCGACGACGAGGATTCGCAGGAGCGCCAGGAGGAGGAGTACCGGCAGAAGGTCGGCTCGCTGCAGTTCGCGGCGTCGACGACGAGGAGCGACCAGCACTGGCGCGAGGTCGACCACTGCCTCGCCTACCTCGCCAACACGCGCGACACCGCCCTGGAGTTCGGCGGTGGACCTGAGTCGCTGAAGCTGGTCGGCTACGTGGACGCCGACGACGCCGGCAACAAGCAGAACCGGACGAGCACGGGTGGCTACGTGTTCGTCTACGGAGGGGCCGCGGTCTCCTGGTCGAGCCAGCGCATCAAGTG
Source organism: Closterium sp. Yama58-4 (assembly GCA_947470075.1). Lineage (NCBI taxonomy): Eukaryota > Viridiplantae > Streptophyta > Zygnematophyceae > Desmidiales > Closteriaceae > Closterium > Closterium sp. Yama58-4. The sequence continues at coordinate 2,921,319 of CANIUD010000015.1, read as the reverse complement.
CGCGACGCTGTCGTCGACCGAGTCGGAGTACGTGGCGGCCGTCGAAGCCGGCAAGGAGGGACGCCGACTTCGCTTCCTCCTCGCAGAGTTCCGGCAGCTGGACGCCGGGAAGCTGACTGTCCTCCGGGTGGACAAGAGGGCGGTTATCATAGCCGCCGAGGGCATGGGGTTGACAGGCAACCTCAAGCACATGGAGCGGCGACAAGCCTGGCTGCAGCACATGGTGAAGCGGGGGAAGTTTTCGCTGCAGTACATCCCGACCGCTGAGCAGCCGGCCGACTTCTTGACGAAGGCGCTGCACTATCCGGCCTTCAACCGGTGCCCGGTTGCAATCGGCCAAGTGCGCCTGGCCGACGTGGGCGACGACGACGTGCAGCAGTAGGTGCCATGCCCTCTTGCATGGCTGGTGCGGTGGACGACGTGCTGTGTGTTGGGTGCACGTCGACAAGCTTTTCTCCGAAGAAGTACTGCCGTGTGGGCTGGGGGCCCAAGCGTGAACGCGGCAGGGGAGTGTCAACGGGAGTTGTGTGTTGGCCCCGTCCTCGCTTGGGCGGAGCCGACTTCGTGGTCGGGTGTAGGGGTGCAGCCGACCTGCAGCAGTGGGCGAGCTGGTCAACGAGGAAGTCGACCTGCACGGGTGCCACTGCATGGGCGCCGACTTCAGGATGGCGTCGACTTCAGGGAGGTCGACCTGCGGAAGACGTCGACTTGGTGACGCCAACTTGGGGAAGCCGACTTGGTTGGTCGGCTGACAGACCTTCTGGTCGACCTGGTAAGTCGACCTGACCTTCCGGTCGACCTGGGAGTCGACCAGACCTTCTGGTCGACCTGGGAAGTCGACCAGACCTTCTGGTCGACCTGGTAAGTCGACCAGCCCTTCTGGTCGACCTGGGAAGTCGACCAGACCTTCTGGTCGACCTGGTAAGTCGACCAGCCCTTCTGGTCGACCTGGTAAGTCGACCAGACCTTCTGGTCGACCTGGTTGGTCGACCAGGCCTTCTGGTCGACCAGGAGTGACGTCGACCTGGAGCTGGTCGACCAGGGGGTAGTGGTCGACCTGGGGAGGTCGACTGGAGGTGGCCGTCGACTTGGGAGGTCGACCGGCACATACAGGAGCAGCTGGTCGACGTGGTTGCCCGGTCGACCAGGTTATCTGGGTGACGAGGTTCTGCGAAGGCACGCGACGGTCGCCCAGGCTATGTTGGCGAGGACGACCTCGCTGTGCAGGTGACGAGGCACTACACGCCAATCATCTGCAAGCACCTGCGAAGCGGGTGCGCTGCTGTCCTGCGGGAGCAACGTTGGCACGCCATCAACTTGCGATGTTGGCACGCCTTCGACTTGCAGCACTGGCAAGCCACGCCTCTGCACTGCTGGAGTGCGGTCGACCTAGTCGTGCTGGCACGCGGTCGACAAGGGGGTAGTGGTCGACCTGGGGGTGTTGAGTCTAGGGGTGAGGCGCCTGAGGGTACTGCGACTGCTGGTGCGCGGTCTCCTTGGAGCGGCCACCTTCGTCCGTGTATGCCTCTCACCTCACAGCAGCTGTACGAGTGGTACGGTTGCCGTTAGGGTCGCGCTGCTGGAGCTCGGGGCTCTGCCGCTGGAGGTACTTCTGCTGACGTCACTGGAGCTAGGAGTGGTGCTGGTACTTTGTCTACTGGAGGTGCTGGAGTCGCTGGTCCCGGAGGTGCTCGTACTGGAGGTACTGGAGCTGCTGGAGGTGCTGGAGCTGCTAGAGGTGCTGGTTCTGGGGGTGCTGCTGCTGGAGACACTGAGGCTGGAGACCCTGGGACTGGAGGTGCTAGTTCTGGGGGTGCTGCTGCTGGAGATACTGAGGCTGGAGACCCTGGGACTGGAGGTGCTGGTTCTGGGGGTGCTTCTGCTGGAGATACTGAGTTTGGAGACCCTGGGACTTGAGGTGCCGGTTCTGGGGGTACTGTTGTTGGTGGAGGGGGTCCTGGAGGTACTGGCGCTGGGGGTGCTGGAGCTGCTGGAGGTACTGGAGCTGCTGGAGGTGCTGGAGCTGCTGGAGGTACTAGAGCTACTGGTGTTGGTGGCACTACGGAGCCACGACTGTTTTTCGCTCCGCCGTCACCGTCGTCTCTGCCACCGTCTGACACTGTGCTTCGTCAGGTTCTTACACTCCCGTTGTCTACTGGTCTTCCGTTACAGCCTGGCTCCCAGCTGCCCGCTCCTTCTCCTTACACTGAGCAGCCTGGTCGTCGTGTTGCGCGTCGTGCGCCTGCATCTCGTCCTGCCTCGCCTGTTCGCGCTGTTCGCACTGGTCGTACTGGTAGTCGTGTTCCTCGTCCGCGTTCGCCGGCTGTCCCCGGCACCCACCAAATGCTTCTGCGTCCTTCCTCTGCTCCGCAGCGTGTTCCTCTGCCGTCTCCTCCTGCAACTTCTCTACCTGACGTTCCGGACCCTGAGTCTGACCAGTTTCGTGCTTCACACCCTACGGTCACGCGTCTGTTAGCCACGGTTGTCACTGACCCGTCGTTTGAGTCTGCTGCTGCGTCTGCCTTAGTCACTGAGCTTGTTGACTTTGCTGCTGCCTGTCGTCTAGACTACGCTGCAAGTATTGTTGCTGAGTCTGAGTATGTCCGTCCTTCGTCCGTCGAGGGTGAGTGTGCTCTTGGCACGGACGTCTTTGAGGACAGGCACGAGGACCTTGAGTGTCTTGCAGCCGCTGCGCCTCATCTCGTGGCCATGCTGCTTGCCCCTGAGAGAGACCCGGATGCACCAGACATCCCGACCCCGCGCTCTTACGCTAAGGCGATCGCGGGTGAGTACTCCTCTCAGTGGCAGACAGCCATGGACGCAGAGATGGCATCCTGGAAGTCCACAGGCACTTACGTCGATGAGGTTCCCCCTCCTTGGGCGAACATCGTCGATGGCATGTGGATTTTCAGGGTGTAGCGTGTCAACGGGAGTTGTGTGTTGGCCCCGTCCTCGCTTGGGCGGAGCCGACTTCATGGTCGGGTGTAGGGGTGCAGCCGACCTGCAGCAGTGGGCGAGCTGGTCGACGAGGAAGTCGACCTGCACGGGTGCCACTGCATGGGCGCCGACTTCAGGATGGCGTCGACTTTAGGGAGGTCGACCTGAGAAGTTGACCTGCGGAGGGCGTCGACTTGGTGACGCCAACTTGGGGTAGCCTACTTGGGTGGTCGGCTGACAGACCTTCTGGTCGACCTGGTAAGTCGACCAGACCTTCTGGTCGACCTGGTTGGTCGACCAGGCCTTCTGGTCGACCAGGAGTGACGTCGACCTGGAGCTGGTCGACCAGGGGGTAGTGGTCGACCTGGGGAGGTCGACTGGAGGTGGCCGTCGACTTGGGAGGTCGACCGGCACATACAGGAGCAGCTGGTCGACGTGGTTGCCCGGTCGACCAGGTTATCTGGGTGACGAGGTTCTGCGAAGGCACGCGACGGTCGCCCAGGCTATGTTGGCGAGGACGATCTCGCTGTGCAGGTGACGAGGCACTACACGCCAATCATCTGCAAGCACCTGCGAAGCGGGTGCGCTGCTGTCCTGCGGGAGCAACGTTGGCACGCCGTCAACTTGCGATGTTGGCACGCCTTCGACTTGCAGCACTGGCAAGCCACGCCTCTGCACTGCTGGAGTGCGGTCGACCTAGTCGTGCTGGCACGCATCTGGTCGACCAGGGGGTAGTGGTCGACCTGGGGAGGTCGACTGGAGGTGGCCGTCGACTTGGGAGGTCGACCGGCACATACAGGAGCAGCTGGTCGACGTGGTTGCCCGGTCGACCAGGTTATCTGGGTGACGAGGTTCTGCGAAGGCACGCGACGGTCGCCCAGGCGATGTTGGCGAGGACGACCTCGGTGGTGGTATTCCGAGGTCGACGTGGCTGATCAGAAGCAGTCGTCAGCACGAAGTTGACTTGGTGTATGCGCTGTGCAGGTGACGAGGCACTGCACGCCAATCATCTGCAAGCACCTGCGAAGCGGGTGCGCTGCTGTCTTGCGGGAGCAACGTTGGCACGCCGTCAACTTGCGATGTTGGCACGCCGTCGACTTGCAGCACTGGCAAGCCACGCCTCTGCACTGCTGGAGTGCGGTCGACCAAGTCGTGCTGGCACGCGGTCGACCGTGCTGCGCTGGCAATAGACTTGCTTGCATGCTAGCTCTGATGTAGTCTAGTCTTGCCAACTTCATTGTACCATTGTTGTGAACTTTTGCTTGTGAAACTCTTGCCAACTTTCCCAGTGAACCAGAAAGTAGTGCAAGCACGAGTACACGACTAAGTGAATGAATGCAGAGATCACACGAGCACCCGTGCCTAGCCCGTAGTCTAGCTCCCGTTGTAGTAGTTATCTCCTCAAAGCGGCCGCCGGGTTCTCCGTCTGTCTTCAAGGCTCGTTACGTTGCTCGAGGCTTCAGTCAGCGAGAGGGAGTTGACTTCTTCCAGACCTTCTCCCCCACCCCGAAGATGACCACTCTTCGGGTGCTGCTGCACGTTGCCGCTCAGCGTGACTACGAGCTTCACTCTCTTGACTTCAGCACAGCCTTCTTACAGGGCAGCCTGCACGAGGAGATCTGGCTGCGCCGCCCACCTGGCTTCACTGGGTCGTTCCCTCCTGGTACCCAGTGGAGCCTCCGGCGGCCAGTCTACAGTCTCCGCCAGGCGCCTCGTGAGTGGCACGACACACTGAGGACTACACTTGCGGCTCTTGGGTTCGCTCCTTCGACTGCTGACCCGTCGCTGCCGCCATTCTACATCCTCGTGTACGTCGACGACTTGGTCTTTGCCACTGCTGACACTGAGGCTCTCGCTCTGGTGAAGTCGGAGCTGCAGAAGAGACACACGTGCACTGACCTGGGTGAGCTGCGCAGGTATCTTGGCTTGCAGATCACCCGGGACAGAGCACGCTGCACCATCACACTAACTCAGTCACACATGGTGCAGCAGGTCCTTTAGCGCTTCGGCTTCACCTGGTCCTCCCCACAGTCCACTCCTCTGGCTACAGGTCACTCACTCTCAGCTCCACCTTCGGACGAGTCCGTAGAGTCGAGTGGTCCTTACGCTGAGCTAGTGGGCTGCCTCATGTACCTGATGACCTGCACTCGACCTGACCTCGCGTACCCTCTTGGCCTTTTGGCTCGCTACGTGGCTCCTGGTCGGCACCGAAAGGTGCACATGGATGCTGCGAAGAGGGTACTGCGCTACTTGTGCAGTACATCGGACATGGGGCTCGTGCTTGGAGGACGGAGCGACGTTGTCCTCACTGGACACTCTGACGCGTCTTGGGTTGACGACCAGGCTACGCAGCGGTCATCACAGGGTTACACCTTCAGCCTTGGCTCTGGCTCTGTTTCTTGGCGGTCTACGCGCTCGTCTTCTGTTCTCAGCTCTAGTTGTGAGGCTGAGATCTACGCCACAGCCATGGCTGCACAGGAGTTACGCTGGCTCACCTACCTGCTGACCGACTTGGGAGAGAGGCCTCGTTCTCCTCTAGTTCTGTACGTCGACAACAAGGCCGCCATTGCCTTGTGTGAGGAGCACAGACTGGAGCACAGAACGAAGCACATCGCTCTGCGTTACTTCCTGGCTCGAGAGTTGCAGCAGCGAGGTCAGCTTCGTCTTGCTCACGTGGCCACTCGGGCCAATACTGCTGATATATTCACCAAGGCACTTCCGTCTGGTGATCATCAGCACTTTTGTACTTTGTTAGGCCTTGTGCCTACGTTTCCACACTTGCTGTAGACTTGCCTGTACTGTGATCTATATATATGTACCTGTCAGAAGAACTAGGCAAGAATGATGCATTGAATGGAAGAATTGGGTACAAGTAGCAAACCCTAGTTGGGGTTGTACCCCATATTGGCTACCCCACTACAGCCTACAAGCATAATATAGTTTAACACACCCCCATAGGCAAAGTGGGGGAGAACAAAGGGTCACAAGACCAGTCCAGCAAAGCAAAGCAAAGCCCAGGGTGGATCACAACGTCACCACACTCCGAGCACAAGCAAAGGCCACAAGGCCAGTTCACATGCAGTGCTAGATATAGTACAAGACAAGCAACAAGATATATATAAAGTACAGTACAAAGAATGTCAAGCAGTGAGCAAGTGAGGAAACGTGGACACAAGGCCTAAAGAAGTACAGTGCCGCTGATGATCACTAGGCGGGAGCGCCTTGGTGAAGATATCAGCAGTGTTGGCCTTCGAGTCCACGTACACAAGCCGAAGCTGACCGCGCTGCTGAAGCTCTCGAGCAAGAAAGTAGCGAAGAGCAATATGCTTCGTCCTGTGCTCCAGTCTGTGCTCCTGACACAAGGCAAGAGCCGCCTTGTTGTCACCATACAGAACTGGAGGAGAACTAGGCCGCTCTCCCAAGTCAGTCAGCAGGTAGGTGAGCCAGCGTAACTCCTGTGCAGCCATGGCTGTGGCGTAGATCTCAGCCTCACAACTAGAGCCGAGAACAGAGGAAGAGCGGGTGGACCGCCACGAGACAGAACCTGAGCCAAGGCTGAAGGTGTAACCCTGTGACGACCGCTGCGTAGCCAGGTCGTCCACCCAAGAGGCGTCCGAGTGACCAGTGAGGACAACTCTGTCGCGTCCTCCAAGCACCAGCCCCATGCCTGATGTACTGCACAGGTAACGCAGCACCCTCTTAGCAGCCTCCCAGTGCTCTCGCCTGTGTCTCCCAGGCGCAACGTAACGAGCAAGGATGCTAAGAGGGTACGCGAGGTCAGGTCGTGTGCAAGTCATCAGGTACATGAGGCAGCCTACAAGCTCTGGGTACGGGCCACTCGGCTCTACGGACTCGTCCGAAGGTGGAGCTGAGAGCGAGTGGCTGGTAGCCAGAGGTGTGGCCTGTGGTGAGGAGAACTGGAAGCCGAAGCGCTGAAGGACCTGCTGCACCATGTGTGACTGAGTCAGGGTGATGGTGCGGCGAGCTCTGTCCCGGGTGATCTGCAAGCCAAGGTAGCTACGCAGTTCACCCAGGTCAGTGCAGGTGTGTCTCTTCTGCAGCTCCGACTTCACACGAGCGAGTGCCTCAGTGTCAGCAGTAGCAAAGACCAAGTCGTCGACGTACACGAGAATGTAGAACGGCGGCAGCGACGTGTCTGTGCGCAGAAACAGCGACGGGTCAGCAGTAGACGGTGCGAACCCAAGAGCCGCAAGAGTAGTCCTCAGTGTGTCGTGCCACTCACGTGGCGCCTGGCGGAGACCGTAGACTGGCCGGCGGAGACTCCACTGGGTACCAGGGGGAAACGACCCAGTAAAGCCAGGTGGGCGGCGCAGCCAGATCTCCTCGTGCAGGCTGCCCTGCAGGAAGGCTGTGCTGAAGTCAAGAGAGTGAAGCTCGTAGTCACGCTGAGCGGCAACGTGCAGCAGAACCCGAAGAGTGGTCATCTTCGGGGTGGGGGAGAAGGTCTGGAAGAAGTCGACCCCCTGACGCTGACTGAAGCCTCTAGCAACGTAACGAGCCTTGAAGACAGGCGGAGAACCTGGCGGCCGCTTCACCCTGAAAATCCACATGCCATCGACGATGTTCGCCCCAGGAGGGGGAACCTCGTCGACGTAGGTGCCTGTGGACTTCCAGGATGCCATCTCTGCGTCCATGGCTGTCTGCCACTGAGAGGAGTAGGGACCCGAGATCGCCTCTGCGTAAGTGCGCGGAGTGGGGATGTCTAGTGCATCCGGGTCTCCCTCAGGGGCAAGCAACGAGGCCACGAGATGAGGTACAGCAGCCGCAAGAGAGTCAAAGTCCTCCTGCCTGTCCTCAAGGACGTCCGTGCCAAGAGCACACTCACCCCCGACGGACGGAGGACAGACAGACGCAGACTCAGACTCAGTAACAAGGCTAGCAGCGTAGTCTAGACGACAGGCAGCAGCAAAGTCAACCAACTCAGCGACCAGAGCAGACGCAGCCGAGGACTCAAAGGTAGGGTCTGTGACAACAGTAGCGAGGAGACGCGTGACTGTAGGGTGCTCAGCGCGATACCGGTCAGACTCAGGGTCCGGAACGGCAGGCAAAGAGGACGCAGGAGGAGACGGTAGAGGGACACGCCGAGGAGCAGTAGAGGGACGCAGAGTCATGTAGTGAGTGCCTGGGACAGGAGGAGGACGCTCACGACGGACACGACGACCAGTGCGAGCAGTGCGAACAGGCGACGCAGGACGAGACTCAGGCTCACGACGCTCTGTAAGACCTCCTGTGGGACCAGCGTAAGGAGAGGGAGCAGGGAGAGGCGAGGCAGGCAGTAACTGTGACTGCGGCTGGACAGGCGGAGGACACTCTACGGAGGGAGGAGGACAAGGAGGAGGAGCCTGCCCAAGAACCTGCTGAAGGAGCGGTACGAAGTACGGTCGCGGCCGCGCAGCGTCTCCAGAAGCAGAAGGGACTCCAGCGGCCGGGTCCTCAGCACCAGTAGGAGCTCCAGCGTCCGGGTCCACAGCACCAGCAGCAGCTCCACCGGCCGGGTCCCCAGCTCCAGCAGCAGCTCCACCGTCCGACTCGTCAGCACCAGCAGCAGCTCCACCAGGTGGGTCCGCAGCACCAGCAGCAGCGCCACCCCCAGAGTCGGCAGCTCCAACTCCGCTAGCACCGCCAGCGCCAGAGTCCCCAGCTCCAGCAGCTCCAGTCGCAGTGCTCCCAGAACAGCCAGTCCCGGCAGCTCCAGTACCCCCAGTACGAGCACCCCCAGGACGAGCAGCTCCAGCACCCCAAACTCCAGCCGAGCCACTAGGACGGCGAAAGCGTCGGACGTACCAGTCGCGAAGCTGCTGCGGTGTGAGAGACTGCTCAGCACCCCGAACCGGAGCACCCCCAGACGCAGTAACCCGAGGCTCCGTAGGCTCAGTAGCAGCACCCCCAGGCTCAGTACCCGCAGGCTCAGTACCCGCAGGCTCAGCACCCCTAGGCGCAGTACCCCCAGGCTCCGTACTCTCAGGCACCGTACCCTCAGCTCCAGCACCCTCAGTCCCAGCACCTGCAGCCCCAGCACCCCCAGGCCCAGCACCCCCAGGCTCAGCACCCCCAGGCTCAGCACTCCCAGCAGCACCACCCGCAGCAGCACCTGAGTCACCTGTGACCTCGACAGGCTCAGCGACGGGAGGAGGGTCTACCTGAGAGACACCTGAAGGAGCAGGACCCTGAGGGGGAAGGGGGTCTAGCGGAGGGGGACCAGGAGCAAGGAAAAGTGGCGGGGGAGGGAGGGGGGCAGTGCGGTAGGGGAAGAGACGGTAAAAGGGGACCGACTCGTCAAAGGTGACATCCTGAGAGGCGAAGACCCGGCGCGAGGTGGGGTGGTAAAACTGCCAGCCAGGCGCGTCAGGGACAAAGCCAAGGAAGACACAGGGAAGCGTGCGGGAGGAGAGCTTGTCCGCGGACGTATCGCGGACAAGGGCACGAGCACCCCACACCCGGAAGCGCGACGCATCGCCAACCTCCCCCGTCCAACGCAGTGTGGGCGAGGTCTCCGGCAAGGAGACACGGGGCCAGAGGTTGAGCTGATGCGCGGCGTACCGGACAGCAAACGGCCACAGAAAATGGGGAGCCGCCGCGTGGACCAAGGAGGTACGAGCGACCTCCATGACCAGGCCAATGCGACGCTCAGCAACCCCATTCTGCTGTGGGGAGTCCGGAAGCGTGAAGGTCTGCTCGATGCCCTCCGCCTGACAGAAGGTCCTCAAGAGGTCGGAGGAAAACTCACCACCTCTGTCAGAGTGCAGACGCAGGACAGGAAGATCCGTCCGGAAACGGCGGCGGAGCTGGAGACGAACCGTGCGGATCCAAGGGATCAGAACAGCGGGGACCTCACCCTTGGTGCGCAAGGGGAAGACCGTGGTGTAACGCGAGTAGTCGTCGACAACCAGCAAAAAATACCGCTCACCGCCCTGACCACGAACGCGGGCTGGGCCCCACACGTCCAGGTGGAGGGTCTCCAGAGGAGCCTCTGTCGGGGGGAACGAGGAGGAGTGAGGAGCGGCGCGCTGCCGCCCCTCGACGCAAGGAAGGCAAGGCGGCGCAGGCGAGGTAGGGAGGGGAGGGAGGGACCTGGGAAGACCGGACACAAGGAGGCGACGGTGCATGCCACGAAGGCGTGGCAAGGAGGGGTGACCCAGGCGGTGGTGCCAGAGAAGAGTCTGGTGCGACAGGGAACGACACTCACAGGCGTGGGCCACCAGACCTGACTCAGACACCTGACCGACAGCAGCTACCTGGGGAGACGCAGTGGTCAGTGTGTAGAGACTCGACCCCGGCCGACGGGTGAACGTGGCCAGGTGACGGCCGGTCCTGGAGCACGTGCAGATCGCCACACGCTGTCCGCCAGGGGTAAAGGTGTCAACCCACTGATCCTGGAGGACAGCGTTGCTCACCAGGTTCGTCGAGAACGAGGGGAGGTGGAAACCCGACAACGAGCCAGACGGAACCGCCGGACAAGGGAGGACAGTGGTAGACTGGGCAAGGACTGGGCCCCCAGAGGGGTCAGCCAAGGAGACTGGGACCGGTGCAGGAAGCGGTGTGAGCTCAGTACTGTCACGAAAGAAGCAACGGGAAGCACCTGAGTCAAGGGTGAAGGTGTGACAGGCCTCAGCCGGTGCGGTACCTGAGAGAGCAGTCTCTGTGGGTGCTGTACCTGAGAGAGCAGACTCGAAACCAGCCGGGACAGCACTGGAGGGAGCAAGTACAGGGGGCACCATACCAGAGAGAGCAGACTCACTAGTACCCAGGGCAGCGGGCTCTATACCTGGGTCAGGCGGCACACACAAGTAACAGTCTCCCTCGGCACTAACAGTCAATGCATACATGGCAGCAATAATAGCATCGTAGTCAAGAGCAAAGACATCAACACCAGCCCTCATGAGCTCAGCCCAGCGGGGGCGCTCAACATCCGCACCCATCTCCTCACGCCAAGCGTCGTCAAGGCGGGAGAAGCAGCGGTACGGGGTGTGGAACCTCCCACACGTCTGTCCCTTGCGGTCACCTGTGCGAATGACATAAGAACAGCGGGCACTGGCCCCCGACGTCCCACGCTGAGCAAGCCACTCACGAAGCTGCTGGGTCGTCTGGGGACGCTGCTGCTGCTGGGAGCTCTGGCCCGAGCCAGTGCCTCCACTCCGACCTCCGCCGCCACCACTACCACCGCTCCGACCGCCACCGCCACCACCGCCACCGCCGCCACCGCCGCCGCCGCCACTACTGCCACTGCTCCCTCCGCCGCCCCCGTCTCCACCACCGACCCCACTCCCACCAGCGCTCCCGCCACCGCTCCCTCCAGCACCGCCTCCCCCCCCACCTCCCCCACCTCCTCCCCCACCAGCGCCACCACCACCACTTTTGCCCCCCTTGCCCTTGCCGGTGCGGCGCCTCCCACCAGGAGTAGAAGCAGCGCCAACAGACTCAGCACCAAGGAAGTCAACAGCAGCAGCAGCAGCGTAGGAGGGAGCGAGGGGAGAGGGAGAACACCCCTCAAAGATGGGGGTGCGAGGAGCGCCACGAGCAGCACCGACAGCCACAATGCTCTTTTCGGCCGCGAGCAGGTGCTCCTCTAGGAGGGCGACTGTGAGCTCAGTGGGACAGCGAGCAAGGAAGTGGTCTCGAACTGAGCGGAGGGTGTCAGGGAGACGGGTGACTATGAAGTGGAGTGTCCAGTACAGTGGAGGGGGGTTCTTAGCGCAGAACTCGGTGGGAAGGGCGGCACGCAGGCGAGCATCACTAGTGCGAAGGTGGGTGATAAGATCGGCGACTGTAGTAAAGGTGGACAGATCGGGGAACAGGTACGGCAGCATGAGGCGGCTAAGCTCGGCTGTGGCAGGCGAGGAGTAGCGAGCGACGACAGCGTCGTACAGGGCCTTAGCGGATTTGCAGTCGCCAAAATGCTCTAGCTCAGCTAACGGCAGGTGACTGCGAATGGCTAGGCGAGCAGCTGCGTCACGAGTCTGCCAGTGGGAACGAACACTAAGCTCAGCTGTGGCAGGAGGGGCAGGCGCAGCACCAGACGCGTAGTCATAGAGCGACACATGCTCCTTGCTATCGCTCAGGAGAAACAGCTGCAGGTCATCTAGCCAAGCGGTGAAACGCACAGGGCGGCCCTCAGCATCGAACGACAGCACGCGAATGGAAGCCATAGCGACAGTGTGACAGAGTAACGCAAGCTGCCGCAGCAGGGGAAGACGACTGTGCACGGATAGAGAGCAGCGGGCGAGGCTGGCGCTACGGGCAGGCGGCGCTGCAAGCGGTCAGTGCGACGGGAGGGCGACGCTGCGAGCGGGCAGCGCGGCGGACGGGCCGGGAAGCGGGCAGCGCGGCGGGCAGGCGGCGCTGCAAGCGGGCAGCACGGTGGGCGGGCGACGCTGCGAGGCGGGCGGGCCGCGAAGTGGGCAGCGAGCGGGCGGGCGGGCTGCGAAGTGGGCGGGCCGCGAAGCGGGCAGCGGGGCGAGCGGGCTGCGAGGCGGGCGGGCCGCGAAGCGGGCAGCGAGCGAGCGGGCTGCGAAGCGGGCGGGCCGCGAAGCGGGCAGCGAGCGGGCGGGCTGCGAAGCGGGCGGGCCGCGAAGCGGGCAGCGAGCGGGCGGGCGGGCTGCGTAGCGAGCGGGCCGCGAAGCGGGCAGCGAGCGGGCGGGCGGGCTGCGTAGCGAGCGGGCCGCGAAGCGGGCAGCGAGCGGGCGGGCGGGCTGCGAGCGGGCGGCTCGGCGAGGGGCGCGCGAGGGCGCTAGTGAGGGGCGCGCGAGGGCGCTAGTGAGGGGCGCGCGAGGGCGCTAGCAAGGGGCGCACGAGGGCGCTAGTGAAGGGGCGCGCGAGGGCGCTGACGTGAGTGCGCGCGAGGGCGCTAACGAGGGTGCGCGCGAGGGCGCTAACGAGGGCGCACGAGGGCGCTACGAGGCTAGGGAACGGGGTAGCGTGGTAACCGCATGCGAGCGGTGGTGGGCCCTAAAAAAAACGATCGGTAGGTCCTAGGGACCTCCTGCTCTGAATACCATGTCAGAAGAACTAGGCAAGAATGATGCATTGAATGGAAGAATTGGGTACAAGTAGCAAACCCTAGTTGGGGTTGTACCCCATATTGGCTACCCCACTACAGCCTACAAGCATAATATAGTTTAACAGTACCTGCATGCTTGCTCTTGCTAGGTAGTGATCACTGTTCTGTTGTTGTTTTGTATATACTTCTGCATGTGAACTGGCCTTGTGGCCCTTTGCTTGTGCTCAGTGTGTGTGGTGACGTTGTGATCCACCCTGAGCTTGCTTTGCTTCTCTTGACTGGTCTTGTGACCTCTTGTTCTCCCCCACTTTGCCTATGTGGGTGTGTCAAACTATTTAGGTTATATTTGTGTAGGTTGTAGTGGGGTAGCCAATATGGGGTACATAACTTTTAGGGTTTCATATTTGTACCCAACTCTGATCTAGTTCCATCATTCCTGTCTCTAAATTTCCAACATATAACTCCAAACCAACAGCAGAACATTCGGTCTTATCGGGGATACAGCAACTCCGCTGAACTCACGTACAACCACTTGAAGAACCTGTATCAAGCAACAGACAGCATCAATTAGAGTCGATTAATGGCACAGCTGACAATAGTGTAAATGAAACCAGGCGAAAAGGGAATGGCGTATATCAGCCGTTGTCGCGAATTGTTCGACAAACTTCTTCGATGCGGAGGGTCGATATCTGAAGACGCCTTCGTGACAGTCATCATCGGCGGCCTCGGTCACTGGCGCTCAACCCGAGCCATTCTCCGAGCCCACGGGAAAATCTCCGAAGCAGCACTCTGCGCCGAAATTCACGCCGAACAGCAAGACATGGACCTGCAGGAGGAGCGACACAAGAAGAAAGCATTAGTACCCGAATTTGCATTCCACACTCAACGGCGCTACAACAACATCAACAACAACCGGCATCAACTAAAACCCGTACCTCCGTTTTGTCATCTCTGCAAGACGTCAGGACACCCATGCACACACTGCCCGAATCGGCAACAGCCAACGCCGCCGCAACGTCAACTTTGTCCTTCAAGCAATCAAGTGGCGTCCACACAGGCGCACCCCACCAGCCAACCGCAATCCTCAACAACATCACCAACGCAATCTGCACAAGGAGCAAGAAACATCGTCAGCTGCATGGCAAGACTAGCAGACTCCTGTATCACCGAATCACCACCACACTACTCACCGGAAGAACAACTTGACGAACGCACTCCACGTCGCGAGTCACTGCAACCGAATCCGACGTACGCAGCCATCGCTCAAAGCGAGCCATCCGGGAAGGACACCTGGTTCTTGGATAGCTGCTGCGGACAGCACATATGCTCCTCGGGTCGCTTCGTCCAACGAGAGCACCAACTCCAGCGTGAAGTTGTCATCACCGTCGCCAACAACCAGAACCTGCGCATATGACGACAAGGCGTAGTTCAACTTCCGTCACGGGAGACCAACGTCATACTGCAAATGTCAAAGGTTCTAATAGCGGAAGGACTCGGTTACAACTTACTAAGTCTCAGCCAGTTGATGGCGAAAGGCATTCACCTCGAAGCAGACAGCACCACCCAAGAGTTCAAGCTGTACCACGGGAGAGGCGAACTTTACATCGGAAAAGCAGTATTGAAGAACAACGTCTTCGTACTCGACTTCGTTCCACTACTTGGACGCACCCACCAGATCTTGATCCTGACTTCAGTCCTGGAGGCTTCTGGTATTCGGAAACCATATCTGAGGCAGAACGAACAAGAGCGTTAGTAACAATTCAACAACCAGCAGCGGGAACAACATCGGCAGCAGCAGGAACAACATCGGCAGCAGCAGGAACAACATCGGCAGCAGCAGTAACAACATCGGGCAGAAACATCATCATCAGCAGCAGGAACAACAGCAGAGACAACATTGGCAGCAGCAGAGACAACATTGGCAGCAGCAGAGACAACGGCAGCAGCAGCAGCAACATTGACACCAATCACTGGCCCTTCAACGGCACCGGTCTTCATCGACGACACACCACCAACTCCCACACAGCAGCTAAAAACAACTCCACGAGAAGTCCACCGAAGCGCCAACTTCACCGCCAGCTTCTACTCCAATTCCAACATGTACAGGTTCACCTGGACATTGCGCCACCGAAGGAACCGGGCATGCAAAAATGGGACATCCAAGCAATACGACGTTAAATAACACGATAAGAGTAGGCGTGCTCGACAAAGTTTCACTACTTCTAACTGACGGCAGAGAACTCCAGCGAGTCCGTGGAACATGCTTCACCTGTCCTGAAGCCGACTTACCGCATCAGCCGTTCGTCTCGCATCACAATCCAAGCGCACCAGCATACGCACCTCTGAAAAAGGTGTAGAGCGACATACTGTACAACCGCGAGCCCGGAGAAGGAGCGTATAATTACTGTAGAATTTCACTACTTTAGCAGCTTGATAGAGCTTGGAAGCACGATTCCAACGCACCAAAGATTGCAGGAAACGGTCCACTATAGCCAGAGATACACACAAACATAGCAGTGATAATGACTTCGTTAATTTCTGGTTTGTGCTCTCTGGTTTTATACTAGGACGCAATACAAAAACAAAGCACACAAGAAAGTGTCGACCCGGGTCGCGCGCTGAATTTCGTCGACGCGAAATTCCGAGCCTTGAATTTCGCCGAGCGAGTTCCATTGACTGGAAATCTGTAGACGAGAATTTCCGCGACCAGAATTCCGTCGACCACCGACTGTAACTCCCGTGCGAATTCCGTTGACTTCGACACTTCGCTGCCGAGTTTCAAACCGAACGCGACCCGAGATCGATTTCGCCAAAGTGTCCCCAATCTGTCCCCAAACTGTCCCCAATCTGTCCTGCCAAGACACTTTCGGGACACTTGAATCGAAAGGTCTCCAGTTCGAAACTCAAGTGCAGCATAACCAGCCCCTTAGCAGAAACTGTCCTGAATCTGTCCTGAGACACTTCCAGGACAGCGGTGGGGGTAGTGGAGGCGGTGGGGGTGGAGGCTCGGGTTCGGCTACTCAAAGAGTTGCGTCTGGCAGTACAGCTTGTGGAGGGGAGGAGTTGGGGGTGCGTCAGCAGCAGCAGCAGCAGCAGCATCATCACCAGGAGAGTCTCTCGCCGCAGCAACTCCGTGGCTTCGGAGGTGGAGGTGCCAGTACCGCCGCCGCATGGGCCGCCCTGGAGAGGTCAGCGGCCGGCATGGGCACAGTGAGGCTCGCAGCTTCCACCATCTCGAGGACGCCTTTTGAGCAGAGTTTGACGAGCAGGCCAAGACTCCGGATTGGTTAGCATTGCTCAAGAAGAAGATTGATGTGTTTCCTGATGATTGGGACCAGATCTCTGCTGTCGCTATGTATGCTGCTGGTGATAATGCTAAGGGTGACTTCTATTCTTGTGTACCTAGTTCTGGTAGTGTAAAAGCTGTTAGTCTAGGTGCATGTGAGTTTGCTAGCACAGGTGCAGTTTCTGCAGAGGCCTTTCACACCTTCACGCTAGACTCAGGCGCGTATTGCTGCTTCTTCTGCGACAGCACCACAATCACACCACTCATAGCACATGTCCCTGTCACTCCGGCCGACTCCTCTTCTGGCCCAGTCGTGGCACCTGGTACCACTGTTCTCTCGTGTGCGGCAGCCCCCCAGTGGCCCCCTCATAGGTCTCCACCTACTCTCGTTCGCTACAAAATTGGTGAACACTCCTATCCTCCTGGATGAGTTGGTCACTACCATTACTCCTGGGGGCGAGCTCGTCCTGTATAGACTCAGTGACTGGCTACCACCTCGCCACGTTCACTCGGAGGCCGGGTCTAGCATGTACACGTTGCATACTAAGGGTACATTAAGCTGTAGAGATGTCTAGAAAGAAAGTGTCACAAACGTATTTGTGACTAATTGTGATATTTGAAATCATAATCGTGACTATTTGCGTATGGAAAAAAATCATGAATAGTAAGTATCTAACCATTCCTAGTAAGACATCTGGCTAGATCATGACTATTCATGGTTCGAAGTGTCACAATTTGTCACAATTAGTCATGAACATTGTTTCGTAACACCAGCAGAATGTGCCCTAAGTCTGCACAGGTGGCTGTGTCGGGCCAGGTGGCAGCGTCCGGCCAGGTAGTTGCGTCTTGCTCATGCCAGTTACACATGCACCCGTCTCTCCTCAAGCACCACCGTCTTGGTCACCCCTCCTTGCAGCGTCTTTGTTGCATGCATTCGCGTCTCCTTTTCTCTGGCCTCCCGTAGGCACTGCCCCCTCTCCCGCCGTCGCTTGTGCCGCCGTGCACCACCTGCGTCGAGGGGCGGCAGGTGCGCCGCCCCTCGCTCCTCCTCATTCCACGACCACTGCTCCTCTGCAGACGCTGCACATGGACGTGTCGGGCCCCGCCCCCATCTCTGGGCCGCGAGCGCTACTTCCTGCTGGTCGTCGACGACTACACATGCTACACCACGATGTTTCCCTTGCTCCACAAGAGAGACGTCCGTGTCGTTTTGATCTCTTGAATCTGCATTGTTCGTCGCTAGTTGAGCGCTCGGTTCTGTCAGGACCTTTCGGTGCTCCGTCTGCACTCTGACCAAGGTGAAAATTTTTCCTCTGGTCTCCTCGAAAATTTTTGTCGTAAGGAGAGCATCACTCAGTCGTTCATGCTCCGGGCCTATCCACAGCAGAATGGAATCGCTGAGGGTCGCATTGTCTTGATTGTGGATGTTGCTCGCACCTCCCTGATCCATGTGGCCGCTCTTCATTTCTGTGGCCATTTGCGGTCCGATACGCTCGCGCATCAGCTCAACCTCTGCCCCCATGTCTCCGAGCAAGAGAGCTTGCCTACATTGCATTGGACGGGGGAGGTTGGTGATGTGTGAGTCATCTGGTATGGGGTTTGTTTGCCCTTGTCGGCGATATTACCGCTGGCAAGCTCTCTCCTCGCACCATTCGCTGCCTTTTCCTTGGCTTTCCCAACGACGCGCTGCCCTGGCAGTTTTACCACCCAGCCAAGCGTCGTGTCCTCTACTCCCGCGACGTCATTTCTGACAAGCTCGTTTGCTACTACCGTCTTTTCCCCCATCGATGTTCCCCGATTGCCTCTCCCCCCCCCCCCCCCCCCCCCCCCCCCCCCCCCCCCCCCCCCCCCCCCCCCCCCTTTTTCCTGGTACACCCTCGCCCCTCCACTTTGCGTCCTGCTCTTAAAGGTGTGTCTCAGGGCTCACCACCCCCCTTGCTTGAGTCTTTGGAGGTCTCCTCAGACCCCACTGGCACAACTGATCGGAGTAACAATACTGCTGACAAAACTGCGGCCTCTCGCCGCACCCCACGCTTGGAGACCCCTTCTGGTTTTCCGCCTTGGCCGCCTTCGCCACCTCTGTAGCCTGTCGCTGTGGACTTCAGTGCTGCTGGGGGTGGTTACGCTGGAGGTGCGGGCTCAGGAGGTTCTGGGTCTGGGGGTGCTGACGCTGGAGGTGCTGGTTCTTGGGGGTGCTGGTTCTGGGGTGTTGACTCTAGTGTTGTTGGTTCTGGGGATGCTGAACGTCCTCGTGGTGGTGGAGTTGAGGGTACTGTAGCTGGAGCTGTCGGTGCTCACATCCAGGTTCTTCTGGTGCTGTCGGTGCTGGAGCTGGAGGTGCTAGAGCTGGTGGTACAGGAGGTAATACCGCTGGAGGTACTGGGGGTTCTGGTGCTGGAGGTTCTGGAGCTGGCGGTGCTGGAGGTACTACCGCTGGAGGTCCTCCAGGATTTGGTGCTAGAGGTTCTAGAGCTGGTGGTGCTGGAGCTGTAGTTGCTGGAGGTTCTAAGTATGGAGGTATTGGAGCTGGAGGTGTTGGAGCTGACGGTACTAGAGGTGTTCCCGCTGGAGGTGCTGGGGTTTATGGTGCTGGAGGTTTTGGAGCTGGTCGTGCTGGAGCTGACAGTGTTGGAGGTTCTGGTGCTGAAAGTACGGTACTTGATCTGGTGGTGCTGCGCAGCCACGACAGCGTTGACCATTTGTTCTGGCAGCAGCCGCAGTCGTCACTGCCACCACCTGAGCGAACAATGAAGCCTAGCACCGATATATACAAAAAAGGGGGGACTTAAAATAATTATGGGCAAAAGAGGGGTTCTCACACTTGCCAAAATTCGAGTCCAAGTACCCGTGTACAAGTTTCGGGGTCCTTTTAGGGGGGTCCTTTATTTGGGAGATTACGGTAAAAACAAAATTAGTAGGACAAAAACCTGGAGTATAGACGGCCATTTGTGGACCTGAGTGCATGCAAGGCCTGGGTCCATGCTGAGTTGAGTGCAGCTACAAGATAATCAGACTCTGATGAAATGAGGAGGTTGGAAAAAATGGCAGCAACTGGGTCGTGCTCTTGCAGGTCCGTGCCATACGGATGGAGAAAGGACCAGGAAGATTGCAGATGTGCGCGTGTGAGTGTGCTCAGTTGCTGACCCATATCCTGCATTGTGCATGGCGTAAAGCAGAGATTCATTTGCAGGTGGAATGATGGTTGCATAAGAAAAGAGGGGGACCGGCATGCAGATAAGGATCTGTACAGAGAAAAAGTACTCCCCACCCATCCCCGCATTCCTCCCGATTTTTCCAAATGACACCCGCAAGCACCAGCTTGTCTGTGTAGATGCACACTAACCATGTGCTGTGCCGAGATGCACACTAACCATGTGCTGTGCCGAGATGCAGCAAAGCCAGCACAGCACAGCCGCACAGCCGCACAGCACAGCCGCACTTACCAAATCATCTGCGGAGAGCCAGGCGAATTGGAGTGTGGGGTTGAGATGGCGCAGGCGGTACGCCAGCGAGAGCAGCGGCAGCAGCGCATCCGCTGAGGCGCCTGCATGGTGCTCCACATGCATGCTGACCACGGGCCGCGGCATGCCCACCTCCCTTCCCACGCGCTCGTACATGAGCAACGGCGCCGGCTTCTCCTCCTCCACATCCTCCTCGTCTGCTGCTTTAACGCCCCACGGCGCAATGCTCCATCCGCCAATAGACCAGCTCCCAGCAGTCCATCCACCTCCGCCTGAACCTCCCGCTTTCTCCGCTTCACGCCCTCCTCGCTCCTCACCTGCACTCCCAGTCTCTGAGGCATATCCACACCCCGCGTACCCGAGCCCAGGCCACACTTGTGTTTCCAAGTTAGGGCGTTTGGTGTAGTCAAGTGCGGCGAGGATAGCAGCTTCTGCGCGCAGATGTACGCCAGGGTTTGGATCTGCTGGGTCGGAGCGGAGAGCAGTGACTATCTCGCGCTGCTCTTTCATGTATGCTGCCGAATGCTCGGCGGCTTGCAGCCCGTACGCGGAGTGGCGCATGCGGTTGGTGGCATGGCACAGCAGCGCGGACGGCCAGCGCAGCAGGAAGCGCAGCGCCTGCGCGTGCCACCAGTAGGCCTGGGGCACGGAGGAGAAGGTGGGCAGTGGGAGAGAGGGGAGCGCATGGCATGGCACAGCATGGTACAGTAGGGCATGACAAGGCTTGGACTATGGTGGCACGACACGGCAGATCACGGCGTAGCATGGGAGGGAATGGCAGTGCGGCATGGGATGGAATGGTATAGAATGGCACGGAACAGCACGGCATGGCATTGCATGGCACGGCACATTATCGCATGGCATGGCATCGGATGGAATGGCATGGCACAGCAGGCATGGCATGGCATGGCATGGCATGGCACGGCATGGCATGGCATGGCACGGCATGGCATGGCATGGCACGGCATGGCATGGCATGGCACGGCATGGCATGGCATGGCACGGCATGGCATGGCATGGCACGGCATGGCATGGCATGGCATGGCACGGCATGGCACGGCATGGCATGGCATGGCATGGCACAGCATGGCATGGCATGGCATGGCACAGCATGGCACAGCATAGCATGGCATGGAACAGCATTGCATGGCATGGCATGGCACAGCATGGGATGGCATGGCACAGCATGGCATGGCATGGTACGGCATGGCATGCCATGGCATGGCACAGCATGGAACCGCATGGCATGGCATGGCATGGCATGGCACGGCATGGCATGGCATGGCATGGCATAGCATGGCATGGCATGGCATGGCATGGCATGGCACAGCATGGAACGGCATGGCATGGCATGGTACAGCATAGAATGGCATGGCATGGCATGGCATGGCATGGCATGGCATGGCACGACATGGCATGGCATGGCACAGCATGGCATCGCATGGGACAGCATGGCATGGCACGCACAGCATGGCATGGCATGGCACAGCATGGCATGGCACGCACGGCACGGCGTAGCATGGCATGGCATGGCATGGCATGGCATGGCACGGCATGGCACGGCATGGCATGGCATGGCACGGCATGGCATGGCACGGCATGGCATGGCATGGCACGGCATGGCATGGCATGGCATGGCATGGCATGGCACAGCATGGCATGGCACGCACGGCGCGGCGTAGCATGGCATGACATGGCATGGCATGGCATGGCATGGCATGGCATGGCGTGGCATGGCATGGCATGGCGTGGCATGGCATGGCACGGCACGGCATGGCATGGCATGGCACGGCATGGCATGGCATGGCACGGCATGGCATGGCATGGCATGGCATGGCATGGCACAGCATGGCATGGCATGGCATGGCATGGCATGGCACAGCATGGCATGGCATGGCATGGCATTGCATGGCATGGCATGGCATGGCATGGCATGGCACAGCATGGCATGGCATGGTACGGCATGGCATGCCATGGCATGGCACAGCATGGAACGGCATGGCATGGCATGGCATGGCATGGCATGGCATGGCATGGCATGGCACGGCAAGGCATGGCACAGCATGGCATGGCATGGCATGGCATGGCATGGCACAGCATGGAACGGCATGGCATGGCATGGCATGGCATGGCATGGTACAGCATGGAATGGCATGGCATGGCACGGCATGGCATGGCATGGCATGGCATGGCACAGCATGGCATGGCATGGCATGGCATGGCATGGCACAGCATGGAACGGCATGGCATGGCATGGTACAGCATAGAATGGCATGGCATGGCATGGCATGGCATGGCATGGCATGGCACGACATGGCATGGCATGGCACAGCATGGCATCGCATGGGACAGCATGGCATGGCACGCACAGCATGGCATGGCATGGCACAGCATGGCATGGCACGCACGGCACGGCGTAGCATGGCATGGCATGGCATGGCATGGCATGGCACGGCATGGCACGGCATGGCATGGCATGGCACGGCATGGCATGGCACGGCATGGCATGGCATGGCACGGCATGGCATGGCATGGCATGGCATGGCATGGCACAGCATGGCATGGCACGCACGGCGCGGCGTAGCATGGCATGACATGGCATGGCATGGCATGGCATGGCATGGCATGGCGTGGCATGGCATGGCATGGCGTGGCATGGCATGGCACGGCACGGCATGGCATGGCATGGCACGGCATGGCATGGCATGGCACGGCATGGCATGGCATGGCATGGCATGGCATGGCACAGCATGGCATGGCATGGCATGGCATGGCATGGCACAGCATGGCATGGCATGGCATGGCATTGCATGGCATGGCATGGCATGGCATGGCATGGCACAGCATGGCATGGCATGGTACGGCATGGCATGCCATGGCATGGCACAGCATGGAACGGCATGGCATGGCATGGCATGGCATGGCATGGCATGGCATGGCACGGCAAGGCATGGCACAGCATGGCATGGCATGGCATGGCATGGCATGGCACAGCATGGAACGGCATGGCATGGCATGGCATGGCATGGCATGGTACAGCATGGAATGGCATGGCATGGCACGGCATGGCATGGCATGGCATGGCATGGCACAGCATGGCATGGCATGGCATGGCATGGCATGGCACAGCATGGCATGGCATGGCATGGCATGGCATGGCACAGCATGGCATGGCATGGCATGGCATGGCACGGCATGGCATGGCATGGCACGGCATGGCATGGCATGGCATGGCATGGCGTGGCATGGCATGGCACGGCATGGCATGGCATGGCACGGCATGGCATGGCATGGCACGGCATGGCATGGCATGGCATGGCATGGCATGGCATGGCACGGCATGGCACGGCATGGGTGACCTGCATGTGCTCCTCAGTGGCGTTGACCATCACACCCCTCTCCTCCACAAGGTAAGGTCGCTGCTTGAATGCATCGCCCCATGCCCTACCAAGAGGCATGGCAGCATCAAGGCATAAGAAGCACCGCAACGGGTAATGAGGATGCAAGCAGACGATGGGAAGTGAGCAACGGTGAGAGAGGCGAGTGGCACATTGCCTCCACACACACGTCGATCGATGGCATTGTTGGAGTAGAAAACAATGCACAGGGTCATGGAATGCACAACCTTAGGGTGCGTGTGTGGGAGTACCTAGCAGCACCAGAGTCGGGGCGAGAGGAGGGGTGGAGGGTGGCGAGGGCACAGACGAGGGAGTCGTTCGAGGCAATGGCATCGGCGAGGTGGGAGAGCGGGCGGCAGGGGGGCGAGCCAGCAGCGCGGTACTGCTGCATGGCTGCTGCCTCGCAGGCTGCTGACACGGAGCGGAAGAAGTAGCAGTGCAGCGACCCTGACTCGTTCACCGCTGTGAGGGTGGGCAGGAATTGGGGGAGGATGTGGGGGAAGGGCATGGGGGGTTGGGCATGGATGGAGGGAAGAGAGGGGGAGGGCACGAGGGGAAACGGATTGACGCAGGGGTTGGGGGGGGTTGTCCTGAGCAGCATAGCATTCCAGGGTGAAGCGAGCGCATGCAGTTTCTCCAATGGTCCGAGTAATCCCCTGAGTAACTAAGGCTCTCCTGATGCACAACCCTCTCCATGTTCCCTTCCCCACCAACCTTCTCGCGGCAAAAGAGGACACCATCTCCCACCGACACAAGAAAGGTGAAGGTACACTGAGGGTGGGAACGGGAAATGGGAAAAGAATTGTGGTGGAGACACCCAAGATCGAAAGTGGCGGGGCCACTGTGAGGTTGACTTGTGAGTCGACCCTGAAGCTGCTTTCAAGAACCTCCCTACCATGACACGCACCAGCCTCGAACAAGTACCAGAGTGTACTCCACGCAGTGTGGCACGGCATGGGCGCACTGACCGTGGCAGTGGGGGTGGTGGGCGGGGAGGAAGGAGCCTGGCATGGGCACCAGCACGCGCTGGCTGCTCACCGCCACGCTCAGCGCGCCTGCCATGGCCGCCAGCTGCTCCGCCACCACAGATGCACTCACTGCACTCGCTGCACTCACTGCACTCGCTGCACTCGCTGCACTCACTGCACTCACTGCACTCACTGCACTCACTGCACTCACTGCACTCCTCTCAACACCGCTCTCACCGCCGCCGCTGCTGCTGCTGCCACTTGTGTTGCTGCTTTCATCGTCTATGCTGCTGCTATTGCCACCGCTGCCGCCGCTATCGCTGCTATTGTTACTGCTGTCCTGAGTGAGGTTGCTATTGGCGTTGCTGCTGCCGTGGGCATCCTGGGGTGGCAGGGGGAGGGGCGGCCAGTGCACGAGCAGCAGGCGGCGGCCCTCACACGCCCCGGGGGGGAACTGGTGCGCCCACAGGTCCCTCTGCACCTCCCGCGTGTCCCCCAGATTCGCCGCGTCCGCCCCCCTCACCTGCTGTGCCAAGTGCAGGGAGGTGGACGTGGGCAGGCAGGCAGGCAACGGTGCAGGGCGCAGGAGAAAAGGGGAGACGGGGAGAGAGGGAGTGGAGGATATGGAGGAAGGGGTCGAATAACAGCGGAAAAAAAGGCAAGCAGCATGGGCGATACGATGCAAAGTCTGGTTATGGCGCCGACTGCTTGACGTACTACAGACATGCGACATGAATGCGGGACTGGCCACGGCTGGCCAGCCCACAAAGCACAAAGCATTTCCACGACTGCGTGACGCCCCAATCCACTCACAGCGTTCCACACCAACACCCGCCCCATGCCACTGCCTATATGCCACCTCAGTCCGCCCAAGCGCGGCCCAGCGCGCCCCAGTGCGCCCTCAGTGTGCCCCAGTGCGCCCCAGTGCGCCCCAGTGCGCCCCAGTGCGCCCCAGTGCGCCCCAGTGTGCCCCAGTGTGCCCCAGTGTGGCCCAGTGCGCCCCAGTGCGCCCCAGTGCGCCCGAGTGCGCCCCAGTGCGCCCCAGTGCGCCCCAGTGCGCCCCAGTGCGCCCCAGTGCGCCGCAGTGCGCCCCAGTGTGCCCCAGTGTGCCCCGGTGCGCGTGGCATAACGAGCAGCGCAGCACACGGAGGGGAAGGCCTGCCAGCGCCTCACCCACGGGGGCTGCGGCACGTTGCCACACGCAGCAGACGCCCGCGCCCACTCCGGTGCTTCACCCTCCCCCCTCTCCTCCCCCTCCCCCCTCTCCTCCCCCTCTCCATTGCCTGCAGCCGTCCGTCGCGCCCCTGTGTGTTCGGACGCGAGGCGAAAGGCAGTGCGCGCGGCGCAGTCCTCCAGGTGAGGGGCGGGCGGGAGCGATGCGGGCATGGTGATGGCGGGCGGCGGGACGGGTGAGTCGAGCGCGAAGAGGCGCGCCCATGCCTCGTACAGCTCCGCGGACGTGGGGCTGCCGCCATGCGCGCACGGCGAGCAGCGGAGAGATGGGCACTCATACGAGCGGAGAAGAGGAGGGAGATGAAGGGCAAGGATGGGAGAAAGCGAGAGGGAAGGGGAGGTATGATGGGGGGGGAGGAGGATTCGATGGAGGATGGGCGAACTTCGGGAGTGCAATCGGGACTGGTTGAAAAGTGTGAAGACTGGGGCGGAACGGCAAGAACTTTCCGTGACGGAAATTAACTTCCTGGATAGGCAGCGCACCCAAGATCCGCACACTGTACAAACGGCGCTGCGTAACTATCAACTGTGTACAATAGTAGCTCCACGCGCTCCGGTCTACACCCTCCCGCGCGTCGCCCTGCGTGGAACCGTGCGAGAGAATCTGCCAGATAGGCCAAACCCAACTTTTGCAATTTTGGGATGTGGCGGCCGCGAACATCACGGGCGACCCGTCGTGAATGTAACACCTCGCTACCCACTGGGTCAAAACGAGGGTTATATTTGAGGCGCAGCGGATGCACTCATACCCTTACGTGTAAGCCCCACAGGCGTTACACTCGTCCCCCCCTGGAGCCAACCATCACAAAAAAGGCTCTTTTTCGAATGTGGGGAAAGGGGTCGAAGTTGGGTTTCGAGGTTGGGTTTGCGTGGGTGCTGCAAATTTTTTCGCCCACCCCCCTGCGAAATGCCTCGCTTCTCAATTTGTTGGTTGGTTTCGCGCCATCTACCCGACTCGCAAACCACATTGCGCCTCGGCGAAACCAGGTCGGCCAAAATTTGGTCAAATTCTGGTTGGCTGTTTAGGGTTTGACTTGGTTGAAAGTGGTGTTCCGAGGGACGGGACAGATTGGCGCTCGATTTTTTTCAAATTCATGCAGGCACATTTCAGCACTTGCAGCTGGGAGCCTCGGACCCCACAACGGTGGACCCACCTTGGAATGATTTCGGGCCAAATTTGGCCTTATTCTGTTTTGAGTAATTTGGTTGTTTCATAAGCCTGCACTCAATGAAAAATCATACACACAAATTATTTAATACACAAACATAGATAGCTAACCAGTTTTGATATATTTTGACATTGCCTGCATCATTCATTATGTGCTCTTATAATAAACTACAGCAACAAGTACTTATTCAAATAAAACGCGTTCGCACTGTGGAACGACTTCACTACATGCACCTGCCTTTTTATCGAGTCGCAGTCAATGACTGAAAACTGGGAGGTGCCAGTCGTCCATTGCAGACGCTTGCATCCGGTTTTCGTGTCTTCGCCTGCCGCAGACCAATACCTAACAAAAGCCAAGTCATGGGTGACCCCTCTATGCTTGGCCTGGAAAATCAAGAGGAGTCTTCCATACCACTCCTCATCACTCCCCTCTCTTGTTTCCCCTTTGATTGCCACATCTGAGAACCAAGGCTTGTCATGGGACTTTGGCGTTGCCTTGACGAAATGGGCGGTTCGAGCAAAACCAACATCTTCGGCTGCAGGGATCGCAAGAGTGGTGTGGGCCTGCATCAATGGAACAACCAACATATTAGCGCAATACCTTGTTAGTCAATGTTCCCCCCTGTAGCAATATCTCATTCTCACCCTAACTGTGGCTGGCGCCAGCTGCCGACGTGCAAGGGCACTCTTGAACTGAATGTGAGCCTCGACGTGTTGTTGCGCCCACATCTGCGCGAACCAATTTCGTGATCGGAACTCTGTCGGATCGACTTGCAAGGAGTACGAGTCTCTCGTCATGACCCTTCTCCCTTCTTCTATTGCCTGCACATGCTATGCACAAGTAAGCGACATACCTACCCATAAATCCTAGCATGCAAACTGAAAGAGTTGCTTTATGGTACCTTTTGCATTGCCATCTGTCGAGCATTCTCATTTTCCTCGACAAGTGCGAAATCCAGGCGCATTTCATGATGCTTCATGATCTGCGAGTCTGCGTTCCGTTTGTTTGAACGTCGATACACCTGTTTGAGCAGCGGCCCATGCAAGTGCTCAAAGGTGTTCGTGCTGTACTCGTGCACATATCCTGTACGACGAATTGCTTGAGCAAAGTGCGTCATGAGATGTGTCTTCACAAGATTCCACGCAGAAGCCTGCTTCGGGAAGGCTTGCTTCAGCAACTCCACAAGCCTGCCACGGATGGATAGGGGGGACAGAGGAGCAGTAGGCAGAGAGGTAAAAAGGGGAGGACAGTTTGAGGTTCAATAGGTGAGTTGTCAGATGCAGTAGTCAAGAGAATTGCAGGATATGCGGAATGGGGATGGGAGCAGTGGGGAGGGGAGCAACAGGGATGGGATCAACGAGGATGGGACCAATGCAGATGTGAGCAGTGGGAATGAGAGCATTGGAAATGGGAGAAGTGGGGATGTGAGCAGCGGGGATGTGAGTAGTGAGGACGGAGGCAACGGGGATGTGAGCTAGGGGGATGTGATCAGTGGGTTTAGGAGCAGTTGGGATGTGAGCAGTGGGGATGGAAGTACGGAGCGGGGAGCAAGGGGTACGGGAGCAATGGGAATGGGAGCAATGGGGATGGGAGCAATGGGGATGGGAGCTATGGGGATGGGAGCAATGGGGATGGGAGCTATGGGGATGGGAGCAGTTGGGATGGTAGCAGTGGGGATGGGAGCAGCGGGGATGGGAGCAATGGGGATGTGAGCAGTGGGTATGCGAGCAGTGGGGATGGAAGCAACAAGGATGGGAGCAAGGGGGATGGGAACAGTGGGTATTGGAGCAATGGTTTAGGGTGCAACTGGGATGTGAGCAGTGGGGATGTTAGCAGGCTTTGTGTGACAAAACAGGAGGTTTACAGGGGTGTTATAGCACAATGGAGAGGTAAACGATGGGGATAAGGCACAATGGGGAGGTAAACACGGGTGGAAAAGGTACAATGGGAGGTAAACAGGGGGGTTGAGTCACAATGGGAGATAGACAAAGGGAATATGGCACGTGAGAGAGGTAAACAGGGGGGATAAGGCACAAAGGGAGTTTAACACGGGGGGATATGGCACAGTGGGAGGTAAACACAGGGGGATAAGGTACAATGGGAGGTAAACAGGGGGGTTAATGCACAATGGGTTTTAAACAATAGGCAGGCAAACACGGGGGATACGGTACAATGGGCGGGGAAGGGGGGGGGGGGGGGGGGGGGGGGGGGGGGGGGGGGGGGGGTAAGTCACAATGGAAGATAAACAAAGGGAATATGCCACAATGGAGAGGAAAACAGGGGGAATAGAGCACAAAGGAAGGTAAACACGGGAGGATGAGGCACAATGGGAGGTAAACACGGGGGGATGAGGCACAATGGGAGGTAAACCCGGGGGGATGAGGCACAATGGGAGGTAAACACGGGGGGATGAGGCACAATGGGAGGTAAACACGGGGGGATGAGGCACAATGGGAGGTAAACCCGGGGGGATGAGGCACAATGGGAGGTAAACCCGGGGGATGAGGCACAATGGGAGGTAAACACGGGGGGATGAGGCACAATGGGAGGTAAACACGGGGGGATGAGGCACAATGGGAGGTAAACCCGGGGGGATGAGGCACAATGGGAGGTAAACACGGGGGGATGAGGCACAATGGGAGGTAAACCCGGGGGGATGAGGCACAATGGGGGGTAAACACGGGGGGATGAGGCACAATGGGAGGTAAACACGGGGGGATGAGGCACAATGGGAGGTAAACCCGGGGGGATGAGGCACAATGGGAGGTAAACCCGGGGGGATGAGGCACAATGGGAGGTAAACACGGGGGGATAAGCAGCATCCCCAAGGGAAGGTTAACATGGGGGGATAAGGAACAAAGGGAGGTAACCACGTGGGGATGAGGCACAATGGGAGGTAAACACAGGGGGATGAGGCACAATGGGAGGTAAACACGGGGGGATGAGGCACATTGGGAGGTAAACACGGGGGGATGAGGCACAATGGGAGGTAAACACGGGGGGATAAGCAGCATTCCCAAGGGAAGGTTAACACGGGGGGATAAGGCACAAAGGGAGGTAACCACGTGGGGATGAGGCACAATGGGAGGTAAACACAAGGGGGATGAGGCAAAATGGGAGGTAAACACGGGGGGATAGGGCACAATTGGAGGTAACCAGGGAGGATAAGGCAAAATGGGAGGAAAACAAAAGGGATCTGGCACATTGGAGAGGTAAACAGGGAGGTTTAGGCACTTTGAGGAGGTACACAGGGGGGATGAGGCACAAAGGGTAGGGAAACTAGTGGGATATGGCGCAATGGCGAGGTTAATAAGGGGGATAAGTCACAATGGGATGTGAACAAAGGGAATATGGCACGTTGGAGAGGTAAACAGGGGGGACACGGCTCAATGGGGCACTATTGGGCACCATGGCTGGATAGGGCACAATGGAAGGTAAACACGGGGGGACAAGGCACGATGGAATGTAAACACGGATGGACAAAGCAAATGGGAGCTAAAAACGGTGCATAAGGCACAATGGGAGGTAAACAAATGGGACGTGGCACATTGGGGAGGTAAACAAAGGGATAGGGCACATTGGGGAGGTGGACATGGGGGGTAAGGCACAAAGGGTAGGTAAACTAGTGGGATATGGCACAATGGGTCGGTTTATAAGAGGGATATATCACAATGGGGTGGTAAGCAAGGTATAAGGCACAATGGGGAGGTACACAGTGGGGACAAGGCACATTGCGGAGGTAAACAGGTTGTAAATGGCACATTGGTGAGATACAGAGGGGAGGTAACGAGAAGCTATCACTGAAAGCAAACATCACGTTTCAAAAAAACAGAACTGACGTACAAGGCTACCATACATAAATCTAAAAAGAAGAGGCCTAAAGAGTCACCACCATGCCACAAACATATATGAGCAGTGCATGGTGGCGGTTTAGTAAAACGTACCTTTCAGAATATTCTTGAAGAGCTCTCAAAGATTGCTCGGTGTGCGACGGAGCGTAGCAGGCAAGGTACCACGTGAGATATGCTCTGATTGCCTCTAGCTGAGAGGCACCCAGTTTGTCTGCCACTAAGAAGATGAGAATCTGGGGTAGGAGAACGAAGCATACGGAAACATAGAGGGCATCTAGTGTGTTGAAGATCAGAAACCGTGGCATGCAAGGCCAGCACTCATTGCAAATCCGAGGTGTTAGACACCCAACACAGTCACATTACCCACCTGCATCACAGCTCTGTGTTCAAATGCTGCAGTCTGAGCACCCGACACGAAATACTCGTTGGATGGCAGCCGCATACTGCTGATTCGGGTCACTCCCCTGAGCTCTTTCAGCCGCCTGCACCACAAACATGCAGTATGATTTGGAAATGGAACAGAGACACTATTATAGGTGCTTTCATAGGATTCAACAGAACCAACAAAAACAAAACACAAAGCTACTCACTGGTCCAGAGTGGGCAGCGATGCAGGAATCAGCATCCGAATGCTCCTCACGATGTGGTCCAGCAATCCGAGGTCAGCTTGGTGCATTATATCCGGCATCACTGCCAGGTACGGATTGCCCCATAGCGTTCCCTCGACGGTCCACATCCAAAGCGCACACTACAGGATAGGATTAAGAGAACAGGAGAAGCCACAGAGGGGAAACCTGTAAATTTCCAGAGTCTAGGTGCTCTGGTTCACGGTAGTACTACAACAACCCTAAATCGTCAGCCAGAGGACAACAACCTAGGAGTCAATTGGATAAGAGCAGTGGGGATATGAGCAGTGGGGATATGAGCAGTGGGGATATGAGCAGTGGGGATATGAGCAGTGGGGATATGAGCAGGAGGGATATAATCAGTGGGGAAATAAGCAGTGGGGACATAAGCAGTGGGGATATGACCAGTGGGAACATGAGCAGTGGGGATATGAGCAGTGGGGATATGAGCAGTGGGGAGATAAGCAGTGGCGATACAAGTAGTGGGGATATGAGCAGTGAGAATATGAGCAGTGGGGATATAAGCAGTGGGGATATGAGCAGTGGGGATACAAGCAGTGGGGATATGAACAGTGGGGATACAAACAGTGGGGATACGAGCAGTGTGGATATGAGCAGTGGGGATATAAGCAAGAGGGATATAATCAGTGGAGAAATAAGCAGTGGGGACATAAGCAGTGGGGATATGACCAGTGGGGATATGACCAGTGGGGATATGAGCAGTGGGGATATGAGCAGTGGGGATATGAACAGTGGATATATGAGCAGTGGGGATATAAGCAGTGGGGATATGAGCAGTGGGGATACAAGCATCGGGGATATGAACAGTGGGGATACAAACACTGGGGATATGAGCAGTGGGGATATAAGCAGGAGGGATATAATGAGTGGGGAAAAAAGCAGTGGGGACATAAGCAGTGGAGATATGACCAGTGGGGATGTGAGCAGTGGGGATGTGAGCAGTGGGGATATGAGCAGTGGGGATGTGAGCAGTGGGGATATGAGCAGTGGGGATGTGAACAGTGAGGTAGGAACACGACCTGCGTCGCCTCAACGTACGTCAACATCAAATGTGGAAAACCGCTTCAAGCTCGATTCCCCACGTGGACGAGTCGTCGGAAGGGGTTGATCTCGAATCAATTGTTGCAGCTCCGGCGTGCGCATGTTGTTCTCGAGGTGGACAGATGACAAGTTCTCCTGGCAACGAATACACAACGCACCAACATCAAAGCAGAAAGGGTATGGGGAGGACGGTTCAAAGATGTAAGGAAGAAACAAGGCACCAGGATGACTAATGCATGTGCAAAGCCAACGTCAATGGACAGTACAACCGCAATGGTCCCATCGAGAAAGGGCTGAGAGAAGCATGATTGATAAACCAGGCTACACTAGGCAGCGTTCAAAAGTTTGCATGGAAGTGCGGCACCACACCTTGTCCACATAGCAAAGGCTGCATGGCTTGCTGCACCCCTGCCCGGATAGCGTGCCGGTGACTTTCCCTGACTCAGGGTAGTCACACGCCCAGCCGTAAAACATGGGGATTACGTTGTGCAAATCGCCATCGGCATCCTCTAGCATTACCCCTCTGCGTTCGGGTGGAGGTAGAGTTGAGCATGAGGGGACAGAAGCAGCATGCAACTGAGGATCGGGTGAATGACCAGTAGACAAGTGACCATGGGAGGTACTTCTGAACGTGCAGATGACAAACGGGAAAAAAACAGCACTGGCCGAGTGGGCAAGGTAGGGGGGGATTCTTCAGCATTGCACGAGTAGACAGGGGGAGGGGGGGGGGGTTCAGCATTGGGCGATTGAGCAAGGGGGGGGGGGGGTGGATTCAGCATTGGGCGAGTGAGCAGGGGGGGGGGGGGGGGGATCAGCATTGGGCTAGTGAGCAAGGGGGGGGGGGGGGGGGGGGGGGATCAGCATTGGTCGAGTGAGCAAGGGGGGGGGGGGGGGGGGGGGGGGGGGGGGGGGGGGGGGGGGGGGGGGGGGGGGGGAGGGTGGGTGATGGGTGCAGCATACTTCGTGTCAGCAAGTGGTGGGGGTGTGGGGGTCCAGCATTGGGCGAGTGAGCAAACCTTTCTTTGGCCTGTCGAATAGGTTCCATTATCTTGGCGATGCATTTGTTGAAAAGCTCCGTCTTCACTCGAGGCGGCATTCCCTTGGGGGGGATGGGCAATAACGCCAGCAGCGAATGCCCCGCTTTCCCCCACCGTTTGGGCAACGGAATGTTGGCGAGAGTCATCATTACTGGGTGCGCCTTCTTACGCCCGTTGTTGCTCAGGTGTGTCACGTCACTGTAGAATAGCAAGGCCGCAATAACCACCTCTGGTCCGACGAAAGCCTGCCACAAGATAATAGGGGTAAAAGTTGGACCATTCCACAACCAATACGAGGGTAACACGCCATGGTCCATTCAAGTCATTTGACTACAACTTGCACTTTCGAAACATAAGCATAAACTACAATGCGGTGCCAAAAACATGATCTAGGGTCCACAAAGGTCAGTACCTGCGCTTCATTCCACCATGTGCCAGTTTCAGCCGTTGTGTAGGTTCGCTCGTTTGTGTCTCCGTCAACAACGACTTTAGGCCTGAAGCGGAAGCCGTTGGCATTGTGTTGGTGGCCAAACATTCGTGCCAGTTCCTGGAAGCGAATAGTAATGAAACCGGGTCAGAAGGTTGCGTAGCAAGGGAATGTAAACTTAATAGGGAATGTAACCCTAGAATGGGGGAGAGAAATGGAACACAAGCAAAAACGTATGAGACCGAAACATTCTACAAAACATTGTTATAAATGAAGGGAACACAGGCAGTAAGTTATGACAGCAAAACAGCATATACAACAGGGCTGGAGAGGAAGGTAAGATGAGGAGCAAAATATGAGCGCAAAACAGCTCCGACGAAATGGTTGGTCGGAGAGCGGGGTCTCACAAACAGTAAGGAGAGAGTGCAAAACAGCATACAACACAGGGTTGTAGGGGAAGAGAACACCAGCATTACGGTATGGTAACAAATCAGCAAAGGAAACAGGGTTGGTTTGAGAGCAATTGAACACAGGCACTAAGGTGTGAGAGCAAAACAGCAAAGGAAGCAGGGTTGTAGAGGAAGGGAACACGAGAATCAAGGTATGGGAGCAACAGAGCATGGGAAACAGGGATTGTTTGAGCACAAGCAGTAAGGGTGAGTGCAAAACAACAGGGTGGGAGATGATGGGTACTATCAGAGAAAAGGTATGAGAGCAACACAGCTTAGAAAACATGCCTGGTCGGATAGCACTTGAACAAAAGCAGTTAGGTGTGTGTGCAAAACAGCATACAAAACATAATCGAGAGGAAGGGTGCATCAACTTGTGAGGTATGAGAGCGCTTCAGAACAGACGCTCAGTTGAAAGGGAGATTGAACTAAAGCAGTGGGGTATGAGATGTAATCAGCATAGATAAGAGGGCATGGGAGAAATAGCACACACATATCACAGATTATGGAAGTTAGTGAACACAAGCAATAGCGTATGAGAGCAGCATCACAGAAAACATGGTTGTATAGCAAGGTCACGCGCATGAAGACTAGCATAATTGAAAATGGGGGTGGGAGAGATCAGAAACATAGAACTATGGCTCACCCGCATGATGTCCCGGTGGTAGAGAACTTGTGGTGGGTAGCCCTCGACGACGAAAGTTGTGGTGAGGAATCCTCTTCCGGTGCCCGCGATATACTCGAGCTGAAGGCGCTCCAGGTCTCGGCATGTCCGCATATTCTCAGCAACTAGCACGTGCGCCAACTCGGGAACAAGCAGCAGTTGTATTAGTTTGCCCTTGTCCATCTTCAATAGGCTCATTCCCCCATTGGCGGTGTCCACAATTCCAGCAGCTTCAGCAGGGCGGGGTGCCAGTTGACTCGCGGTCCAGGAGGAGTGGCACCAACGTCTGATTCCACGATGCCACTGGAGCAGGAGGTGTTAGCAACCCTCGACGGGGATGGGGTGTCCTCTCCGTCAGAACCCGCACCCTCACTCTCCTCCGTGCGCTCGCTTTGCATCTCCTCCGTGCGCTCGCTTTGCATCTCCTCCGTGCGCTCGCACGCGTATTTGGTTGCATTATTCATTCAAGCATGCAACAACAAGGATACCAACAGGTTATGAGGCCGTTCGGACAACGTCGGTGGCGTTAACGCTGCGCGGATCAGATCGCAGATGCAAACGATGCAAGGATAGGTTGTGGAGGTATGTCGTTGTCGACAGAGGTCCTGACGGTTTTCGCACGCTCATTTGACTGCATCATTCCACCAAGCATGCTATAACAAGGATACCAACAGGATATGAGGAGATGCAGACAACGTCGGTGGCTTTGACGCTGCGCGGATCAGATATCTGATGCAAACGACGCAAGGATAGGCTTTGGAGGTTCGTCGTTGTCGACAGAGGTCCTAACGGTTTTCGCACGCGTATTTGGTTGCATTATTCCTTCAAGCATGCAACAACAAGGATACCAACAGGATATGAGGCCGTTCGGACAACGTCTGTGGCGTTAACGCTGCACGGATCAGATCGCAGATGCAAACGATGCAAGGATAGGTTGTGGAGGTATGTCGTTGTCGACAGAGATCCTGACGGTTTTCGCACGCTCATTTGGTTGCATCATTCCATCAAGCATGCTAAAACAAGAATACCAACAGGATATGAGGTCGTTCGGACAGCGTCGGTGGCGTTGACGCTGCGCGGATCAGATCGCTGATGCAAACGACGCAAGGATAGGTTGCGGGGGTATGTCGTTGTCGAAAGAGGTCCTGACGGTTTTCGCACGCTCATGTGATCGCATCATTCCACCAAGCATACTATAACAAGGATACCACTATGAGGTCGTTCGGACATCGTCGGTGGCTTTGACGCTGCGCGGATCAGATCTCTGATGCAGACGAGGCAAGGATAGGCTTTGGAGGTTCGTCGTTGTCGACAGAGGTCCTAACGGTTTTCGCACGCGTATTTGGTTGCATTATTCCTTCAAACATGCAACAACAAGGATACCAACATGATATGAGGCCGTTCGGACAACGTCAGTGGCGTTAACGCTGCGCGGATCAGATCGCAGATGCAAACGATGCAAGGATAGGTTGTGGAGGTATGTCATTGTCGACAGAGGTCCTGACGGTTTTCGCACGCTCATTTGGTTCCATCATTCCATCAAGCATGCTATAAGAAGGATACCAACAGGATATGAGGTCGTTCGGACAACGTCGGTGGCGTTGACGCTGCGCGGATCAGATCGCTGATGCAAACGACGCATGGATAGGCTGTGGAGGTTCGTCGTCGTCTTCAGAGTTCCAAACGGTTTTCGCAAGCGTATTTGGTTGTGTCATTCCATCAAGCATGCTATAGCAACGATACCATCAGGATATGAGCCTGTTCGAACAACGTCGGTGGCGTTGACGGTACACGGATTAGATCGCTGTTGCAAACGATGCAAGGATAGGCTATGGAGGTTCGTCGTTGTCGTCAGAGTTCCTAACGGTTTTCGCACGCGTATTTGGTTGCATCATTCAATCAAGCATGCTCTAGCAACGATACCATCAGAATATGAGGAGATGCGGACAACGTCGGTGGCCCTGACTCTGCGCGGATCAGATCGCTAATGCAAACGATGCAAGGATAGGTTGCGGAGGTTCGTCGTTGTCGACAGAGGTCCTAACGGTTTTCGCACGCTCATTTGGTCGCATCATTCCATCACGCATGCTATAACAAGGAATCGAACAGGATATGAGGCCGTTCAGACAACGTCGGTGGCGTTGACGCTGCGCGGATCGGATCGCTGATGCAAAAGATGCAAGGATAGGCTGTAGAGGTTCGTCGTTGTCGTCAGAGTTCCTAACGGTTTTCGCACGCATATTTGGTTGTGTCATTCCATCAAGCATGCTATAGCAACGATACCATCAGGATATGAGGCTGTTCGAAAAACGTCGGTGGCGTTGACGCTACACGGATTAGATCGCTGATGCAAACGATGCAAGGATAGGTTGCGGAGGTTCCTCGTTGTCGACAGAGGTAATGGCGGTTTTCGCACGCATATTTGGTTGCATCATTCCATCAAGCATGCTATAGCAACGATACCATCAGGATATGAGGAGATGCGGACAACGTCGGCGGCGTTGACGCTGCGCGGATCAGATAGCTGATGCAAAAGATGCAAGGATAGGCTGTGGAGGTTCCTCGTTGTCGATAGAGCTACTGGCGGTTTTCACACGCGTATTTGGTTGCATCATTCTATCAAGCATGCTATAACAAGCCCACCATCAGAGTATGAGGCTCTTCGGACAACGTCGGAGTCGTCGGCGCTGCGCGGAACAGATCGCTGATGCAGCCGGCGCAAGGATAGGCTGCGGAGGTTCGTCGTTGTCGACAGAGGCCCTGACGGTTTTCGCACGTGCATGTAGTTGCATCAATCCATCAAGCATGCTATATCAAGGCCACCATCAGGATAGGAGGTTATTCGGACAACATCAGAGGCGTTGACGCTGCGCGCAAAAGAGCGCAGTTGCAAACGGTGCAAGGATAGGCTGCGGATGTTGGTTGTTTCCAAACAACCTCCCGGGCGACAGGCCGCATGATAATCCCCGATTTTGTAATTTCTACATACTTCTAGCCGCCTTGGGGGTACAATGCTACCATCATCAAAGGAGATGCATCACATAGGTGTTGTCAGTAGAAGGTTGTTTCATAGCTATATGGATTATACGTTTTTATCGGATCAATAGTAACGAAACCCTAGACGGTCAAGTGGTTACAGAACCTCTGTGACTGGTCACAGCGCATGAAGGGTCCCAAACAGACCAAATCGCAGACGAATCAGAAGTGGGAGAGATTCACTCGTGCACGAGTCGTGAATGTGATGCAGCTACAATATCGTCGCGCTGGCAAGGAAGAAGCCGACGATTTGGTGATGGAGCTTCACATTCTGCACTCGACTTGGTGCTGCGTGTGGTGGTGGTGTCAATGAACAGTGAAGCAGGCAGAATGTGCTGGCATTGCTGTACTACTGTGACAACACTGTTCATCAACCATGGAGCAAGTCTCCCACAGTCCTAGATCTGCAAAAAAGATGGGTGGGGTGTGTTGGTTTTGTCGTCTCTTTCAAACTATTTTTTTTGTCGGAATGATAAAACAACTTATTTTGAAATGTATAACTTTCCTCCCGACAACAAAGGCTTTCATATACGGTGTACTTTTTTTTTTCTCAAAGAAAGGCCCGCTTTGGAAAAGACGCGTTGGTTCGCATCTGGGGGGGAGGGGGAGGTGGGTGTGTAAACGCGTGAACTGTTTGCCTGGTTGCGAGTTTTGTTTGCCACCATTTGAGCAGTTGCGCTGGAGTTGCCAAAGCCAGCGCAACTGCGTTGTGCTAGAGCTGCCAATCCCAGCGCAACAACGCAGCGCTGGAATTGCCAAACCCACGCACCTGCGCAGCGCGCAATTGCTGCATCAACCAGCAATTGAGCAACTTCGGTGGGGTCGCCAAACCCGTCGCAACTTCGTGTACTGTTTCCAAACACGCCAAATTGCCAGCAGAGCGCGTTTCATCCATGCTGGCAGCGGGCGATGCAAGGATGGAGTTTGGCAGCGACGCCGTTGTCCTAGCGTGTTGAATAGCAGCTGTCATAACTGCCTACGTTTTTGTCGACAAGAACTACAGTATAAGCTGCCAGCTGTACCGTTTGATAGCTTGTGGTTATTTTACGAGGAGATTTTTGGAAGGCGGATTGAAGAGTGCACATCGCAAAAACAAGAGGATTCGCATTGGCTTATGCACTACACGAGTGGCCAGTTTGTGGGCAGAAAGAATTTCACAAATACTGTACCCCAGTTTAGACTGCCATTTTTGCTGTGGGAGGCACCAGGGTAAAAATACGGCCCAGAAATTATTCAAACCAGCCTGGCGTAAAAAGACAAATCTGACCTTTTGTGAGAACGACATCATTAGAGCAACAGGTCAAGAACTTTCTAGAAGGTCTTGTTTGATCGAACCCACAATCACGTGACAATGCTGCCACCACTAAAGCAGTTGAGAGTGGGACTAGGAGACAAGAAGGTCCTCTAGAAAGTCACGTTCTTTGTGTCTGAGGAGCTTCACTCTTGTATCATTATGGTCCGTGTTCACTGTGGAGAGGTGCACCAGAACTTGTTGTGTCAACACCTACATGAACTATAGGGAAAATGTTCAGATGACAAAAGTAGGGTGCGTGGAAGTTGTCACCAGAAAGTTTCGGATTTGGTACTGTTTCTGAACACGGTCTCAATCACACAAACCTCAATCCAGCACGAAGATGCAACGTCGTTCTGTGCAGCAAACCATTGCTGTACAGCAAACCACTGCTGTGCTGTGACGAATGCAGGCACGTAAGGAACATGAAGCTCACGGTACCGTTGCTGAGTTAGGCTCCCGTGCATGCAGTGACTCTACCCGGGACTGCAGCTATGGCGTTTCAACGGACCGCGGCACGTCAAAGCCCCAGTGACGATGTCCTAGCTAACCGCGTCCATCAGCAATGCATCTAGTCAATCTCATGCCTGATATGCCATAGGACCCGGTTGCCTAACAGGCGTATCATGCATTCCCGCACTGCACGGGGAGCTACCAGCCATGCGGAATCGAGCTGCACGATGAAGTGATCATATGCAGCGCATGGGATTTCCTGGCAGCGCGTCCTGTCAGCAGCCTTTCCATAGTTTGGAACACAACATGTGAGCTTAGGGATGGGCTGGATGTACTTAACTGGAATGGCAGTTCCTACTTTGCATTATATTTTCGAAACATTCAGCTATCCGTTTTGAAGCTGTGTTGCCACTCTCCAGGCTTTTTGTACGCCTACCCATGCGTTGGTGATTACATAGCATTGCCTTGAATCTTCTTGCACATACCCTGGTGGTCTTGTGGACGGCTCATGGCAGGTTCCAAACCAAGCTCAAGACGTCGAGATCTCGCGGAAGAGAACAAAGCCGGTGACCATGAGGACAACCCGCGGGAGGGAGCCCTTACTCTGAGAAAGTCTGGCCGGAAGAGGCGCAAGCGGGTCCGCATTGGGGAAGAAGAGTCTCAATCGGGTGAGGACGACCCAGGGCGTGATTCTGGCGATGGAGGAGAAACCACCGCGCGTGACTCTTCAACCTGCCATGATGAGACAACCGGGCTGGGAGCTTCAACTGACGAAGCTCATGGTTTGGAAAACGATGACGAGGGACCGGACGGCCCAAGCGACGCTGAGGACGAAGATGCTCGCGACGTGGAGGATGATGAGGAGGCTACGAACGAGGATGATGACGAGGAAGATGCTGACGAGGATGCTAACGATGAGTATGGGGAGGAGGTTGATGACGAGGAACAGGAGGAGGATGAACAGGAGGATGAACAGGAGGAGGAACAGGAGGATGAACAGGAGGAGGAAGATGAGGAGGAACAGGAGGAGGAACAGGAGGAACATGAGGAGGAAGATGAGGAGCAGGAGGAGGAACAGGAGGCGGAACAGGAGGAGGGACATGAGGAGGAACATGAGGAGGAACATGAGGAACGGGAGGAGGAACAGGAGGAGGAACAGGAGAACCAAGGGGAACGGGATGAGGAACAGCAGGAGAGAGGCGAGCATGAGACTGAGGCAGAACATGGTAACAACGATGCCGAGTGCGACATGGATCCCAACAGCCGTGAAGAGGAGGCTGTGGCTGAGGAAAGGGCCAGACAAAGGGGACGGATTTTACCAATTTCAATGCTCGGCGGCAAGGTCGTAATGGCGGATGGAAAAAAGTTGACGACGCACCCTGGAAAGGGTCCTGAGCAACCGAAAAAAAAAGAGACAAAGCATGCTGCTCGTTGTGAAAAGAAGGGGAGAGGTGCTGCGGCGGTTCAAGAGTTGGATAAGGGTGCAGTTCGAGAGGGAGGAGTGTTGAAAAAGTCGGGGGGGGGTGTGTTGGCCTGGTTGGATGACCCTAATGTGTCTGTGTTCTGCAAGGACAAGGGTGAGGGTACAATGACCCTTCATGTGCCGGGCAGGGAGGTGGGAAACATGTGCGGGAAGGGAGCAAGAAAGGAAGGGAAGAACGAGAAGGGGGCAAACGGAGGTAAAGGAACATCTCAAAGACAAGAGGGAGGGGGGATGGGCGGAGTCAAGGCAGAGGGGATTGGAGGAGTGAAGGCAGAGGTGATGGGCGGAGTTAAGGCGGACGGGGTGGGCAGATGCAAGGCTGGGGGAATGAGCGGAGGCAAGGCAGAGGGAATGGGCGGAGGCAAGGGCGGGGAAATGAGCGGAGGCAGGGCAGGGGGGATGAGCGCAAGCCAGGCAGGGGGGATGGGAGGTAGCAAGACAGGGAGAACGGGCGGGAACAAGGCAGGGGGGGTGGGAGGTGGCTATGTTGGGGGAATGGGCGGAGATAAGGCAGGGGGAAGGGGCGGGGACAAGGGATGGGGAACGGGAGGTCCTGAGGCAAAGGGACCGGGAGGAGGCAATGCAGGGGGAACCGGAGGAGCCAAAGGAGGGGGGGCGGGAGGAGGCAAGGCAGGGGGAACGGGAGGAGGCAAGGCAGGAGGGACCCGAGGAGGCAAGGCAGGAGGGACGGGAGGCGGCAAGGCAGGAGGGACGGGAGGAGGCAAGGCAGGAGGGACGGGAGGAGGCAAGGCAGGAGGGACGGGAGGAGGCAAGGCAGGAGGGACGGGAGGAGGCAATGCAGGGGGGACAGGAGGAGGCAAGGCCGGTGGGACGGGAGGAGGCAATGCAGGGGGGACGGGAGGAGGCAAGGCCGGTGGGACGGGAGGAGGCAAGGCAGGGGGGACGGGAGCGAAGTCCTCAAAAGGGAAAGAAAAGGTTGACGAGGCTGGTGATTCGGGGAAGAGCTTAACAGCTAAGCAACAAGCTGAAGGGAGTGCCAAGGCTAAGGGAACATCAGGTATGGTAGAAGGGCGGTGGGTGGGAGGTTTGGGGTTTGAGGATTCAAGGGGATGGGTGGAAACTGGGGGAGGGTTTAAGGGTGATTGTGTGGAAGGGGGGTTGGAAGAGGTAGGGTTTAGGGTTTAGGGGGGATGGTTGAGGGGGTAGGGGGTGGGAGAGCCCGGGTTTAGGGTTTAGGGGTAATGGTAGAGAGGGGGGGGAGATGGGGGGTTTTGGGTTTAGGGGTAATGGTAGAGGGTGTAGGTAGGTGTAGGGGTTGGGTTTAGGGTGTAGGGGGAGATAGTGCAGGGGTGGGAAGCAGGGTGAGGGAGGGGGGGTTTAGGGTTTCCCTTGCTGCCTGCCTTCCCTTGCAACCCTAAACCTTGTTGTGTTTGTGGTCTCATATTTTGTACTTGTGTCTCGGTATTCGGCTCTACCTTCCAATTTAGGGGCAGGTCCATCGGGTACATGCACTGCACGTGCCAGCACATGGGTGGAGTTTGGTTCGTGCAAGGAAGGAGCTGCTGTGGTTCGTTCCGGGAATCAACTAATGCGGATGAAGGATGGGGCTTCCAAGGCTGACCTCGCGGCACTGGAAGCACGATTGATGACCGCCATCAACAAGAAATTTGGCGGGGGTGGTGCTGTTATCGCCATGATGACCGATGCCAATGCTGAGTCTGGTGGAAATGATGCTCCTGCTTCATCGCTCACCAATCCTGCCAAATCAGCACCGGCAACATCTGCTCCTGCCAGTCCGTTTGCGATGGCGAAGGACGTGGTTACCAAAGGGGTCTCTGATTTCGAGGTCAGTACCGATGTCAACTATAGATATTCCGCTTTCCAAGACTCGCTCGCCCTCCCATTCACACCAGCTCAAATCTTTTCCCCCTTCACATCTCTTCTTTCCCCCCCCACCCCCCATGCACCCCCCCATTATTCCCCTCATATCCCCATTGAACTCTATGCTCTCATGCCCACCAGGGGCCTGTTGAACCTTGTTCACAATTGATGATACTTTGGACGTGAAACATCTCATACTACACTTCCCTCCCTCATTTCCTTCCCTCCACCCCCAATCCAGAAACTTGCAGGGTATTGGCGAGGATGACCTTAACCCCTGAAACATCCCTCCCTCCCTCCACCCACCCCCCTCGTGGCTAAAACCTCTAAAACCTTCAGCCACCCACCCTCCTCCTCTACCTTTGACCATTGGCTATTGTTGATGATTGCTAATTCAACCCTAAACCATGTGCCTCCACCTTAAACTCCCCTTGTCCCTCCTAAACCCCCCCTCCACCCTCAGGATTTTGGTGAGGACTCTCCAAAAACCCTGAATCATAACCACTCCCCTCTTGCCTAACCCCCCCTCTAAACCCGCCTCTTCGTCCACTCCCCCCCCTTGAACCTCCCCCTCCCCATCTCCAGAAAACTACTGTGTATAACCCTAAACCCTGAAACATCCCTTCCCCCTTCCTACCCGCTCCCCCTTTAACCCCCCGAACCCTAAACCCTCCCTCACCCCGCCCCGCCCCCCCTTTCCCTGCCCCGTGTCACCACCGCCGCAGGAGCTTTGCAAGAGTGTGGTGACATTTATGTGTTACAACATCGAGGCCAAACGGATTCAATTCTATCCTACCATTGCGGAAGCGCTAGACATTGGATTCAAGGAGTTTGTGTCGCCGGAAGTTTTAGACGCGCTCAAAAAGCTCTTTGTGCACAATGATCCGGGAACGCGTGGTGTGTTTTATGCCTGTATTTCAACCACCCGAACCACCATCAATGGCACGATGCGCAAGCAAGCACTGACTGCTTTGGGCCTGGAGAGCAACGCGTGCTACATCCCTAAGCTGCTCCCGGATCTGCCACGGCCCAGCGAACTTATCAAGGCGGATGCATTCAAAGCACGCTACTTGAGTGGTACGTTTAGTGTGGTGGTTTGTGCTATATTTTGAAGCGGTATACATTAGTGAGACGTGTTCCTTAGAGGTATACAAGTGTGTGTGTGTGTGTGTGTGTGTGTATGTGTATGTGTGTGTGTGTGTGTGTGCGCGGCAGGACCTCGGGGTCCTGGTTGGCACTGCGATGAGCACGGAAAGCCGTTTGCAACGGTGATTTTTGCAGTGTCGGTGCGTCACGCATTGACGAGGCGCGGAGTAGTGCTTGACAGGCTGAAGATCCGACAGATTGCCTGGATCTTGTATGCTGTAAGTGGCTGCAGATTGTTTGTGTTGTGGTTGACTGCTTGCATTTGCTTCGTTAAGACTTCTTTGAACTTCGGAGCAGTAGGAGGCTGAGCTTAAAACTTTTCTTTACAAACCCCTACCTACAGTCTCCTTCCCCTCCTTGGCATCCCACAGTTACCCTTTTTCACCCTCTTCGTAGCCCACCCTCCCTTTCCATTCTCATAATGCAGGTACCTTAGGTGGCTTTCAATGTGAAATCTGGGTCAGCACCTTGCCATTTCGCGCTTCGCTCCCCAATCACTTTCTAAACCCTCCGTTCCTTTCACTAATCACGTCGGCCGTTCCCTATACTCGTCATCCTTGCTCTTTTCCCTGATTCATGTCCTCTCCACCTT
Organism: Closterium sp. Yama58-4; assembly: GCA_947470075.1. Lineage (NCBI taxonomy): Eukaryota > Viridiplantae > Streptophyta > Zygnematophyceae > Desmidiales > Closteriaceae > Closterium > Closterium sp. Yama58-4. The sequence goes on along the minus strand of CANIUD010000015.1, from coordinate 2,876,890 downwards.
TTTTACCCTTTCCCCCTCCCATGCAGGTGAAGGGCTTCTGCAATATTATCGGGCAAGTGGGCCTAAGACCCTCTAATTCTAAACATTTTAAAGATTGTACCGTCACCCTTCGATTTTTATGCTACCCATGTTTTTCCCCAATCAGTTGGAGTGGCCGTTTTTGGATCAGTCCCCGGAACGAAGATTGTCGGGCAAGCCTGAAGAAAATCGCCTCAACTACGAGGCGATGTGCACCCGTTGCAAGGAATGGGTGGAGTTCGCGGTGATGGAGCATGGAGTGGCGTACGATAGTGGAATGGATGTGTTCGTCTTTCCGAACGAGATCCTGATCGACGCCAGCGATTTTGGCCCTTTTGTTGCCAGGCTGCAGGTATGTCTAAACTTTTGATCTCAAATCATTTGTGCAAGATTTCAAATAGACTTACGTGGATGTTATTGAATTGTGCAGAACACTCCAACTATTCAAATGGTCTGAATGACCATGTTTAAAGGCAGCAGCAAGCATGGTGCAGTAAGTGTGGGATAGTAATAAATGAGGGGCACCAGGGTACGTGGGGCAGCAGTAAACGTGGGGTAGCAGTAAACGTGGGGCAGCAGTATGTAGTTCTGGCCGGCAATAAGTGTGGTGGGGCAGCAAGTGAGTGGTTGCAGCATGTGTGCGGCAGCAGCAAAAATGTGGCAGTATGCGTGTGTCAGCATGACAGATGGGGCAGTAACGGATGTGGGATAGCAGCATGTGTGTGGCAGCAAGGGAGATGGAGCAGCAAGTGAGGGGTAGCACCATGTGTGGCAGCAGCAGAGATGGAGCAGCAGCAAGTATGGGGTAGTACCATGTGTGGCAGCAGGGGAGATGGAGCAACAAGTGAGGGATAGCACCATGTGTGGCAGCGGGGGTGATGGAGCAGCAAGTGAGGGGTAGTACCATGTGTGGCAGCAGCAGAGATGGAGCAGCAGCAAGTATGGGGTAGTACCATGTGTGGCAGCAGGGGAGATGGAGCAACAAGTGAGGGATAGCACCATGTGTGGCAGCGGGGATGATGGAGCAGCAAGTGAGGGGTAGTACCATGTGTGGCAGCAGCAGAGATGGAGCAGCAGCAAGTATGGGGTAGTACCATGTGTGGCAGTAGGGGAGATGGAGCAGCAAGTGAGGGATAGTACCATGTGTGGCAACAGGGGAGATGGAGCAGCAAGTGAGGGGTAGTACCATGTGTGGCAGCAGGGGAGATGGATCAGCAAGTGAGGGGTAGTACCATGTGTGGTAGCAGCAGAGATTGAGGAGCGAGGGGTAGTACCATGTGTGTGGCAGCATGTGTGTGGCAGTAGCAAAGATGGGGCAGCCACGGCCGATCAGACGCCCAGGACGCCGCCCAGACGCCAAGGACGGCGTCCACCTGCTCGGCGCCCTCCAACCATGCGCCCCCCAACTCAACGCCCTTGCAGTGGCCTCCGTGCCCACTGCTGCAGGTCGGTTGCATCCCCCCCGTACACCCGACCACGAGGTCAGCTCCGCCCAAGCGAGGACGGGGCCGAACACAACTCCCGTTGACACTCCCCTGCCACGTTCACGCTTGGGCCCCCCAGCCCACACGGCAGCATTGCTCGAAGAATAGCTCGGCGGCATGCACACAACACACAGCACGCCGGTCACCGCACCAGCCATGCAAGAGGGCATGGCACCTACTGCTGCACGTCGTTGTCGCCGTCGCCGACTTCGGCCAGGCGCACTTGGCCGATCGCGACGGAGCACCGGTTGAAGGCCGGGTAGTGCAGCGCCTTCGTCAGGAAGTCGGCCGGCTGCTCAGCGGTCGGGATGTAGCTCAACGCGAATTTCCCGCGCCTCACCATGTGCTGCAGCCAGGCCTGTCGTCGCTCCATGTGCTTGAGGTTGCCCGTCAACCCCATGCCCCCGGCGACTGTGATGGCCGACTTGTTGTCCACGCGAAGGACAGTCGGCTTCCCGGCGTCCAGCTGCCGGAACTCTGCTAGGAGGAAGCGAAGACGGCGTCCTTCCTTCTCGGCATCAACGGCCACCACGAACTCCGACTCGGTCGACAAAAACGTCGCGCACTTGATGCGCTGGCTCGACCAGGAGACCGCGGCCCCTCCATAGACGAACACGTAGCCGCCCGTGCTCGTTCGGTTCTGCTTGTCGTCGGCATCGTCGACGTTAACGTAGCCGACCAGCTCCAGCGTCTCCGGACCACCGCCGAACTCCAGGGCGGTGTCGCGCGTGTTGGCGAGGTAGGCGAGGTCACTCCTCACCGTGAGTCCGCTCCCCAGCTTGCTGCAGGCGAAGGCGATGTCCGGCCTTGTCGTCGTCGCCGCGAACTGCAGCGAGCCGACCTTCTGCCGGTACTCCTCCTCCTGGCGTTCCTGCGCCTCCTCGTCGTCGAAGGTGAGCTCGGCGTAGGCGTCGACCGAGACCGGCGTCTTCGGGGTGCGCCCGGTCTGCTCCTGGTCGAGGAAGCGCCTACGCAGCTTGTCGGCGTAGCCCTGATGATGCAACCACAGCTTCCTCGCCGGCCTGTCGCGCACGATCTCCAGCCCGAGGTACTTCTGCACCGGCGAAATCTTGTGCAACTCGAAGGCAGCCTCCAGCAGCTCCTTCAGCTCCCTCAGCATCGCGGTGCTGCTGCTGGCGGCGAGCAGGTCGTCGACGTAGACCAACTCCCAACATGCCACCTTGTCGGCGCCGACCTTGAAGTACAGCGCCTCGTCGACCTGACTCTTCCTCCAGCCGTCTCCGACCAGCACGTCGTTGAGCGCCTTGTACCACAACAGCGGCGACTGCTTCAGCCCGTACAGACTCTTCAGCAGCTTGCACACCCGGCCGGACCCATCGTTGTAGTAGTCCGGCTGGTACATGTAGAGCACCCGGTCGAGCTTGCTCTGCAGGAAGGCGTTCTTCATGTCCAGCTGCATCAGGTTGAGGTCGAGGACGGCGACGATGCTGAGGAAGATCCTCAGCGTGACGTAGCTGCTCACCGGCGCATACGTCTCGTCGTAGTCAGCGCCATACACCTGCGTGAAGCCTTTCACGACCAGCCTCGCCTTCTCGCGCTCTACGGTGTCGTCGATGCGGTACTTCGTAGTCAGCACCCACCGGTTCTTCATGATGTTCACGCTGGAGGGCCGCTCAACGAGCTCCCACATGCCGTTGCCGATCAGGGTGCGGATCTCCTCGTCCATGGCGGCCTTCACCGCCTTGCCCTTCCAGCTTGCCAACGCCTCCTTCACCGTCATCGTCGCGATGTCCCAGCGGTGCTCGGGGTCGGCCAGCATGTCGGGGTCGAGCTCCGGAAACTCCTCATCGTCCTCGGCGTCGTCGTACGCCAGGTCGTCGTCGTCATTGTCGTACAGCGTGGTGAAGGCCTGTGGCGGGAGGCAGACATGGTAGGTGAGCCGCTACGGTGGCCTCCGGACTTGCCCTTAACGTCACAAATCAGGCTGCCCGTAGCGGACCTCCACTACATCGCTGTCAGTAGACTGCCCGGTGTCCAACGACTCCCCTTCAGCTTTGCCGGTTTCACTGTCCTCGGCGTCCTGCTGCACCAAAGCCGGCGTCCCAGCCGACTTCGCCGTTGCCAGCAGCTCCCCTATCGACTTCACCATCCTCAGCTCCCCTGTCGGCGGCTTCCCTGCGGTCGCCCCGGTTGCCGACTTCACCTCTGTCGCCGTTGACCCCTCGGCTTGCTGCTCCCATGCCTTCGGCGGCTCTGCTTCCACGCCGACTTGTTGAACGCGACTGCGGCCACCGGCGATGCTTTTGGCCGGCGCCACAGGCGACGCCCCACTGCTCCCCTCATCGCCGGAGGCCGTCGTCGGCGTCGGGGCATTCAAACCGGCCACGGGAGGGGGAATGGTAGGGGTAGGGGAAGAAGGGAAGACTTGCTCGGCTTCCTCTTTAGCAGGCCCACCGACCTCGGCGAGCAGAGGGAGTGTCACGGTGGAGGAATCCGTCGGCGAGGTAGTCGGCGTCCGCCCCGACGCCGGCCCATGCGTCGACTTCCACACCTCCAGCGACGTGGTGACTACCCTGTTGACGGCGATGTCAAAGAGTGGCTCCCAGCCCTTGCTCGCCTCCGACACGCCGAGGTGGAGGCCCCACTTGGCCTTCGGCTTCAGCTTCCCACCGCGCTGCTGCTCGGGGATGAGGAACTGCGCCATGCAGCCCCACACGCGTGCCAGCGATAAGTCGAGCTTCTTCCCGGTGAGCAACTGGTACGGCGTCGTCCCCGGCGACAGCGACGAGCGCTCGAGGCAGTTTTGGACCCAGACAGCCTGTCGAAGGGCGAGGTGCCACCAGTGGTGCTGCACACCCATGTGCAACAGCATTGTCCGCACCGACTCCACCACCGTCCGCATCTCTCGCTCCGCCATGCCATTCTGCCACGGACAGGTTAGGTCGTGGACAATCCCATTGCCATCCACGAAGGCGGTGAACTCCTTCCCGAGGAACTCCCCTCCCTGGTCAGAGCGCAGCTGCAGCACCGACTTCTTCACATGCCGCTCGACCAACACCAGCCACTGCTCAGACTCCCTCTGCACATCGGACTTCCTGACGACCGACTTCACCCACACGTAGCGGGTCTTGCGGTCCTTCAGCAGCAGGAAGTACAGGCTGCCATCCTTTGCGACCACATCAAACGGCCCGCACAGGTCGATGTGCACGACGGCCAGGGCGTCCTCGGCGTCCGAGCCCTTGTCGGGGAAAGAGTGACGTGCCAGCTTCCCACCGACGCACGAAACGCAAGGCGAGGCAGCGCCGGACGCCGACTTGAGGTCCAGCCCGGTGGCTACCTCGTGCTTCGCCGAGCTCCGGATGGTGTCCATGCCGACGTGCGCGAGCCTCGCGTGCAGCCTGTCCGGCGTCGCCTTCGTCGCCGAGACGATTGCCCGCAGGGCCACTTCCTCCGCTGCAGTCGTCACAGGGCAGGGACGCAGGTCGGTGCAGAGAACCCGGCCGGAGTACGTTGCTCGACCGAGCACGTCGCCCGTCGCCGAGACGAGTAGCATTCCATCGTCGTCGTCCTGCAGATATACATCGTTCTCCTTCAGCTGACCGGCCGACAGCAGGTTCGCGTGCACGCCCGGGACATACAGCACGTCGGGGATGAGCACCCGCTTCCCGGCCTCCCCTTGCAGCGCAACCGTGCCACGGCCGTGAACGTCCTGCAGCGCCCCATTGAAGCCGCTTACGTGCTTCACGTCGCCGCTCGGCCCCATGACGACGAAGGCGTCCTTCATCTCCCAGATGGTGCGAGCAGCCGCTGTCGAGCAGGACCACCGCCGGGTTCGCCTGCACGGCTGCTGCCACCGCCTGGAAATCCTCACCGGCCTCCGGCGCCAGCGAGACGGTCGGCTCCACAACGCCGCCCATCAGACACCTCCCCGTCGCGTCCAGGACGGCGTCCACTCGCCCAGGGCGCCGTTTAGGTGCCCGGGACGCCGAGCAGACCCCCACGTCGGCGTCCAGTCTCCCAGGACGCCGAGCAGAACCTCAAGTCGGCGTCCAGGCGCCCAGGACGCCGAGCAGACGCCCAGGACGGCGTCCAGGCGCCCAGGACGCCGAGCAGACACCCAGCACGGCGTCCAGGCGCCCAGGACGCCGAGCAGACGCCCAGGACGGCGTCCAGGCGCCCAGGACGCCGAGCAGACGCCCAGGACGCCGCCCAGACGCCAAGGACGGCGTCCACCTGCTCGGCGCCCTCCAGCCAGGCGCCCCCCAACTCAACGCCCTTGCAGTGGCCTCCGTGCCCACTGCTGCAGGTCGGCTGCATCCCCCCCGTACATCCGACCACAAGGTCGGCTCCGCCCAAGCGAGGACGGGGCCGAACACTACTCCCGTTGACAGCTAGGAGTGCTGGAGGTGCTGCAGCCTAGCCTCACCGAGCCGATCTGCTGCTCTTACTACTGCTGCTGCTGCTGCCCGTGCTACTGCCTTCCCTCCGTACTGCCCTACTGGTCGCGCGCCTTCTTGCTTTGCCCGCTATGACTTCACTTCGTAGTAGCGGTGGGAGTGGTGTTGTCGGTGGTGGCAGCAGTGGGAGTGGTGGCGGCCGTAGTAGCAGTCGCTGTGGAGCTGTTCAATGTGGAGTTTCTGGCGGTGGCCAGATGCAGCTGCAGCGGCGTCCGCGCGAGACCCTTACGTCCCAGCAGCTTCGTGAGTGGTACGCCAGGTGGTGTGCTGGCGGCGGCCGTCGTGGCAGTCACAGTAGAGCTGGTCAGTGCGGATTTTTTGGCGGTGGCCAGATGCAGCTGCAGCGGCGTCCGAGCGAGACCCTTACGCGCCAGCAGCTTCATGAGTGGTACGCTCAGAGTGGGGGGTCTAGGAGTACTGCCCGCTGCCCGTACGTCATTCGCACAGGTGATCGGGCTGGTCAGACTTGCGAGACAGTTGGTCACACACAGGCTCGTTGCTTCGCCTATCTGAGCGGCACCTGGCGTGCAGTGTTTGGCGACGAGCTTGAGCTCCCCCCCTGGCTAGAGCTGCTGCGCAACAAGGTGGATATCTTTGCTCTAGACTATGACACTATCTTTACCACCATGTATGCTCTGACTGGTAGAACTGAGGGTGACTGTTACCTGTGTGTGCCCCCTGACCCTGGTATAGCGGCTGCTGCTCTAGGTGCTAGTGAGTCTGCTCTCTCTGGTACTGCGCCTGCTGAGGAATTGCACACCTTCACCCTTGACTCAGGTGCTTCCCGCTGCTTCTTTCGCGACAGCACTACAGTCACACCACTCCCTGCACCTGTTGCAGTCTCTCTGGCTGACCCCTCAGGGGGCCCAGTCCTTGCACGTTCCTCCACTGTTCTCCCGTGTCCGGCGGTTCCGTTTGGCTCACTGACAGGCCATCACCTCCTGTCGTTCTCTACGAACTTGGTGAGTAACGCCGTCCTTCAGGATGCTTGGGTTGATACCTTTACCCCTGGAGGACAGCGTGTGGCGATCTGCACGTGTGCACGGACGGGCCGTCACCTGGCCACGTTCACCCGTCGGCCTGGGTCGAGCCTGTACACACTGACTACTGAGCCTCCCCAGGTAGATGCGTCTGGTCAGGTGTCCACGTCCGGTCAGGTAGCAGCCCCCTGCTCGTGTCGCCACCTCTCACACCAGACTGTCCTCTGGCACCACCGTCTTGGTCACCCCTCCCTGCCACGACTCTATAGCATGCACTCCCGCCTCCTTGTCTCTGGCGTTCTCAGGTCTCTGCCCCCCCTCCCGCGCTCGCCTGCCCCGCCCTGCATTCCTTGCGTCGAGGGGCGGTAGCGCGACGCTCTTCACTCCTCCTCGTTCCCTCCCACAGAGGCTCCGCTGCAGACTCTCCACATGGACCTGTAGGGCCCAGCCCGCGTCCAGGGACAGGATCGTGAGCGGTACTTCCTGCTGGTTGTCGACGACTACACGCGTTACACTATGGTCATCCCCTTGCACAGCAAGGGGGAGGTCCCTGATGTCTTGATCCCTTGGATCCGCGCTGTCCGTCTCCAGCTCCGCGAGTGGTTCGAGTCGGACCTTCCTGTCCTACGTCTGCACTCTGACAGAGGTGATGAGTTCTCCTCCGACCTCTTGCGGGACTTCTGTCAGGGGGAGGGCATCCTCTAGTCGTTCACGCTTCCGGCCTCTCCGTAGCAGAATGGGGTTGCTGAGCGCCGCATTGGCTTAGTCATGGAGGTCGCTCGTACCTCCATGATCCATGCGGCCGCTCCCCATTTTCTGTGGCCGTTTGCAGTCCGGTACGCTGCGCATCAGCTCAACCTCTGGCCCAGTGTCTCCTTGCCGAAGACCTCGCCCACACTGCGTTGGACGGGGAAGGTTGGCGATGCGTCGGTGTTCCGGGCCTGGGGCTCTCGTGCCTTTGTTCGCGATACCTCCGCGGACAATCTCTCCTCCCACGCCATTCTTTGTGTCTTCCTTGGCTTCCCCCCTGACGCGCCTGGCTGGCAGTTTTACCACCCCACCTCGCGCCGTGTTCTGTCCTCTCAGGACGTCACGTTTGACGAGTCGGTTCCCTTTTACCGTCTCTTCCCCTACCACATTGCCCCTCCCCCCCCCCCCCTCGGCGCTCTTCCTCGCTCTAGGTCCCCCTCCGGTAGGCCCCTTCCCCCCTCAAGGTCCTTCTCCTTCAGGTGTGTCTCGAATAGACCTCCTTCTCTTGGTTGAGCTTGTGGAGGTCACCGGTGACTCTGGTGCTGCTGGAAGTACTGAGCCTGCGAGTGCTGAGCCTGAGAATGCGGAGCCTGGGGGTGCTGAGCCTGTGGGTGCGGAGCCTGGGGGTGCTGAGCCTGAGCGTGCGGAGCCTGGGGGTGCTGAGCTTGAGCGTGCGGAGCCTGGGGTGCAGACCCTGCGGGTACTGAGCCTGAGCGTGTGGAGCCTGGGGGTGCTGAGCCTGAGCGTGCGGAGCCTGGGGGTGCTGAGTCTGCGGGTGCAGAGCTTGGTGTTGCTGAGTCTGGGGGTGCTATGCGGGGTACTGCTTCTCCACTCCGGGAGCCTCTCTCGCCACATGAGTGGTATGCTCAGCAGCTCCGCCTTCAGAGTGTCACTGCTGGAGCTGGAGGCCCTGGAGCTGCTAGTCCTGGAGGTGCTAGAGGTACTGCTGGAGGTGCTGAAGGTAGTAGAGGAGCTGGAGCTCTTAGTCGTGGAGGTGCTCGTACTGGAGGTACTGGAGCTGCTTGAGCTGGTGGCACTGCCAGTACTGGTGGTGCTGGTGGTGCTGGCACTGCTGGTCCTGGAGGTGCTCGTACTGGAGGTACTGGAGGTGCTCTCTCACCACAGCAGCTGCGCGAGTGGTACGCTCAGCGCTGCCGCCTTCAGAGTGGTTTTGTTGGTGCTCGAGGCGCTGCGGCTGGAGACGCTGGAGCTGGAGGCGCTGGAGCTGCTGGAGGTGCTGGAGCTGCTGGAGACGCTGGAGCTGCTGGTACTCGTACTGGAGGTGCTGGTGCTGGTGGTACTGGTGCTGGTGGTACTGGTGCTGGTGGTACTGCACAGCCGCGACTGTTCTTCGCTCCGCCGTCACCGTCGTCTCTGCCACCGCCTGACTCGGTACTTCGCCAGGTTCTTAGCCTTCCATCTTCTACTAGCCTCCCATTACGGCCAGGCTCCCCACTGCCTGCTCCTTCTCCTTACACTGAGCAGACAGACTCGCTTACAGAGCGTCGTGAGCCTGCGTCTCATCCCACCTCGCCTGTTCGCGCTGTTCGCACTGGTCGTCGTGTTCCTCGTCAGCGTTGTCCTCCTGTCCCTGGTACTCCTATGACACTTCGTCCGTCCTCTGTTCCACAACGTGTCCCTCTGCCGTCTCATCATGAATCCTCTCTTCTGCACGTTCCGAACTCAGAGTCTGACCTGGTTCGTGCTGCCAGCCCTATTGTCACGCGTCTCCTAGCCACTGACCCTTCGTTATGAGTCCAGAGCTGCGCCTCTGAGTTGAGCTGAGCTCAGCTTGTTGACTTTGCTGCTGCTTGTCGTCTCGACTACGCCGCTAGTCTTGTTGTTGAGTCTGAGTCTGTCTGTCCTCCGTCCGTCGGCGGTGAGTGTGCTCTTGGCACAGACGTCCTTGAGGACAGGCAGGAGGACTTTGAGTGTCTTGCAGCCGCTGTACCTCATCTCGTGGCCATGCTGCTTGCACCTGAGGGAGACCCAGATGCACTAGACATCCCGACCCCGCGCTCTTACACAGAGGCGATTACGGGTCCCTACTCCTCTCAGTGGCAGGCAGCCATGGACGCAGAGATGGCATCCTGGAAGTCCACAGACACCTACGTCGACGATGTTCCCCCTCCTGGGGCGAACATAGTCGATGGCATGAGAATTTTTAGGGTGAAGCGGCCGCCGGGTTCTCCGCCTGTCTTCAAGGCTTGTTACGTTGCACGAGGCTTTAGTCAGCGTCATGGAGTTGACTTCTTCCAGACCTTCTCTCCTACCCCGAAGATGACCACTCTTCGGGTGCTGCTGCATGTTGCCGCTCAGCATGACTACGAGCTTCACTCTCTTGACTTCAGCACAACTTTCTTACAGGGCAGCCTGCACGAGGAGATCTGGCTGCGCCACCCACCTGGCTTCACTGGGTCGTTTCCTGCAGGTACCCAGTGGAGCCTCCGGCAGCCAGTCTACGGTCTCCGCCAGGCGCCTCGTGAGTGGCACGACACGCTGAGGACGACACTTGCGGCACTTGGGTTTGCTCCTTCGACTGCAGACCCGTCGCTGTTTCTCCGCACCGACACTTCGCTGCCGCCGTTTTACATCCTCGTGTACGTCGACGACTTGGTTTTTGCCATTGCTGACACTGAGGCACTCGCCCTTGTGAAGTCAGAGCTGCAGAAGAGACACACGTGCACAGACCTTGGTGAGCTGCGCAGCTACCTTGGCTTGCAGATCACCCGGGACAGAGCACGGCGCACCATCACGCTGACTCAGTCACACATGGTGCACCAGGTCCTTCAGCGCTTCGGCTTCACTTGGTCCTCGCCACAGTCCACTCCTCTGGCTACCGGTCACTCGCTCTCAGCTCCACCTTCGTACAAGTCTGTAGAGCCGAGTGGCCCGTATCCAGAGCTTGTGGGCTGCCTCATGTACCTGATCACCTGCACTCGTCCTGACCTTGCGTACCCTCTTGGCCTTCTGGCACGCTACGTGGGTCCCGGTAGACACCGAAACGTGCACATGGATGCTGCAAAGAGGGTACTGCGTTACCTGTGCAGTACATTGGGCATGGGGTTCGTGCTTGGACGGCGGGGTCCAGTTGTCCTCACTAGACACGCAAACGCTTTTTGGGTTGACGACCTGGCTATACAGCGGTCGTTCTCAAGGTTACACGTTCAGCCTTGGCTCCGGCTCTGTTTCTTGGCGGTCTACCCGCTCGTCTTCTGTTCTCAGCTCCAGTTGTGAGGCTGAGATCTACGCAAGAGCCATGGCTGCACAGGAGTTACGCTGGCTCACCTACCTACTGACCGACTTGGGAGAGCGGCCTCGTTCTCCTCTAGTTCTGTACGTAGACAACAAGGCCGCTATTGCCTTGTGTCAGGAGCACAGACTGGAGCACCGAACGAAGCACATCGCTTTGCGTTACTTCCTTGCTCGAGAGTTGCAGTAGCGTGGTCAGCTTCGTCTTGCTTACGTGGCCACTCGGGCCAACACTGCTGATATATTCACCAAGGCACTTCCGCTTGGTGATCATCAGCGTTTCTGTACTGCTTTAGGCCTTGTGCCTGCTTCGTCTCACTTGCTAACTGCGTGACTTTGCTTGTACTATATATATATACTTGCATGCTTACTCTTGCTAGGTAGTGATCACTGCACTGTTTGCTCTGTTTTTATATAACTCTGCATGTGAACTGGCCTTGTGGCCATGTGCTTGTGCTCAGAATGTTTGGTGACTTTGTAATCCACCCTGAGCTTGCTTTGCTTTTCTTGACTGGTCTTGTGACCACTGGTTCTCCCCCACTTTGCTTATGGGGGTGTGTCAAACTGTTATCATGTTTGTGCAGTGTAGGATGTAGTGGGGGTAGCCCATATAGGGTACAACCCAGTTTAGGGTTTGCACTTGTACCCACATTCTGCTCCATCCAATCAGCACTGCTCGTTAGTTTCTGATAGAATTTGCTTTTCCAACAGAACGCTTCGTTTTTTACTTTGCCGAAAGGCATTTTGTCCTGGTAATAGAAAAATCGGTTGAAGGCAACTGGTTCGGCCAGGAGCACCTAGTGTTACAGTTATAATTGTAGTTATTTACCCTGCTTGCTGTAGTTATTGAAGTGTCGTTATTTAATTGCTTGCTTGGTGGTGCACCCTTGTTTTTTTGCTATATGTACCTTTGGTCCTATAGTGAACATGACCATTTTTGTCAATTCTCCTTGGCACAATTATCTCGACACCTGCTTGGCCTAGGCTCCTAAGCCTAGGTCCTTAGTATACCTTGGTTACTAGTTATGTCAGAGGTGTAACATTGGTATCGAGCAGGTTAAGTTCCTAGTGCCAGTAACACTGTTTTCCCGTGGGCCCGCCATCAGGTTCTGCCATGATGCGCCCGCCGCTTTGCTCTGCCCGTATGTCAACTCGTCTCATTCAACCCGCCATCGAGCACTCCCGCAAAACCACCAACGAACTTGCCACTAGACCTGTTAACGAACACACCGTCTGATCCGCCGTCAGACCCACTGTCAAACCCGCCAATGAGTGCGCCAGCAAGCCCGCCAACATACCCATCGACGGACCCGCCAGCAAGCACGCCAGGCGAGCCGACGGATCCGCCATCGAACCCGCCGCTAGTCGCCACATCCCCGCCGCTCGTCGCCACATCCCCGGCGCCCATCGTCACATCCCCGTCGCCCGTAATCAGCTCCCCGCCGCTCGTCGTTATTTCCTCGCCGCCCGTTGTCACCTTCTCCGCCCATTGTTAGCTCAACGCCGCCCGTCGTCAGCTTCACGCTGCCCGTCGAGCACCAGCAGCTTTCCCCGCCCGCCCTCCCGTCAACCCCTATGGTGCTGTAGCGGCTGTACATTCCGCAACTGCAGCTGATGTGTCGCAGTTCTAAAGCCTCTCTCGCCCCTCCCGACACAGCTGACAGTGCGACTCGCTCACAGTGGCTTACCCGTGATGATGCTGCTCGCCTAGCCATTCGCGATCACCTGCCATTAGCCGAACACACTCACTTTGGCCAGCTCAAAACAGCTAAAGCCCTGTTCGACGCTGTAGTCGCTCGTTACTCCTCCCCTGCCACTACTACTCTCGGCCGCCTTATACTACCCTACCTGTTTCTCGAGATATCCACCTTTGCCACAGCCACTGACCTGATCACCCACCTTTGCGCGAGTGACACTCGCTACCGCGTCGCGCTTAAAGCCGAGTTCCTAGACAAGAACCTGCCCCCGATGTTTATCACTGTCTACTTCATCGTTACCCGCCTCCTTGATTCTCTTCGCGCAGTCAGGGACCACTTTCTCGCCCTTACCCCACAGACCTCACTGTCGACGAGCTCGAGAAGCACCTCCTTGCAGCTGAGACTAGCATAGTCGCTGTAGGTGCTGCTCGTGGCACTCCCCGCACCCCCTTCTTTGAGGGGTGTTCCCCTTCCCCCCTTGCCCCCTCCTCCGCTTCTGCTGCTGCTCTTGACTTCCTTAATGCTGAGGAGATCGGGGCTGCGTCTACTACTAGTGGGAGGTGCCGCAGCAGGAAGGGAAAGGGAGGCAAGAGTGGTGGAGGTGGCGGCGGGGGAGGCGGTGGTGGGGGTGGTGGTGGCGGTGGAGGTGGCGGTGGTGGCGGTGGGAGTGGTGGCGCGAGTGGGGGCATTGGTGGCGGCGGTGGTGGTAGCGGTGGGAGTGGTGGCGGCGGTGGTGGCGGCAGTGGGAGTGGTGGCGGCGGTGGTGGCGGCAGTGGGAGTGGTGACGGCAGCAGTGGTGGCGGTCGGGGTGGAGCCTTTCAGAGGGGAGGTTCTGGCGGTGGCCAGAGGCAGCAGCAGCAGCGTCCGCACGAGACCTCTACGACCCCGCAGCTTTGTGAGTGGTTTGCTCAGCGTGGGGCGTCTGGGGGTAGTGCTCGCTGCCCGTATGTCATTCGCATAAGTGACCACGCTGGTCAAACATGCGAGAAGTTTCACACACAGCGCCGCTGCTTCTCCCGCCTTGACGACGCTTGGCGCGCACAGTATGATGACGAGGCAGAGCTCCCCTGCTGGGCAGACCTACTTAGGGCTGGTGTTGATATCTTTGCTCTTGACTATGATGCTATCCTTGCTGCCATGTATGCTTTGACTATTAGTGCTGAGGGTGACTGTTACATGTGTGTGCCGCCCGGCCCGGGTATAGAGGCTGCTGCTCTAGGTGCTAGTGAGTCTGCTCTCTCTGGTACTGCGCCTGCTGAGGCCTTGCACACCTTCACGCTTGACTCAGGTGCTTCCCGCTGTTTCTTTCACGACAGTATTACGCTCACACCACTCTCTCCACCGGTTGCAGTCAGACTGGCTGACCCCTCAGGGGGCCCAGTTCTTGCACGTTCCACCACTGTTCTCCCGTGTCCAGTGGTTCTGTCTGGCTCACTGTCAGGTCTTCACCTCCCCTCGTTCTCTACGAACTTTGTGAGTACAGCTGCCCTCCAGGACGCGATGGTCATTACCACCACTACTGCGGGTCAGCGTGTGGCGATCTGCACGTGTACACGGACGGGCCGCCACCTGGCCACGTTCACCTATCAACCTGGGTCGAGCCTGTACACACTGACTACTGAGCCTCCCCAGGTAGCTGTGTCTGGTCAGGTGTTCGCGTCAGGTCAGGTAGCAGCCCCCTGCTCGTGTCGCCACCTCTCGCACCAGACTCTCCTCTGGCACCACCGCCTTGGTTACCCCTCCTTGCCACGCCTTGGTAGCATGCACTCCCGCCTCCTTGTCTCTAGTCTTCCCTGGTCTCTGCCCCCCCTCCTGCCCTCGCCTGCCATGCTCTGCCTTCCTTGCATCGAGGGGCGGCAGCGCGCCGCTCCTCACTCCTCGTTTCCCCCGACGACTGCTCCCCTACAGACTCTCCACATGGACGTGTGGGGCCCAGCCCGCGTCCAGGGACAGGGCCGCGAGCGATACTTTCTGCTGGTTCTTAACGACTACACGCGTTACACCATGGTCTTCCCCTTGCGCAGCAAGGGGGAGGTCCCTGATGTTTTGATCCCTTGGATCCGCGCTGTCCGTCTCCAGCTCCGCGTGCGGTTCCACACGGACATTCTTGTCCTGCGTCTGCACTCTGACAGAGGTGGTGAGTTCTCCTCCGACCTCTTGCAGGACTTTTGTCGTGGGGAGGGCATCCTCCAGTCGTTCACGCTTCTGGCCTCCCCGCAGCAGAATGGGGTTGCTGAGCACCGCATTGGCCTAGTCATGGAGGTGGCTCGTACCTCCATGATCCATGGCTCCCCATTTTCTGTGGCTGTTTGCGGTCCGGTACGCTGCGCACCAGCTCAAACTCTATCCCCGTGTCTCCTTGCCGAAGACCTCGCCTACACTGCGTTGGACGGGGGAGGTTGGCGATGCGTCGGTGTTCCGGGTCTGGGGCGCTCGGGCCTTTGTCCGCGATACCTCCGCAGACAATCTGTCCTCCCGCGCCGTTCCCTATGTCTTCCTTGGCTTCCCCCTTGACGTGCCTGGCTGGCAGTTTTACCACCCCACCTTGCGCCGTGTCCTCTCAGGATGTCTCGTTTGACGAGTCGGTTCCACCGTCTCTTCCCCTACCGCAAGGCCCCTATCCCCCCCCCGCCGCTCTTCCTCGCTCCAGGTCCCCTTTCAGTAGACCCCCTCCCCTTCAGGGTCCTGCTGTGTCTCAGGTAGACCCACTCCCCTTGGTTGAGCCTGTCGAGGTCACTCGTGAATCTGGTGCTGCTGGGAGTGGTGGTGCTCAGGGTGCTGCGTCTAGGGGTGCTGAGCTTGCGGGTGTGGAGCCTGGGGGTACTGAGCCTGAGCGTGCAGAGCCTTGGGGTGTTAGCATGCGATTGCAGAACCTGGGGATGCTGAGCCTGAGCGTGCTGAGCTTGAAGGTGCTAAGCCTGCGGGTGCGGAGCCTAGGGGTGCTGAGTCTGGGGGTGCTGAGCCTAGGGGTACTGCGTCTACTGGAGGTCCTACAAGTGCCTCGTTGTGGCTATCTCCCTGGCGGGAGCCTCTCTCACCACAGCAGCTGCGCGAATGGTTTACTCAGTGCACCCGTCTTCGAAGTGGCGCTGCTGGAGCTGGAGACCCTGCCGCTTGGAGGCACTGCTGCTCGAGACGCTAGAGCGGGAGGTAGTAGGGGAGCTGGAGCTGCTGGTCCTGGAGGTGCTCGTACTGGAGGTACTGGAGCTGCCGGAGCTGGTGGTGCTGCTGGTGTTGTAGGTGCTGCTGTTGTTGGCACTGCTGGTCCTGGAGGTGCTCGTACTGGAGGTACTGGAGGTGCTCTCTCACCACAGCAGCTGCGCGAGTAGTTTGCTCTGCACACCCGCCTTCGGAGTAGCGCTGTTGGAGCTGGAGGCACTGCTGCTGGAGCCACTGGAGCTGGAGGTACAAGAGGAGCTGGAGCTGCTGGTCCTAGAGGTACTCATACTAGAGGTACTGGTGCTGGAGGAGTTGGAGCTGGTGGTACTACACAGCGGTGACCGTTCTTTGCTCCGCCGTCACCGTCTTCTCCGCCACCGCCTGACTCCGTGCTTCGCCAGGTTCTTAGCCTCCCGTCTTCTACTAGACTCCCATTACAGCCAGACTCCTCAATGCCTGCTCCTTCTCCTTACCTTGAGCAGACAGACTCGCATATAGAGCGTCGTGAGCCTGTGTCTCGTCCTGCCTCGCCTGTTTGCGCTGTTCGCACCGGTCGCCGTGTTCCTCGTCCGCGTCCTCCTCCTGTCCCTGGCACTCACACTATGACACTTCGTCCTTCATCTATTCCACAGCGTGTACCCCTGCCATCTCCTCCGGTATCCTCTCTTCCTTACGTTCCGGACCCTGAGTCTGACCTGGTTCGTGCTGCCAGCCCTACTGTCACGCGTCTCCTAGCCACTGTTGTCACTGACCCTTCGTTTGAGTCCACTGCTGTGTCTGCCTTAGTTGCTGAGCTTGTTGACTTTGCTGCTGCTTGTCGTCTCGACTACGCCGCTAGTCTTGTTGATGAGTCTGAGTCTGTCTGTCCTCCGTCCGTCGGGGTGAGTGTGCTCTTGGCACGAACGTCCTTGAGGACAGGCAGGAGGACTTTGAGTGTCTTGCAGCTGCTATAAATCATCTAGTGGCCATGCTACTTGCACCTAAGGGAGACCCGGATGCACTGGACATGTCAACCCCGCGCTCTTACGCAGAGGCGATTTCGGGTCCCTACTCCTCTCAGTGGCAGACAGCCATGGACGCGGAGATGGCATCCTGGAAGTCCACAGGCACTTACGTCGACGATGTTCCCCCTCCTGGGGCGAACATAGTCGATGGCATGTGGATTTTCAGGGTGAAGCGGCCGCCGGGTTCTCCTCCTGTCTTCAAGGCTCGTTACGTCGCACGAGTCGTTAGTCAGCGACATGGAGTTGACTTTTTTCGGACCTTCTCCCCTACCCCGAAGATGACCACTCTTCAGGTGCTGCTGCACGTTGCCGCTCAGCGTGACTACGAGCTTCACTCTCTTGACTTCAGCACAGCTTTCTTACAGGGCAGCCTGCACGAGGAAATCTGGCTGCGCCGCCCACCTGGCTTCACTGGGCCGTTCCCTCCTGGTACCCAGTGGAGCCTCCGGTGGCCAGTCTACGGTCTCCGCCAGGCGCCTCATGAGTGGCATGACACACGGAGAATAACACTTGCGGCTCTTGGGTTTGCTCCTTCGACTGCTGACCTGTCGCTGTTTCTACGCACCGACACTTCGCTGTCGCCGTTCTACATCCTCGTGTATGTCGACGACTTGGTTTTTGCCACTGCTGACACTGAGGCACTCGCCCTTGTGAAGTCGGAGCTGCAGAAGAGACACACGTGCACAGATCTGGGTGAGCTGCGCAGGTATCTTGGCTTGCAGATCACCCGGGACAGAGCACGCTGCACCATCACCCTGACTCAGTCACACATGGTGCACCAGGTCCTTCAGCGCTTTGGCTTCACTTGGTCCTCGCCACAGTCCACTCCTCTGGCTACCAAACACTCGCTCTCAGCTCCACATTCGGACGAGTCCGTAGAGCCGAGTGGCCCATATCCAGAGCTTGTGGGCTGCCTCATGTACCTGATGACCTGCACTCGACCTGACCTTGCCTACCCTCTTAGCATCCTGGCACGCTACCTTGCGCCCATGAGAAACCGACGAGAGCACTGGGAGGCTGCTAAGAGGGTGTTGCGCTACTTGTGTAGTACATCGGGCATAGGGCTCGTGCTTGTCGGACGGAGTCGAGTTGTCCTCACTGGACACTCTGACGCGTCTTGGGTTGACGACCTGGCTACACAGCGGTCGTCACAGGGTTACACGTTCAGCCTTGGCTGTGGCTCTGTTTCTTGGCGGTCTACCCGCTCGTCTTCTATTCTTAGCTCCAGTTGTGAGGCCGAAATCTATGTAGGAGCCATGGCTGTACAGAAGTTATGCTGGCCCACCCACCTGCTGACCGACTTAAGAGAGCGGCCTCGTTCTCCTCCAGTGCTGTACGTAGACAACAAGGCCGATATTGCCTTGTGTCAGGAGCACTGACTGGAGCACAAAACGAAAGCATATCACTCTGCGTTACTTTCTTGCTCAAGAATTGCGGCAGTGTGGTCAGCTTCGTCTTGCTTACGTGGCCACGCGGGCCAACACCGCTGATATATTCACCAAGGCACTTCCGCTTGGTGATCATCAGCGTTTCTGTATTGCTTTAGGCTTTGTGCCTGCTTTGTCTCACTTCCTTACTGCGTGACTTTGCTTGTACTTTGATCTATATATCCTGCATGCTTACTCTTGCTAGTAGTGATCACTGTGTTGTGTGATGCAATCATTTGCATTCACGTCTGTCTGACTCCCATCACATGTTCGTGTGGTGTGAGCGTGTGCAAGAAATTTGTGTTTCGTGTGGTTTGGATTTTCTGAGTGTTTGTGAATGTGATTTGGATTGAGCAGATATCTGAAGTGACTCCTCTACTCGAGAGCTTTCCGGCGAACCAAGAATCGTCGCGATCGGAGCAAGAACAAGAAAGTTACGAACGTTGAAGTTCGTATGCTTTTGGAATTTGGTTGTGGCGACTATGGGAAGTTGTGGGGTTGACTCCATAAGGGGCTTTGGAGGTTGGGAAATTCAAACCCATCACTGTAGATGCTGGCATGTGGTTGGGAGAAGTCAAACCAGGTTGGCAAGTGTGGCCAAGTGGGAGTGAGGTGGATTTGGGAGGTTGGGAAAATGACAAGGGTGAAAGTTGGGTTGCCTATTGAGAGGGAAATTGTGTGGCATGGGGTTTCCTTGGTTGGGGACTCCCTTGGGACCTTCTCTCTCGTCCTCCTCTTCCCTCCCACCTGGTTTAGTGCTACTCTAATCTTCTTTGTGGAACTTGTGAGTTAATTGTGATTGAGTTAAGTTTCTATGGCTGCATACTCCCCTGTGCGCCGAAACGCATAACTCACGATTTAGTTCACCATTTGACGTGATTCAACTTGGGAATTGTAGCCATGGTCTAGATCTACAACATACTCTGCATGTGAACTAGCCACGGTTTTCGTGAGATTTTAACGGTGAAAATTTATGCGACGACGCTTCTTGTGAAGCCGACGTTTCTGTCCATAAACTAGGACCAACGATTTTGTGATATTTCGGCCCCTAACACACTGCACCGTTTGCTCTCTTTATATAACTCTGCATGTGAACTGGCCTTGTGGCCATTTGCTTGTGCTTAGAATGTGTGGTGACTTCGTGATCCACCCTGAGCTTGCTTTGCTCTTCTTGACTGGTCTTATGACCACTGGTTCTCCCCCATTGCCTATGGAAGTGTGTCAAACTATAATGATGCTTGTGCTGTGTAGGCTGTAGTGGGGTAGCCCATAAGGGGTACAACCCAAATTAGGGTTAGTACTTGTACCGAGGTCGCTGTTCAATGCATCATTCTCGCTTAGTCTTCTGACAGATTGTGATATGGTAATCACGTTTTGGGACCAATGGGTGAAGGCACCCAGTGTGATTGTCGGGTGACGTGCCTTCGACAGTTGTGGAGTTCATTACGCGTATTTCTTTTGAATGCTATAAACGGAGCACATAATGTTCACATGTCTAGCTTCCAAAATACAAAACATTATGATAAGACCCGGGTCTTAGAAATATATGCCAATTGTTAGGACCCCCCTCCCCCCCACCCCCCCCCCCCCCCCCCACCCGCCCCCACCCCCCCCCCCCCCCACTTTTTTTGGGTGGGATTCTAAGGGCGTGTTCTTACACCTCATACCAGACACACCTCGTATCAGCTTTGCATGGTTAAATACGTTTCAGTGTGTTGTAATGCGGTTGGATGCGTTTCTTTGTGGTTCGACATGAATTTGTTATAAAGTTGCCTGACAAGAAGGTTTTAGGAACACGCATTTATAAAACCCCCAGGTTTTTTATTTGGTGTATTACGGTACTGGAGCTGGAAGTGTTGGAGCTAGTGGTCCTACAGGTGCTGCCGCTGGAGGTACTGGAGGTTCTGGAGCTGGTCGTGCTGGAGCTGGCAATGCTAGAGGTACTGCCGTTGGAGGTGCTAGGGGTGCTACACAGCTACGGCAGCGGCGACCGTTGCAGCAGCCGAAGTCATCACTGCCACCACCTGAGCGAACAATAAAGCCTAGCACTAATATATACAAAAAAAGGGGGGACAAAAAACGATTACAGGCAAAAGGCAGGTTCTCACACTTTTTGCCAAAATTAGAGTCCCAGTACCCGCATACAAGTCCTGGGGTCCTTTTGTGGGGGTCCTTTATCTGAGAGATTATGGTAAAAACAAATTATCAGGACAAAAACGCGCCGTGCCATGCTGGCCTACTTGCTGATCAACTAGGGTGAGCAGCCTCGTTCTGCACCGGTTCTGTTCGTTAACAACAAGGCCATGATTGCCTTGTGTCAGGAGTAGAGACTTGAGAGTATAATAAAGCACATTGCCCTTCGTTACTTTCTTGTGCGAGAGCTACAGCAACGTGGTCATCTTTGCCTTTCTCATGTGGGCTCTGAGGCCAACACTACTGATGTTTTCAGCAAAGCCATTTGGTCTAGCGATCATCAGCGTTTCTGCACTACACTTGGCCTTGTGCCTACTCTGCCTCACTTGCAGCGAATTATTCCATAGATGTTCACTTGCTTGTCTTGTCGTGTATATTTATACCTGTGAACTCTTGAACTGGCCTTGTGGCCCCTTGCTTGTGCTCGGATTGTATGGCGACATGGTGATCCACCAGGGCTGACGATTCAAATATGACTATCCTGTTTTCAATCCCCCCAAAAGCAATTTACCCTGAAGGCATATTTTCTGCAGAACGCCAAGCCTGAGCCTCCTTGCGATATTCGGTGTTCATGAAATTGCAAGTCTGAGCTGTCAGGGTTGGCGAATTGAAATCAGGGTTGAATTTTTTCTTTCTCTTAGTTTAGCGAGAAAACATTGACATGTTTGGATTGGGCTGGATTGGCTGGATTGGCTGGAGGGAGTGCATGTGGCGTGGGAGGATCTTCTAGGGGCGCAAGGGGCAAGAGTGAGGGGTGTGCGAGCGAAGGGGGAGGGACCAAGTGAGTGGCGCGGGGGCTATTTGGTGACTGCGTGCCGTTCGCACAAGAGAAAGGGGAGAAGGGGGGGAGGAAATGGGGGGACGGGCTGTTTATGGGAGGGGTGTCGAGACTTGACGTGGTTTTGGTGGGGGGGTTACGTTTTCCAAAATTAGTGTTTTTTCTTTTTTTTTTTCCAAAGTTAGCAAAAAACAGCTGATTACTAAAAACAATTAGTGCCATGGCAATACGGTATTTCACTATGGATGGTCTTTTTTTTTTTTTTTTTTCCTGCCGAATCACTCTGCAATTCGCCAGATGGCGATTTGTTGCTCGGTTTAAGTTTACAGCTCAAGAAAAAATAGAAACCGAATGTTTAGTGATTGTAAATAAAACTCAGTGTACTGCGATAACCTGGATTGCACCCATCGGGTCCGTGAAATGAGTGCAAACGTAATCATGATTACGCACATTGGAGGTTATCGAGACGAAGATTCCTGGAAGCTTCGTCCCGATAACATTACATTCAAGGTCCACAATTCGCATACTCTGTATTGACAGGGTCCATAAGAACACTACTCTGTAAGTGTTTACAAAATTTCAGGGTTCGCTAAAGTATTAATCTGACAGGATCAGTGTTCAGAAGTCGTTAAAATTGAAATTGCAGTGACCAGAATGTGACAAGTCTGAAATCACCCTGAAATCAGGGTAATTACCCTGATAAAATCAGCCTTGTGATCCACCCTGAGCATTGTTTTGTTTTTTTGCCTTGGCTGGTCTTGTAACCCCTTCGTATTGCTTGCTCCTTCTTACTGTGCCTCACTTTTAGGGCTCTCGCTAGCAGATTTATTTTTGTCTCCTTGTCTTATAATCAGGCATGTTTTTTTGGATTGATTTGATTTTCCATTCAGCATCGAACAGAACCATGTCTAATGCCTGAGGGGCCCGTTTGATGCATCGGGCATCCTCAGATACTAGGGAGAGCCCTGCCCACTTAGCCTATGGTGATGTGTCTAACTAACCATATACTTGTAGGTATAGTGGGGAACACTGTAAGGGGTACAACTCTGATAGGGTTTGGATTTGTACTCCCTCCTTGCTAGTGAACCTGACTTCCGCTCGTTCGCTTCTTGAGAAGTATTATCATGTAAGTACCGTATCGCCCCGGATGTAAGAGCGGGCCTATTAAAAGCACATGCACTTACCGTGTATTTGGACTAATGCTTATGGCCGATCCTCAATTATGAACGCACCCCCTGTAGAACCCTATTTTATTAAAAGCGCATGCATAATCTTAAATTTAAAACCTGCTAAACACAGTAACGAGTTTCAAATTTGACGCGAGCCCTTTTTCTTTATCGCTCTGTTAAACTCGCGAAGACCTCAGTAACTGCGCATCAGGTCAATATGTGCTGGCATAGGGGCAAACTGACGTGTCTTTGCCCCTGTGTTTTAACAAAGATGACAGAATGTTATGCTGTGTAGGCTGTAGTGGGGTACTCAACAGTGAGTACAACCCTTTTAGGGATTGCTATTTGTACTCCACCTGCCTGCTAGTGAAACCCCTCTTCTTCTGTTATCATTCTAGCTTCTAATTCTGACATGCTATCAAGGCAGGTCGACCCTCCCTAGTCGATCCTGTGGATGGGCCCACCCTACTGCTTCTGCTGCTGTTCTGTTAGTCGCGCGCTTCGGGCGCGCGACATTTTTCAGACCGCGCTTCGGGCGGGCTTTCTGCTCGGCGCGCCGCCCCGTGGAGCTGTGCGCGGCCCCTGTGCACCCGACGCGCCGCTCCGTGGGACCCGCGCACTGCCCCGTGGAGCCGCGCGCGGCCCCCCGTGCACCCGACGAGCCGCGCGCCGCCCCGTGGGACCCGTGCGCCGCTCCCGTGGACCCGCGCGCTGCCCCAGTGGACCCGCGCGCCGCCCCGTGGGACCCGTGCGCCGCTCCCGTGGACCCGCGCGCTGCCCCAGTGGACCCCCGCGCCGCCCTGAGGCCCCGCGCGCTGCCCTGTGGCTCCCGCGCGCCGCCCTTGCCACCGAGCGCCGCGGGGTAGCTTCCTCCCCGCCCCCCCCCCCCCCCCCCCTCTTTTCTCCTTCCTCTCCCCGCTGCGCTTGCAGCTGTGGGGGGGAAGGTATGGGGGTGGCGGTTATGGGGGTGACGGGAGTGTGTACGCAGCTGCTCCTCCTCCTTTCTCTCCCACTGCTACAACTCCCCCTGAGTGGGGGATGGTGTGGGAGCTGAGGGAGTGGTGCTAGGGATGCAAAGGGGGATGTGAAAAGGGGGTTTGGAGCAATGCGGGAGGTTGAACGGAGGTAGCCGACTTGAAGCCAGCAGCGCCAGTAGTCCGGATGCCTCTAGCTCCGGCAGCACGTGTGCCCGTCGCTCCAGTCGCCCGTGGGTCAGTTGCTCCAGCCGCTCGTCTAGCCGCGGAGCCAGTTACTCCAGTAGTCCGGATGCCCTTGCTCCGGTAGCCAGTGTGCCAGTTGCTCCAGTTGCCCGTGCGCCAGCAGTTTCAGCCGCCGCCTCTATCTCCTCTCCTCTTTTAGTCCCTCCTCCTCCGCACTTGCCCTCTGTTTCTGCCTCTAGCATTTGTTTATGAACTTGTTCTGCGACTGCTTGTTGTGTTGACTATACCCCACTTTGCCTATGGGGGTGTGTCCAGAGTTCTCGTTATCAGACCAATTTGGTCTGATGGTCTGAGTTTAAGACTTGTTTTTTTGTATTCATCTGCTTCCTAAGAATCTGTGTTTGTTCTCATCTGATCAGTAAGACAAGCGTTTCAGGTTCGTATGATTTTCCAGACCATGTAGTATGTTTAATCTGAATATACAGATATCGAGTTCGGTTTCGTCTGAAACCGACATCTTGACCCACTAGGCCATATGCCCACAGCCATTTGCTGCCCTGTACAGTAACAGCACGCGCATTCATTACACGTGTCTTATACACATGGTCCTCGCCAACTTCAATCCCACCATTTTCACCCCCTCCTCTGTCGTGACTCGAAGAGTCTGGGTAGGGTGCTGCTTTTGGTGAACACATCTGACATGTCTATGCACGTGCTGAGCTTGAGCTCCAAGGTCAAAAAATGACAGGTCATTTGCACGAAGGAATCCAGCAAGGTCAGTGCGCCTCGCCATCCCACATTTCAGGCGGAGTGCATAATCGCAAGAATGCAGCCAGAGGGGGGTACCACATCTACATGGCAGCTCCAGAGTGATCCGAAAATCCCCCACCATCTGGGAAATTGCATTCGAACCAGTAATTGCTGTTACAAACTGCTACGAAGCATTACTTGTCAGAAATAACGGACTGGAATGATGGACTAGCAAGGATTGTGAGTACAAATATGAAACCCTAATGTTGTGACCCCCCTATAGGCTAACCCACTACAGCCTACACAAATACAACATGTATAATGTTTGACACACCCCCATAGGCAAAGTGGGGGAGACCTAGGGGTCACAAGACCAGTCAAGGCAAAGCAAGGCAACAACAGGCTCAGGGTGGATCTCAAGGATTCCACACAAATTCCGAGCACAAGCTAGTGGTCACAAGACCAGTTCACATGCAAGTTTATAACAGAGCAAGAGATACAGTGATCACAACCTAGCAGGAGTAAACATGCAGGTATAGATATATATAGTGATCACAGTACAAGCAAAGTCAAGAGGTAAGCAAGTGAGGTCCAGTAGGCACAAGGCCTAGTAGAGTGCAGAAGCGCTGATGGTCACGAGGCTGAAGCGCCTTGGTGAACACATCAGCAGTGTTGGCCTCAGTGGCCACGTAGCGAATACAAAGCTGACCGCGCTGCTGTAGCTCACGAGCAAGGAAGTACCGCAGGGCGATGTGCTTCGTTCTGTGCTCCAGTCTGTGCTCCTCACACAAGGCAATGGCAGCCTTGTTGTCGACGTACAGTACTGGAGGAGAACGAGGCCGCTCTCCGAGGTCGGTCAGCAGGTAGGTCAGCCAGCGTAGCTCCTGGGCAGCCATGGCTGTAGCGTAGATCTCAGCCTCGCAACTGGAGCCGAGAACAGAAGAAGAGCGTGTAGAGCGCCAAGAAACTGAGCCAGAGCCAAGGCTGAAGGTGTAACCCTGAGACGACCGCTGAGTGGCCTGGTCGTCTGCCCAAGAAGCGTCTGAGTGCCCTGTGAGAACAACTCGGTCTCGCCCTCCAAGCACAAGCCCCATGCCCGACGTACTGCACAAGTAGCGCAACACCCTCTTAGCGGCATCCATGTGCTCCTTCCTGTGACGGCCAGGAGCGACATAGCGTGCAAGGATGCTAAGAGGGTATGCAAGGTCAGGTCGAGTGCAGGTCATCAGGTACATGAGGCAGCCCACAAGCTCTGGATACGGGCCACTCGGCTCTACGGACTCATCCGAAGGCAGAGCTGAGAGCGAGTGACCGGTAGGCAGAGGAGTGGACTGAGGCAAGGAGTACGTGAAGCGGAAGCGCTGGAGAACCTGCTGCACCATGTGTGACTGAGTCAGGGTGATGGTGCGCCGTGCTCTGTCCCGGGTGATCCGCAAGCCAAGATAGCTTGTCAGCTCACCCAGGTCTGTGCACGTGTGTCTCCTCTGCAGCTCCGACTTCACGTAGGCGAGTCCTGCAGTGTCAGCAGTGGCAAAGACCAAGTCGTCGACGTACACGAGGATGTAGAACGGCGGCAGCGAAGTGTCGGTGCGCAGGAACAGCGACGGGTCAGCTGTAGAAGGCGCGAACCCAAGAGCCGCAAGCATAGTCCTCAGTGTGTCGTGCCACTCACGCGGAGCCTGGCGGAGACCGTAGACCGGCCGCTGAAGCCTCCACTGGGTACCAGGAGGAAACGACCCAGTGAAGCCAGGTGGGCGGCGCAGCCAGATCTCCTCGTGCAGGCTGCCCTGCAAGAAAGCAGTGCTGAAGTCAAGTGAGTGAAGCTCGTAGTCGCGGTGAGCGGCTATATGCAGCAGCACCCGAAGAGTAGTCATCTTCGGGGTGGGGGAGAAGGTCTGGAAGAAGTCAACTCCCTCTCGCTGACTGAAGCCTCGAGCCACGTAACGCGCCTTGAAGACAGGCGGAGAACCCGGCGGCCGCTTCACCCTGAAAATCCACATGCCACTGACGATGTTCGCCCCAGGAGGGGGAACCTCGTCGACGTAGGTGCGTGTGGACTTCCAGGAAGCCATCTCGGCGTCCATGGCTGTCTGCCACTGAGAGGAGTAGGGACCCGCCATCGCCTCAGCGTAAGTGCGCGGGGTCGGGATGTCTGGTGCATCCGGGTCTCCCTCAGGGGCAACTAGCAAGGACACGAGACGGGGCAAAGCAGCAGCAAGACACTGGAACTCCTCCTGTCTGTCCTCAAGGACGTCAGTGCCAAGAGCACACTCACCCCTGACGGACGGAGGACAGACAGACTCAGACTCAGACTCAGACTCAGCAGAAAGGCTAGCAGAGTAGTCTAGACGACAGGCAGCAGCAAAGTCAACCAACTCAGCGACCAGAGCAGACGCAGCCGAGGACTCAAAGGTAGGGTCAGTGACAACAGTAGCGAGGAGACGCGTGACAGTAGGGTGCTCAGCACGATACCGGTCAGACTCAGGGTCCGGAACGTCAGGCAAAGAGGACGCAGGAGGAGACGGTAGAGGGACACGCTGAGGAGCAGTAGAGGGACGCAGAGTCATGTAGTGAGTGCCTGGGACAGGAGGAGGACGCTCACGACGGACACGACTACCAGTGCGAGCAGGACGAACAGGCGACGCAGGACGAGACTCAGGCTCACGACGCTCTGTAAGACCTCCTGTGGGACCAGTGTAAGGAGAGGGAGCAGGGAGAGGCGAGGTAGGCGGTAACAGTGACTGCGGCTGGACAGGCGGAGGACACTCTACGGAGGGAGGAGGACAAAGAGGAGGAGCCTGCCCAAGAACCTGCTGAAGGAGCGGCACGAAGTACGGTCGCGGCCGCGCAGCGTCTCCAGAAGCAGAAGAGACTCCAGCGGCCGGGTCCGCAGTACCAGTAGGAGCTCCAGCGTCCGGGTCCACAGCACCAGCAGCAGCTCCACCGGCCGGGTCCTCAGCACCAGTAGTAGCTCCAACGCCCGGGTCCTCAGCAGCAGCAGCAGCGCCACCGCTCGGGTCCTCAGCTCCAGCAGCAGCTCCACCGTCCGAGTCCTCAGCACCAGCAGCAGCTCCACCGGCCGGGTCCTCAGCACCAGTAGTAGCTCCAACGCCCGGGTCCTCAGCAGCAGTAGCAGCGCCACCGCTCGGGTCCTCAGCTCCAGCAGCAGCTCCACCGTCCGAGTCCTCAGCACCAGCAGCAGCTCCACCGCCCGGGTCCTCAACACCAGTAGCAGCTCCAACGGGCGGGTCCGCAGCACCAGCAGCAGCTCCAACGTCCGGGTCCTCAGCACCAGCAGCAGCGCCACCCCCAGGGTCCGCAGCACCAGGAGCACCACTCCGAAGACTGCAGCGCCGTGTGTACCACTCGCGGATCTGCTGAATGGGGGGGAGCTCCCGGGTAGGAGGGGAAGTACCGGGACGAGCTCCAGCAGCACCTCTCCGGAGGCGGCAGTACTCGAGGTACCTCTCCTGCAGCTGCTGGGAGGAGAGGGCTCCTCCAGGTGTAGCACGCTCAGGCTCAGCACCCCCAGACTCAGCACCCCCAGACTCAGCACCCCCAGGCTCAGCACCTCCAGGCTCCGCACCTCCTGGCTCAGCACCCCCAGGCTCCGCACCCCCAGACTCAGCACTCCCAGGCTCAGCACCCCCAGACGCAGCACCCCCAGGCTCAGCACCCCTAGCAGGACGGGAGCCAACAGCTACCTCAACAGGCTCAACCGGGTCTACCTGGGACACACCTGAGGGAGCGGCACCCTGAGGGGGGAGGGGGTCTGGTACCTCAGCACCTGGAGCGAGGAAGAGAGGCGGGGGGGGGAGCGGGGCAGTGCGGTAGGGGAAGAGGCGGTAGTAGGGGACGGACTCGTCAAAAGTGACGTCCTGAGAGGCCAGGACACGACGCGAGGTGGGGTGGTAGAACTGCCAGCCAGGGGCGTCCGGGACAAAGCCAAGGAAGACGCAGGGGACAGCGCGACGGGAGAGCTTGTCCGCGGACGTGTCGCGGACAAAAGCTTGGGATCCCCAGACCCGAAAACGCGACGCATCACCAACCTCTCCCGTCCAACGCAGTGTCGGAGAAGTCTCGGGCAAGGAGACACGGGGCCAGAGGTTGAGCTGATGCGCAGCGTATCGGACTGCAAACGGCCACAGAAAATGGGGGGCAGCCGCATGGCTCAAGGAGGTACGAGCGACCTCCATGACCAGACCAATGCGGCGCTCAGCAACCCCATTCTGCTGTGGAGAGGCCGGAAGCGTGTACGACTGCTCAATGCCCTCCTGCTGACAGAAGGCCTCCAAGAGGCCAGAGGTAAACTCCCCACCTCTGTCAGAGTGCAGACGCAGGACAGGGAAGTCGGAGCGGAAACGCTCACTGAGCTGGAGACGAGATCTGCGGATCCAGGGGATCAATACATCAGGGACGTCACCCTTGGCGCGCAAGGGGAAGACCGTGGTGAAGCGCGAAAAGTCGTCAACAACAATCAGGAAGTACCTCTCCTGACCCTGTCCCCGGACGCGGGCTGGGCCCCACACGTCCAAGTGGAGCGTCTGCAAAGGAGCAGTCGTCGGGGGAAAGGAGGAGGAGTGAGGAGCGGCGCGCTGCCGCCCCTCGACACAGGGAATACAGGGAGGAGCAGGCGAGTCTGGAAGGGGAGGGAGTACCCTGGGAAGACCAGCAACAAGGTCCCGTTTGTGCATGGCCCGAAGGCGCTGCACAGACGGGTGACCAAGGCGGTGGTGCCAGAGGACAGTCTCATGCGCCAGAGAGCGACACGAGCAGGGGGCGGACAGCTGACCTGACGCAGACGCAGACGCGGACGCAGCTACCTGAGGGGACTCAGTGGTCAGTGTGTAAAGGTCCGACCCCGGCTCCCGAGTGAAGGTAGCCAGGTGGCGACCCGTCCGAGCACACGTGCAGTGGGTCACGCGCTTGTAGGCAGGGGTGAACTGGTGAACACCCCCGTCCTGGAGCGCACTACCTGCCACCAAGTTCGTAGAGAACGAGGGGAGGTAGAGACCTGACAGCGTGCCGGACGGGACCGCCGGACAAGGAAGGACAGTGGAGGAGGTCGCAATGACCGGACCCCCAGAGGGGTCAGCAAGGGAGACAGCAACTGGCCGAGCGAGTGGCTCAAGGACAGTGCGGTCACGAAAGAAGGAGCGAGAAGCACCTGAGTCCAGTGTGAAGGTGTGCAGTGCTGCAGTCGACTCAGTACCAGCGGGCACGGACGCACTAGCACCTAGGGCTGCAGCCTCACCAGGACCTGTGGGAGCAGACACACTAGCACCTAGAGCGGCAGCCGGACTGGCCTGAATGCCCGGGTCGGGCGGAACACGCAAGTACTGAGCACCCTCTCCACTAATAGACATCGCATACATGGCAGTGAGAATAGCATCAAAGTCTAAAGCCCAAATATCAACACCCCTCTTTTCCAGATCAGCCCAGCGCGGCAGCTCAGTGGCAGCAGGAAACTGAGTGCGCCACGCGTCGGTAAGGCGCGCGAAGCAGCGCTGCGTGGGGTGCGGCCTCCCACACTGCTGGCCGCTGCAGTCACCTGTGCGAATGACGTACGTGCAGGTAAAGCCACGCTGCGCATACCACTCACGGGCGGCCTGAAGCGTCGGGGCGGGCTGCTGACTCTGCCCTCCGCCAGTGCCTCCACGACCACCACCCCCACCGCCGCCGCCCCGGCCACCTCCACCCCTGCCGCCGCCACGACCACCTCCGCCTCCGCTGCCGCCTCCGCCACCACTCCCACCGCTGCTGTCTCCTCCCCCACTGCCGCCACTAGTCTCCCCAGCCGCGCCTCCACTCCCACCGCCTCCACCCCCACCTCCTCCGCCGCCACCCCCACCCCTGCCCCCTTTGTTCCTGCGGCGCCCGCTCGAAGCAGACGCGGTCCCGACCTTCTCAGCACCAAGAAGGTCGACAGCAGCAGCAGAGGCGACAGAGGGGAGGAGGGGGGAAGGGGAACACCCCTCAAAGAACGGGGTGCGGGGGTCGCCACGAGAGGTGCCTACAGCGACGATGCTCGCCTCAGCTGCAAGCAGTTCCTTCTCGAGGAGGGCAACAGTGAGCTCAGTGGGGGAGCGAGAGAGGAAGTGGTCCCTGACTGCGCGCAGAGAGTCAGGGAGGCGGGTGACGATGTGGTAGAGAGTGATCCAGAGCGGGGGGGGGGTTGCTAGTGAGAAACTCGGCAGGCATAGCAGCGCGAAAGCGGGCCTCACTAGTCTTAAGGTGGGTGATGAGGTCTGCGACAGTGTGAAAGGAGGCTAGGTCGGGGAACAGGTAGGGGAGAGTGAGGCGGCCTAGCGTGGCAGAAGCGGGTGAGGAGTAGCGGGCAACTACAGCGGTGTAGAGGTCCTTAGCAGTCTTGCACTGGCCGAAGTGCTCGCGCTCGTCTAGCGGCAGGGAGTTGCGAATAGCAAAGCGAGCGTGCGCATCACGGGTCTGCCACTGGGAACGCAGAGTGCTGTCAGCAGACGAGTCAGGGGCAGTGGCATGGCCTAGGGCATGGTCGTACAGTGAGATATCTTCCTTGGCAGTGAGCTGTAGGAACAGGTGCAGGTCATCTAGCCAGGTTTCGAACTTCACTGGGCGGCCCTCGGCATCGAAAGCTAGAACGGGAGGACTAGCCATAGTGACAGTAGCAGTAGTAGGAGAAACAGTAGCGGTAGCAGTAGTAGCAGTAGGAACAAGGCCGCTGGAAAGGTGTGCGCAGGGTCAACGGGGCCGGCGTGGTGCACGAGCGGCAGTAGTAGGGAGCGCGACAGCAGGAGCTGCAGCGGTGCGCGACCGAAGGGCAGGAGCTGCGGCGCACTAGCGGTAGCGGGCGACTCACGGGCGGCGGCTGCAGAGGCGCACGGGCGGCAGCGGCTTATACGCACGGGCAGCAGCGCCGACAGCGCACGGGCGGCTGCAGCAGCGAGCGGTGCGCACGCAGCAGCGCACGGGTGGCAGCGGCGTCGGTGCACGGGCGGCAGCGGCGTCGGCGGACGGGCGGCTGCGGGCAACGGGCGTGCGGCAGCTGCGGCGGCGAGCTGCGGGCCTGCGGGGCCACGGCGGGGTGTGCGCGAGCGGGCGACGGGCGGCTGCAGCAGCGGGCGCGTCAGCGAGGCGCACAGGCAGCGCGCGGGCAGCGTGCGGGGCCGCGCGTAAAGAAAACAGCCGCGCGCGTGCGGCTAGCGGGGCGCGCGCAGCGAAATCGACCGCGCGCGGGCGGCTAGCGGGATACGCGCGCTAAAAAAAAGTCGAGTCGCGCGCGGGCGGCTGGCGGGCTGCGCGCGCGCGGTAGGTAGGAGGCGCACGAGGGCGCGTAGGCGCACGAGGCGCACGGTAGGTAGGTAGGTATGTAGGTAACGGTGGGCCCTAAGAACGGTCCTAGCGAAGGACCTGCTCTGAAACCATGTCAGAAATAACGGACTGGAATGATGGACTAGCAAGGATTGTGAGTACAAATATGAAACCCTAATGTTGTGACCCCCCTATAGGCTAACCCACTACAGCCTACACAAATACAACATGTATAATGTTTGACATTACTTTCCCAATACCTTCTGCCACGTAAGATTAGGTCGTGTTCACTTTCCACATCATGCGGTGAGTATGGCACACACTGCACGTGGAATTGGCCGCAACTGCAAAGTTGCGGACATTTTCACATCCCTGACACTTACGACAAGCGTGCCACCCGCCCCCGCCAACGTGAAATTGGCGAGGGCGCGGTGTAGCAGCCTCTCGAGTCACTAGACAGCCTCGCTGTCTAGTGACTCTGACTAGGTCCTTTGCTACTGCCTAGGTTGTTTGGTACTATGACTAGATTTGCTGGTAGGATTACAGTAGGTTGACTTTTAACAGGAAATGTTTTTTCGTCTTAGTTGTCAGACTAGAAAAAATATTCCAGCTTATAATGCAGACCACGGAAGTTTCGTCGTCCGAGCATAAGACGGGGGAATTTTTTTTCAGGGTACTGTCAGACAGCCCCAAAACCTAGCGAGAGCCCTGGGTGTGTCAGGATGTTATGCTGTGTAGGCTGTAGTGGGGCACTCAACAGTGAGTACAACCCATTTGGGGTTTGCTATTTGTACTCCACCTGCCTGGTAGTGAAACCCCTCTTCTTCTGTTATCATTCTAGCTTCTAGTTCTGGAAAAAGAATCAACACGTTGTGATATCCTGGCGCTAATTTTTTTTTTTTTGCCTTTATTGAAATGTTACAAGTGAGATTAACATTTTGATGCTACTGTATAAAACCAATTTACCGTACCGTATGTGTATCTGTCACTATGTAAGCGCATGAGCTTAGTTCATAAACAGATACATTAATGATTATATACTCTTATTAGAATATATAATTCTTGTACTTTCCCACACTCAGCCATGGGTTTTTGCACACTATAGCAGGTGTACCGAGCAGGTGACAAAACCCCCCAAAAAAATGCCTAGGAGTGTTTTCACACACCTTGACTATTCCTGTTTTCACACTCCAGCATAAATTGAAATGTCAGCCCTGGTGGTACCCCCGCAACCCCCCATAAGAGACCCCAGGGACTCTTACTAAAGGATCCTGTATACCCGTTAGAAGACTGTACACGGGAGGTGCTCTACCCTAGTCCTCTTCAAGAATCACCAAGCATCACCATTCACTGTCGTTCAGAGTGGAGTAACCGGAGTAGAAGCGAAGCGGCCATTTGTGTTCTTGAGCTCGTTGATGAGCCGGTTCCAGTTGGACGCCAGCACGCCCACAAAGTAGTCACACTCCGATGCAATGAGCAGGTTGGCAAAGCTGCTTCCCACCGTTTGCTCCAGGCCCGAGTCCCGTATGTACTTGGACATCACCTCGTTTGAGCCCTGGCGGTGAATCTTGGAGTAAAAGAATGTCCACCCGGTGAACTGAGCGGACTTCTTCACCGCACTCTGTAAGGCCCGAACAGACATGGGGGAGGAGCAGTGGAGGAGTGCAGGGTATGTTGGTGGTGTGTGAAGGGGAGCCGTTGTGTGGGAATGGGGTGAGGGGCAGTGAACATCCTTGCGAGCGTGCAAGGCAGGAGTGTGCATTGGCAAGGGAGTGCTTGTTGAAACGAGGTGCACAATTGAATGGAGCAGAAGGAATAGTGCAAGCATGAGCGTGACAGGAAGTAGGTTAGAAACGGAAGGCAAACGGCAAAGCAACGCACAGTGTGCAGTTCCCACAGCTCCCCGCCCGTTGTGACACTGGGCCTCTGGCATACTCTGCTTGCGCCCTCCATCCCTTCCACTTGGAACCATGCAGCAGTTTCACCCCCATTGCTCCTCACTCACTGCTCTCACCCTCTCCCCTCACCATCCATCTCCTCCCTTTCAGCTCACTGTGTGTGTTATCCCCCACCTCCATCTCGGTGCTGAGCCACACGTATCGCAGGAAGGGGTTGAGGCGGCGCACGCGGTTGGCGAGGAACATCGTGGAGTAGAAGGAGAAGAGATGCATCTGGGTCGCCTTGTCGCCTTGACGCAGGTGCAGGCTCACTATGGGCCGTGGAATGTACACCTCTCCCCCCACCTGCTTGTACGTCTCCAGGAATGGGTTCGCTTCCTCGCTCTTGCTGCTGTTGCCACTGCTGCCGTTTTCACTGTCACTGCTCGTGGCAGCAGCATCCCAGCTGCAGCCCTGGAAGCCATCTCCTTGCCAAGCGCTGTCCGCTGCACCACCTGGGGGCACCTCCGGCAGGGGCAGCTGGGCCAGCCCCTCAGAGGAGGCCGATGTGTTGAGAGTTCTTGATGCGTTGGAGAGAGCAGCGCGCTGCAGCATCTGCGCTTGCTCTTGCTGCGACGCCACCAGCTGCCGTGCCACCTCCATGCCATACACATGGTGGCGCTCTCGGTTGGTAAGGTGGCACATGTATGCCGTGGGCCAGCGCAGCATGAAGCGCAGCGCCTGAGACCTCCACCAGTGCACCTGGAGGGGCGGTTGGAGTGCTCCGTGGTGAGTGGTTGCCACGTGTAGGTCGCATGAGGGATGGGAGGAGATTGACGGCCGGTGGAGAGGGCGTGGAGTCAAGCAAGTTCAAAAGAGAGGAAACTAAAGGGAGTGTATGGAGTGAGGTGATGGTGCTAGTGGGGAGAGCAATCCACACAATGAAGTGCAATCAGCGACTAGTACCGCTGCATGCCAGACACAAAGGGCTGATGTGCAGAGAGCAAGTGGGCAAAACAACGAGAGGAACGAAGGAAGAGAAACCAGAACGGTTGGAACAGTGGAGGACCCAGAAGCTGCGGGCGAGAGAGAAAGCGTGTGTGAGTTGCATGAGTGAGTGAGAGAGTGTGGGAGCGAGGTGTTGAAATGAGGTTGTGTGGAGGACCTGTCTGCGAGAGGGGGTGTTAGGCGCCATGGCATCCATCAACTCGTTGGGCAGGCGCCGCTTCAGAAACACATTGCTGCCCCACACCCTGCACACGGTTACGGGGGTTGCGGCCTTGCAATTGAACTTGTTGAGCAACGAGGCAAGGAGGAATCGGACAGCGAGGAGGTGAAATATGGTGCATGGCGAGAAGCAGCGGCGGGTGGAATGGAAGGGGCAGATGATGAGAGCAATGCTGAGAACCACCACACAGCAACCCTTCTCCATCCACTTGACAACCTGCACTTTCTTCGCTCTACAGTGCTGCCTCAGTCACTGCCCTTGGGAAGCAGCAGAGCAGCGCAGCAGCACAGCACTGACCTGGGAGCTTTGCGGTGGAGGTAACGGATGACGTCAGAATTGATGTCCGCGCCCAGCCCGGTCAGTGGGGAGAACAACACTGCCGCATCGCTTGCCAAGCATGCCTCCTCATAGCACGGTACTGCTGCTTCCGCTGCTGCTTCTGCTCCTGGTGCTGCTGCCCCTGCTGTTTCTGCTCCTGGTGCTGCTGCCCCTGCTGCTTCTGCTCCTGGTGCTGCTGCCCCTGCTGCTTCTGCTCCTGGTGCTGCTGCCCCTGCTGCTTCTGCTCCTGGTGCTGCTGCCCCTGCTGCTTCTGCTCCTGGTGCTGCTGCCCCTGCTGCTTCTGCTCCTGGTGCTGCTGCCCCTGCTGCTTCTGCTCCTGGTGCTGCTGCCCCTGCTGCTTCTGCTCCTGGTGCTGCTGCCCCTGCTGCTTCTGCTCCTGGTGCTGCTGCCCCTGCTGCTTCTGCTCCTGGTGCTGCTGCCCCTGCCTCGTCTAACGCTGCCTTGCTTGCGTTGTGTGCAGCCTGCCACGCACTGTGCGCTTCCACAGCGATGGCCTCACACTCACGTGACGCCACGGGGAAGAAGTAGCAGTCTAGCGACCCCTTGGCCCCCAGACCTGTGCACGACAAGCAGTTATAGGTTGGAAGGGAACGCACAAGATGTGATGCTAACAAACCAAGGAAAGGAATGCTAACGAGCGAAAAAATCAAATCCCATACACTGATTCCACCAACCCGCAAGCTATTTTCTCTCAAGAATCCACCCACAAGCACCACTTTCTTTGGAATAAGCAAACCCCATTCTGGCACCATGCCATGCCCCCATCGCCGCGCACACTTACGCTCACAGGCAGCGTGGTCGGCATGAGCAAAGGACCCAGGCATGAGCACGAGGGTGCGGTTGAACATGATGGCGATGCTCAGCACGGCACCCAGCACGTGCAGCTGTGACCCCACGCCGTGCCCCCGCATCAACAACCACGGCACCAGCAGCAAGCGCCGCCCGCGGCAGTTGTGGCGCGGGAACTGGTGCAGCCAGATGTCCGTCTGCACGAGCCGCGTCGCCGTCAGCAGCGCTGCGTCTGGGCCTCGCACCTGGTGGAACACAGTGGAACACGGTGGGACATGGTGGGACATGGTGGGACATGGTGGGACATGGTGGGGGGGGTGGGCGGAGATGGGGATGGGTGAGTGGCCTCCGCCATGCGTTTACCATGTCATGGGACAGCAGGCGGGTGTGTGCACAGCAGGCGGGTGTATGCACAGCCGGCGGGTGTGTGCGTGGGGGGGGAGCATCACGTGTGGAAGTGCTCCCGTTGCTTACATGAAAAGCTAATCATGCTCCTCTTCTGTGATAACACCCACGGCTGTAGCAAGGCGCACTCACCCAGGGCGGCTGTGGCACATGGCTGCAGCGCGCATGGGGAACGGCCCATGCAGGGTCCTCTGAGGGGGAGGAGCGGCGCTCTGAGGCGAGGCGGAAGGCAGTGCGGCGCGCGCAGTGCTCCAGGTGCGGGGGGAACGGCACGCCTGCGGGGAGCGTGATGTTGGCAGGCGGGTCGCGGTTGCCGTCTTGCAAGGCGAACGCGGTGTCCCAGTGCTGCACGGGCGCACGAGGGGGAAGACACGAGAGTCACTACGCGCAAGGTGATGTGGTGGTGGGAGGAGACGTCATTCGCACTCGGCTGGCGCTCGAGACGATTAACGTGCCTGCTACGGACATCGACGCTCGTGCGTTTGAACGGACTCGCCATCATTTGTGACTTTGAACCGGTCATCGCGCTACCGTCGCGAATACCTGGTACAGTTCTTGAGCTTTTATCGACAGCGGGTCATCTTCTAGCGAGGCGTTGCCCAGCGCCGCCGTTGCCTTGGCCAGAAGCGCAAATAGCGCGTTCGACGTGGCTACAGCCCCCCGGTACCACTCTCGTGCCGCCTTCCGCGCGGACCGCGGGGCCGGTGGCGGGGCGGAGCGCAATGCGGGCGCGGGTGCCTGGCGTGCCACCACCATGTCGCCAGCGGTGCCTTCTCGACGCGCGGGCTCATAACAAAAACTGCCAGAAGGGGGTTGTGGTGTGCAAAACCTGACATACCCCAGAATACACCCTCATTCTCGGCCTCCGCACAATCGGGAGCAGCGTCTACAGTGCTGTCTGTTGCGACACTGTGCAAGTAACCAAACAGACTCAGGGCGCGTCCCCTCCCTCGATCGAACCTGCCCTCGATCGATCGAGGGATAGCTACAGTGTCGCAATTGACAAGCTAACCTGATTTCGAGAGAGCTTGCGAATATACAGTAACTGGTGGAAAACGATCTTGTCACTTCTGCTGATGACGATCGATGTGCCCTCGTTGCCACACCGATCTCAGCTTCAGTAGGATCGAGGGTTTTTTGCCCCTAGTATTCTCGATCCTGTCACCCTGGGCTCGAGATCGATCCGCTGTTGTCATCACCTACCAATCCCGTCCCAATCCTGCGATCGATGTGCTCGATCGGTTTTTCACAGCGATCGCGCGATCGATCGAGGGAGGGGACGCGCCCTCATCACATCAGGCTAGGTAGAAAGGGGTAACGCATGGTCAACATTTCCTAGTCGGTCAAAGTCAACACCAAGCAAGCACTCTCTAAGGATTTACAAATCCTTATTCAGGATTTACGAACGAGGTTAGATGTTGATTGCATGCTATAAAACTAGTTGCTTTGTATTGCATGTTTCATACTGAAAACTTTAATCATCTTCTACATGGTGAATTCTAAGTGCAAATCTAGAGAGCTCCTATCTTTGAGTCTAAGAGCACAAGCAAGCACATAAACGCCTCTATCTCTCTCGTTACTTGGGCGATTAACGTGTTTGAAGGGCCATGATGAAGGGCCATGTACTCGGTCTCACACGAGGACAGCCCCACCTCGTTCTGCTTCTTGCTGCGCCAGCTCACTGCACCTCCTCCAAAGAGGCACACATAGCCTCCAATGCTGGTGCCATCCTCCTTCACAGAGTTGAAGCTAGCGTCGGTGTAGCAGGTCAAGAGCATCTCCCCCTTGCTCAAATCAGCAGCACCCCGCTGCTGCCTTTGCCTCACAGCACTGTACTCCAAGCCCACTGATGCCGTTGCACTCACATAGCGGACCAACCTCTTGGCCGCTTCCAGCTGCTCATGACTGGGACGTGAAACCACACTTGCAAGCCGTGATGTTGCAAATGCAATATCAGGCCGGGTGTGATTTGCCGCGTAGTTCAGCGCCCCAACTTCCTCTCACTCTCTCCCACCACCTCCTCATCAGCACAGGGCTCCACCGTGAACCTCGAAGGCAGTGGGGTTGCTGGCTTTCCTCCATCTTGCAGCCCATACTTCTCAGCCAGCCCCTCACAGTACTTCCTCTGGTGCAACCTCAACACTCCCTTGTCAAGGTCTCTCTCCACATGCATCCCCAGGTAGTACTTCACATCTCCCATCTTCGAGCACTTGAACTGCATCTCCAGCATCTCCTCCACACGTTCAATCATTGCAGACGACTCGGAGAAAAGCAGGATGTCGTCCACATACACCAGGAGCATGAGAAACTGCTCCTTCTCTTGCAGCAGGAACAGGCTGTGATCACACTCGCTCTTCTTGAACCCCCCAGCCAGCAGTGTCTCCTCTAGCTTGTGGTACCATGCGCGAGGAGCCTGCTTCAGGCCATAGATGGCCTTCTTCAGCCTGCACACCCTGCCGCTCCCATCATCCAACCCCTCAGGCTGCAGCATGTACAGCTCCTCCAAGATGATCCCGTTGAGGAAGGCAGTAATAATGTCCATCTGCTTGATCCTCCATCCACGGTTTGCAGCCATCGACAATTGCGGAGAATTCTAGTCTATGGGAGAGCTTGACTAGCGTGGGACACACGGTCAGAGTTCTGGCAGTGATTCTCAGGAGTGAACTTAGTTGCCTTGGTAGAATTCAAGCATAGTTCCACCAGCAAAAGTTGATAGAACAAGATTATGGTACAAGCAAGGAGAACCAAATAGGAAAGACAACGAACCCTGTAGAAACGTTCCTCGACAAGCACCTGAATCTGTCGAGTCAGCAACGGCAGGTGAAACGACAAACACATGCAGATTTCACCTGAGTTGGTAGTTTCTCAGGTTTACAACGTTCATAGTTGTGCACGTTTTTACTGTTAGTAAAAACGTGTTTCAGGTTCTGTTTCCTTACTTATTCGAAATCTCCTGGGGAGTGCAATTTCCGAAATGCTCTGATTGGTCGAAATTTGTTGTTTCCTGATTGGGCGAAATTCACGCACATTGCGAATTTTGGAGCTAAGTAATTCTGGTCGACCAGAATCGCTCTGCTCGACGAAACACTTGTCGAACTAAATTCTGTCGACCACCAGTCCGTCGAACACCAATTCTGCCAATTCCGTCCATCAGAAAGGCTCGTGTTCGACACCGTTTTACTCCCGACGATGAGCTCTTCGTAGACGAGGACTTTGATCGAGCAGAGGAAACACTTCTACCTCGACCAAATAATCTCGTCGAGAAACGACTCGTCGCACACAGATAAAAGTCCCCGAAGTCGCCGATGATCATGAAACGAACACCGTTCTGTTCCGAAATTCCTGGTCGACTTCGCCCAAGCGAGGGCGGGGCCTTTTCTCTTCGACACTCCCCTGCCCAGTTTAAGCTTGGGCACCCACACTAGAGGTCCACCCAAAACCCAGAGGGATAGAGTACAAGGAGAAAATCCGTCTGCGTGCAGCCATCACATAGCACGCATGTCACCGCACCAGCCGTGCAGAAGGGCACGGCACCTACTGCTGCACCTCGTCATCCCCGTCGCCCACATCGGCCATACGCACTTCGACGATTGCGACGGAGCACCGGTTGAAAGCCGGAAAATGCAGCGCCTTCGTCAGAAAATCTGCCGGCTGCTCGGAGGTCGGGATGTACTGCAGAGCAATCTTCCCGCGCTTCACCATCTGCTGCAGCCAGGCGTAGCGTCGCTCCATGTGCTTGAGGTTGCCCTTGAGCCCCAAGCCCTCTGCGACTTTGATTATCGATTGGTTGTCCACGTACAAAACAGTCGGCTTCCTTGGGTCGAGCAGGCGGAATTCTGCAAGGAGGAAGCGCAGACGGCGAGCCTCCTTGCCGGCTTCGGTGGCCGCGACGTACTCTGATTCGGTCGACGAAAGCGTTGCGCACTTGATGCGCTGGCTCGACCACGAAACTGCGGCTCCGCCGAAGATGAAAATGTAACCACCCGTGCTCGTCCGATTC
Source organism: Closterium sp. Yama58-4 (assembly GCA_947470075.1). Taxonomy (NCBI): domain Eukaryota; kingdom Viridiplantae; phylum Streptophyta; class Zygnematophyceae; order Desmidiales; family Closteriaceae; genus Closterium; species Closterium sp. Yama58-4. The sequence goes on along the minus strand of CANIUD010000015.1, from coordinate 2,836,723 downwards.
TGCTTGTCGCCAGCGTCGTCGGCATCTGCATAGCCGACCAGACACAGCGACTCTGGTCCGCCGCCGAACTCCAGAGCGGCGTCACGAGTTTCAGCGAGGTAGTGCAGACAGCGATCGACCTCACGCCAGTGGTTGTCGCTCCGCACTGTCAGGCCGGATCCGAGCTTGCTGCAAGCGAAGGCAATGTCGGGCCTCGTCGTGGTGGCCGCGAACTGCAGCGACTCGACCTTCTGCCGATACTCTGCTTCCTCGCGCGACTGAAACTCCTCGTCGTCGAACACCAGCTCTGCGTAGGCGTCGACGGAGACCGGCGTCTTCGGCACTCGCCCGGTCTGCTCCTCGTCGATGAAGCATCTACGCAGCTTGTCGACGTAGACTTGCTGGTGAAGCCACAGCTTCCTCGCAGGACGGTCGCGCACGATTTCCAGCCCGAGATACTTCTCGACCGGGCTGATTTCGCGCAGCTCGAAGGCAGCCTCCAGCAGCTCCTTCAACTCCTTCAGCATCGCAGTGTTGCTGCTTGCAGCGAGCAGATCGTCGACGTAAACGAGCACCCAGCACGCCACTTCGTCGTTGCCGATTTTGAAGTACAGCGCCTCGTCGACCTGGCTCTTCTGCCAGTTGGCGCCAGTCAGCACCGCGTCGAGCGCCGAGTACCACAGCAGCGGACTCTGCTTCAGGCCGTACAAGCTCTTCAGTAGCTTGCAGACCCTGCCAGTTCCGTCGTTGTAGTAGTCGGGCTGGTACATGTAGAGGACGCGATCCAGCTTGCTCTGCAGAAACGCGTTTTTCATGTCCAGCTGCATCAGGTGCAGTTCGAGGACTGCTACGATGCTCAGGAAGATCCGCAGAGTTATGTAGCTGCTCAGGAAGATCCGCAGAGTTATGTAGCTTCCCACTGTCGCGTATGTCTCGTCGTAGTCTGCGCCGTAGACCTGCGTGAAACCTTTCACCACCGGGCGGGCCTTCTCGCGGGCGACCGTGTCGTCGACGTGGTACTTCGTCGTGAGCACCCAGCGGTTCTTCATGATGTTGACACCGCGCGGACGCTCGACCAGCTCCCACGTTCCGTTGGAGATAAGACTCTTGATCTCCTTGTCCATGGCCGATTTCACCGCCTTGCCTTTCCAGCTCGCCAACGCCTCCTTCACCGTCATGTTGGCGATGTCCCAGCGATGCTCTGGGCCAGCATGCATGTCGGGGTCGAGTTCGGGTAGATGCACGTCGGCCTCTGCATCGTCGAGCAGAGTGCTGTAGGCCGTCGGCGGCAGACAAGCGTGGTAGCTCAGCTTCTCCGGCGGCTTGCCGATGTTGGGGCGGGTAGAACGGCCCGGTTTTTCCTTTTCGACCGCGACCTCTACCACGTCGTCGTCGTCGGACTGCTCCCCTTTTCCGCCACCGGCCTTTCCGACGACTTCCACAACGTCGTCGCTCGACGAGTCGTCGTCGAACTGCTCCCCTGTCGGCAGCTCCTCTACCGACGACTCCCCCAGGATCGGCTTCTCTGCCAATGGCTCCACTACAGCTGGCGCGTCTGCCGATGGCTCCTCTGCAGTCTGCTTCGGCGCTTCTGCCAATAGCTTCTCTGCAAGTGGCACCTCTGCCGGCGGCTTCGCTGAAGTCGGCTTCGACGCCGACGGCCCCCTGTCGTCTGCCGCGTCCCGTTGCTGACCTTCTCGGCATCACGTCGGCCACCGGCGATGTAACCGGCCGGCGCCGCAGGCGACGCACCAAGGCTCCCCTCATAGACGGCGGCGGACGAGGGCAAAACAGGAGGGAGCGGGACTTCCTCTACGTCCTCGTCATCAGGCTCGTCGACGACGGCGAGCAGAGGAGGCATCTCCGAGGAGGAATCCGGCGGCGGGGCAGACGGCGTCCTCGTCGACGCCGGCCCGTACTCTGCCTTCCACTTCTCCATCGACAGGTTTTCGTAGAAGATCGCTTCGACCGTCGTGACGACTTTGTTGGCAGTCAGGTCAAGCACCTCCCAGCCCTTGCTCTATAGCGACACGCCGAGGTGGAGACCCCAACGAGCCTTCGGCGCCAGCTTCCCGCCGCGCTGCTGCTCGGGGACCATGAACTGCACCATGCAGCCCCACACACGCGCCAGCGTCAGATCCGGCTTCTCCCTGAACAGCAGCTCGTGCAGCGTCGTCCCTTTCGGCAGATTAGCCCGTTCGAGGCAGTTGCGCACCCACACGGCCTGTCGCAGAGCGAGGTGCCACCAATGATGCTTCACGCCCATGTGCAGAAGCATCGTTCGCAATGCCTCGACCACCGTGCGCATCTCCCGCTCTGCCATTCCATTCTGCTGCGGAGTGTATGGGCACATCAGATTGTGGAGGATTCCCTTGTCCTCGACGAGGTCGGTGAATGCGCAGCCAACGAACTCTCCGCCACGGTCAGAACGCAGCTTCTTCACCGTCTTCGACGTCTGCCGCTCCACCTCCTTCAGCCATTTGTCGAAGACGACCAGCATGTCGCTCTTTTTCACAATCGGCCTCACCCACACGTAGCGAGTCTTCCTATCTTTCAGCAAAAGAAAGTAGAGGCTGCCATCGGTGGCGGCCACCCGAAACAATCCACAGAGATCGATGTGCACCACATCGAGCACGTTCTCGGCGTCCGATCCTTGGTCGGGGAAGGTGTGCCGTGCGAGCTTGCCGCCGACGTAGGAGGTACACGGCAGATCATCTGCGGTCGACTTCTTGATGTCCAGACCGGCGGCAACCTCGTGTTTTGCCGAGCTCTTGATCGTGTCGACGCCGACGTGCGCAAGCCGTGCGTGCAACATGTCCGGGGTCAACTTCGTCGCCGACGCGATCGTCCGCAGAGCCACAACCTCCGTCGAAGTCGTTGTCGACTTCGTCGAGCAGGGGCGTAGGTCGGTGCAGAGAATTCTGCCGGAGTAGCGTGCTCGACCAAGGACATCGCCGGCAGAAGACACCAGCAGCATCTCTCCGCCGTCGTCCTGCAGCTTCACGCCGTTCTCCTTGAGCTGGCCAGCAGACAGCAGGTTCGCGTGCACACCCGGAACATAGAGTACGTCGGGGATGAGGACCTGCTTCCCGGCCTCCCCTTGCAGAGCAACGGTGCCTCTACCTTCGATGCTCTGAAGTGCCCTGTTGAAGCCGCGGACGTGGCGAACGTCACCGCTTGGCTGCATGTCGACGAAGGCCTCCTTCGTCCCCATCAGATGGTGGGAGCAGCCGCTGTCGAGCAACACAATAGTCGGATTGGCCTGCACAGCAGCAGCGACCGCCTTGAAGTCTTCGCCAGCCTCCAGCGCCTGCAAGATCGTCAGCTCTACCGCACTGACCATCGAGCACGAAGCCTCCTCGCCACGAGCATTGCCGCCAGAAGAGTCGGCATCCTTCGTCGAAGAGGTCTTCGACGGCTGCTTCTCCTTTCGTGGCTGGTTGTCCCGACGACGACGGCCACCTTCTTCTTTTCTGCGGTTGGCATCCCAGTCGTCGTCAGACTCGTCTCGGTCGGGGCAATCATATGAGAGGTGGTCGGGAGCATCGCAGATGTAGCAACGGCGGCCTTCTCGACGCGAGCCACTGCTGCCGCGATTTCCACCTTTCGCCGTCTTCCCGCGGTCGGCAGCTTCCGTCGATTTCGCGTTCGATGCCTTCCCACCACCGCCTCCGGCAGACTTCCCACGCTGCCCCTGTCGCCGGGGCGACGTAGTTGGCCTGCGGAAGCAGCTCTGCAGAGCGCTCAGACTCCTGCATAAACTCGTCCTGGATGATGTGGCTCGAATGCGAGTCTTCGTTCAGAGTCTCGCGCGTGCCGGGAATTGTAAGCATCCGGCGCATTAAATTGTAGCCCGAGGGAGGCCGCTGATGACATGAGTGGCATACGACGCCACCGAGTAGTCGACGCCGGCCATCCGCAGATCAGCCAAGACTCGCTGCGCTCGATTGCAGTACTCGGTCGCCGATTCCTGCTCCCCCATCCGAATGTTGGTCAACTTCTTCTCCTGTTGACTGATGTAGAGGTCGTCGGTCGCTTTGTAGGTGCGCATGATGTACTGCCATGCTTGGTAGCCAGCATCCACCTGTTGTCTGCACGACGTCAATGCGACCTGCACCAGAGGCGAACAACACCTCGAAAATGACCATACAGGTCAGAAGGTGAGCAGCGCGAAATTCCGCCCAGAGTTCAGAGTCGTCTGCGTCCGGCGTCGCAACATTGCCGTCGACGAACTTCTTCAAACTGGCGATCTTCAGCTGCAGTTCAATGGATTCGATCCATGTGATTAAGTCGTGGCGTCCTTCGAGCGGCTTCGGCACAGCGATCTTGTCCGGCGAAAATTTGAAGTAGCCATACGCCGGCGCAATGCCTCCGTCTCGACTAGCGGACGCATGAGTCGCCGAAATTGGCCTGACTCCACTCCGCCGAGGAGATTGACGACGACCATCGATGTTGCCGTTCGAGTTGCCTCCAGTCACAGATGATCGCGGCACTTGCGCCTGCATTCCGCCAATGCTGACTTCGGCGGGTCGAATTACTCTGCGAACCACGGGCTGGGGGATGCTCACGCGCCCACTGCACACGGGTTCCAAGGAGCAGAATCTCCAAGTCCGCCTCGCCGTATCCGCCAGCCTCGTGGCGTGCCCAAACACCATCCAACCGCGCCTGCAGAGTATCTTCTACTCTTGCTGCGACCTCCTGGTCATCCATGGCGGTCTAGACGGCAGCCGGCCTACAACTTAGGTACTGAACGCAGAAGTCGGCTATCTGAATATTCTAACGCGGGGCCGTCCACGCTCACCGCACCATGCAGAGAATTCTAGTCTATGGGAGAGCTTGACTAGCGTGGGACACGTGGTCAGAGTTCTGGCAGTGATTCTCAGGAGTGAACTTAGTTGCCTTGGTAGAATTCAAGCATAGTTACAGTAGCAAAAGTTGATTGAACAAGATTATGGTACAAGCAAGGAGAACCAAATAGGAAAGACAACGAACCCTGTAGAAACGTTCCTCGACAAGCACCTGAATCTGTCGAGTCAGCAACGGCAGGTGAAACGACAAACACATGCAGATTTCACCTGAGTTGGTAGTTTCTCAGGTTTACAACGTTCATAGTTGTGCACGTTTTTACTGTTAGTAAAAACGTGTTTCAGGTTCAGTTTCCTTACTGATTCGAAATCTCCTGGGGAGTACAATTTCCGAAATGCTCTGATTGGTCGAAATTTGTTGTTTCGTGATTGGGCGAAATTCGCGCACATTGCGAATTTCAGAACTAAGAAATTCTGGTCGACCAGAATCGCTCTGCTCGACGAAACACTCGTCGAACTAAATTCTGTCGACCACCAATCCTTCGAACACCAATTCTGCCAATTCCGTCCATCAGAAAGGCTCGTCTTTGACACCGTTTTACTCTCGACGATGAGCTCTTCGTAGACGAGGACTTTGATCGAGCAGAGGAAACACTTCTACCTCGACCAAATAATCTCGTCGACAAACGACTCGTCGCACACAGATAAAAGTCCCCGAAGTCGCCGATGACCACGAAACGAACACCGTTCTGTTCCGAAATTCCTGGTCGACTTCGCCCAAGCGAGGGCGGGACCTTTTTCTCTTCGACAACAATATCATCCTTAGTGTAGTCCCTTTTCCCACAGGAGCAAAGAGCTCGTTGAAATCCTTCCCCTTTGTCTTCTGGAATCCTTTAGCCACAAGCCTTGACTTGTAGCGGGTCAGCTCCCCATCAGGTCCGTACTTGTGCCTGAAAATCAGCTTGGAAGAAATGGCCTTCTTCCCAGGTGGCAGCTCACACAACTCCCACGTCTCATTCTCAAGCAGTAAGTCGTACTCCTCCTTCACACTCTGCTTCCACTTCTCAGCATCGGGCCCACTCAAGGCCTCGGTAAGTGTCTTGGGCTCAGGGACGGCTGCCCAGTAGCAGTGCGCTATCTCCTCCTCATCACACTGCTCAGCCACACTCCCAGCCCTTACCACCTTTGGCTTCCCAAAGCTCGGATAGGTCAGCCGGTTAGGAGGGCGCACATCCCTCCTAGGACGGTCAGCCGAACGTGCGGCACCTTGTGGAGCACCTTGTTGTTGCTGCTGCTGCTGCTGCTGCTCCTCCACCTCAGGTTCTCCCCCATCCTCAGTCACCCCAGAGATCTCCTCCTCTGAGACAATGACCTGCACTTGCCTCGAATGCCGCTGCACCTCATCAGGTTCAATAATCAGCGGTGTAGTAGGAAGCTTCTGCTGCTGCTGCTTCCACTCCTTGTAGTACAAGGACTCGAGGAACTTCACATCCCTCGACACAGTCAGCTGCTGGCTGGTCAAGTCCCATATCAACCAGCCCTTGTGATCCTTGGCAAGCCCCAAGTGCACACCCCATCTCCCAGAAGCTTCCAGCTTTCCCCTCTTCTCCTTCGGCACATGAAACACCACCATGCAGCCGTAGGCTCTCAGCATGTTGACTGCTGGTGCATCCCCATACCACTTGGTGTAGGGGATCCACTGCTTGTCCCCCACAGTCGCCAGCACCCTGTTCTTCACAAGAGCGACCTGCCTCAGTGCAGTCACCCAAAACGGATCCGGCAGCCCTGCACGCCCAAGGAGAGTGCGAGCACCTTCCTGCAGGGTCCGGTTGAACCGCTCAGCCACGCCGTTCTGCTGAGGGTTGTAGGGCACTGTGAGCTGATGCTGAATGCCCTTCTTCTTCAGCACCGCCTCAAAATCAGCACCAATGAACTCTCCTCCATTGTCGGTGCGGATCACCTTCACCTTGTGTCCGCTCTCCCTTTGAGCTCTCGGCATCCACTCCTTGAGAACAGCCGCTGCCACGTCCCCCTTAGTCTTCGGAGGGTAGACCCACACCGCACGCGTGTGGTCGTCCACGATGGTCAAGAAGTAGCGGCTGCCCGAGAGAGAAAGGGCCCTCGTGGGGCCCACCACATCCATGTGCACAAGCGCGAGTGGTGCCTTGGCTGGTCCTGTGCTGCTGTTGAAAGGAAATTTTGTGAACTTGGTCTCAAGGCATGTAGGGCAGCTCCCAATCTCCTTTGCTGCCCCCTTTACCTCCAATCCCTTCAAGCTCCTATCCTTCACCATCTTTTGCAGCATCGGAATGTTGATGTGGCACAACCTCTCGTGCCACGTCTCCCAATCGGCCTCACCACTCCCAGATGAAGCCTTTGCCCATGCAGCTGTCGCATCCACACCAGCAAGCACCTCACCATGTGATTGCTGTGGACGCTGCACCTTCTTGACTGCATCCAGGGCCCCATCAGTTGGTGCAGTCTCCTCTCCTCCCGCAGTTGCTTTAGCCGCTGCCGCTGCCTTTGCCGTTCCAATTCCAAGGGATGATGGGCAGCTGCCACAAGTCCTTGATGCAGCTGCTCTTCTCGTCCAAGTCCCACAGCAGCAACTTCCCAAGCTTCGCGCGGCCAAACGTAACCTTTGCCTTGCTTTTCTGCAGCCGGCGCACAGAGAGAAGGTTAGCGGATAAACCTTCAACTAGCAGGACATTCCCAAGTCCCACAAGTCCCCCAGCCCAGGGTCAGCTTTACCTTGTGCACCATCACCTTGTGCACCTGAACCTTGCACAGCACCACCTCGTGTGCGGTCACCACTTGGCCATCCCTCAGGCCGGCTGAAACACTTGAACCACGGGTGTCCAGCCTTCTTGCAGTACCAGCACGCACCCTCCATTCGAGTGCTCCCCCTGCCACCAGAGCTCCCATGCCCCTCGTTGTAGTCACCTCGGCCTCTCCCTCTGCCAAAGCCTCTCCCGCGGCCTCGGCCTCTCCCACCCCCTCTTCCTCTGCTGCCTCCTGCAGCTCCATACCCCTCAGCAGTTTTGTTGGCAGCACCACCTCCCACGTGGCGCCTGCGGAAGTCCTCCTGCAGGATCTGCTGCCGTAGCCACTCAGGCGATTAGTTGTCCTGCTGAACGTTGAGGGTTGTCCCATGAGGTTGTCCCATGAGTTGTCGAGCACCGAGATGATCTTGATGCACTGCTGCATCTCCGAAACCTTGCTGCCCGCCGCTGCCATCCTTGCATAGGTGTCCTTGATCTTGTCAAGGACCGGCTTCACATCATCTCCCGGTCGCATGGAGAGGGCCGCCAGCTCCTTCTCCAACACAATCACCATCGGCAGCGTGTTGGGCTGAACCACATCGCGCAGTAGTTTCCACGCCTTCGGTCCCGAGTCATCGAGCTCCACCAAATCCTTGATGTGCTCAAACATGTCGTTGTTGACGGACTGTAGAATCAGGTCGTACAGCACCGCGCTCCGCTCAATCCATCGATCCCGAGCATCTCCTTCCTCGGGCATCTTCTCTTCTCCCATCGCAAGTTTCAGCAGCTTGTAGCGCTTGAAAGCGCTCCTCATCCGCCCACTCCATTCCTCGTAGTTGGAGCCATCCAACGCCTCAATCTTGGATGGTGGCAGCTCACTCTTCTTGTCAGCTGCATCTCCACTCCCTTGACTCATCTCCTCTGCTCCCAATCACAGGTTTCAGCTCCCCCTTCACTGGTCACAATGTAGATGCACGAAAACTTTTCACAAGTGTCGGCGCCAACGAAATTTCGGCAGAGTTTCCCTTAGCGGAAGTCACTCCCAACCTCCAGAGCTCCACTTAGGCATGCCCACAGGCCATGGTGGGTCAAAGAGGTTCTTCACACTTCAGTAGACTCCCCACAAAGTCCTTAATCAGCTCAGATACCACTTATTATAGACTAAGGACTGAGTCTATGAAGAATAGGGGCCGAAATATCTCAAAATCGAGATTTCTGGACAGAAATGTCGACTTCACAAGAAACGTCGTCGACAAAAACTTCACAGTGAAAACTTCACCAATTTCAGTTATGTTGTAGCTCTAGACCATGGCTACAACTCCCAATTTGAATCGCACCGAAAGGTGAAGTGAAGCTTGAGTTATAAATTTTGGCGCACTAGGGGGTATGCTGCCACAGAAACTTCAACTCACTCACAATAGTTTTACAAGTTCTCACACAAGAATGAGTAGCACTAAACCAGGTGGAAGGGAAGAGGAGGATGAGAGGGGAGTTCCAAAGAGAGTCCCCAACCAAGGAAACCCCATGCCACACAATTTCCCTCTTAATAGGCAACCCAAATTTCACCCTTGTCACTTTCCCAACCTCCACAATCCACCTCAACCCAACTTGGCCACACTTGCCAACCTGGTTTGGCTTCACCCAACCACTTGGCAGCATCTACAGTGATGGGTACAAATTTCCCAACCCCCAAATTTCTATACCCCATAATGAGTCATTCCCACAACTTCCCATAGTCGCCACAACCGAAGTACAGAAAGCATACGAACTCCAACGTTCGTAACTTTCTTGTTCTTGCTCCGATCGCGACGATTCTTGGTTCGTCGGAAAGCTCTCGAGCAGAGGAGTCATTTCAGATAAAGCCAGATCACAATCAGACACACTCAGAAAATCCAAACCGCACAGAACACAAATTCTTGCACACGCTCACACCACACATGCAACGCACGAACATATGATGGGAGGCAGACAGACGTGAATGCGAATGATAGCATCACATAACAACGTGAACAAGACTCTCCAGGGCAAGATCCTAGCCCGGAATGCGTGCTATACGGTGAAGTGGCGCGTGGGCGAATCGATGCATAAGTATGCGACTCGTGTGGATGAACTCGGGGAAACATTCATAGACCTCGGTGGAACGGTCACGGAGGAGGATTGGATTCTCACCTTGCTTTGCGGCCTTCCGGAAGAGTGGTCGACGGTGATTACGACACTCAATAGCGTGCAAGGCACTTGGATGAAGGAAATGGTGGTCGGCCGGCTTCTCCATGAGGAATCACGTCACCGACAATTCGCTAATGAGAGCGTGGAGACCGCCATGTACTCCGGAGGGAGTTCCGGAAAGATGTCCAAGTGGAGCAAGGGTGCGACAAATGAATCGTCCGGTGGGAGCGAGCATCGCGGCAAGTGTCACTATTGCCGCAAACCGGGACATTTTTGGCGTGAGTGTCGGAAGCGCCCGAGCGATTGGACTCCATCGAAGGCGCGGAACCAAGAGGGCAACGCGCACACGGCATCCGGCGAGGCGGATGATACAAGGGAGTCGATCGTGTTATTGGCCGGTGATGGGACCAACACTCCAAGCGACGCGTGGTTCCTCGATACAGGCGCAACGCAACACATGATGCACTCGGCATCGTTCCTCACCAACGTTGGTGCACCGCGGGATGTTAAGCGCGTCGTCTTCGGGAACAACAAGTCGCTACCCGTAGTTGGAGTTGGGAGTACGCGTCTCATCGTTGATGGCGGACCGGTTGACATCACGAACGTGCTTCACGTTCCGGGATTGAAGGTGAATCTACTCTCCGTCACTCAACTCGCAAAGAAGGACGTGAAGTTCACCATCGATGGCGCGACGATGAACCTCTTTTGGAAGGGGAAGCAATTCGCACAAGGCGTTCTCAACGGAGAACTCTACCAACTCAAGACGCACCTGGGAGCGGCTTCATCCAACGTGGCGCAAGGTTCCAAGGCGACTCTCAAGGCGTGGCATAAACGACTTGCTCACGCCAATTACGACTCGGTCAAGGAGTTGGCCAACAAAGGACTTGCGAAGGGAGTCGACGTGATCGCCGGCGACGACGAGAAGGGCGTGTGCGTGGCGTGTGTCGAAGGAAAAATGGCTCGCAAGCCATTTGGTAGCCGCACCTCTCCCCTCGCTAAGGACCCGCTTGCGCTTGTTCACATGGACGTGTGTGGACCGATGCGGCATGCATCAAAGGGAGGAGCGCGGTTCCTCTTGGTGATGCTCGACGACGCGACGCGGATGTGTTGGACCTGACTCTTGAAGGCTACGGGAGATGCGGCCAAGGCGATTCAAGAGTGGGCGCTCGAAGTTTGCGTCGACGACAAGAAGCGGATCAAGGTTAATCGCACGGACGGTGGCAGCGAATTCGTGAACGCGGAGCTTGAGAAATGGATGAAAATTAAGGGCATTAAGCACGCCGTCACGACACCCTACACACCCCAACAAAATGGAGCGGCAGAGCGGCTTAATCGCACATTGGTGGAAGCCGTTCGTTCTCTTCTTCAACACTCCAAGCTTGGGAGCGAGTGGTGGGGTGAGGCGAGTTCGTTAGCGACGTGGATTTATAACCGTTTGCCGGCAAAGGTGCTCCCGGGAACGACTCCGTTCGAAGCATGGACTGGAACGAAGCCAAACCTATCCCGCCTATGCACCTTCGGGTGCCTTTGCTACTACCATGTGCAGGACCCACTTTGCCACAAGTTGCAACCGAAGGCTCGTGCAGCGATCTACTTGGAAATTGCGGCGAAGGAGTGTGCGTGACGAGTGCGGGACTTGGCGGAAAAGCGTGTCGTCACATCTCGGGACGTGGTGTTCGACGAAGTCAAGTTTCCGATGAAGGAACTACCAACACCACAACCCACCGTCGTCCTTCTCGCACGAGAGGAAGATGAAGCGATCGATGTTCCACCCCAAGTGGAAAAGGAAGTCGACAATGGAGGGAGCGAGACCGAGGAGTGCGATGATGATGTCGTGGAGGTGCCACAAACCGAGGATTCATCTTCCTCCGCACCTTCTTCCCTACCATTGGCGTTGACCCGTGGGCGTCGAACACCTCGCCCCAACACGAAGTTAGCCGACTACGCTACGGTAGCCGTTGGGGAATGGGATGAGGAGCGTGCGGCATATTGCTTCGCAACCATGGGATTTGACCCCCGCACCCACAACGAGGCTTTGGCTTGTCCGGATGCACCGCTATGGAAGCAAGCAATGGAGAAGGAGCTAGCCTCGATCAAAGAGAACGACGTGTTCGAGCTCGTCGACCCGCCGAAGGGTGCCTACTTGGTGGGATGCAAGTGGGCGCTAAAGAAGAAGTTGGGAGCCGATGGGAGTGTCGAACGCTACAAGGCGCGGCTTGTAGCTCAAGGGTACACTCAACGGGAGGGGGAGCACTATAGTGAGACTTTTGCTCCCGTCGCCAAGGCTACAACTCTTCGAGTGTTGTTTGCGCTAGCGGCATCGCTTAACCTCGAGGTGGAGCAATTGGACGTTTGCACCGCCTTCCTCTACGGGCTTCTTATGGAAGAAGTCTACATGCAACAACCCCCGGGGTACGATGGCGGTAGCGGAAGGGTATGGAAGCTTAAGCGTACCCTCTACGGCTTGAAGCAAAGTCTATGCGGATGGTACAAGCGCATCGACGACTTTCTTCTTCAACACGGCTTCGCGCGTAGCGAGTGCGATAGCGCTTTGTACGTGTTGAAGGAGGGGGAGAAGCAATTGGTGCTTTTGCTCTACATCGATGACTTACTCCTCTTTTCCGACTCCAAAGACCTCATTCGGGAGGTCAAGCAACGGCTCGGGGCGGAGTTTGCTATGAGTGACTTGGGGCCGCTCAGGTACTATCTCGGGATGCATGTCGACCGTGACCGAGCCAACGGGACCATCCACCTCCACCAAGAGAAGTATGTGAAGGGGGTAGTGGAGAGCTTCGGCATGGGCAATAGCAAACCGGTGGGAACACCACTAGCTACGGGGTTCTCTTGCCTCACGGGAGAGGAAGAATCCACCCTCGAAGGGAAGCGGTTTCATTCGCTAGTGGGCTCGCTCATGTATGCCGCCGTTTCTACTCGTCCCGACCTCGCATACGCTGCTGGGGTGCTTGGACGAGTCGTGAGCAACCCTCATACCGAGCATGTGCGCGCGGGAGGACGCGTTCTACGCTACCTCCAAGGCACACCTAACTTGGGGCTCGTGTATGAAGCCGGCCCTATCGAACTCAAAGGGTATGCCGACTCGGACTATGCGGGAGATCCGAGCACGCGCAAGAGTACCTCCGGGTACGTCTTCACCTTGCTTGGGGCAGCCGTGAGTTGGCAAAGCAAGAAGCAACCAACCGTGGCTCTAAGCTCAACGGAAGCGGAGTATATGGCACTCACTCAAGGTGCCATGGAGGCGATATGGCTACGGCATGTTCTAGCGGAGCTTGGGCATCCTCAAACGAACCCAACTCCTCTCTTTTGTGACAACCAAGCCGCCATAAGCCTCTCTCACAACGCCGTCCTTCACGGGCGAACCAAGCATATCGAAGTGAAGCATCACTTCATTCGTGAGGCGGTTGAGAAGGGTGAGGTCAAACTCACTTATGTAAGCACCAAAGCTCAACCCGCGGACTTCCTCACCAAACCACTCCCTAAGGATTCATTCCGTGCATGCTGTGAGCGTGTTGGATTGAACTTCTAGTGGCTTGGGTGCAAGGGGGAGTGTTGGAGGTTGAGTGTGGGGGGAGGTTTGCCCCCAACCACCGAATGAAGCTCACGGTTGAGTGAGCTGCAGGTTTGCGTGGAGCTGAAGTTTGACCTCGGAAGACCAATCGATTCGGTGCCCCATGGCAGCACCAGAAAGTTCGGGACTTGAAGGAACATTCGAATGAGTGAAATTCGAGTGTCGAATTTCACCCCTTCGAAATGTTACGAGAACATTCGCGAAGTGTAGCAATGCGATGTTACGAACGCGGTTCGATGTTGATTGCATGCTATAAAACTAGTTGCTTTGTATTGCATGTTTTATACTGAAAACTTGAATCATCTTCTACGTGGTGAATTCTAAGTACAAATCCAGAGAGCTCCTATCTTTGAGTCTAGGAGCACAAGCAAGCACATAAACGCCAATATCTCTCTCGTTGCTTGGGCGATTAGCGTGTTTGACGGCTCGTTGGAAAGCCAATAGTGTGCTCTATCGTTTAGTACAACTCCAAGTTCCTGAAAAGTAGATGAGAGTCCTCTACATCAGTTTCAGTACAGGACTTCCTTATTTAGGAGGTGGGAGAGTGTAACAATTTACAAATCCTTACTGAGGCACTCGTTAGCGAGGCCACCCCGAGGGCCACGCGACCCAACCGGTTCGGCCTACAATTTCGCATCCAAACCTCACCGAGCCGCCTCCACACCAACCAATCGCGACACTTCGCGAGCCAACCTTCCCCATCTCCCCGCCTAGCTAGGTTTTCCCCTATTTAGGCCTCGCTACTTTCATTGTATGGGCATTCTGTAATCCCCATTCTCGTTATTCGATATTCTGCGCACTCTGACAAGTTCATTCATAACACATTGCCAAGTCGGGAGTCGTGTTTGTGCATTTACACTAGAGAGTTTTGCTCAATCCCGCGTAATCGTGGTTCGTTTTATTATCGCCACGTGGCATGCCTTCGATCACGAGAACCGCAATCGGTTTTATTGTTACCACAAAGTTCAAGAGAAATTTAGAAAAGTTTTGTACTGCGCTGCCCGCGGGCAAAAACAAAAGCCATTTGGGCCTGGCATGCGTTAGGGAGGCATCAATTCTTAACACCTTGCCTCTAGGTTTTTAGGGTTGATGCAACCCTAACGCATCCCATGCCCGAATGGGTTTTATTTTGGCCCGCGGGCAGGGCAGTGCATGTGATCAACTAGGCTTAACTAGATTTCTCTTAAATTTTGTGGGAAAAAAAAAAACAAATCGCGGTTTTCGCGATCATAAGCATGCCACGTGGCGAAAATAAAACGAACCGCGAAATCGCAGGTTTGAGCAAAACTATCACACGATGTGTGTGAACCATTCTAGGCGCGCTACAGTCACACAATGCGTTCGGTGCATGTGGCGAATGTCGGTGTGGCGAGAATGAGGGTGTAACCACCACTGGTGTTCTCTAGGCACGAGCGGAGGCAGGGCGAGGAGAAATGGGTAGCTTCATCCCTCTCCGCTTTTTGGTACGACACCACGGTCAGCCTGTAAAACCATGCCGAGTGTAAGGAAAATTCATTTTCTTTACACCTCATCCCTGCTTAGTGTGTACATTACTATTCCCGCCACACTGTGCACCGTTACCACTCGCGACACTCGCCTCAGCCATTTTCCCGCCACCTCGCCTGTCGCAACCCAACCTCACGACTCGGCTGGTAACCTGCGCTACGGGCCTCTGATTCGACAATTACCGACCTCACTACCAACCTCAGTCACAAGCCCGTCGCGCACCTCCCACAGTTCGTACCGTTACCATTGTGGGACTTCGCTATAACTCTCGCTAATTTCTTCGCCATGTTTTCCCTTTTTTCTTCGATAGTGCAATTCTCGCTTGCTCGCTCCATTGCACTCGTAACACTTGGTATTCAGAGCCTACGATCTCTTCTAGGACTGTACCCACACCTTCGCTTCCCCACTATCTCATTTTTTGGAGGGGGCAGCGTCTCTCAGCGAACAAGCACCGCCGCTCGAAGTGCTCTCTCGTAAGCACGTGCGGCCACGACCGAGGCTTCCGCTGAGCTCGCCCAACACCTCCGCCATGGCCGAATTCAACGTTGCCCCACTGACTCAGGAACAACTCGACCGCCTTGTGAGCCAGCTTGAAATCGTGACGCTCGAAATCGCGACGCTCACGGCGGAACTCTCTGCCCGACGGCAATCTTCGACGAATGCACCCGCACCAACGCAGATGCCTGAAAAAGCACCTGCACAAACGGACGAACGTATTGTCATCTTGTCCGGCACACAGTCACAGCACGACAGCGTGGGACAGCGCTCTTGCGGAGCTAGTGATGGCGCCGCCCAGTCTATGCCTGGCATGGCGAGAACCAGGGCCGTTCTGACTGTGAACACGCCTCACGAGGCTCGTCGTCACGTCGGATTTGCGGCGTCCGTGGGCAACGAAGAAATTCACGAGCCAATGCCGCTTAAACAGCAACGCCCGCCCTGCTTCAATCCTGGCCAACGCGGAGGTCCGACGGTTCAATCGTGGGTCTTCACGATGAACGTCCTCTTCGACGCGAACTACGTCATCTCGGACGCAGTGGAGATCAGATACGCGGTTTCGCTGTTACGGGGCCCCGCCATGGACTGGTGGCGAGTTATCGTAACTTCGCCACGCGCCTACGAATCACCGTCGCAAGAGGAAGAGCCCATGGGGCCGGCCGTTACCTGGAGTTTGTTTTGCGAAACAGCCCAGTATAGCACGTGGGATGCGTGGTGCGCGAGGCTTTGAGTGCGCTTCAAGCCGATTGCGTCTTCAATTTCGGCGCATCAGAAACTGCGCACTTGGCGGTGGCTTGGGTCGGTTCAAGACTATACCAGCAGTTTTCTCGCTCTGTGAGAGCAGGTCGGCTAAATGCATGAGGCGGAGCGGGTGGACCGTAACGTCGGCGGGCTGAAGTTGGACATTTCGCACGAGCTCATGCTTCGCAGGCTATCTAATTTAACGAAATTATCGCGCTCGCCGAGAAAATCGACAGTCTGGGCCGTCTGAGACCGAGCTCCTACTACTGACATCGCCCTCGGGGACCGACCGAACACGCCACAGTACACGCCGTTGTGGCGAACGTAGCTGCTCCGCCATTCAAGGGGTGCTGCTTTGCTTGCAATAGGCCGGGACATCGCAGAGGAGCTAAGGCGCCGAGGAGCAGAGCAGGGGAGGGAGTCTTAGAGGCAGAGAAACGCTAGCAGTCAGTAGAAATCGGGCAAACTACTGACGAGACTATCTGCTCGGCCAACCTCACCGACCCTCACAGAGTCACGGTATCGATTCATGCTATCATCGATCGGGCTCGGATGAATAAGGAGGGTACAATGACGGATTGCCCAATACTGATCCACGGAAAAATAAATACATTGCAGCAGTAAAGAATTTAATAGACGGCTTAGTCAATACCGCGATCGCACGGAAGCTGCAGCTGACACTTAGCCGCTGCTTACTAGAGATAGATGCATGCTTAGTTGACGGCACGCCTCTGGCCATACGGGAGAAAGTGGAGAAAGTGAAAGTCCGCTGCGGAGGGGACATTGGGTTTACACAGGAAATGCTCGCGACGACACTGGATGGGCACGACATTTTACTGGGACGTGATTGGCTGCGACGCTACAACCCGCGAATTGACTGGACGACGGGTAGCTGCACTGTGCGAAGTAGCGGTAACTGGGTTGAGCTACCTCGCTGGCAGTCGCCTGAGTCTTCAACGGTCCACGTCAACGCCATAGTGATGAAATGGGCTGTCGCCGCTGGAGCTGACATATACGCAGTGGATATCGCAGTGGTGAGGGAAGCAGAGGCGCCGAGTGATTTTCAGAAAATTCTAGCAGCTGTACCGCCTGAACTAAAGGAACTGTTGAAACGGTACTCGGGGATTTTCCCGGATGACTTACCGGAGGGACTGCCACCTCAGCGGGCACACGATCACGAAATAGAATTAAAAACGGGGGGCACAGCCAACTGTACAGCGACAGTTCAGACTGACACAGCCGGAGCTCGAGGAATTGAGGAAGCAGTTAGATTACCTGTTAGAGAAAAATTTCATCCGACCGAGCTCGTCACCGTTCGCCGCACCGATACTGTTCACACCGAAAAAAGACGGAGGTTTTTGCATGTTCATTGACTACCGAGCACTTAACCGAGTTGCCATCAAGTCACGATACCCGATTCCATGCGCTGACGAACTGATAGACCAACTGCAAACAGCCCGAGTGTTTTCGAAGATTGACTTACGGGGGGGTGACCATCAGATTAGAGTCGAACCGTCCGATTGCGCCAATACAGCATTTCAAACTAGGTACGGGTAATTCGAGTACACCGTCATGCCTTTTAGACTGACCAACGCCCCAGCAACTTTTCAGATGACCATGAACAAGGTGTTTAGACCGCAGTTAGATAAGTACGTGATAGTTCACCTCGACAATATTTTAGTTTATAGTCGCGACAAGAAGCAGCACTTACGGGCTTGGAAGCAGTGATTAAGGTTTTAGACGACCACTGACCAAGGGTTCAAAGTGTGAGTTTTTTCAGGACCGGTTAGAATTTATGGGGCACATAATTTCAGAGGCTGGGGTTGAAATTGACCCAAAGAAGCTGGACACATTCAAAACGTGGCGCCCCCCGACAAAAATTACGGAGCTGCTTGGTTTTCTTTTGGGTTTGTTAATTACGTCCGTCGGTTCGTCTCCGACATGGCACGCTTAACAGCCCCACTGATGGATTTTCTGCGGAAGGGAGTGGCATTTACGTGGGGGGAGAAAGAGCATGCTGCCTTCTCTGCCCTGAAAAATGTTCTCTGCCCACCGCCCACACTACGCATTGCCGACCCCCACCGTCCGTTCGAAGTCGCCACTGACGCAAGCGACATCGCCATCGGAGCCGTACCGTTACAGGACTTCGGCAATGGCCTACAGCCAATCGTGTTCGAGTCACGAAAACTGCATCCGCCCGAGAAGAAGTACCCGATACGACCGCAAAATGCTCGCGATCGTGCACGCATTCGAAGTGTGGCGCTGTTACTTGACCGTCGCAGACGTGATAGTACAGACAGACCATAAATCTCTACAGTACCTTCGCGCACAACCCCACCTCAACCCACGACAGATCCGCTGGCTCGAGTTCTCTGAGTCAAACTTTCACTACACGGTCACCTACAAAAAAGGGGCTTCGACTATCGCCGACGCACTGACCCGCCCCACTGCCCAAATACTCACCGTACTACTCACCCAGACCAGCCCGCTACTGACAGGACTATTTACCCATGGATATCAAACAGACCCATTTTTAACAGGTGGAAAATCGCAGCAGCAAAGGGGGTTTACTACGTAAAAGCCGGCACCGATCGCATCTGGGTACCGGACTACACGTTATTAAGGGAGCTGTTGCTACAAGAGACACACGACGGTGTTACCTCAGGTCATTTTGGGGTAGAAAATGTTGTGTGATGCTATCATTTGTATGCATTCACGTCTGTCTGCCTCCCATCATATGTTCGTGCGTTGCATGCGTGGTGTGAGCGTGTGCAAGAATTTGTGTTTGGTGTGGTTTGGATTTTATGAGTGTGTGAGAATGTTATTTTACTTGAGCTGATATCTGAAATGACTCCGCCGCTCAAGAGATTCCCGTCGAACCAAGAATTGTCAGAATGAACAGGCAGGAATGAGGAACTAGAAAGGATGGTGAGTACAAATATGAAACCCTAATGTTGTGACCCCCCTATAGGCTAACCCACTACAGCCTACACAAACACAACATATATAATGTTTGACACACCCCCATAGGCAAAGTGGGGGAGACCTAGGGGTCACAAGACCAGTCAAGGCAAAGCAAGGCAACAACAAGCTCGGGGTGGATCTCAAGGATACCACACAAATTCCGAGCACAAGCTAGTGGTCACAAGACCAGTTCACATGCAAGTTTATAACAGAGCATGAGATACAGTGATCACAACCTAGCAACAGTAAACATGCAGGTAGATATATATATAGTGATCACAGTACAAGCAAGGTCAAGAGGTAAGTAAGTGAGGTCCAGTAGGCACAAGGCCTAGCAGAGTGCAGAAGCGCTGATGGTCACAAGGCGGAAGCGCCTTGGTGAACACATCAGCAAGGTTGGCCTCAGTGGCCACGTAACGCAGACAAAGCTGACTGCGCTGCTGCAGCTCTCGAGCAAGGAAGTACCGCAGGGCGATGTGCTTCGTTCTGTGCTCCAGTCTGTGCTCCTCACACAAGGCAATGGCAGCCTGGTTGTCGACGTACAGCACTGGAGGAGAACGAGGCTGCTCACCCAAGTCGGTCAGCAGGTAAGTCAGCCAGCGTAGCTCCTGGGCAGCCATGGCTGTGGCGTAGATCTCAGCCTCACAACTGGAGCTGAGAACAGAAGAAGAGCGTGTAGAACGCCAAGAAACTGAGCCGGAGCCAAGGCTGAAGGTGTAACCCTGAGACGACCGCTGAGTAGCCTGGTCGTCTGCCCAAGAAGCGTCTGAGTGCCCTGTGAGAACAACTCGGTCTCGCCCTCCAAGCACAAGCCCCATGCCCGACGTACTGCACAAGTAGCGCAACACCCTCTTAGCGGCATCCATGTGCTCCTTCCTGTGACGGCCAGGAGCGACATAGCGTGCAAGGATGCTAAGAGGGTATGCAAGGTCAGGTCGAGTGCAGGTCATCAGGTACATGAGGCAGCCCACAAGCTCTGGATACGGGCCACTCGGCTCTACGGACTCATCCGAAGGCAGAGCTGAGAGCGAGTGACCGGTAGGCAGAGGAGTGGACTGAGGCGAGGAGTACGTGAAGCGGAAGCGCTGAAGGATCTGCTGCACCATGTGTGACTGAGTCAAGGTGATGGTGCGCCGTGCTCTGTCCCGGGTGATCCGCAAGCCAAGATAGCTTGTCAGTTCACCCAGGTCTGTGCACGTGTGTCTCCTCTGCAGCTCCGACTTCACGTGGGCGAGTGCCGCGGTGTCAGCAGTGGCAAAGACCAAGTCGTCGACGTACACGAGGATGTAGAAGGGCGGCAGTGAGGTGTCTGTGCGTAGAAACAGTGACAGGTCAGCAGTAGAGGGCGCGAACCCAAGAGCCGCAAGTGTCGTCCTCAGTGTGTCGTGCCACTCACGCGGTGCCTGGCGAAGACCGTAGACCGGCCGCTGAAGCCTCCACTGGGTACCAGGAGGAACCGACCCAGTGAAGCCAGGAGGGCGGCGCAGCCAGATCTCCTCGTGCAGGCTGCCCTGCAAGAAAGCTGTGCTGAAGTCAAGTGAGTGAAGCTCGTAGTCGCGCTGAGCGGCTATGTGCAGCAGCACCCGAAGAGTGGTCATCTTCGGGGTGGGGGAGAAGGTCTGAAAGAAGTCAACTCCCTCTCGCTGACTGAAGCCTCGAGCCACGTAGCGCGCCTTGAAGACAGGAGGAGAACCCGGTGGCCGCTTCACCCTGAAAATCCACATGCCACTGACGATGTTCGCCCCAGGTGGGGGAACCTCGTCGACGTAGGTGCGTGTGGACTTCCAGGAAGCCATCTCTGCGTCCATGGCTGTCTGCCACTGAGAGGAGTAGGGACCCGCCATCGCCTCAGCGTAAGTGCGCGGGGTCGGGATGTCTGGTGCATCCGGGTCTCCCTCAGGGGCAACTAGCATGGACACGAGGTGGGGCAAAGCAGCAGCAAAGCACTGGAACTCCTCCTGTCTGTCCTCAAGGACGTCCGTGCCAAGAGCACACTCACCCCCGACGGACGGAGGACAGACAGACTCAGACTCAGCAACAAGGCTAGCGGCGTAGTCTAGACGACAGCGGGCAGCAAAGTCTATCAACTCAGCGACTAGAGCAGACGCAGCAGAGGACTCAAAGGTAGGGTCAGTGACAACAGTAGCGAGGAGACGGGTGACAGTGGGACTGGCAGCACGACGGGAGTCAGACTCCGGGTCAGGAAGAGTAGGCAGAGAGGAAGCAGGAGGAGACGGTAGCGGGACACGCTGAGGAGCAGTGGAGGGACGCAGAGTCATGTAGTGAGTGCCAGGGACAGGAGGAGGACGCTCACGTGGGACACGACGACCAGTGCGAGCAGTACGAACAGGCGACGCAGGACGAGACTCAGGCTCACGACGCTCTGTAAGACCTCCTGTGGGACCAGCGTAAGGAGAGGGAGCAGGGAGAGGCGAGGCAGGCGGGAACTGTGACTGCGACTGGACAGGCGGAGGACACTCTACGGAGGGAGGAGGACAAGGAGGAGGAGCCTGACCAAGAACCTGCTGAAGAAGTGGTACGAAGTACGGTCGCGGCCGCGCAGCGTCTCCAGAACCAGCAGAGACACCAGCGGCAGGGTCCTCAGCACCAGCAGCAGCTCCACCGTCCGGGTCCTCAGCTCCAGCAGTAGCTCCAACGCCCGGGTCCTCAGCACCAGCAGCAGCCCCAACGCCCGGGTCCTCAGCACCAGCAGCAGCGCCACCGCTCGGGTCCTCAGCACCAGCAGCAGCGCCACCGCTCGGGTCCTCAGCACCAGCAGAAGCGCCACCGCTCGGGTCCTCAGCACCAGCAGCAGCTCCACCACTCGGGTCCTCAGCACCAGCAGCAGCGCCACCGCTCGGGTCCTCAGCACCAGCAGCAGCTCCAACTCCCGGGTCCTCAGCACCAGCAGCAGTGCCACCCCCAGGGTCCGCAGCACCCGGAGCACCACTCCGAAGACTGCAGCGTCGCGTGTACCACTCTCGGATCTGCTGAATGGGGGGGAGCTCCTGGGTAGGAGGGGAAGTACCGGGACGAGCTCCAGCAGCACCTCTCCGGAGGCGGCAGTACTCGAGGTACCTCTCCTGCAGCTGCTGGGAGGAGAGGGCTCCTCCAGGTGTAGCACGCTCAGGCTCAGCACCCCCAGACTCAGCACCCCCAGACTCAGCACCCCCAGGCTCAGCACCTCCAGGCTCCGCACCTCCTGGCTCAGCACCCCCAGGCTCCGCACCCCCAGACTCAGCACTCCCAGGCTCAGCACCCCCAGACGCAGCACCCCCAGGCTCAGCACCTCCAGGCTCCACACCTCCAGGGTCCGCACCTCCAGGGTCCGCACCTCCAGGCTCAACACCCCCAGGCTCCGCACCTCCAGGCTCAACACCCCCAGGCTCAGCACCCCCAGACTCAGCACCCCCAGGCTCAGCACCCCTAGACGCAGGACGAGAGTCAACAGCTACCTCGACAGGCTCACCCGGGTCTACCTGGGACACACCTGAGGGAGCGGCACCCTGAGGGGGGAGGGGGTCTGGTACCTCAGCACCTGGAGCGAGGAAGAGAGGCGGGGGGGGGAGCGGGGCAGTGCGGTAGGGGAAGAGGCGGTAGTAGGGGACGGACTCGTCAAAAGTGACGTCCTGAGAGGCCAGGACACGCCGCGAGGTGGGGTGGTAGAACTGCCAACCAGGGGCGTCCGGGACAAAGCCAAGGAAGACGCAGGGGACAGCGCGACGGGAGAGCTTGTCCGCGGACGTGTCGCGGACAAAAGCTCGGGATCCCCAGACCCGAAAACGCGACGCATCGCCAGCCTCTCCCGTCCAACGCAGTGTCGGAGAAGTCTCGGGCAAGGAGACACGGGGCCAGAGGTTGAGCTGATGCGCAGCGTATCGGACTGCAAACGGCCACAGAAAGTGGGGGGCAGCCGCATGAACCAAGGAGGTACGAGCGACCTCCATGACCAAGCCAATGCGGCGCTCAGCAACCCCATTCTGCTGTGGAGAGGCCGGAAGCGTGAACGACTGCTCAATGCCCTCCTGCTGACAGAAGGCCTCCAAGAGGCCAGAGGAAAACTCCCCACCTCTGTCAGAGTGCAGACGCAGGACAGGGAAGTCGGAGCGGAAACGCTCACTAAGCTGGAGACGAGATCTGCGGATCCAAGGGATCAAGACATCAGGGACGTCACCCTTGGTGCGCAAGGGGAAGACCGTGGTGTAGCGCGAGAAGTCGTCAACAACAATCAGGAAGTACCTCTCCTGACCCTGACCACGGACGCGGGCTGGGCCCCACACGTCCATGTGGAGTGTCTGCAAAGGAGCAGTCGTCGGGGGAAAGGAGGAGGAGTGAGGAGCGGCGCGCTGCCGCCCCTCGACACAGGGAAGACAGGGAGGAGCAGGTGAGTCGGGAAGGGGAGGGAGCACCCTGGGAAGACCAGCAACAAGGTCCCGTTTGTGCATGGCCCGAAGGCGCTGCACAGACGGGTGACCAAGGCGGTGGTGCCAAAGGACAGTCTCATGCGCCAGAGAGCGACACGAGCAGGGGGCGGACAGCTGACCTGACGCAGACGCAGACGTAGACGCAGACGCAGCTACCTGAGGGGACTCAGTGGTCAGTGTGTACAGGTCCGACCCCGGCTCTCGAGTGAAAGTAGCCAGGTGGCGACCCGTCCGAGCACACGTGCAGTGTGTCACGCGCTCGTAGGCAGGGGTGAACTGGTGAACACCCGAGTCCTGGAGCGCACAACCCGCCACCAAGTTCGTAGAGAACGAGGGGAGGTAGAGACCTGACAGCGTGCCGGACGGGACCGCAGGACAAGGAAGGACAGTGGAGGAGGTCGCAATGACCGGACCCCCAGAGGGGTCAGCAAGGGAGACAGCAACTAGCCGAGAGAGTGGCTCAAGGACAGTGCGGTCACGAAAGAAAGAGCGAGAAGCACCTGAGTCCAGGGTGAAGGTGTGCAGTGCTGCAGTCGACTCAGTACCAGGGGGCACAGACGCACTAGCACCTAGGGCAGCAGCCTCACCATCACCTGGGGTAGCAGACACGCGAGCACCTAGAGCAGCAGACGCACTAGCACCTAGAGCAGTAGGCTCACCAGCACCTGGAGTAGCAGACACGCGAGTACCGGGAGTGGTAGCCTCACCTGCACCGAGGGCAACAGACGTACTGGCACCGAGAGCGGCTGCCTCACTCACAGAGCGACTACCACTACGGCCACCCCGACTGCTCAAACCTGCGTACCACTCACGAGCCTGCTGGAGCAGAAGAGGGCACGGCTGCTGCACCTGTCCACTACCTGAGGCTCCCGAACGACGGACGCCAGAGCGACTACCACTACGGCCACCCCGACTGCTCAAACCGGCGTACCACTCACGAGCCTGCTGGACCAGAAGAGGGCACGGCTGCTGCACCTGTCCACTACCAGGGGCTCCCGAACGACGCACGCCAGAGCGACTACCACGCCGGCCACCCCGACTGCCCAAACCGGCGTACCACTCACGAGCCTGCTGGAGCAGAAGAGGGCACGTCTGCTGCACCGGTCTACTACCAGAGGCTCCCGAACGACGCACTCCAGAGCGACTACCACTACGGCCACCCCGACTGCCCAAGCCGGCGTACCACTCACGAGCCTGCTGGAGCTGCATCTGGCCACGTCAGGAGCAGCAGCAGTAGCGGCAGCAACAGCAGGAGCAGTAAAGGCAGTAGCAGCAGCAGTAACGGTAGCAGTGCTAGCACGGCAAAGCTCACCAGTGGTTGGTGCGGCGGGCGCAAGACAGTGGCGACAGCGTGGCCGCTGCAACAGCGGGGCGGGGCCAGGTCGTAGCAGGGAGCTCCGCGGCAGCTGCTGCAGGGTCGGCGGCGGCCGCTGCTGTAGGCTCGGCGGCGGCAGCTGCTGCAGGTCGGCGGCGGCCGCTGCTGTAGGCTCGGCGGCGGCTGCTGCTGCAGGGTCGGTGGCGGCTGCAGCTGCAGGCGCGGCGGCGGCAGCTGCTGCAGGTCGAGCGGCGGCTGCTGCTGCAAGCTCGGCGGCGGCAGCTGCTGCAGGTCGAGCGGCGGCTGCTGCTGCAGGCTCGGCGGCGGCAGCTGCTGCAGGTCGGCGGCGGCTGCTGCTGCAGGCTCGGCGGCGGCAGCTGCTGCAGGTCGGCGGCGGCTGCTGCTGCAGGTTCGGTAGCGGCAGCTGCTGCAGACGAAGTCGAAGCCGCGAAGGGGCGGCTAAGGGGCCGCGATGCGTGGGCCGACGGCGGCTGAAAGGGCCGCCACGAGCGGGTAGGGAGGTGACGACGCCACGGGAAAGGCGACGCGGCGGGCGGCGAGAGCCTGCAGCGGCGGGCAGCTCGCGGGCAGTGCGCGGAGCCGCACAAGGCTGCGACGGGTCGCGTGACAAACCCTAAGCCGCGCGCGGGCGGCTAGCTGGTCGCGCGCACGAAGAATCGGCCGCGCGCGGGCGGCTAGCGAGGCGCGCGCGCGAAAAATCGGCCGCGCACGGGCGGCTAGCGAGTCGCGCGCGTTAAAAACGAGCCGCGCGCGGGTGGCTAGCGGGCTGCGTGCGCGCGGTAGGTAGAGGCGCACGAGGGCGCGCGGTAGGTAGAGGCGCACGAGGGCGCTAAGGCGCACGAGGGCGTGCGGTAGGTAGAGGCGCACAAGGGCGCTAAGGCGCACAAGGGCGCTCGGTAGTGAGAGGCGCACGAGGGCGCACGAGGGCGCACGAGGGCGCACGATAGGTAGGTAGGTAGGTAGGTAGCGGTGGGCCCTAGGAGCGGTCCTAGCAAAGGACCTGCTCTGATACCATGTCAGAATGAACAGGCAGGAATGAGGAACTAGAAAGGATGGTGAGTACAAATATGAAACCCTAATGTTGTGACCCCCCTATAGGCTAACCCACTACAGCCTACACAAACACAACATATATAATGTTTGACAAGAATTTCTTGAATCGGAGCACCAACGAGAAAGTTACGAACATTCGAAGTTCGTATGCTTTTGTTATTTGGTTGCGACAACTATGGGAATATCTGGCGTGACTCTATATGGGAAACAGACATTTGGGGGTTGGGAAATTCGTCCCCATCACTGTAGATGCTGCCAAGTGGTTGGGAGAAGCCAAACCAGTGTGCCCAAGTTGGGTGAGGTGGATTTGGGAGGTTGGGATAGTGACAAAGGTCAAAGTTGGGTTGCCTATGGGGAAGGGAATTGTGTGGTATGGGGTTTCCTTGGTTGGGGACTCCCTTGGGACCTTCCCTCTCGTCCTCCTCTTCCCTCCTACCTGGTTTAGTGCTACTCTAAACTTTTGTGTGCAACTTGTGAGAACAATTGTGATTGAGTTAAGTTTCTGTGGCAGCATACCCCCTAGTGCACCGAAATTGATAACTCAATTTTTACTTCATCTTTCCATGCAATTCAAATTGGGAATTGTAGCCACGATCTAGAGCTACAACATATCCGTAATTTGTGAAGTTTAAACAGTGAACTTTTTGTCGACGGCGTTTCTTGTGAAGTCGACGATTCTATCCAAAAATTGAGACCAACGATTCTGTGATATTTCGGCCCCTAATCTTCATAGACTCTGTCCTTAGTCTGCTGCAGAAATGTTGGCCGACGTGCAACGACACGTGGCATCGTTTCCCACCTGCCAAATCATGAAATTATCACGGAAGCAGCCTATAGGAAAGTTGCCAATACTGCCCCCAGAGCGTGCTTGGCAGCAAGTGACGACGGACTTCGTCACTGGGCTACCGGCAGAGGCAAGTAGGAACGATGCGATCCTGGTCGTCGTCGACAGGTTGACAAAAATGGCACATTTTGCAGTATGCAAGAAATCAATCTTGGCTGAAGAAACAGCTCGGCTCTTCATCGCCACCGTTGTTCGACTGCACGGGATATCAGCAGCCATCATCTGCGATCGAAACAAGAAGTTCACCAGCAACTTCTGGCAGAACCTGTGGTAGCAGTTCGGCACGTGACTACAGTTTAGTTCATCGTACCACTCCGAAATAGACAGAGAGATAGAACGGACACACCAGACCATGCAACAGCTAATCTGAGCCACTTGCGATGACCCAACCACGTGGAAACAGCAACTGCCACTCATCGAATTCACACACAATAACTCACCATACGCCAGAACCCAACAGTAACCCTTCTAACTGAACTGCGGACAAGACCCTACAGTACCCATGACTCCGAATTCCGACAATTCAGTGCCACGCGTGCAACAGTTCACAGAAATTGTACAGGCAGCACGGACCCAGGCAGCAGACGCAATCAAGAAGTCAAATATCATCGCTAAGCACAACGCCGATCGATAGCGCCATCTTCTCTGGTTACTTACCAACCTGATGACCTTGTTCTACTCGACACCCAAAACCTTCGACTGCCCATCACCCCAAAACTCGGCCCTCGACATTGCGGGCCATTTCGCATCAACCAGATGATCACTCCCGTCACCGACCATCTCCTCCTCCCCGCTGACTGGTACGTTATCCCATCATTCCACGTCAGCCTGCTTCGCCCATATGTACCATTCACCAGCCAACTGCCTCGCAACCGCCCAGCCAGCGTGACACGACCACCCACCGAGCCAATCATCACCCCCGAGGAAATCATAAGCCACCGAGTTCGTGACCCACGAGGAGCTCGCAAGATCGAATTTCTGATTCACTGGAAAGACTGCAAGCTGACTGAAGACAACTGGGTACCCCTAGAAAGAATTGGAAACCACCCTGTCCTCACCGACTATCTGCGCAGCCGCAACTTCCGGGATGTACACGCACTCTCGTAAGGGGACCTCCTTAGGGGGGGGGGAGGTGTAGTGTAAGGAAAATTCCTTTTCCTTACGCCGCATCCCTGCTTAGCGCGTACATTACTATTCTCGCCACACTGTGCACCGTTACCACTTGCGACACTCGCCTCGACCATTTTCCTGCCACCTCGCCTGTCGTAACCCAACCTCACGGCTCGGCTGGTAACCCACGCTCCGGGCCTCCGCTTTGACAGTTCCCGACCTCAGTCCCAACCTCGGTCATAGTCCCGTCGCGCACCTCCCACAGTTCGTACCGTTACCACTGTGGATCTTCGCTATATAACTCTCTCACATTCCTTCACTCATATGTACTTTTTTGGTTCGATACTGCAATTCTCGATTGCTCGCTCAATTGCACTCGTAACACCGAGCAATCCATTTGCCCTCCGAAAGTAATCGAAGGTAAATGGCGGCAAAACATTTATTTAGGACGTGGTACAGATCGCACCAATCTCACGCAATCGGTTGTCGATAGGATCAGATCGCAATCGACCGGGTGTGAGTGCCCCGATCTGACCCATGTTAACGGGAGTGGAGTGTTGGCCCCGCCCTCGCTTGGGCAACGCCGACGACTTGGTCGGATGTACGGGAGTTGCAGTTGACCGTTCACAGTGGGACATGTGCTCGACATGCTTCGTCGAGCTGCAGGAGACCGCTGTGGTGTTGCTGTCGAGCAGGGAGTTCGACAGCTGCAACGGAATGGTCTGGGCGACGGGTGGGCCGTCGACCAGGAGGGGCAGTTCGACCGGGAGGTCGACGGAGCAATCCGTCGACCTACAGCTCGACCAGGAGGTCGACGGAGCAGCCGTTGACCTGACAAGTGAGTAGCAATCGATGAGGCGAGCTCGGCGACATGAGCTGACAGTTCTGGTCGACGGAAGGGGTCCGTTGTTGTATGCACGTCAGTATGAGTGCATGTCATCCTAACGTCCTGATGTGTGCTTGTGCAATCCATGCTTGCATCATTTGCATGAGCATAAATCATTATGCATGGCTGTTGGATTTTACCATCTCTGTGTTTTTCTCCAAGTCTAAATGCTTGATCGCGCAGGAGAAATCCAGAGCTTTCCAACGATACCAAGATCGCCTTATTCCGACCAAGATCGCCCAAGTTACAAGATTTCCAAGATTTGGGAATTCTATCTTAATTTGGGATATTAACTAAAGTGGGCGATTATTGGGTCATGACTATAAATGGATCTTTGGTTGGGTGGTTAGGAAGGCAACTTTGACTTTTGGATTGGGGTGGCTAGAAGTTTCTAGCATGAGTTGCAAATGTTGCAACACCTAGGCAAAATCCAATTGGATTGGATTTTGCATGTGACACCTTAAGGACCTCATTATGAGGGTTGCATCTTTGATGCTAGGAAGGTTCCCACCATCCTTCCCAAGCATTTGGAGAGCCTTCCCTCACATGGTTCTCTTGAAACCCCCCAAGTCCTCATTCTATGCTTAATGTTTGTTCTTCCTCCATCCTTTCTAGTGGAAGCAGCAGCTATACGTTTTTGATTCGTTCTCACTCCCTAGACCATGAAATCAAGTGATTCAACTTGCAAATGGTAGCTAAGACTAGCGCGCGCAATCCTACCGAGCGGATTTGCGTTTAGTTGAGATTTGAGATCGTCGTAAGTCTTCAAAGTGACCGGATTCTATGCAACATCCGTCGACCAGGGGGTAGCTCGACGGGAGCTGTGGTCGACCAGAGGCACCTGGTGGTCGACCGGAGGCACTGGTGGTCGACCGGAGCACCTGGTGGTGTCCGGGTCGACCGGGTAACCTGCTCGACGAGTTCTGCGGAGGCACGCGAACGTCGTCGAGGTCGCGATGGCGAAGGCGACTTCGGGCTGGTATCGCGACGATGTGGCTCATCAGGCGCAGACAACAGCCGACGGATGCACAGCAATGCAAGTCGGGCCAATCGTCTGCGTGCACCTGCGAGCGTGCGCACTGCTGTCTTCTACGGGGCAACGCTGGACAGCCGCCCTGCTGCAGCGTTGGAATGCCGTCAACCTGCTCTGCTGGCAGGTCGCCCTTCTGCAGTGCTGGCGCGGCTCCTCTATGCAACGCTGGCACGCGGTCGACCATGCAGTGCTGGCGGTCGACCAGGCTAGCTGCAGAGTTGCTAGGTGCCTCATGTAATCATTCTGTCATTGCTTGTTCAATCATTCTGTAATTCCAACTTTGCTAGTGAAAACTCTTGCCAATCTCTCCCGTGAATGCGCAAGTGCTAAGGAACCAAGCAAAGCTACGATCACTCCTAGTAGTTCGTGTCAACCCCCGTAGTCTAGCCCACTACCCTTATAGAGTGAATCTCGGCATGGTGCGGTGAGTGTGGAAGGCCCCGCAAATTACCTTCAGATAGGAGCCGACTTTTGCACCTACTAAATCGTTTGTAGGCCGGCAGCAGCGTTAGTCGCCATGGTCGACCCCGTTGTAGAAGCGGGCGTAGTGGACACTTTGGAGACACGCTTGGCTGATGCGAGGAAACGCCACGCGGATGGCGAGTACGGGACGATCCCCTTGACGATCGTCGAGTTGGGCATCCGGGCGCAGTGGGCGACGGATCACCCTTCCCGTCCTGCATCTCCTCGACCGGTGCGAAACGAAGGTGTCGTTGACAAGGAGGTCGACGGCGGTGCTCGAGTCAGCAGCAGCGAAGGTAGAGAGGGGTGATCAAGGTCGACGGTGGCGTCGACAGGAGTCAGGCGCGAGTGCAGCGGTCGACGGCGGCTGCAGGCATCTCGCGTGTCGACGTCGATGGTCGACGTCGCTCTCCTCTACGAAGCGGAAGAGGTCTCTTGGCGGCGACACACGTGACGGTAGGCGGAATTGCACCGGCGTATGGCTACTTCAAATTCTCACTGGACCGGATCACCGTTGCCCCGCTGCAAGGTCGACGTGACCTCATCACCTGGAGGGAGTCGATAGAACCTCAGCTGGAGGTCGCCAGGCTGAAGGGCTTCGCCGATGGCACCGTGCCCACGCCACCCGAGGAGGATGTCGAGCTGCGCGGGGAGTTTCGTGCTGCTCACCTGCTCACCTTCATGGTCATCTCGAGGTGCTGCTTGCCGGTGGTGCAGCTAGCGCGTAGGAGCTGTCGAGAGCGACTGGATGCTGGTCACCAGGCATGGCACTTCATCCTGTCGACGTACCAGGTGAAGGACGACCTGTACATTGGACAGCTGGAGGAGAAGATGACTCATATTCGGATGGGCAAGCAGGAGTCAGCGAAGAACTACTGCAACCGTGCTCGACGGATCCTAGCTGAGATGCGGATGGCGGGCGCCGAATACTCTACGGCGTCCTACATCACCCACGTCGTCAAGGGCCTGCCACGCAGCTACAACCTCATGAAGAGGATGATGATGTTGCCCGACACGCGTGAGTCCCTCGACGAGGACTCCATCACCAGCTATATCCTTCAAGACGAGGCCTTTTGCGAAGGACGTCGACGAGAAGAAGTCTACGCGGGGCAAGGGTCGTGGAGGTGGTGGTCGACGGCGGGAGTGCTGGATCTGTGGCGACCCCGACCATCTCTCTTTCGAGTGCCCCGACCGCGATGACAGCGACGAGGACGACAGCAAGGGAGGCCGCGGTCGATCGGCCAGCCGTCGCCCACGTCGAGATGAGAAGCCGCGCAAGGAGAAGAAGGCGTCGAAGAAGACGTCGTCGACGAAGGAAGTCGACAGCTTCAGCGGCAAGGACCGAGGCGACGTGGAGGAGTCGTGCTCGATGGTCGGCGTGGTGGAGCCGACAGTCTCGATGGCACCGGAAGATGGCGAGGACTTTCAGGCGGTGGCGGCAGCTGTGCAGGCCAACCCAATGGCGGTGCTGCTCGACAGTGGGTGCTCCCACCACTTGATAGGGACGAAGGAGGTCTTCGTCGACATGGCGCCGAGCGACGAGGTGAAGCATGTGCGCGGCTTCAATGGGGCGTTGCAGCCTGTCGAGGGTCGCGGAACCGTCGCTCTACAAGGGGAGGCCGGAAAGCGGGTCCTCATCCCCGACGTGCTCTACGTTCCGGGAGTCCATACGAACCTGCTGTCTTCTGGCCAGCTGAAGGAGAGCGGAGTGCAGCTGCAGGGCGACGGCGACGAGATGCTGCTTGTCACGCTACACCGGCCGAGTCCTCTGCACCGACCTTCGCCCCTGCTCGACGCGGTCGCCGTCGACCGAGGTGGTGGCTCTGCGGACAATCGCCTCGGCAACGAAGGAGACTCCAGATAGGATGCACGTGCGGCTCGCACATGTCAGCGTCGACACGATCAAGAGCTCGGCGAAGCATGAAGTTGCTACTATGCTTGACATCACGCCGTCGACCGGAGCAGACCCGCCGTGTGTCTCGTGCGTCGGAGGAAAGCTAGCGCGGCACACCTTCCCGGACAAGGGCTCGGACGCCAAGGAGGCACTGGCTATCGTGCACATTGATCTGAGTGGGCCATTTCGGGTGGCTGCCAAGGATGTGAGCTTGTACTTTCTACTGCTGAAGGATTGCCACAATCGATTCGTGTGGGCAATGCCGGTCGTTAAGAAAAGCGACGTGCTGCGGGAGTTTCAGAAGTGGCTGGTGCTGGTGGAACGGCAGACGAAGAAGTCGGTACTGTCGCTCCGCTCAGATCGGGGAGGGGAGTGTCTCAGACGGGATTTCACCAACTTCGTCAACGGGCATCGTCCACGATCTAACATGCCCCTAAAGGGACTCCGCAGCAGAACGGCATGGCTGAGCGGGAGATGCGCACGGTCGTCGAGTCCGTGCAGACATTTTTGCTGCACATGGGTGTGTAGCACCACTGGTAAGATCTCGCCCTTCGACAGGCTGTCTAGGTGCGCAACTGCTTAATGCGGTCGACGACACCGCCGGGGACGACTCCGTACCAGCTGCTGACCGGGAAGAAGCCCGACCTCACGCTGGCGCGGGTGTGGGGCTGCATGGTGCAGTTCATGGTTCCCGAGCTAAAGTGCGGTGGGAAGCTGGCGCCGAAGGCTCGCTGGGGGCTTCACCTGGGTGTGTCGCCGGAGAGCAAGGGCTCGGAGGTGCTGGAATTGACCGACAACAAGGTGGTTGAGGAGAATCACTCTACGACGGTGGTGAGCTAGACTACGGGGGTTGGCACGAACTACTAGGAGTGATCGTAGCTTTGCTTAGTTCCTTAGTGCTTGCACATTCACGAGAGAGATTGGCAAGAGTTTCCACTAGCAAAGTTGGAATTACAGAATGATTGAACAAGCAATGACAGAACTGACTACATCAGGCACCTAGCAACTCTGCAGCTAGCCTGGTCGACCGCCAGCACTGCATGGTCGACAACCTGCCAGCGTTGCGTAGAGGAGCCGCGCCAGCACTGCAGAAGAGCGACCTGCCAACACAGCAGGTCGACGGCGTGCCAACGCTGCAGCAGTGCGGCTGTCCACCATTGCTCCGTAGATGGCAGCAGTGCGCACGCTCGCAGGTGCGCGCAGACGATTGGCCCGACTTGCATTGCTGTGCATCCGCCGGCTGTTGTCTGCGCCTGACGTATCCCGAAGTCGCCTTCGTCATCGCGACCTCGACGGCATTCGCGTGCCTCCGCAGAACTCGTCGAGCAGGTTACCTGGTCGACCTGGACACCACCAGATGCTCCCGGTCGACCACCAGGTGCCTCCGGTCGACCACAGCTCCCGTCGAGCTACCCCCTGGTCGACGGACCCCTTCCGTCGACCAGAACTGCTCCGTCGACCTCCCGGTCGAGCTGCAGGTCGACGGGATGCTTCGCGGACCTCCCGGTCGAGCTGCAGGTTGACGGATTGCTCCGTCGACCTCCCGGACGGCCCACCCGTCGCCCAGGCCAGTCAGTTGCAGCTGTCGAGCTCCCTGGTCGACAGCAACATCGCAGCGGTCCCCTGCAGCTCGACGTAGCCTGTCGAGCAGCTCTCCCACTGTGAACGGTCGGCTGCTACTCCCGTACATCCGACCAAGTCGTCGGCGTTGCCCAAGCGAGGGCGGGGCCAACACTCCATTCCCGTTAACACTCCCCTGCCGCGCTCACGCTTGGGCCTCCAGCCCACACGGCAGTACTCCATGGAGAAAACTCCTCCTCGGCGTGTACCCCACATACAGCACGCCATCACCGCACCAGCTGTGCAGAAGGGCACGGCACCTACTGCTGCACCTCGTCGTCGCCGTCGCCGACGTCGGCCAGACGAACTTGGCCGATGGCGACAGAGCACCGGTTGAAAGCCGGAAAATGCAGCGCCTTCGTCAGGAAGTCCGCCGGCTGCTCGGTGGTCGGGATGTACTTCAGCTTGAACTTCCCGCGCCTCACCATGTGCTGCAGCCAGGCGTAGCGTCGCTCCATGTGCTTGAGGTTGCCCGTCAGCCCCAAGCCCTCAGCGACCGTGATTGCCGACTTGTTGTCGACGCGGAGGATGGTCGGCTTCCCAGCGTCGAGCAGCTTGAATTCCGCAAGAAGGAAACGAAGTCGACGCCCCTCCTTGCCAGCATCTACGACCGCAACGTACTCCGACTCGGTCGAGGAGAGCGTCGCGCACTTGATGCGCGAGCTCGACCAAGAGACAGCGACCCGTCCGTAGTGTTGTGTGATGCAACCATATGCATTCACGTCTGTCTGCCTCCCATCATGTGTTTGTGTATTGCATGCGTGGTGTAAGCGTGTGCAAGAATTTGTGTTTTGTGCGGTTTGGATTTCCTGAGTGTGTGTGAATGGTATTTGGCTTGAGCAGATATTTGAAATGACTCCTCTGCTCAAGAGCTTTCCGACGAGCCAAGAATCGTCGCGATCGGAGCACGACCAAGAAAGTTACGGACATTGAAGTTCGTATGCTTTTGATATTTGGTTGTGGCGACTATGGGAAGTTGTGGGAATGACTCATTATGGGGTATAGACTTTTGGGGGTTGGGAAATTCGAACCCATCACTGTAGATTGCTGCCATGTGGTTGGGAGAAGCCAAACCAGGTTGGCAAGTGTGGCCAAGTGGGTTGAGGTGGATGGCATGAGTTGGGAAAGTGACAAATGTCAAAGGTGGGGTGCCTATAGAGAGGGGATTTGTGTGGCATGGGGTTTCCTTGGTTGGAGAATTCCTTGGGACCTTCCCTCTCGTCCTCCTCTTCCCTCTTACCTGGTTTATTGGTACTCTAATTCTCTTGTATGCAACTTGTGAGAACTTGTGAGTTAATTGTGATTGAGTTAATTTTCTATGGCAGCATACCCCCTAGTGCGCCGAAATTAATATCTCGCGAAATACTCCACCTTTTCATGTGATTCAAATTGGGAATTGTAGCCACGGTCTAGTGCTACAACATTCTCGGTTTTCGTGAGATTCCAACGGTGCAATTTTTGTCGACGGCGTTTCTTGTGAAGTCGACGTTTCTGTCCAGAAATTGAGACCAACGATTTTGAGTTATTTGGGCACCTAATCTTCATAGACTCAGTCCTTAATCTCTAACAAGTGGTATCAGAGCTGATTAAGGACTTTGTGAAGAGTCTACTGAAGTGTGAAGACCCTCCTAGACCCACCATGGCCTGTGGGCGTGCCTAAGTGGAGCTCTGGAGGTTGGGAGTGACTTCCGCTAAGGGGAAACTCTGCCGAAATTTCGTTGGCGCCGACACTTGTGGAAATTGTGTGGGACTTCGGTGTGGACAGCAAAGGGGGGAGCTGAAACCTCTGATTGGGAGCAGAGGAGATGAATCAAGGGAGTGGAGATGCAGCTGAAAAGAGGAGTGAGCCGCCACCATCCAAGATTGAGGCGTTGGACGGATCCAACTACGAGGAATGGAGCGGGCGGATGAGGAGCGTCTTCAAGCGCTACAAGCTGCTGAAGCTTGCGATGGGAGAGGAGAAGATGCCCGAGGAAGGAGATGCTCGGGATCGGTGGATTGAGCGGAGCGCGGTGCTGTACGACCTGATTCTACAGTCCGTCAACAACGACATGTTCCAGCACATCAAGGACTTGGTGGAGTTGGATGACTACGGGCCAAAGGCATGGAAGCTGCTACGCGACGTGGTTCAGCCCAACACGCTGCCGATGGTGATTGTGCTGGAGAAGGAACTGGATGCCCTCTCCATGAGACAGGGAGACGACGTGAAGCCGGTCCTTGACAAGATCAAGGACACCTATGCGAGGATGGCAGCGGCGGGCAGCAAGGTGTCGGAGATGCAGCAGTGCACCAAGATCATCTCGGTGCTTGACAATTCGTGGGACAACCTCATCCCCACCCTCAACGTTCAGCAGGACAAGTGGACGCCTGAGTGGCTACGGCAGCAGATCCTGCAGGAGGACTTCCGCAGGCGCCACACGGGAGGTGGTGCTGCCAACAAAACTGCTGAGGGATACAGAGCTGCAGGAGGCAGCAGAGGAAGAGGGGGAGGGAGAGGCCGAGGCCGTGGGAGAGGCTTTGGCAGAGGGAGAGGCCGAGGTGACTACAACGAGGGGCATGGAAGCTCTGGTGGCAGGGGGAGCACCCGAATGGAGGGAGCTTGCTGGTACTGCAAGAAGGCTGGACACCCGTGGTTCAAGTGTTTCAGCCGGCCTGAAGGATGGGCACCTCCAGGCATGAAGCCGCCAAGTGGTGAACGCGCACGAGGTGGCGCTGTGCAAGGTTCAGGTGCACAAGGTGATGGTGCACAAGGTAAAGCCGACCCTGGGATGTTCCTCATGGTTGAGGATGTGAAAGTGAGTGAGGATGATGTGGGTTCGGTTGGGAAGGTTGTGATGCACCCCCTCACTCACTGGGTGATAGACTCAGGTTGCACGAGTCACATGACTCCGCGGGCAGATTTGCTTGATGAGGTGAAACCCCCTGGGAAGATCAAGTTTGTGGCTGCCGCTTCAGGTGCTTTGCTCCCTGTGATTGGTGTTGGGAATGCCAAGGTGATGGGAGCCAATGGGGGACTTGTGGGGCTTGGGAATGTCCTACTTGTTGAAGGCTTGTCCGCTAACCTTCTCTCTGTGCGCCGGCTGCAGAAAAGCAAGGCCAAAGTTACATTCGGCCCAACGAGCTGTCGTGCGAAGCTTGGGAAGTTGCTGCTGTGGGACTTGGACGAGAAGAGCAGCTGCATCAAGGACCTGTGGCAGCTGCCCATCATCCCTTGGAATGGGAAACCACCAGCAACGGCAAAGGCAGCGGCAGCGGCTAAAGCAACTGCGGGAGGAGAGGTGACTGCACCAACTGCTGGGGCCCTGGATGCGGTCAAGAAGGTGCAGCAGCCACAGCAATCACATGGTGAGGTGCTTGCTGGTGTGGATGCAACGGCTGCATGGGCAAAGGCTTCATCTGGGAGTGGTGAGGCCGATTGGGAGACGTGGCACGAGAGACTGTGCCACGTCAATATTCCGATGCTGCAGAAGTTAGTGAAGGATGGGAGCTTGAAGGGGTTGGAGGTGAAGGGGGCAGCAAAGGAGATTGGGAGCTGCCCTACATGCCTTGAGACCAAGTTCACGAAGTTTCCCTTCAGCAGCAGCACGGGACCAGCCAAGGCGCCACTTGCGCTTGTACACATGGATGTGGTGGGCCCCACGAGGGCCCTTTCTCTCTCGGGCAGCCGCTATTTCCTGACCATTGTGGACGACCACACGCGTGCGGTGTGGGTGTACCCTCTCAAGACTAAGGGGGAGGTGGCAGCGGCTGTTCTTAAGGAGTGGATGCCAAGAGCTCAAAGGGAGAGCGGACACAAGGTGAAGGTGATCCGCACCGACAACGGGGGAGAGTTCATTGGCGCTGATTTTGAGGCGGTGCTGAAGAAGAAGGGGATTCAGCATCAGCTTACAGTGCAATACAACCCGCAACAGAACGGCGTGGCTGAGCGGTTCAACCGGACCCTGCAGGAAGGTGCTCGCACTCTCCTTGGGCGTGCAGGGCTGCCGGATCCGTTTTGGGTGACTGCACTGAGGCAGGTCGTCGTTGTGAAGAACAGGGTGCTGGCGACAGTGGGGGACAAGCAGTGGGTCCCTTACACCAAGTGGTATGGGAGTGCACCAGCAGTCAACATGCTGAGAGCCTATGGCTGCATGGTGGTGTTTCATGTGCCGAAGGAGAAGAGGGGAAAGCTGGAAGCTTCTGGGAGATGGGGTGTGCACTTGGGGCTTGCAAAGGATCACAAAGGCTGGTTGATATGGGACTTGACCAGCCAGCAGCTGACTGTGTCGAGGGATGTGAAGTTCCTCGAGTCCCTGTACTACAAGGAGTGGAAGCAGCAGCAGCAGAAGCTACCTACTACACCACTGATCATTGAGGCCGATGATCATTGAGGCCGATGAGGTGCAGCGGCCTTCAAGGCAGGTGGAAGTCTCCGTGTCGGGGGAGGAGATCTCTGGGGTGACTGAGGATGGGGAAGAACCTGAGGTGGTGGAGCAGCAGCAGCAGCAGCAGCAGCCGCAGCAGCAGCAGCAAGGTGCTCCACAAGGTGCCGCACGTTCGGCTGACCGTCCTAGGAGGGATGTGCGCCCTCCTAACCGGCTGACCTATCCGAGCTTTGGGAAGCCAAGTGTGGTGCCAGCTGGGAGTGTGACTGAGAAGTGTGATGAGGATGAGATAGCCTACTGCTGTGGGGCTACATTCAGATGCTTTGGAGGATAATGCCGTGCGAGAGAGGCTACAGCGGGGTGCTGCAGATCTAAGCAAAATGGAGATGTTGGAAGTGGGATGTTGAAAGGAGATGACTGTCAATTGGGATGACTATTGGAAGTGGATCAAGCTTGCTGGAATGAGTGTGCATTGAGGGTGCATGCTTGAGCTATGGCATGTGGGATGATGGTTGGCAGCCAGAGGGGGAGTTTGTTGTGTGATGCAACCATATGCATTCACGTCTGTCTGCCTCCCATCATGTGTTCGTGTGTTGCATGCGTGGTGTGAGCGTGTGCAAGAATTTGTGTTTTGCGCACTTTGGATTTCCTGAGTGTGTGTGAATGGTGTTTGGCTTGAGCAGATATTTGAAATGACTCTTCAGCTCAAGAGCTTTCCGACGAGCCAAGAATCGTCGCGATCGTCGCACATTGGACGAAGTTCGTATGCTTTTGATATTTGGTTGTGGCGACTATGGGAAGTTGTGGGAATGACTCATTATGGGGTATAGACTTTTGGGGGTTGGGAAATTCGAACCCATCACTGTAGATTGCTGCCATGTGGTTGGGAGAAGCCAAACCAGGTTGGCAAGTGTGGCCAAGTGGGTTGAGGTGGATGGCATGAGTTGGGAAAGTGACAAATGTCAAAGGTGGGGTGCCTATAGAGAGGGGATTTGTGTGGCATGGGGTTTCCTTGGTTGGAGACTCCCTTGGGACCTTCCCTCTCGTCCTCCTCTTCCCTCCTACCTGGTTTATTGGTACTCTAATTCTCTTGTATGCAACTTGTGAGAACTTGTGAGTTAATTGTGACTGAGTTAATTTCTATATGGCAGCATACCCCCTGGTGCGCCAAATTTAATATCTCGCGAAATACTCCACCTTTTCATGTGATTCAAATTGGGAATTGTAGCCACGGTCTAGAGCTACAACATTCTCGGTTTTCGTGAGATTCCAACAGTGCAATTTTCGTCGACGGCGTTTCTTGTGAAGTCAACATTTTTGTCCAGAAATTGAGACCAACGATTTTGAGTTATTTGGGCACCTAATCTTCATAGACTCAGTTCTTAATCTCTAACACGTAGACGAACACGTAGCCGCCCGTGCTCGTCCGCTTCTGCTTGTCGCCCGCGTCGTCGGCATCCACGTAGCCGATCAGCTCCGGCGACTCTGGTCGCTCCTCACCGTGAGACCGCTCCCCAGCTTGCTGCAGGCGAATGCGATGTCCGGCCTCGTCGTCGTCGCCGCGAACTGCAGTGAGCCGACCTTCTGCCGGTACTCCTCCTCCTCGCGCTCCTGCGCCTATTCGTCGTCGAACGTCAGCTCAGCGTAGGCGTCGACCGAGACCGGCGTCTTCGGGATTCGACCGCCCTGCTCCTCGTCGATGAAGCGCCTGCGCAGCTTGTCAACGTAGTTTTGTTGGCCTGTCGCGCACGATTTCTAGCCCAAGATACTTCACCACCGACGAGATCTCCCGCAGCTCAAAGACGGACTGCAGCAGCTCCTTCAGCTCCTTCAGCATCGCGGTGCTGCTGCTGGCGGCGAGGAGGTCGTCGACGTAGACCAGCACCCAGCAGGTCACTCCGTCGTCGCCGGACTTGAAGTAGAGCGCCTCGTCGACCTGGCTCTTCTTCCAGCCAGCCCCCAGCAGCACTCCGTCGAGAGCCCTGTACCATAGCATCGGCGACTACTTCAGCCCGTAGAGGCTCTTCAGCAGCTTGCACACCCGGCCGGTCCCATCGTCGAAGTAGTCCGGCTGGTACATGTAGAGCACCCTGTCGAGCTTGCTCTGCAGGAAAGCGTTCTTCATGTCGAGCTGCATCAGGTTGAGGTCGAGGACGGCGACGATGCTGAGGAAGATCCTCAGCGTGACATAGCTGCTCACCGGCGAGTACGTCTCGTCGTAGTCGGCGCCATACACCTGTGTGAAGCCCTTCACGACCAACCTCGCCTTCTCGCGCTCGACGGTGTCGTCGATGTGGTACTTGGTCGTCAGCACCCACCGGTTCTTCATGATGTTCACCCCGCGTGGGCGTTCGACCAGCTCCCAAGTGCCCATGCCGATGAGGCTGCGGATCTCTTCTTCCATGGCGGCTTTCACCTCATCGCCCTTCCAGCTCGCCAAGGCCTCCTTCACCGTCATCGTGGCGATGTCCCAGCGGTGTTCGGGGTCGGCATGCACGTCGGGGTCGAGCTCCGGCAGGTCTTCATCCTCCTCGGCGTCGTCGTACAACAGGTCGTCGTCGACCTCGTCGTACACCGTAGTGAAGGCAGCTCAGCCGCTCCGGCGGCCGTCGAGCTCGACCAGAACGTCGCAGCTCCAGCACCGACTTCTCGACCGGAACCTCCACCACATCACTGTCGGTGGATTCCTCTCCCGCAGACAGCTCCCCTTCATCGTCGACATTCACATCATCGACCAGCTGCTTCGACTCTTCGACCGGCTGCTCGTCTGCTGCTGACTTCGACAGCTCCCCTGTCGACCGCCCCGGCTGCAGGTCCCCTGTCGACTGCCCCCTTGCTGCTGCCTCCTGTTCGACCGGCTCCCCTGTCTGCTGCTTCCCTGTCGTCAATTTCCGGCCCTGGTCGACGAATTTGGCGCCTTGTCGACCGCCGGCGATGCCACTGGCTGGCCTTGCCTCCAGGCTCCCCTCATCGCCAGTGGCCGACACAGGAGTCGAGGCAGGCCGATCTGCGACGGGGGAGGGAGGAGCAAGAACAGGGGGAGGCGGAGGAACCTCCACAACATCCTCATCAGCGGGCTCGTCAACGTCGACGAGCAGTGGAACCGGCGCCGACGAGGTGTCTGTCGGCGGATGCGCCTGCGTCCGCCCCGACGCCGGCCCATACTTCGCCTTCCACACCTCCAGCGACAGCGTCTCGTAGAAGATCACCTCGACCGACGTGACCACCTTGTTGTCGGTGAGGTCGAGCACCTCCCAGCCCTTGCTCTCCGGCGACACGCCCAATTGAAGCCCCCAACGAGCTTTTGGTGCGAGCTTCCCACCGCGCTGCTGCTCGGGAACCATGAACTGCACCATGCAGCCCCACACCCGCGCCAGCGTGAGGTCGGGCTTCTTCCCGGTCAGCAGCTGGTACGGAGTCGTCCCCGGCGGCGTCGTCGACCGCTCCAAGCAGTTGCGCACCCAGACGGCCTGTCGAAGAGCGAGATGCCACCAGTGGTGCTGCACGCCCATGTGCAGCAGCATCGTCCGCACGGACTCGACGACCGTGCGCATCTCCCGCTCAGCCATGCCGTTCTGCTGCGGAGTGTAGGGGCACGTCAGGTCGTGGACGATGCCCTTCCCGTCGACGAAGGTGGTGAAATCATGTCCGAGGAACTCCCCTCCCCGGTTAGAGTGGAGCGACAGTACCGACTGCTTCGTCTGTCGTTCCACCAGCACCAGCCACTTCTGAAACTCCCGCAGCACGTCGCTCTTCTTAGCGACCGTCATTGTCCACACGAACCGAGTGTGGCGATCCTTCAGCAGCAGGAAGTACAAGCTGCCATCCTTGGCAGCCACTCGAAATGGCCCGCACAAGTCAATGTGCACGACAGCCAGTGCCTCCTCGGCGTCCGAGCCCTTGTCGGGGAAGGTGTGCCGCGCCAGGTTTCCTCCGACGCATGAAACAGACGGCGGGTCTGCTCCGGTCGACGGCGTGATGTCGAGCCCAGTAGCAACTTCATGCTTCGCCGAGCTCTTGATCGTGTCGACGCTGACGTGTGCAAGCCGCGCGTGCATCCTGTCGGGGGTCGTCTTTGTTGTATGCCGAGACGATTGTCCGCAGAGCCACCACCTCGGTCGACGGCAACGGCGTCGAGCAAGGGCGAAGGTCGGTGCAGAGGATTCGTCCGGTGTAGCGTGCTCGACTGAGCACCTCCCTGGTTGCGGCGACGAGCAGCATTTCGTCACCGTCGCCCTGGAACTGCACTCCGCTCTCCTTCAGTTGGCCAGATGATAGCAGATTCGCATGTACCCCCGGAACGTAGAGCACGTCGGGGATGAGGACCCGCTTTCCGGCCTCCCCTTGTAGAGCGACGGTTCCGCGACCCTCGACAGGCTGCAACGCCCCATTGAAGCCGCGCACATGCTTCACCTCGTCGCTCGGCGCCATGTCGACGAAGACCGCCTTCGTCCCCATCAGGTGGTGGGAGCACCCGCTGTCGAGCAACACCGCCATCGGGTTCGCCTGCACGGCTGCCGCCACCGCCTGGAAGTCCTCGCCAGCCTCCGGCGCCACCGAAACTGTCGGCTCCACCACGCCGACCATCGAGCACGACGCCTCCCCGTCGCCTCGGTCCTTGCCGCTGGAGCTGTCGACCTCTTTCGCCTTCTCCTTGCGCGGCTTCTCATCTCGACGTGGGCGACGGCTGGCCGATCGACCGCGGCCTCCCTTGCTGTCGTCCTCGTCGCTGTCATCGCGGTCGGGGCACTCGAAGGAGAGATGGTC
Source organism: Closterium sp. Yama58-4 (assembly GCA_947470075.1). Classification (NCBI taxonomy): domain Eukaryota; kingdom Viridiplantae; phylum Streptophyta; class Zygnematophyceae; order Desmidiales; family Closteriaceae; genus Closterium; species Closterium sp. Yama58-4. The sequence continues at coordinate 2,793,926 of CANIUD010000015.1, read as the reverse complement.
GGGGTCGCCACAGATCCAGCACTCCCGCCGTCGACCACCACCTCCACGGCCCTTGCCCCGCGTCGACTTCTTCTCGTCGACGTCCTTCGTCGACCGCCCACCTCCGCTACCACCTCCGCCCGGCTTCCCGCGCTGCCCTTGCTGCTGATTCAGCTTCGTCGGTGCAGCGTAGTTTGCCTGCGGAAGGAGCTCCGTGGGCTATTCGGCTTCCTGCATCGCCTCGTCTTGGAGGATGTAGCTGGTGATGGAGTCCTCGTCGAGGGACTCACGCGTGCCGGGCACCATCATCATCCTCTTCATGAGGTTGTAGCTGCGCGGCAGGCCCTTGACGAGGTGAGTGATGTAGGACGCCGTCGAGTACTCGGCGCCCGCCATCCGCATCTCCGCCAGGATCCGTCGAGCACGGTTGCAGTAGTCCGTCGCCGACTCCTGCTCGCCCATCCGAATGTGAGTCATCTTCTCCTCCAGCTGGCCGATGTACAGGTCGTCCTTCACCTGGTACGTCGACAGGATGAAGCGCCATGCCTGGTGACCAGCATCAAGTCGCTCTCGACAGCTCCTGAGCGCTAGCTGCACCACCGGCGAGCAGCACCTCGAGATGACCATGAAAGTGAGCAGGTGAGCCGCATGAAACTCCCCGCGCAGCTCGACATCCTCCTCGGGCGGAAACGGCACGGTGCCATAGGCGAAGCCCTTCAGCCCGGTGACCTCGAGTTGAGGTTCTATCGACTCCCTCCAGGTGATGAGGTCCCTCCCTGCTACAATCCGGTCCGGCGAGAACTTGAAGCAGCCATATGCCGGTGCAATTCCACCCGTCGTCACGTGCGTTGTCGCTGAGAGGCCTCCACCGCTTCGTAGTGGCGAGCGACGTCGACCATCGACGTCGATACGCGAGATGCCTGCAGCCGCCGTCGACCGCTGCACTCGCGCCTGACTCCTGTCGACGCCACCGTCGACCTTGATCACCCCTCTCTGCCTCGTGCCTTCGCTGCCGCTGACTCGTGCACCACCGTCGACCTCGTCGTCGACGCCACCTTCGTTTCGTGCCGGTCGAGGAGATGCAGGACAAGAAGGGTGTTCCGTCGCCCACTGCGCCCGGATGCCCAACTCGACGATCGTCAAGGGGATCGTCCCGTACTCGCCATCCGCGTGGCGTCTCCTCGCATCAGCCAAGCGTGTCTCCAAGGTGTCCGCTACGCCCGCTTCTACAACGGGGTCGACCATGACGACTAACGCTGCTGCCGGCCTACGAACGACTTAGTAGGTGCAAAAGTCGGCTCCTATCTGAAGGTACTTTGCGGGCCGTCCGCGCTCACCGCACCATGAGGAGAATCACTCTACGACGGTGGTGAGCTAGACTACGGGGGTTGGCACGAACTACTAGGAGTGATCGTAGCTTTGCTTAGTTCCTTAGTGCTTGCACATTCACGAGAGAGATTGGCAAGAGTTTCCACTACCAAGTTGGAATTGCAGAAAGATTGAACAAGCAATGACAGAACTGACTACATCAGGCACCTAGCAACTCTGCAGCTAGCCTGGTCGACCGCCAGCACTGCATGGTCGACCGCCTGCCAGCGTTGCGTAGAGGAGCCGCGCCAGCACTGCAGAAGAGCGATCTGTCAACACAGCAGGTCGACGGCGTGCCAACGCTGCAGCAGTGCGGCTGTCCAGCATTGCTCCGTAGATGGCAGCAGTGCGCACGCTCGCAGGTGCGCGCAGACGATTGGCCCGACTTGCATTGCTGTGCATCCGTCGGCTGTTGTCTGCGCCTGACGAGCCACATCGACTTCGAGATACCAGCCCGAAGTCGCCTTCGTCATCGCGACCTCGACGACATTCGCTTGCCTTCGCAGAACTCGTCGAGCAGGTTACCTGGTCGACCTGGACACCACCAGATGCTCCCGGTCGACCACCAGGGGCCTCCGGTCGACCACAGCTCCCGTCGAGCTACCCCCTGGTCGACGGAAGGTCCGTCGACCAGAACTGCTCCGTCGACCTCCCGGTCGAGCTGCAGGTCGACGGGATGCTTCGCGGACCTCCCGGTCGAGCTGCAGGTCGACGGACTGCTCCGTCGACCTCCCGGACGGCCCACCCGTCGCCCAGGCCAGTCAGTTGCAGCTGTCGAGCTCCCTGGTCGACAGCAACACCACAGCGGTCCCCTGCAGCTCGACGTAGCCTGTCGAGCAGCTCTCCCACTGTGAACGGTCGGCTGCTACTCCCGTACATCCGACCAAGTCGTCGGCGTTGCCCAAGCGAGGGCGGGGCCAACACTTCATTCCCGTTAGCAGTGGTCACGTCGGTCGAAGTGATCTTCTATGAGACTCTGTCACTGGAGGTGTGGAAGGCGCGGTATGGGCCTGTGTCGAGCCGGACGCAGGCACACCCGCCGACCGACACCTCGACGGCGACGGTCCCGCTGCTCGCCGAAGTCGACGAGCCTGCTGATGCGGATGTTGTGGAGGATCCTCTTCCTTCCCCTGTTCTTTTACCTCCCTCTCCCATCGCAAATCGGCATGCGTCGACACCTGTGTCGGCCACCGGCGATGAGGGGAGCCTTGAGGCGTCGCCTGTGGCGCCGGCCAGTGGCATCGCCGGCGGTCGACCAGGCACCAAGCTCGTCGACCAGGATGGGAAGCCGTCAACGACAGGGGAGGAGCAGACAAGGGAGCCAGTCGAACAGGAGGCAGAAGCAGAGGGCCAGTCGACAGGGGAGCTGTCGAAGTCAGCAGAAGGCGAGCAGCCGGTCGACGGGTCGAAGCAGCTGGTCGACGATGCGTACGCTGAAGAGGCAGGGAAGCTGTCAGCGGGAGAAGAGTCTACTGATAGCGACGCGGTGGAGGTTTCGGTCGAGAAATCTTAGCCGGAGTTGCGGCGTTCTGGTCGAGCTCGACGGCCGCCGGAGCGGCTGACCTTCCACACCTTCCTCCCTTCAGCTGCCTTCACCACGGTGTATGACAAGGTCGGCGACAACCTGTTGTACGACGACGCCGAGGAGGATGAAGACCTGCCGGAGCTCGACCCCGACGTGCATGCCGACCCCGAACACCGCTGGGACATCGCCACAATGACGGTGAAGGAGGCGCTGGCGAGCTGGAAGGGCGAGGCGGTGAAGGCCGCCATGGAAGAGGAGATCCGCAGCCTCATCGGCATGGGCACTTGGGAGCTGGTCGAACGCCCACGCGGAGTGAACATCATGAAGAACCGGTGGGTGCTGACGACCAAGTACCACATTGACGACACCATCGAGCGCGAGAAAGCGAGACTGGTTGTGAAGGGCTTCACACAGGTGTACGGCGCCGACTACGACGAGACGTACGCGCTGGTGAGCAGCTACGTCACGCTGAGGATCTTCCTCAGCATCGTCGCCGTCCTCGACCTCAACCTGATGCAGCTCGAAATGAAGAACGCTTCCCTGAAGAGCAAGCTCGACAGGTTGCTTTACATGTACCAGCCGGACTACTTCAACGATGGGACCGGCCGGGTGTGTAAGCTGTTGAAGAGCCTCTACGGGCTGAAGCAGTTGCCGCTGCTGTGGTACAGAGCTCTCGACGGAGTGCTGCTGGGGGCTGGGTGGAAGAAGAGCCAGGTCGACACGGCGCTCTACTTCAAGGCCGGCGACGATGGAGTGACCTGCTGGGTGTTGGTCTACGTCGACGATCTGCTCGCCGCCAGGAGCAGTGTAAGAGTACGTCGACGTTCGACATATTTCTTACTTCCATATTTTCCTCTTTCATTTGCACTTTATTTCACCTCAATCGGACTACTATTCTATTTTCTAGAGCTTTCCTATAATTTCACTTATGTTCTATTTTCGGCACCGACATTTATATTATACGGCACCGACAGCACTGACAGTGGTGTTCAAGACGTAATCTCGCCATAATCCAATGTGCCAATGGGCTTGCGTGCTTATGCGCACTAGTGATTATCTATCCTATATAGCGCGTTCCCGAAGGTTCGGATTATCGCTTGTTTCTATGTATTTCTGAGTATAAATACGCCTTGTACTCACCTTTTGTTAAAGGGGGATTTACTGTTCCCTTTGAACAGTACTTTCCCAACCCATCCAAGTCATCCCTATCCTTATCTTCTTGGATTTCCATGTGCCACGTGGCACTCTACTTTTCTAGCTTCACAATTCCTAGTCCCACAATCTACTTTCCAACCTTGTTTCTTGCATGCTATATAAACCTTGCTTGTATTCCCTCATATCAACCAATTCTCATTCAACTCTTCTTCAATTACTTAGTTACTTGTTCGCCTATTTCGCCAATAGTCGTTTCGCCAAAGCCTTCCGCCGCACTTTGTCCTCGACTTAGTCGACCCCGCTAATTCTTTAGCGGACTTAGGCCGTCGGGCCTAACACTTGGTATCAAGAGCCTTCGCGGGGAGCGACTTCCAACGAGCGGCCGTCGACGACGAGACTACGACGTCATCGTCCCGCGGTGCCGACTTGCAGACTTGGAGTCGTCGAGCGAACATGGACGAAACCATGCACGCTCTCCCCCACGACACGGGTAACACGCTTGCCGAACTCATGCGCCAACTTCAAGAGTTGACGTTGGAAAATCGTCAGGTACGAGCTGAAATGCAACAGCTTCGTGAATTGGCTTCTAACCCCCATGGTCATGCCGCACCAACTCCTGCACCCACCACGTCGACTGGCGCGGAAGCGCTGCCGGAACGTCGAAGCGCGCTCAAGCCGCAGAAACCCGAGTCGTTCGACCCAAGTCAACGCGACGCGAACGTGCGGACGTGGCTCTTCATGCTCAACAACTACTTCGCCGCGAGCGGGGTGCAAGAGGCGGACGCGCAGCAGCGGATCGAGTATGCCGTGACGCTGTTGAGGGGGCCGGCCTTGGAGTGGTGGCGCCAACTTACGCAGACTGCTGTTAGAAGGGCTCAGACGGACGGGCATCAACAGGGCGTGGGGCATGCAGCTGCAACTTCGAGCTTAGGGAGTCTAGCTTTGGGTGTTACCACGGTTCCGACCACATGGGAAGGATTTGAAGCGGCGCTGAAAAGTAGGTTCGATTTGGTGAACGCCTCCGAAGCTGCTAGGAAGCGTCTGCGTCATTTCCGACAGATAGGAAACGTCCAGGAGTACACACGACGGTTCTTGAGTATCTGCAACGAGATAGACGACATCACGGAAGCAGAGATGCGCGATCGCTACCTCGAGGGGTTGAAGCCGGACATAGCAGAGGTCATAGCGATTCATGGGTTGTCCACCTTCGAGTCAGTAGTCGCAGCAGCAGAACGCGTCGACGCAGTACGAAGCCGACGGGGTCGTGACGATCGCGATAGGGGATACAGCAGACCGATCAACGACGCTCGATCGAGGGACGGACCATCGCCCATGGAGATTGGTGCAGTTAACAGTGACGGTTCACAGCGGACGGGTTTTAGGGGGAACTGTTACTACTGCAAAAAGCCGGGTCACATGAAGCGGGACTGCCCACAGTTCAAGGAGCAGCAGCAGGGAAACGGAAACCGCCAGTAGATAGCGGGTCGCTAGCTGGTGTGGAGGTTCCCGTACCCGCCACGTCTACCAACGTAGAGGAGACGGCCTTGCAGCAGTCATCTACGGAGAACGGGGTAGACACTGTTGATCGTCCAGTCGTGCTTCTAGGGAAGCTTCGCGGAGTTCCTGTTAAGATTCTCGTCGATAGCGGAGCTAGCCACTCGTTCGTTTCGTCTTCATTAGTTAGTCGTCTCCATCTCGAAGCAGATACGGCAGTCAACTTCAAGGACGCTCGCATGGTAGATGGGACGCCGCTTCACATAGGACCAGTCATTCGCAAGTTGCGCGTAGTGCTAGGACCGATCACTGTTAGGCGTGACTTTGACTCTGCGACGCTGGACGGTTACGATTTCATCTTCGGGAGAGACTGGCTACGGACGGTTAGTACACAGTTCGATTGGGCTCAGGGAAGCTGCAGTGTCAAGGTAGACGGGGAGTTCCGGGAGCTGCCACAGTGGAGCGATGGGGCCACATCATCCACAGCTATCATTAATGCTGTTCGTGTGCGACAGTTAGTGAAGCGTGCGGCACGGATCTTCGCTGTTTTCCTTGAGGAGGTTGAAGCAGAGGAGGGGAAAGGAGGGAGTGCAGCAGTTAGTGAGAAGGCGACTCTTCCTGCTGAGGTGAGTGCACTGTTAGCAGAGTTCGCAGACGTCTTCCCCGACGAGTTGCCCCCAGGGTTACCTCCCAGCCGAGCAGTAGACCATCGAATAGAGTTGGAGCCGGGGAGCAAGCCAGTAGCGAAGCCGCAGTGGAGGTTGAGTCCAGCAGAGACAGAGGAGATGACGCAGCAGGTTAGGCACTTTCTCGCGCAGGGGTTCATACAGCCATCTAGATCGCCTTGGGCAGCACCGATCCTGTTCGCGCCTAAGAAAGACGGAGGGTTACGGATGTGCATAGATTACCGCGCACTGAACGCCGCCACCGTCAAAAACAGATTCCCGGTGCCGAGAGTAGAGGATCTCCTAGATGCAGTGCAGGGCGCTAGAGTATTTTCCAAGATCGACCTTCGTTCGGGTTACCACCAGATTCGCGTAGTTCCAGAGGATCAGCACAAGACGGCGTTTCGTACGAAGCAGGGGTTGTACGAGTTTAGGGTACTACCGTTCGGTTTGACCAACGCCCCAGCAACGTTCCAGACGCTCATGAACACAGTCCTCTCGGAGTTCCTAGGTTCGTTCGTCGTAGTTTACCTAGATGACATCCTCATCTTTTCCAAGTCGAAAGAGGAGCACGTGCAGCACTTGCAGAGGGTCTTTGAGGTCTTGCGGAGGGAGAAGCTGTACGCGAAGCAGTCAAAGTGCGAGTTCTTCCTCCCCGAGGTCGAGTTTCTAGGTCACGTCGTTTCCGCTAGTGGCGTTAGGACCGACCCGAAGAAGATCGCAGCAGTACAGGATTGGATAGCACCGACCTCAGTCAAGGAGTTGCAGAGCTTCCTCGGTTTCGCGAATTACTACCGTCGTTTCGTTCAGGGTTACGCATCGATCGCTAGTCCACTCACCGACCTACTTCGGAAGGGCGTAGAGTACGTTTGGGGTCCAGCGCAGCAGCAGGCGTTCGAGCAGATGAAGCAGTCGCTCACGTCTTCACCGACACTGTCGTACCCCGATCCCACTCGCCCATACGTTGTAGTGACCGACGCTTCAGATCAGGCCATAGGTGCAGTGCTTCTTCAGGACCAGGGACGCGGGTTGCAGCCGATCGCGTACGAGTCGCGTAAGCTTAGGGGAGCAGAGTTGAACTATCCGATCCACGACAAGGAGGCGCTCGCGATCATCCATGCGTATAAGGTGTGGAGGTGCTACCTAGAGGGGGCAGATAGTGTTATACGCACGGACCATTGCTCGCTTCGTTTCCTCAAGTCGCAGCCGCAGCTGAGTCGTCGCCAGGCTAGATGGATGGAGTTCATGGAGGGGAGTTTCCACTACAGGATAGAGTACAAGCCAGGCGTGCGCAACCCAGCAGACTCGCTCACTCGCCCTAGTTGCCAGCTCGCTAGTCTCACAGTCACTGCCGGCCATCCACTTCTCACAGCACTTTTCAAGCATGGTTACACAGTAGATCCCGACTTCACACCGCAGCCGCCCGCAGGAGCAGAGGTGCAGGGTAGTGTCTACATACGGAAGGGTACAGCACGGATTTGGGTTCCAGCCTACCGCCCTCTTCGACAGCTCCTTCTCTCAGAGGCACACGATGTAGTTAGCGCAGGGCACTTCGGAGCAGATAAGACAGCTAAGACGCTTAGTCGTACGTACTATTGGCCAGGGCTTGCAGCAGACGTAGAGGATTACGTTCGCTCGTGCGACACGTGTCAGCGTACGAAGTCTTTTCGCCAGCGCAAAGCAGGACTTTTGCAGCCGATTCCACCGCCCGACCGCCCTTGGCAGGTAGTCACCATGGATTTCATCATGGCTTTACCGCGCACAGTTAGGGGTCACGACGCCATCTTCGTGGTAGTGGACAAGTTTTCCCGAGCAGCGCATTTCATCCCCACGCACGGTCAGGTCACAGCAGAGGAAGCCGCGACGCTGTTCGTAGATAACGTAGTCCGACTGCACGGGGTTCCAGATTCGATCATTTCCGACCGCGACCCTAGATTCACCTCGAAGTTCTGGAAGCAGCTTTTCGCACTGTTTGGGACTCGCTTAGCCATGTCGTCTGCGTACCATCCAGAGACAGACGGACAGATCGAGCGTGTGAACCAGACTTTGGAGCAGATTCTTCGCAGCATCACGATGCACGACGCAGCCGCATGGGACAAGAAGCTGAGCATGGCAGAGTTCGCATACAACAACACGCACCACTCCGCCACAGGCATGTCACCGTTCTTCGCACTGTACGGTCAGCACCCCAATGTCCCCACTCGAGTCGATCTCACACCCACTGTCCCTCGTGCGGACAATTTCCACCAGCACCTCACCTTCATTCACGACCATGTGAGGAAGCACCTTGAGCTTGCAAATGCACGCATGGCACGCACCACCAACCGCAGTCGTCGAGAGGTGTCTTTTTCAGTCGGTGACCGTGTCCTTCTCGATAGCCGCAACCTCCGACTGCCACAGGACGGCAAGCTTCGCCCACGGTTCATTGGTCCATTTGTCATTGAGCGCGCACTTGGTCCAGTCGCATACCGCCTTCGCCTTCCCGCTCATTTCCGCATGCACCCGTCATTCCACGTGTCTCTCCTTCGTCCATACACCGATCCCAACTCCACCTTCTCGGGCCGTGATCGCACTCCACTGCCGGTAGCTGTTGATACCGACGAGCCCGACTATCAGATCCAGCGCATCCTCAGGCACCGTCGCCGTCTGCAGGGAGGTGTCTCTTTCATTGACTTCTTTGTTCGTTGGCGTGGGTACGACGCAGCCGACGACAGCTGGGTTCCTTCGTCCTCGCTGTCTCCCGACAACGCTTGCCTCCGAGCGTACCTTCAGTCTGCAGGCGCCGCGGACGTCGCCTCCTTGGGAGGGGGGTAGTGTTAAAGGGGGATTTACTGTTCCCTTTGAACAGTACTTTCCCAACCCATCCAAGTCATCCCTATCCTTATCTTCTTGGATTTCCTAGTGCCACGTGGCACTCTACTTTTCTAGCTTCACAATTCCTAGTCCCACAATCTACTTTCCAACCTTGTTTCTTGCATGCTATATAAACCTTGCTTGTATTCCCTCATATCAACCAATTCTCATTCAACTCTTCTTCAATTACTCAGTTACTTCTTCGCCTATTTCGCCAATAGTCTTTTCGCCAAAGCCTTCCGCCGCGCTTTATCCTCGACTTAGTCGACCCCGCTAATTCTTTAGCGGACTTAGGCCGTCGGGCCTAACACCTTTAGTGCAACATTCTCGAGTGAAAATTTGATCCTGTCACACTTGGTAATCAGAGCCGTTTTCACTTGCGGAGTTTCAACTAAGCAGCGCGACAACAACTTCCCTGCTTCAAAAAACCGCCGGGGGCGAAGAATTCGGCGCCGACGCTGGTAAAACCGAAATGCAAAATAGTGAATCTGGGGCCAGCTTGAAAGAGGCCTTGCCATGCGAAACCATTTTCGAACCAAACCGTCAAGTTTCGAGTGTTTCATTGACAGCGTTTTTAGCAGATCGAACACATCTGATTGGTTCCCGCCAAAACCGAAAGAAGGAACACTGCACGTCAGGCGTCGCATATCAGTTTGGGAAGCCGCACAACGTTAGCACATCGATCGCTTATGAACGTCCTTGCGATTTGGTCCCAGCTTGGGGTTCAAGTTGGGCCTGGGTGAACAACTACTAGTTCTTTCGATCATACATCTCTGCTTCTTAGTTATTTGTAGCATGCCTAGCCATAGAATCGTCAAATTAGGCCATGGTTGTTTAGGTTTAGACGCGTAATGAAGCTGGCACGGTTGTATAGTACATTGTGCCGTTTCGAGTGCCCTCCTGTCGTCATCTCCATTAACCCTCTCCTCCAAACGCCCTCGAGTTTTTCCCGTCGCTCTCTCTCTCGCCGCTACCTTTCCTGAACCAATCAACTTCTCCTCTCCCTTCTCGTCGCTCTCTCTCTCTCTCTCGCCGCTCCCTTCCAGTCGCTCTCGGGCTCTCCCATCCCTTCCCGTCGCTCTCGCTCTCCTCCGTCCCTTCCCGTCGCTCTTGCTCTCTCCCCTCCCTTCCCGTCGCTCTATCTCTCGCCGCTCCCTTCCAGTCCCTCTCGGTCTCTCCCATCCCATCCCGTCGCTCTCCCTCTCTCCCCTCCCATCCCGTCGCTCTCCCTCTCTCCCCTCCCTTCCCGTCGCTCTCTCTCTCTCGTCGCTCCCTTCCCGTCGATCTCTCTCTTTCGCCACTCCCTTCCCGTCGCGCGCTCTCTCTCACTGCTCCCTGCGCGTCGCTCTCTCTCACGCCACTCCCATCCCGTCGCCCTAGATACAGTCGTCGCAAATTCCTCTCCCACCCCCCATCACCCACCCCATCGCCTCTCCGCTCGCGACCACACGCCTTCCCGTCACCCACCCACTTTCTCCTCCCATCGCCTGCCTCGTCGCCTTCGCGCTCGCACTCAAACGCTCTCCCCGCGCCCTTCCTCTCTCCCTTCCCATCACCCACCTCGTCGCCCTCGTGCTCGCCTCGAATGCCTTCCCCGTCGCCTTTCATCTCTTCTCCCCGATAAAAAATCTCTGAAACGCCCTCCAGTCGCCCGTCGTTTCCACCCGGTTCATCACCGATCTCGTCGCCCTCGCTCTTGCTCTGTAATGCCCTCTCCGCACCCTCCTTCCCTCCCTTCACAATTTGTCTTCCCTCCCCGCATCACAGCGTTCTTCCTCTCTCCCCTCCCATCACGTCGTTCCTCCTATCTTCCCTTCCATCCCGCGTTCTTCCTCTCTCCCCTCCCATCACGTCGTTCCTCCTATCTTCCCTTCCATCCCGCACTCTTCCTCTCTCCCTTCCCATCCCGTCGTTCCCCCTCTCTCCCCTCCTCTCCCGTCGCCCCCCAGGTCACCAGTCCCTTCTCTTCGCCTTCGCTGCCAATCAACCGTCCCGACGCCCTTCCTCTTTTCGTACATCATTCCTTTCTTTATTTTAGCTGCTGCGCCCGATTTCACCTGTGTGTGCCATGGATTTTGCTTGATCATGCCTGTGTTCGCGCAGGATTTTGCATGTTTTTGCCTGTGTGCGCGCTGGATTTTGATGTGTGTGCGCTGGTTTTTGCATATGGAAATTCTATTCAAGTTACGCTGGCTGCTCTGGTGCATGTGGGATGGGATTGCAGCCTTGCGCCAAATTCGCACGCGAACGTGGGTGAAAGTCGCCACCAATCAGATTTGTAAACAAGCTCCACACTTTTCCCGTTCACATAAAAGGCTCGACTGGGATGTAAAAAAATAAAAACGCACAGCACGTCAACTTTTCAAACGTTCGTAACAAACTTGTGTTTTCAAGTGGACCCAACTAGAAGGGGGGGGGTCACTATTTTAGCTGCTGGCTGTAAGCACCAGATTCCGCGTTTTTTGTATGACCCCCCTCACGCGTTTTTTGAACAGGACCGAAAGTTCAGTTTTCTGGCGACGAGTTGGCGATAGGGCGACGACAGTCGCGAATTTTTGGGACCTATATCGAGCGGTGCACAAGTAACAAGACCGACGCGCGACGGATCTAACGACTTCGGGTGAATTTGCGCGTCATGGCAAAAATTGCGACAGAAACAGAATCGATCGTGACTTCGCAGCAGTCGCGAAATTTTCCCAAAGCCAAAAAAATTCGAGCCCCCAACACCTTCGACGGGGAAATCGACGTGCGGAGGTGGTTGGCGGAAATCGAAATATTCTTCGTAGCCGTCGGTTGGATATCCCCTACATACGACGGTTCGCGAATTAAATTTGCAGCAACACTTCTGCGCGGACCAGTAATTGATTGGATATGCGGAAGCGGATTATTAAACCAAGGCGAAGCGACGTGGCAGCAGTTCCGAGACGAATTACTACAACGTTTCGAGCCGATAAATGCAGCGTTTATCGCCCGCGACAAAATACATCGTCATCGACAAATCGGGAGCGTCGCGAACAACATGCAACAAATGGAGGAGTTGTTCAACCGTATCTCCGACGTCACGGAAGGCGAAAAAATTAGAGCATTCATCGCGGGGCTGAAAAATGAAACACGACAACACGTTGCGGCCGCAAATTGGAGCAGCTACAACGACGTTGTCTCGGCAGTAGAGCGTTTTGACGTAATCACGATCGGAACACGACGACTTCATGGACGAGCTAGACGACATGGAGGACGCTTGGCTACCCCCACGTACGCCGACCCGATGGAACTCGATCGAATCGACGCGAAGGCAAGACCAAAGAAGAACAAAGCTATGTGTTCTTTCTGCGGCAAGCTGGAACATCGACTCATCGATTGTAACAAAATGAAAACCGCACGTGCAGTGCTTCGGGACCGCAGCAATAGAGCTGATTTAATGGGAAAATTGGAGGATCGTGGAGTAAATTCATCAACCCACGAACGGACTCTACCAGGGAAAAACGCCGAGAAAAATAAAATCTCCGCGAAACAAGACCCTGCTGGACCCGGACAACTCCAAAAAGGCCCTGTAAGAAGTAAGCACTCCTTAAAATTATCATACAAGGATACTTTACTTGGGAAAAACTCCCCTGGGTCTACGGCCTCGGTGAAAAATGGAGAGAGGCTCCAGAAGAAAAATAATGTACCGGTACGACAACTGCAGCAGCTGCGCATGGGGAACCAACAACGGAGCGTGGAAGATCGACCTTCCAACGACGATATTGTCCTCTCTCAGAACAACCAGCCCACGTCGACCAACCGGTCCCCGTCGAAGAAGTCGGTGGCGCTGAAGCAGCTCAAGAGGGAGCTGGAGGTCACCAAGAAGTTGCAACGACCTCAAACCTCCTCTACAGATGCATCTGCAACATCTGCCCTACGAGGAAATTCTACTACGAGCTCGAGGATAACATCGTCGATGACAACAAAAGATCATAGCAATAGGGAAAGCCAAGACCGGCCACCTACAACCCAAGAGGACACCACGGAACTGTGGGATGTGCCCTACGATCCAATCAACGAGACGATCAACGGGTACAGCGAGCAACGCCAACCACTTCTGCTCGAGGTGATCTGCAATGGACGACGCCTCCAAGCACTCGTGGACAGCGGAGCATCCCATTCAGTATGTGACAAAGCAACCCTCGAACGCATTAACGAGGAGTACATGCCTTCAAGCTTTACAGCTACGATGGTTGACGGAAGCAAATTACAAGTCCACGGCGAAGTAGCGTTACACCTGCAGATGGGTCCTCTTCGCTGGAAACCGACCCTACCTGTCACCAACATCAAAGGGCTAGACTTGATTCTTGGGAGAGACTTTCTCAAGAAGTTCAACCCCGAGATCAACTGGGTCACCCGCACGGCGAGCATCTACAATCAAGACAGAAGAGTTCCACTTCCGAGTTGGAGCAACACGGGAGATATTCCGGAGGAGACTCTCGCACGCTTCGAGAAGGACGTGAAAAGAACCATGGCAGGATTCGTCGCACTGGTTACATACGAAGATGAAGAAGGGAAGAAAGCACCTGAGCTTCTGCCTGCTATCGAGAAACTTCTGGAGGAGTTCAAAGACGTTCTTCCTGACGACCTTCCAGACCAGTTGCCGCCATACCGAACCCACCAGCACGAGATCGTCGAAGAACCTGGTTCGAAACCGACCTTCCGAGCACCATATCGACTCAGTCCTACCGAATTGGCTGACATGAAGAAGCAGATCGAGTACCTTCTAGAAAAGGGACTCATTCGACCATCGACATCACCATACGGTGCACCAGTGCTCTTCACGCCAAAACCTGACGGAAGCTTACGCATGTGCATCGACTACCGAGCCCTCAACAAGCAGGCGATTAACAATAAGTATCCCATTCCTCGGATCGATGAACTGCTTGACCAGCTTCGGGGAGCTACTGTATTCTCAAAACTCGATTTGAGATCAGGATACTGGCAGATCCGGATGGCGGACAATTCAATCCATAAGACGGCGTTTTGGACAAGATACGGATCCTACGAGTACCTCGTCATGCCGTTCGGTCTCACCAACGCACCCGCTACATTCCAGGCCGAAATGAACCATATTCTTAGGCCTCTACTCGACGAATGCGTGGTGGTGTACCTGGACGACATCTTGATCTACTCGAAGGACATGAAGTAGCATATTGAACATCTACGACGCGTCTTCGAGATACTTCGACGGGAGAAGTTCTACGTCAAGCTATCCAAGAGTGAGTTTGCCTTGAAGAAAGTTCAATTTCTTGGACATATGGTGAGCGCTCAAGGCGTGCATGTCGACCCAAAGAAGATTGAAGCCGTACGTACGTGGAAGACTCCTGAGAACGTGAAGGAACTTCAGCAATTCCTTGGCTTCGCGAACTATTATAATCGGTTCGTGCCACAGTATGCGAAGATTGCAACACCTCTCACCAACCTGCTAAAGAAGAATACACCATTTAGGTGGGAGGATGTACACCAGCATGCCATGGAGCAGTTGAAAACCGCACTCACGTCCGCACCCGTCCTGATCCTGCCAGATCCAGAAAAAGACTACGTTATCGAAGCTGATGCTAGCAAACAAGCAGTTGGAGCAGTCCTGATGCAAGACCAAGGGAAAGGGCTACAACCAATTGCTTACCTGAGCAAGAAATTGCATGGGGCAGAACTCAACTACCCGATTCACGACAAAGAGGCCTTAGCGATCATCACTGCTTTCAAGGCATGGCGATGCTACCTCGAAGGAAGGAAGACCACGGTCTACACCGACCACTGTAGTCTGAAGTACCTAAAGACGCAGCCTACTCTCTCCAGACGACAGGTCAGGTGGATCGACTTCCTCGAAACGCACTTCGACTACAACATCATGTACAAGCCGGGACACAAGAATAAGGCAGACGCACTGAGCCGGCCTGGACACGTTGCCGCCATACAGGTTGAGGGGATGAATCCGCTACTTAAGGGACTCTTTACGCACGGGTACACTATCGACCCCGAGATTCCCTAGGCAGAGAATAAAAAATTGCTGCAGTGGGACCACGACATCGCACTACGCAAAGGATCAACAAAGATATGGGTACCCAATTACCCACCTCTTCGGCAACTGCTTCTCGAGGAGTTCCACGATGTGCTCTACGCTGGACACTTCGGGAGTAACAAGACCCTTGCTGGGATTGCGAAAGTCTACTAGTGGCCTCACATGGCAGACGACGTACAAAAGTTCGTCACTTCGTGCGACACATGCCAGCGGATGAAGAGCAGTAAGCATACGAAAGCAGGACTTCTTCAGCCTCTGCCCGTCCCGGAACAGCCTTGGCAAGTGGTCAGCTTGGACTTCATCACTGGGTTACCACCTACCAAAGCGGGGCATGACGCCATCCTGGTCGTCATCGACAAATTCTCAAAGATGGGACACTTCATTCCGACACATACAACCGCATGCACGGAGGAAACGGCACAGCTGTTCGTCAAGCACATCATCTCACAGCACGGGATCTGTTCAACAACGCTCATATCCGACAGGGACCCCAAGTTTACTAGCAAGTTCTGGAAAGAGCTCATGTCGCTAATGGGGACACGCTTAGCGATGTAATCTGCATATCATCCCCAGACTGATGGGCAGACAGAGCGCTTGAACCAGATTGTGGAACAACTCTTGCGCGCAGCGTGCAAGGACGACGTTAGCAAGTGGGACTTGCACTTGCCGGTGTTGGAGTTTGCCTACAACAATGCGAAGCATGCCGCAACAGGAGAGACCCCGTTTTTCCTTTGTTACGGTCGACATCTGCTAGCTCCACAGCAGCCAACAGTACCTGCAACCGTCCAGCCCGCGCACGACTTCGTTACCACAATGCAACAGCTTTGGGATCGGACACACAAGCGCCTACAGGACATACAGTCTTCACAGAAACGCTCGGCCGATCGCCATCGCCGTGATCATACCATTGCGGTTGGTGACCATGTGCTTCTTGACACATGCAACCTCAACCTCGGTCACCTTCCATCCAAGTTGCGACCTCGCTTCTGCGGACCTTTCCTCGTAGAAGAGCAGGTCACTCCAGTCACATTCCGCTTGCGCCTACCAGCTACTTGGGAGATTCATAACGCCTTCCACATGCAGCCTCTTAAACCCTATCGGGATCCAAATAAGCTGTACACGTGACGCCAACCTCCACCGCCGCCCCCAGTTCTCGTCAATGATGAACCTGAGTACGAGGTCGAATCCGTGCTTGCACATCGTCGTCGTCGGCATGGCGCCCTGGAGTTTCTCATACGCTGGAAGGGCTATGATCCTTCTGAGTACAGCTGGGTCTCTGAGGAAGATATGGGTAACGCCCGACGTTCTCTTCGCGACTATCTTGTCAAGCAGGGTGTTACGTCTACCACCCAGCTTTGAGGGGGGGAAGTGTAAGAGTACGTCGACGTTCGACATATTTCTTACTTCCATATTTTTACTCTATCTTATTCTCCTTATTTTCCTCTTTCATTTGCACTTTATTTCACCTCAATCGGACTACTATTCTATTTTCTAGAGCTTTCCGATTATTTCACTTATTTTGTATTTTCGGCACCGACAATTACATTATACGGCACCGACAGCACCGACAGTGGTGTACAAGGCGTAATCTCGCCATAATCCAATGTGCCAATGGGCTTGCGTGCTTATGCGCACTAGTGATTATCTATCCTAGAAGAGCGCGTTCCCGAAGGTTCGGATTATCGCTTGTTTCTATGTATTTCTGAGTATAAATACGCCTTGTACTCACCTTTAGTGCAACATTCTCGAGTGGAAATTCGATCCTGTGACAAGCAGCACCGCGATGCTGAAGGAGCTAAAGGAGCTGCTGGAGTCTGTTAGAAATTGAGGACTGAGTCTATGAAGAATAGGGGCCGAAATATCTCAAAATCGTTGGACTAGATTTCTGGACAGAAATGTCGACTTCAAAAGAAACATTGTAGACAAAAGTTTCACTGTTGGAATCTCACGAAAACCGAGTATGTTGTAGCTGTAGACCTTGGCTACAATTGCCAAATAAAATCACATCAAAAGGTGAACTAAATCTTGAGTTATGAATTTCGGCGCACTAGGGGGTATGCTGCCACAGAAAATTAACTCAATCACAATTGTCTCATAAGTAACAGACAAGAGAGTAAGAGTGGCACTTAACCAGGTAGGAGGGAAGAGGAGGACGAGAGGGAAGGTCCCAAGGGAGTCCCCAACCAAGGAAACCCCATACCACACAATTCCCTTCCCCATAGGCAACCCAACTTTGACCTTTGTCACTATCCCAACCTCCACAATCCACCTCACTCCAACTTGGCCACACTTGCCAACCTGGTTTGGTTTCTCCCAACCACTTGGCAGCATCTACAGTGATGGGTACGAATTTCCCAACCCCAAAGGGTCTGTACCCCATAATGAGTCATTCCCACAACTTCCCATAGTCGCCACAACCGAAGTACAGAAAGCATACGAACTCCAACGTTCGTAACTTTCTTGTTCTTGCTCCGATCGCGACGATTCTTGGTTCGTCGGAAAGCTCTCGAGCAGAGGAGTCATTTCAGATATCTGCTTAAGCCAGATCACAATCACACTCACTAAGAAAATCCAAACCGCACAGAACACAAATTCTTGCACACGCTCACACCACGCATGCAACGCACGAACATATGATGGGAGGCAGACAGACGTGAATGCGAATGATAGCATCACATAACAGAGTCCGCCTTCGAGCTGCGGGAGATCTCGCCGGTGGTGAAGTACCTTGAAGTACCTTCATCCGTACATCCGACCAGGACGTCGGCGTCGCCCAAGCGAGGGCGGGGCCAACACAGCATTCCCGTAAACAATCCTACTCTAGATACCTGAGACTTCCATGTTGCTTAACCCAATAAGAGGTGTAAGAGCCTAAATGAAAATAAAGAAGAAGAAGAAGAAGAAGAAGAAGAAGAAGAAGAAGAAGAAGAAGAAGAAGAAGAAGAAGAAGAAGAAGAAGAAGAAGAAGAAGAAGAAGAAGAAGAAGAAGAAGAAGAAGAAGAAGAAGAAGAAGAAGAAGAAGAAGAAGAAGAAGAAGAAGAAGAAGAAGAAGAAGAAGAAGAAGAAGAAGAAGAAGAAGAAGAAGAAGAAGAAGAAAACAACCACCGTCCCTTAAACATGATCAAAGTGAAAAACCTAGGGTATAATTTTATGTGCCTCTAAAAGCTGACTCACATATTGATTTTCAACTGCTGTATACAAAAAAGGGGGGTCTTAAAATGTTTTATAGCAAAAGATGGGTCCTCTCACATGTGCTACATATTCATAGTCCCAGTACCGAATTTAAGTCCCGGGGGTCCTTTTTTCGGGAGGGTCCTATATCCGGGAGAATACGGTAACTACAGTAACCACGACTATTGCTATTCTCGACAGTTACCATGTTGCAGCGATTAACTGTCGTGCAGTTACTGGTTGGTCAAGAGTCACGACCGTTGACTGTCTTCGACTGTTGACCTTCGGGTGACTCTCGACCTTCCCTGTGCTCTATATGAGCTGTTGCGGTACTGGTACAGTGTGTGGTTCTGTTTAAGAACTAACGCGTTAGTGGGAAACCTTCGGGAATGCTTATAATAACCTTTCGGTTATTCCAACACTCCCCTTCATTCCTGAAGGTGGGCCACGTGGGATTTCTTGGTGATCCCGCTGCCGCCACCACCAGATTCACCCCCCCCCACCCACGTGAGGTCGGCGCAGTGTTGGAACTGTTGACGTGGCAGTTTCTTTGTCAAAAAGTCAGCTGTCATGTCGCTAGTTGGGCAATACGTAAGATTGATCCTCCCCTTGTCGATTTCTTCCTTGACAAAGAAGTAGCGAAGTGTGATGTGTTTCGTGCGGTTCACGAAGCCAGGTTTGTTTGCGATTTTGATCGCGCTCTGGTTGTCGCAGAGTAACGTGAAGTTTCCGTTCATCGTCACTTTCGCTTCCTGTAAAAGCTCCATCAGGTACAGTCCTTTGCGAACAGCTGCACTGGCGGCAATGAACTCAGCTTTGGCTGACGAACGGACGATGAGTTCCTGCTTCTAGGAGTTCCAGGAGATGAGTCTCACAGGTTGGAGTTGGAAAATGAATCCTGTGCGGGAGCGTC
Source organism: Closterium sp. Yama58-4 (assembly GCA_947470075.1). Classification (NCBI taxonomy): domain Eukaryota; kingdom Viridiplantae; phylum Streptophyta; class Zygnematophyceae; order Desmidiales; family Closteriaceae; genus Closterium; species Closterium sp. Yama58-4. The sequence goes on along the minus strand of CANIUD010000015.1, from coordinate 2,774,757 downwards.
TGTTGTCAACATCTCCCGCATGGTCTGCATCCACGTAGCCATGGAGATGTAGAGTAGCGGTAAGATTGGCTTCGTAGGTGAGTACGACGCCAGGGGTAGAGATGAAGTACTGCAGTGCACGGCATAGATCTAGTAGATTCTCCCCTTCAGGTTTCTTCAGGTACTGTGCGAGCTGGCTAGCGATGTAGGAGAGATCGGACTGGCACGTGACGGCGGCGAACAGTAGACATCCCAGTTGTTGTTGGTAGGGCCGATGATCGTCGATGGAGAGAGGCGTGGTATTCGGCTCATGGTTAGGAGGAGGAGTGCGGTAGGGAGTGGTGAGGTTGATTGGTGCGATGGCGAACCTTTTGGCAAGCGTTTCAGCGTATTTGGCAGCGGAGAGGTGAATAGAGGAAGCAGACTGAGTGATATTGAGACACAAGAACTGCGTGACGTCATGATTGATTGTCACCTCTAGCTTCTCCTTGATGTCTGCTTCAAACTGGTCCAATAGCTCTGCGTCATCGCCGGTGTAGAGGAGGTCGTTGACATACGCAACGAGGAGAATGAACTTGCCACGTGATTCTCGTCTGTACATCCCGAGGTCATGTGGCAGCTGGGCGAAGCCGAGCTCCGTGAGAACTGAGTGGAGATACTGCTGCCACAGACGAGGTGACTGTTTAATCCCATAAAGGGATTTCTGAAGAAGGCACACCGCGCCATCGCTCTCTTCGAAGGCATGCGGCTGCTCGACGAAGATGATGGCGTCAACGGGGGCGTACAAGAAGGCGTTGCCGACGTCGATTTGTCAGAGAGGTCGCTGCTTTACGGCTGCGATGCAGATGAGAATGCGCACTGAGGTGTGACGTCCGACAGGTGCTTAGGTGAGAGTAAAATCCACCAGGTGCATTTGCTCAAAGCCGCGCACCACCCATCTCGCCTTGTACTTATCAATGGAGCCGTCCACCAGGGTTTTAATGCGAAAAAAAAAACCATTTGCTACTGAGAATTTTCCTCCTCTTTGCTGATGAGCGGGGGACCAGCTTCTAGGTTCCACGTCTTTTCAGCGACGCAACTTTTGTGGCCATGGCTGCTCTCCATTTCTCACTGTCGAGGCTAGATAGAGCTTGGCGAACAGTGGTTGGTTTCTTGGGAGAGGTGTGGCGAACAGCTACAGCGAGCCCGAGGATGCGTAGGCCAGTTTCGTTGGTCTTTTCGTAGTGGAGGCAATTGTAGTCGTGAAAGCTTGTAACCTCCACGACGTCGTCATCACTTTCGTTGCCAGGACGGAGGGTGTCCTGTGAGGTGTTGGGATGTGGTAACTCTGCATCCGGTGATCGGCGCGCCTCACTGGTGTAGTTGTGAGTTTGCGAGTTGTATCGCCAGGATCGAATTGGTGTACAAGAATGAAGGTCGGAGTCTGGAGTGGGCTTGTAAGGGGGATGCTCGGCGCAATGTCCATTGGTGTGACATCAGCTGCATCTGCATCTTCTGTCAGTTCAGCTTCATCGTGTGACGTGGCGAAGCTGTGATGTCCCTCGAAAACCCTCTTCGGCGCTTTGTCAGCTTCTTGGTGCTCCTTGAACAGTGGCAGAGTCAGCTTCTCGTAGAAGATGCAGTCACGTAATTTTCTCACTTCGTGTGTCGCGTAGTCCAGCACGATCCACCCCTTGTATTCCTTCTCGATCCCGAGGTGGATTCCCCACTGTGCCCGGTCAGTCAATTTTCCGGTCCTTGCTGTATGGGCTTGTACTGTACCATGCAGCCAAACACTCGAAGCAGACGCGTGTCCGCTTTTCTGCCCGTCCATGCCCTGTAGGGAGAGTTGTTGTTCTCGAGGCTTCGGGAGGACAACAAGTTGTGCAGCCGAACAGCGTGGTTCATCGCAAACGGCCAATATTTGGTTGGGATGGCCGACTGCTTCATCAGGGCCCTCATCCTTGTAGCTAGGCTCCTGTTTGTTGGTTCTGCTACTCCTTGCTGCTCGTGAGCGTAGGGCAGGGACACCAGGTGCTCAATCCCCTTCTGCTTGAAGAGTTCCTTGAACTCTGTTGAGAAGAACTCCAACCCCCCGTCTGTCTGGTAGCTCTTCAGCTTCAGCCCGGATTGACGCTCAACCCGCTTCATACACGTCACGAAGCAACCGAAGGCTAGAGAGCGACAGTCGGTGTTAATAGCCCAGACGTAACGTGTGCACGCGTCGATGAATGTGAGCGTGTATTATTCACCGTCGAGCCCTGGGTGGCTGAGAATCATGAAGTTTCTGTAGACCTTGTCCAGTGGCTTGTAGCGTTTGTAGCCCGGATGTAAGTCAGGAAAAGGTTTGTGGGTGAGCGACGCTGTTGGGCAGTCAGTGCACGGCGGGTCGGCGGAGCCCGCGGTGAGAAATCTTTGTCGAGGCAGAAGCAGCGCGCCGTCGTCGAAGAGTCCAGCTTTGAGTGAGTTCTTGAGTGTAGCGTGTGAGGGGTGTCCGAGTCATTGATGCCAGGTTTTAGGGTCCGCACGGTAGCCAACAATTATCTGATAATACTTGTGACGTGCTGACGCGTCGTCCTGCTCCTTTTCAGTTCCCGTATCGATGGCGGCGTCGGTGTCAGCTGTGAAGGCACGAACAGAGTCTCGTTCTAGGAGGGCGCGCGGAATTCCGATGATGTCGTCTGTGTCAGCGGCATGAACCTGTTTGCCAGTGACGAGTAGATGCGTTGACGGTGGTGGTTTTGGTCTCGGCCAATCGGAGACGGAAAGTCCTTTCATTGGGATTCGGAAGTAGCTGTATTCGGCTCCGATTACTTCAATTTCCTGCGGCCCTTGTTCTGGTGACGGTGTCTCCTCGGTACGTTCCGGTAATCCCGCTGCTTCTCCGAAGAGCTCATATGTCGCTTCTTCCTCTGATTCTTCTGCTGTGGGCTCTGGTATGGCAGGAGCGTATTGGTAGGGAAGAGGAGGTCCGCCCCAGCTTCTGCCACGAGTTGCCCAGTATGGGTCGACCGCCGCCACTTCTGCGGGGGGGAGTCCCGTAGCTTCGTGGACCCCATCCTTCTTTGGTTGAGGTTCCCCAGCCGCCACCAGAGACTCCTTCCTCTGGTGCCGGAGGAACGCCCCACCCTCTCGCGGTTGTTTCTTCTGTCGTTGAGATGGTGCCCCATCCACTCGCGGCTGCTTCTTCTGGAGCCCGAGTACAGGCTCGGGAGTACCCCAACCTATTCCAGTTGCTTCGTTTCCTCCAGCGGTTGGTTCTGTGGTTGGTTCTGCAGTTGTTCCTGCAGGTGCTGACGTGCCGCTGTCTTCTTCCATTGTGGCAGGTCCGGTTTCAACAAGATTGGAGGTCGAGGCGGTTGGAACGGTGCGCGCAGGCGCAGAAGACCGTCAGAAGTGGGCCGCTCAAGGTCCATTTCCGTGGGGTGTGACCATGTCGGCGGCTCCGAGGGAGTTGTCTTCAGCAGCAGCGTGCGGTCAGATTCGCCAATGGTGCCTTGAGCTGAGAACTGCAGCACGAAGACTCCGTCGTCTATCGCCTTGCCGATGTAAGTGTTGTTATAGCACAAAGACTCCGTCATCTATCTCCTTGCCGACAGAAGTGCTGCAGCACGAAGACAGCTCAAATGTCTTGTCTTTGCAGTTACTGCGAATGTCAACTCCGCACCGCATGAGTTGTGCCGAGGAGAGCAGGTTGTACTGCAGATCTGAAGCGACGAGCACATCTCCGATGTGGATGGTGAACTTCGTGTCATCGGCTTCAAGGTAAATTTCACCAATGTCGTATGCTTTCATCCTGCCATTGTTAGCAACGGTGATCTCGCATGGTCGTTGCATACGTCTTAAGTTGCTGATGAACGTCAGTGATCCCACCATGTGTTGTCCGCAGCAGCTGTCAAGGTACCAGGTGTTGATGCTCTCGCGACTCTGGCGTGCGATGTTGGTGATTCTTGGGGTGACAACGCGGTCGAAGTCGCCGGTGTACGGTGAGAGAGCGAAGTACCTGTTTGCGGAAATGCTGGGAGGAGATTCCGGAGTCGGCGGAGGCAACTCGAAATCAGGTGGGATGTTTGTTCGATGTTGTCATATATCGGATGCCTCTGTGACGGCGCGCCATGCAACTCATGATTGTCCCCTTGCCTTTGTCATTCATCGTGATGTGGGCAGGAGTTTGGGAGGTGCTGGCCACGGAGAGAGGCGACACGGTGGAGGTTGCGGCAGGAGGTGTTGATTGTGCCGAAGGTTGCTTACTGGAGGAGTTGCGCTTTTTGTCAGCGGCCTTGCGCTTATAGCACTGATCGATAGTGTGGCTGGGCTTCTTGCAGTATTTGCAGAATGTTCTCTTCCTTCCACGTTGCTCCCCTTGAGATGCTCCAGCATAGAAAACTCATTTCTCCCGCTGGATGTTTTTCTCATTGTACAGGTCGATCTCCTTTTTTTCGGAGAGAAGTGTGGCGCACAGTGCCGACTCGGAGATGGTTGCTCGAGCGCGAAGCAGCGACTGACACTGGCGCCAGTCGGGTCCGAGGCCGGAAATGAACATATCATCGGGAACGGTTCCGCCACACTTCTTGACGTGATCGCGCAGATTGCGGCACCGGTTAACATACCGTCCTGCTCTCTCCCCTTGTTTCATTTTAATCGAAGTCAGCTGACTGAGCAGGCGACTCATTGTGACTGGATCTGTTGCCATGTATGAGTTGCGCAGGTGTTCCCAGGACGCGTGCGCGGGAGCCCACTCTGTTTTGTAGGGACGAATGCCGAGCTGCTCTTCGAAGGAGAGCGGTATACGCAAGGAGGGATCCGTGGTAGTACTGGTGCTTCTCTTGGATGGTACCTTCCGAAGGAAAAGGTAAGCTTCCGTCGTAGTACATCCAGATCTGAGCGGTTGTTGCGATGAGTTCGAATTAGAAGCTCCATGTGTAAAAACCCTTGCCGTCAAAGGGAACTGAAGTTTTCAGCTTTGAAGTTAAAACAAACTTGGTTTGCATAGAAGCAATTGCTTCTGACTGCGCTCGTTGTGGGTTGTCTTAGGTAAAAGTCCTCTCGGAGTTGACGCGGCGGTCTTCTCCAGGGAGAGGGAGTCCAGCAACTCCTCTTGCATAGCTTGAGCCATCCTTGCTCATAGTTTAATGGCTCTCAAAAGCGTTGATGCGCGCGACTAGCTGCTCAACGACAGCGGCACTGACGGAGGTCACCGCTGAGGGCGCGTTGGTTGTTGCTTGTGATGTATTGAATATATTTATAAGGAGTTTGTTCTAAGAAGAACAGAGACTTAGCAGAACTTATAATCCACTCTAGCTCTCATACCATGCCGATATAACCGAAGGATCTAGTGAATAGGATAAGTCTGCCAAGTCTAGGAGGAGACAATAAAGTCTCTGTAGTGACCTTGTTGGATAATAATTGAGAGAGAACAAGATAATTAAAGATAGGAGTACAAGGGATTAAATAGCAAACTAGCTAGCCATGTACTCTGAGGGGTACATTCCCTTGTTAATAACTATATTGCATAGCTACAGTAACCACGACTATTGCTATTCTCGACAGTTACCATGTTGCAGCGATCAACTGTCGTACGGTTACTGGTTGGTCAAGAGTCACGACTGTTGACTGTCTTCGACTGTTGACCTTCGGGTGACTCTCGACCTTCCCCGTGCTCTATATGAGTTGTCGTGGTACTGGTACAGTGCGTGGTTCTGTTTAAGAACTAACGCGTTAGTGGGAAACCTGTCAGTTATTCCAACAGAAGTCAACTCCCTCGCGCTGACTGAAACCTCTAGCCACATAGCACGCCTTGAAGGCCGGAGTTGATCCCGGTGGCCACTTCACCTTGAAGATCCACATGCCATTGACTACGTTCGCCCCGGGGGGGGGGGGAGAACTGTCAAGACTAGAGAGGAAAGTATGTCGATTAGGTTAGGGGAGGGGGTACAAGAGTATCGAGAGAATTGTTGTACCCTCTAAGAATCACCCCTACACAACCTAGAACTAAATAATATGAAACATATAATTTGACACACCCCCATAGGTGAAGTAGGGGGGATAGCCAAACCTAACAGTGGTCACAAGACCAGTCAAGCAGAAAAGCAAGCAAGACAAAGCTCAGGGTGGATCTCAAGGACACCACACAGTCTGAGCACAAGCAGGTGGCCACAAGGCCAGTTCACATGCAGGTTTATAACAAAACAAGAGATACAGTGATCACAACCTAGCAAGAGTAAACATGCAGGTATATATATATATAGTGATCACAGTACAAGCAGGGTCAAGAAGTAAGCAAGTGAGGTCCAGTAGGCACAAGGCCTAGCAGAGTGCAGAAGCGCTGATGGTCACAAGGCTGAAGCGCCTTGGTGAACACATCAGCAAGGTTGGCCTCAGTGGCCACGTAACGCAGACAAAGCTGACCGCGTTGCTGCAGCTCTCGAGCAAGGAAGTACCGCAGGGCGATGTGCTTCGTTCTGTGCTCCAGTCTGTGCTCCTCACACAAGGCAATGGCAGCCTGGTTGTCGACGTACAGCACTGGAGGAGAACGAGGCCGCTCACCCAAGTCGGTCAGCAGGTAGGTCAGCCAGCGTGGCTCCTGGGCCGCTATGGCTGTGGCGTAGATCTCAGCCTCACAACTGGAGCTGAGAACAGAAGAAGAGCGTGTAGAACGCCAAGAAACTGAGCCAGAGCCAAGACTGAAGGTGTAACCCTGAGACGACCGCTGAGTAGCCTGGTCGTCCGCCCAAGAAGCGTCTGAGTGTCCAGTAAGTACAACTCGGTCTCGCCCTCCAAGCACTAGCCCCATGCCCGACGTACTGCACAAGTAGCGCAACACCCTCTTAGCGGCATCCATGTGCTCCTTCCTGTGACGGCCAGGAGCGACATAGCGTGCAAGGATGCTAAGAGGGTATGCAAGGTCAGGTCGAGTGCAGGTCATCAGGTACATGAGGCAGCCCACAAGCTCTGGATACGGGCCACTCGGCTCTACGGACTCATCCGAAGGCAGAGCTGAGAGCGAGTGACCGGTAGGCAGAGGAGTGGACTGAGGCGAGGAGTACGTGAAGCGGAAGCGCTGAAGGATCTGCTGCACCATGTGTGACTAAGTCAAGGTGATGGTGCGCCGTGCTCTGTCCCGGGTGATCCGCAAGCCAAGATAGCTTGTCAGTTCACCCAGGTCTGTGCACGTGTGTCTCCTCTGCAGCTCCGACTTCACGTGGGCGAGTGCCGCGGTGTCAGCAATGGCAAAGACCAAGTCGTCGACGTACACGAGGATGTAGAACGGCGGCAGTGAGGTGTCGGTGCGTAGAAACAGTGACGGGTCAGCAGTAGAGGGAGCGAACCCAAGAGCCGCAAGTGTCGTCCTCAGTGTGTCGTGCCACTCACGCGGTGCCTGGCGGAGACCGTAGACCGGCCGCTGGAGCCTCCACTGGGTACCAGGAGGAACCGACCCAGTGAAGCCAGGAGGGCGGCGCAGCCAGATCTCCTCGTGCAGGCTGCCCTACAAGAAAGCAGTGCTGAAGTCAAGTGAGTGAAGCTCGTAGTCGCGCTGAGCGGCTATGTGCAGCAGCACCCAAAGAGTGGTCATCTTCGGGGTGGGGGAGAAGGTCTGAAAGAAGTCAACTCCCTCTCGCTGACTGAAGCCTCGAGCCACGTAGCGCGCCTTGAAGACAGGAGGAGAACCCGGTGGCCGCTTCACCCTGAAAATCCACATGCCACTGACGATGTTCGCCCCAGGTGGGGGAACCTCGTCGACGTAGGTGCCTGTGGACTTCCAGGAAGCCATCTCTGCGTCCATGGCTGTCTGCCACTGAGAGGAGTAGGGACCCGCCATCGCCTCAGCGTAAGTGCGCGGGGTCGGGATGTCTGATGCATCCGGGTCTCCCTCAGGGGCAACTAGCATGGACACGAGGTGGGGCAAAGCAGTAGCAAAGTAACTGCCTGTCCTCAAGGACGTCCGTGCCAAGAGCACACTCACCCCCGACGGACGGAGGACAGACAGACTCAGACTCAGCAACTAGGCTAGCGGCGTAGTCTAGACGACAGCGGGCAGCAAAGTCAACCAACTCAGCGACCAGAGCAGACGCAGCAGAGGACTCAAAGGTAGGGTCAGTGACAACAGTAGCTAGGAGACGCGTGACAGTGGGACTGGCAGCACGACGGGAGTCAGACTCCGGGTCAGGAAGAGTAGGTAGAGAGGACGCAGGAGGAGACGGCAGAGGGACACGCTGAGGAGCAGTAGAGGGACGCAGAGTCATGTAGTGAGTGCCAGGGACAGGAGGTGGACGCTCACGTGGGACACGACGACCAGTGCGAGCAGTACGAACAGGCGACGCAGGACGAGACTCAGGCTCACGACGCTCTGTAAGACCTCCTGTGGGACCAGTGTAAGGAGAGGGAGCAGGGAGAGGCGAGGCAGGCGGTAACTGTGACTGCGGCTGGACAGGCGGAGGACACTCTACGGAGGGAGGAGGACAAGGAGGAGGAGCCTGACCAAGAACCTGCTGAAGAAGAGGTACGAAGTACGGTCGCGGCCATGCAGCGTCTCCTGGACCAGTAGAGACACCAGCGGGGAGGTCCTCAGCACCAGCAGCAGCTCCACCGCTCGGGTCCTCAGCACCAGCAGCAGCTCCACCGCCCGGGTCCTCAGCTCCAGCAGCAGCTCCAACGCCCGGGTCCTCAGCACCAGCAGCAGCTCCACCGCTCGGGTCCTCAGCTCCAGCAGCAGCTCCAACGCCCGGGTCCTCAGCACCAGCAGCAGCTCCACCGCTCGGGTCCGCAGTACCAGCAGCAGCTCCAACGCCCGGGTCCTCAGCACCAGTAGCAGCGCCAACCCCAGGGTCCGCAGCACCAGGAGCACCACTCCGAAGACTGCAGCGTCGCGTGTACCACTCTCGGATCTGCTGAATGGGGGGGAGCTCCTGGGCAGGAGGGGAAGTACCGGTACGAGCTCCAGTAGCACCTCTCCGGAGGCGGCAGTACTGTAGGTACCTCTCCTGCAGCTGTGGGGAGGAGAGGGCTCCTCCAGGTGTAGCACGCTCAGGGTCAGCACCCCCAGACTCAGCACCCCCAGACTCAGCACCCCCAGGCTCAGCACCCCCAGGCTCAGCACCCCTAGCAGGACGAGAGTCGACAGCTACCTCGACAGGCTCACCCGGGTCTACCTGGGACACACCTGAGGGAGCGGCACCCTGAGGGGGGAGGGGGTCTGGTACCTCAGCACCTGGAGCGAGGAAGAGAGGCGGGGGGGGGGAGCGGGGCAGTGTGGTAGGGGAAGAGGCGGTAGTAGGGGACGGACTCGTCAAAAGTGACGTCCTGAGAGGCCAGGACACGACGCGAGGTGGCGTGGTAGAACTGCCAACCAGGGGCGTCCGGGACAAAGCCAAGGAAGACACAGGGGACAGCGCGACGGGAGAGCTTGTCCGCGGACGTGTCTCGAACAAAAGCTCGGGATCCCTAGACCCGAAAACGCGACGCATCGCCAGCCTCTCCCGTCCAACGCAGGGTCGGAGAAGTCTCCGGGAGGGAGACTCGGGGCCAGAGGTTGAGCTGATGCGCAGCGTATCGGACTGCAAACGGCCACAGAAAATGGGGGGCAGCCGCATGAACCAAGGAGGTACGAGCGACCTCCATGACCAAGCCAATGCGGCGCTCAGCAACCCCATTCTGCTGTGGGGAGGCCGGAAGCGTGAACGACTGCTCAATGCCCTCCTGCTGACAGAAGGCCTCCAAGAGGCCGGAGGAAAACTCACCACCTTTGTCAGAGTGCAGACGCAGGACAGGGAAGTCGGAGTGGAAACGCTTGCTGAGCTGGAGACGAGATTTGTGGATCCAAGGGATCAAGACATCAGGGACGTCACCCTTGGCGCGCAAGGGGAAGACCGTGGTGTAGCGCGAGAAGTCGTCAACAACAATCAGGAAGTACCTCTCCTGACCCTGTCCACGGATGCGGGCTGGGCCCCACACGTCCAAGTGGAGCGTCTGCAAAGGAGCAGTCGTCGGGGGAAAGGAGGAGGAGTGAGGAGTGGCGCGCTGCCGTCCCTCGACACAGGGAAGACAGGGAGGAGCAGGCGAGGGTGGGAGGGGAGGGAGAACCCTGGGAAGACCAGCAACAAGGTCCCGTTTGTGCATGGCCCGAAGGCGCTGCACAGACGGGTGACCAAGGCGGTGGTGCCAGAGGACAGTCTCATGCGCCAGAGAGTGACACGAGCAGGGGGCGGACAGCTGACCTGACGCAGACGCAGACGCAGCTACCTGAGGGGACTCAGTGGTCAGTGTGTACAGGTCCGACCCCGGCTCCCGAGTGAAGGTAGCCAGGTGACGGCCCGTCCGAGCACACGTGCAGTGTGTCACGCGCTCGTAGGCAGGGGTGAACTGGTGAACACCCCCGTCCTGGAGCGCACTACCCGCCACCAAGTTCGTAGAGAACGAGGGGAGGTAGAGACCAGACAGTGTGCCAGACGGGACCGCAGGACAGGGAAGAACAGTGGAGGAGGTCGCAATGACCGGACCCCCAGAGGGGTCAGCGAGGGAGACAGCAACTGGCCGAGCGAGTGGCTCAAGGGCAGTGCGATCTCGAAAGAAACAGCGAGAAGCACCTGAGTCCAGTGTGAAGGTGTGCAGTGCCGCAGTCGACTCAGTACCAGGGGAGACAGACTCAGCAGCACCTAGAGCGACAGCCTCACCATCACCTGAGGTGGCAGACACGCGAGCACCTGGAGCTGCAGACGCACTAGCACCTAGAGCAGCAGCCTCACTGGTGAGAATGCCCGGGTCGGGCGGAACACGCAAGTACTGAGCACCCTCTCCACTAGTAAACATAGCATACATGGCAGTGAGAATAGCATCAAAGTCTAAAGCCCAGATATCAACACCCTTCTTCTCCAGATCAAACCAGCGGGGCAGCTCATTGCCGTCAGGGAACTGAGTGCGCCAAGCGTCGTCAAGGCGCGCGAAACAGCGCGGCGTGGGGTGCGGCTTCCCACACGTCTGACCAGCGCGGTCACCAGTGCGGATGACGTACGTGCAGCTAAGGCCACCCGCCCCCCCACGCTGCGCATACCACTCACGGGCCTCCTGGAGCGACGGAGTGTGCTGCTGGCTCGGACCACTGCCAGCGCCTCCACGACCACCACCGCCGCTGCCACCTCCTCGACCACCCCCTCCCCTGCCGCTGCCACGACCACCGCCGCCCCCGCTGCCGCCCCCGCCCCTGCCACCGCCTCCGCCGCTGCCGTCACTACCCCCACTGCCGCCACTAGTCTCTCCAGCCCCTCCTCCACTCCCACCGCCTCCACCCCCGCCTCCCCGGCCGCAGCAGAAGCAGAGGCGACAGAGGGGAGAAGGGGGGAAGGGGAACACCCCTCAAAGAAGGGGGTGCGGGGCTCGCCACGAGAGGCACCTACGACGACGATGCTCGCCTCAGCTGCAAGTAGGTCCTTCTCGAGGAGGGCAATGGTGAGCTCAGTAGGGGAGCGAGCTAGAAAGGAATCCCTGACTGTGCGCAGAGAGTCAGGGAGGCGGGTGACAATGTGGTAGAGAGTGAGCCAGAGCGGGGGGGGGTTGCTAGCAAGGAACTCGGCAGGCATAGCAGCGCGAAAGCGGGCCTCACTAGTCTTGAGGTGGGTGATGAGGTCAGCAACAGTGTGAAAGGAGGCCAGGTCGGGGAACAGATAGGGGAGTGAGAGGCGGCCTAGTGCGGCAGACGCAGGTGAGGAGTAACGAGCAACTACGGCTGTGTACAGTTCCTTAGCAGTCTTGCACTGGCCGAAGTGCTCGCGCTCATCTAGCGGTAGGGAGTTGCGAATAGCGAAGCGAGCGTGCGCGTCACGGGTCTGCCACTGGGAGCGCAGAGTGCTGTCAGCAGTAGTGTCAGGGGCAGTAGCATGGCCTAGGGCGTGATCGTACAGTGAAATGTCCTCCTTGGCAGTGAGCTGTAGGAAGAGGTGCAGGTCATCTAGCCAGGTGTCAAACTTCACTGGGCGGCCCTCAGCATCGAAGGCTAGCACAGGAGGGCTAGCCATAGTAGCAGTAGGAGGAACAGTAGTAGTGTCAGTAGCAGTGACAGCAGCAGCAGTAGCGCGGTAGGGCAGGGCAGTGCGGCTCTAGCAGGGCAGGGCCGTGGCAGTGACGGCGGCGGCGGCGGCAGCTGCTGAAGGCTCGGGAACGGCCGCTGCTGCAGGGACGGCGGCGGCTGCTGTGGTATTCTCGAACGGCGGCTGCTGCTGCAGGCTCGGCGGCGGCAGCTGCTGCAGGTCTGGCGGCGGCTGCTGCTGCTGGCTCGGCGACGGCAGCTGCTGCAGGGTCGGCGGCGGCCGCTGCTGTAGGTCCGGCGGCGGCTGCTGCTGTGGGTTCGGCGGCGGCAGCTGCTGCAGGGTCGGCGGCAGCTGCTGCTGCAGGGTCGGCGGCGGCCGCTGCTGTAGGTCTGGCGGCGGCTGCGACTGCAGGCTCTGCCGCGGCTGTTGCTGCAGGCTCGGCGGCGGCAGCTGCTGCAGGCCCGGCGGCGGCTGCTGCTGTAGGCTGGGCCGCGGCAGCTGCTGCAGGTCTGGTGGCGGCTGCTACTGCAGGTCCGACCGCGGCTGCTGCTGCTGGCTCGGCGGCGGCTGCTACTGCAGGTCCGGCCGCGGCTGCTGCTGGATGCTCTGCGGCGGCAGCGGCTGAAGATCAGCGGCGGTAGCTGCTGCAGGCTCAGCGGCGACAGCTGCTGCAGACGAGAGGGAAGGGGACCGCGACGGGTCCTGGAGGGGCCGCGAAGGGCGGCGAGGGGCGGCGACAAAGCCGCGAAGAGGCGGCAACAGAGCCGCGAAGGGGAGGGCGGCGACGGAGTCGCGTATGGGCGGCGACGAGGCCGCGTAGGGGCGACGACGAAGCCGCGTAGGGGCGGCGACGAGGTCGCGAAAGGGCGGCGACAGAGCCGCGCGGGGGGGGAGGGCGACGAGGCCGCGAAAAAGGGGGGGGGGGCCGCTAAGGGGCCGTAAGCGGGGGTCGCGAGGGGCCAACGAGGGGCCGTGAGAGGACTGTAAAAGAGGGGCCGCGACGGGCCGTTAGGGACAGGCGCACGGGGCGCGACTAGGGTAGGCGCGAAGCGCGCTCCGGGCAGGAAAAAAAAAATCGTTTTCCGTGGTGGGCCCTAGGAAACTTCCTGCTCTATACCATGTCAAGACTAGAGAGGAAAGTATGTCGATTAGGTTAGGGGAGGGGGTACAAGAGTATCGAGAGAATTGTTGTACCCTCTAAGAATCACCCCTACACAACCTAGAACTAAATAATATGAAACATATAATTTGACAAGAACCTCGTCGACGTAGGTGCCTGTGGATCTGTAGGAGGCCATCTCTGCGTCCATGGCAGCTCTCCACTAAGAGGCCCAAGGCCCTGACACTGCCTCAGCATAAGTGTGAGGAGTCGGTATGTCAAGGGCGTTGGGGTCTTCCTCAGGGGCGAGCAACATGGCACAGAGATAAGGGAAAGTAGCTACTAGAAACTCCAGCTCAAACTGCCTGTCCTCTACAGCCAAGGGCAGACTCACCCCCGACGGCCTGAGGACTGGAGCAGCCACGACACGAGTGGCGTAGTCAAGGCGGCGATTAGCGGCAAACTCAGTGACTGCGGCAGTAAGGGCGGAGACAGAGGACAGAGAGGCACGAGGGTGTGTAACAAGAGAGGCGAGAACACGAGAGAGAACAGGACGGTACGTGCTGTAGTAGCCAGTGACGAGAGTAGAGAGGGAAGCAGTGATGGCCAACTCAGGAGGAGAAGGAAACACACACGGAGGCAAACGAGGCGGACTAGGACGGAACAGGATATTACGAAGGTCAATGACAGGCACAGGGGACGAGGGACGAGCATGAGGAGAGCGAGAAGCCCAAGAGTATGAAAGAGGAGGGAACAACGGAGGATGAGAACGGGGGAAAACAGCTGGGGTGGGGTCAGGAGGAGGAAACGTGGGACCGTAGACAGGAGGAGAGGGGGGAAGGGGAGGAGAGGGAGAGGGGAGACCGAGGGTCCGAAGATCAGAGACAAGAGGCGGAGGTGGCGGCTATTGCTGCTCCTGCTGCGGTGGTTGCTGCTGTTGTTGCTCCTGCAGCTGCGGCTCCTGCTGTTCCTGCTACTCCTGCTATGGCGGCTGGTGTGCCTGCTGCTGCTGCTGCTGTTGCGACTCCTCCAGCTGCTGTAGCTCCAGCTGCTGCCGCTCCAACTCTAGCCCCTCTCGCTCCAACTCCAGCTGCTCCTCACGTGCACGGCGAAGACGGGCCTGGTGCCGGGTCGGGTAGGGGTGATAGCCCCAGGACTGCTCTCCAAAGCACCAGTCGCACCACCCCCAGAGCCAGCACCACCAGCAGCAACGCGATCAGTCCCAGACTCTCCAGGTCCCGTAGAGGGCGCACCCGCACACCTAGTCATAGCACCCCCAGGGACAGCTCGACTAACACCAGCTCCCCGAAGACTAGAACCACCTGCAGGCACGGGCTCAGCTCCAACTCCAGCACCCCCAGCACCAGGACCTCATGCAATGTAGTAGGAGACTGGCTCGTCAAACCGACGTCACGGGAGTCAAAGAACCGGTGAAGGGGAGGGTGGTAAAAGGTGAAGTCAGAGGAGTCCTCGGGGAAACCAAGGAAGACACAGGGAATGGTGCGAGGCGAGGAGCAGTCGCGAACAAGCGCCAAGCAGCCCCAGACACGAAAACGCGACGCAACATCAAGGGGACCCAGTCCAAAGACTGGTCGGTGAAGCCCCTGGCTGGGAGACATGTGGCCAGAGGTTCAGTTGGTGAGCGGCGTACCGAACCGCACAGGGCCACAAAAAATGGGGCTCACGAGCGTGAATCACGGAGGTGTGTGCGATATCCATGACCAAGCCTATGCGACGCTCAGCAACCCCATTCTGCTGTGGGGACTTTGGAAGCGTCTAGAACTGACGATGCCCTGCTCGCAACAAAATCCAGCAAGAATGTTGGAGCGAAACTCACCCCCGCGGTCAGAGTCAAGACAACTGACACGACGGCCACGAGTGCCCTCAGTGGTGAGTAACCACCGGATCAGCATAGAAATCACGTTAAACTTCTTTGCCAGAGGAAACACGGTGGTGTAGCGAGAGTAGAAGTCAACGACCACCAGAAAGAAACTCTCTCGCTCAGGGCCAGGGCGCGAGGCGAGGCCCCAGACGTCCAAGTGGAGAGTCTTGAAGGGCTCGCTGGCCCGACGAAGGGAGGAGGAGCGAGGGGTGGCGCGCAGCGGACCCTCGCCGCAAGGGGCACAAGGTGGTGCAAGCGAAGGCGGCAGCGACGGCAAGACTCGGGGAGGCCTTAAGACGAGACGCTGACTAGAAATGGCCACTGTTGTCACTGACCCTTCGTTTGAGTCCACTGCTGCGTCTGCCTTAGTTGCTGAGCTTGTTGACTTTGCTGCTGCTTGTCGTCTCGACTACGCCGCTAGTCTTGTTGCTGAGTCTGTCTGTCCTCCGTCCATCGGGGGTGAGTGTGCTCTTGGCACAGACGTCCTTGAGGACAGGCAGGAGGACTTTAAGTTTCTTGTAGCTGCTGTACCTCATCTCGTGGCCATGCTGCTTGCACCTGAGGGCAGACCCTCAGAAGTCAGCGAAAAAAAACTGATTAGGGATAAAAAGGCTGAGTTTTCAGTGCTGGGAAGAAAGTGGGGCTGATTTGTCAGCTTTTTTTTACTTGCATGGGCTGATTTTCCAGCATCTTTCGCATTGTATGGGCTGATATTTCAGAGTTTTTTTAGATGTGCTCACTGAATTATCAGCGGTGTAACGGGGGTGTAGGATGAAATCCTACTAGTGGAGATTCGTGCACTGTAGTGCCGAGAATTTCGGATTCCCGTGTTCGCCTGTTTGCGCCACCGTCTCTGGTTTCTGGATGCAAGTGTTGCAGCTTGACTCGTTACTGCAGATTCGCCCTGACTCGGCAAATTCGCCTTTGAGACAGCAAATTTGCCCCAACAGAGCAGATATTCGCCGCGTCAGAGCACAACAATTTCGTCCAATCACACGAAATTCGCTCTGACAAAGCATACTCTACCAGAAATTCGCCCAATCATAGGAAATTCGCCTATCGCGCGAACTGTTGTCGTCGACAGAGGTGTATGAAGCTGTGTAGGCACGTCGTGTGCATTGTTGGCAGAACGTCCCGTGCCCTTTTATGAATGCCACACTTTGAATGACAGTGTCGCGCTATAGGAAAGCTTGAAGTTATGTTCAGCCTTTCTTTCTAAGCAAGGCTGAATAATCAGCCATTTCTCTAAACTAAACACTGAAATTTCAGCCTTTTTTTTCAAGGCTACCCTGATTGACCAGCCTTCAGCTCACTCCTAAGGCTGGCGATTCAGCCTAGGCCAAAATGAATCTGAGGCCCTGCTTGAGGGAGACCCTGATGCACTGGACATTCCGACCCCGCTCTTTCACAGAGGCAAATTCGAGTCCCTACTCTCAATGGCAGACAGCCGTGGACGCAGAGATGGCATCCTGGAAGTCCACATGCAGTTACGTCGACGCAGTTCCCCGTCCTGGGACGAACATACCGTAATCCCCCGCATAGTACACCCTAGGGTGTACTGATAAATACCCCTCTTAAGGTGGGTGTTCTATTATGGGGGGGGTGTAAGCTTGCACCCATGGGTGTTATATAAAGACATACACAAGCATACGTATTTCGAAAGCGCAGCTGCTTGTAACGCATGTTTTGGCATCGTCGAAGCGCGCTAAACGCCCTTCTCCAACTACAAATCGTGGGTTGGAGCTCATTTCCCTCCACCCACGTCTCTCGTTTTCCAACGGCTCATGCAACTTCACTTTCTCGAGCTCACTTCTAGTTTTACCGTTCAAGCTGGCGAGAACTCGCTCATTACCTAGAGGCGTTTCCCCTTCAACTTTATTAGCCGACATCCTTAACCAAAACCGCTCAACGATGGCTGCGACGCCGACGTTTAACCGTGCTGACAACATCGTCGCCAACGACCCGATAATTTCCGACAACGACCGTAATGCCCGTGAAACGACGGGCGAGCGTCGCAACAAGCGCCGGGCAGACGGCGAAACATCCGCCCGACCGCCGTGGACGTGCTGCTGGGCGGGCTCGAAGTCAACAAAAACGCCGAGCAGCACCCCCAGCACCCTTCGGCGCCTGTGGCGCCAGTGGCGAACGTGGCGACACACGCCACGGACGCGGAGCACGCGCCAACGGCACACGCCTCCGGCCGGCCGTCGCGTCAGCGCCAGAGGCGCCGTACGGCTGCCTCGTCTGACACGACGGCTGACCGGGCCTTGACCGAGGCGTTGACCCAGGACCAAGTCAAGGCCCTCCTGTCCCTGTTACAGCAGCACCCTGCTAGCGCGATCGCCGCCGAAACTACACAACCTGCAGCATCTGCATCGGCTAAAAACGAAATTGCAAAAAAGGAGAAAGGAGCAAAGGGACCATCAACGCGCCGCCACGACAAGGAGGCGGTTACCAGTGCTCCTGAAGCTGCAGAAGGCAACAACGACTCCGACGACTCAGACTACGACGCCGGTGAGGCTCCGAACAACGCAACAAATTTTCCCCCCATGGAAAATCTCCCTCCCCTCCCTTGCAGTAACCCCACTTTTTCGGCGGCAAACTTCATCGACCCAATCGTGCGAGCGAAAGTGGAGCCCCTGGAGGACCTAAGGGCCTACCTGAAGCATGCGGAGTACAAACTGCAGCGCGGCGACACGGCGGGCGGACTTGAAATGGTCGCGAGCGCCCTCGACTATATTTCGGAGCGCTACGACATGCTTCAAGTCGAGGACGCCACCGACGATCGCGTCGCCAAGCGGTTCAAGATGTACCAGCAGAAGAGCCTCCTTACCTCCCGCCCGTTCAAGCAAGCCGTCGCCGACGTGGCAGCAATGGATCGCGCGGAGGGTGCGCACGCTCGCTCCCACCGCGGCGGAGGTCGCGGGCCCATGGCGTTCAACCCTAAGCGCGGCCCGCCTTTGGGGAGCTTCCACGGCTTCCGTGGGACATGCTTCCGCTGCGGCCAGCCGGGGCATGTGGCAAGTGGCTGTCCGAGGAATGGCAATGGTGGCCAAGGACCCGCACCCGTGGTGTAGGGATGGTCCTTGAGCGTTTGCGCCTTAGCGCGCGTGGCACGGTGCACGTCAAGTGCGTTGACCGTGGGCAACCCAAAGGGGTTTGCGGTGGCTATGAGCCAAGCCCTAGTTAGGGGTGATGATTAGGCTATAGGCCTAAGAGGCGGGAGAGGGAATAGAAAGCCCTTTGGTCCCATAAATTGGTCCACGCGGTGCGGGGCAGATGCATGCTAGGAAGCATGGCTATGTGTGGCCCGTTTCTTATAAGGGCTTTATTTTAAAGAAGTACTTTCTGATCTTGGCTTTGGATGACAAAACAAAAAAAAAACAAAACAAAAAAAAAAAAACAGAGAGCGACAAAATGGCAAGCACCCACACGAACCCGAGCAAACGGCCACACCATTCGTTGGAATCGGTAGCCTTTATCTTGGCCACGGCCAAAGGGCATGTCATGGATAAAGGGAAAGCAAGAGCAAATGCAAAGAGTGAACGAGAGCGAGAGAGAGAGAGAGAGAGAGAGAGAAAGAGAGAGAGAGAGAGAGAGAGAGAGAGAGAGAGAGAGAGAGAGAGAGAGAGAGAGAGAGAGAGAGAGAGAGAGAGAGAGAGAGAGAGAGAGAGAGAGAGAGAGAGAGAAAGAGAGGGGAGAGAGAGGCGAACCACGTCACACAGACACCATGGGTGACAGACGGTGATTACGACTTGTTGATGTGTCTACGCACGCGTTATCGCATGCACATTCCTTGAGGCGTGATGGCTTGCATTCTAACACCTCTGCGCCATTGTCACTCGGCAAACATGCAGAGATAACACGATACGAGACGCTAGGCGACGGAGATCCATACGAGTTCGCCGTTACTGACAAATCTGTCACGCAAATGCGCGGACGGCTTCGCACAACCCTTGCATGGTGGAGCTCGTGGTGCCCCAGCAGCCTCATCCTCTCTGTCATCGCTAACGGTTACTGGCTGCCATGGAGCCACAACCCACCACAACCGTTTCACGAGCGCAACCACCTCGGGGCGCACACACATGCTGCGTTCACACGCACTGCCATTCGCGAACTTACCAAGACCGGCGCAGCGGTTGTCACCCCAGCAGCGGAGCTCACATGCATAAGCCCACTCAACGTGGTCGAGCAACGAGAAAAATGCAGGCTAATCCTCGACCTCAGGAAAGTGAACGCGCACCTGACCATCCCAAAATTAAAATACGAAGGCATCAGCCGTGTGGCCGACCTGGCACGCATGGGAGATTGGATGTTCTCCATCGACCTCAAATCAGGATACCACCATATCGACATACACAACTCTTGCTGGAAATTCTTGGGCTTTGAATTTGAAGGGCGCACGTACGCCTTCCGTTCACTACCTTTCGGCCCCGCCACGGCACCATTTGTCTTCACGCAACTCATCAAACAACTAGCCAGGCGCTGCCGTGAACAAGGCGTTCGAGTGATACCATATGTGGACGACATCCTGTTCTTATGCATGTCCAAGGCCCACGCACAAGCAACTAGCCAGCAGATAATTTCGGATCTCAAGATGGCGGGCTTGGTGATTAACGCGAAGAAATCACAGCTGCTACCATCACAACATCTGCGATTCTTGGGCGTCGATTTGGACACCAAATCTGGTCAATTCTCCGCCTATTGGCACCGATCGACGAGCATCACTTCATGCACACATTCGGAACCTACTGGGCGCAAGCAAAGCGCGCCGACAGGTTCCAGTCCGCCACCTAGCCAGAATCACCAGCACACTCGTGTCGATGGCCGTCGCACTCGGCGCCACGACTCGTGCATTCAGCCACGCCATGCTACAAGCAATTAACGACGCGCCATCCTGGGGAAGCAGCTTGAGCATTTCCCCCCCCGTTGCTGAAGAGTTGCAGTTCTGGCTTGAAGAGTTCGACAAATTTAATGCCGCACCATTCCACGTTCGGAACAGTTACGACGCGGTAATTCACGTGGACGCCAGCTCTTATAGTTGGGGCGCCACCCTGCTCACCTTCCCTAGTGAACTCGAAGAGGCAAGCGCAGACATGCCAGAACCACTGCGAATGACGTCCAGCACTCGGAGGGAAATCGAAGGCATCCTTTGGGCCCTTCGAACGTACGCGAACAAGGTTCAGCAAAAACACGTGCTCGTGAGGGTGGACAACCAAGGGGTCTTTTTCATCCTCCGCAAAGGCGGCTCTCGCACCCCCGACCTCACCACCGCTTGCGAGGACATCATCCGCACGTGCATGGAGCTCGGCACTCGATTAATTGTTGAATGGATCCCGCGCAAGCTAAACTCCCATGCAGATGAGTTGTCCAAAATGATCGACCACGACGATTACTCCTTGAAACAACCATGGTTCCGCATCCTCAATCGCCGCTGGGGTCCCCACTCAATCGACCTTTTCGCAAGCCCAAACAACTCGCAGCTGCCACGATTCTACTCAAAGATACCACACCCAGAGGCCACTGCAGTCGACGCATTCTCGATTTCATGGTCGACCGAGAATGGCTTCGCGTTCCCGCCACCCCAGTTAATCCCAGCAGTCATCCACCACGCACAACGCACCCACGCCTCACTCACCCTCGTTGTCCCACACTGGCCAGGGGCAACCTGGTGGCCGCTCCTACAACCCTCCCCACCTAGCTGGGCCCCGCATATCCAAGCACAAATTCCCCTGACGCACGGTAGCCAATGTTTAGCAGTAGGCTCGTACCGCACCGCTTTCTCAGGCACAGGATTGCCTCATAGTACAATCGTCGCATTACGAGTGGTCTTCAACTAACCCATCTCGTCCTCCTTCGCGCAGACGTACTGTCAAAGCTTCAAGTACAGCTTCTAAAGATGATCTCACAGTCTCGTGCCGACTCAACGATCCAAACGTACGAGCCATACTGGGTCAAGTTTCGAGTCTTCTGTGCGAAGGTGAACTTCCCATTCCTCCCCGCGGCAGACATGACCCTCGCACTGTACCTGGTGTACGCCATCAAACGCAAGGCCACCCTATCCATGGTACAACTCACCTGCTCAGCCGTGAGCTTCGCCCACCGCATGACTGGGAGCGCATGCCCAACGGCAGGACCATTCACCACTCAAGTACGCGACTTCGCGAAACGACACTGTCCTCGCCCCACGAGAGTGAAGGAGCCAGTCTCGCTGCAACAAGTCCGTGACATGTCGGCAGGATACCTGCGATCTGATAACCCCGGCGAATTCCAGAAGGGGCTCATCCCCATTCTCATGTACTCCGGATTCTTGCGATAC
This sequence comes from Closterium sp. Yama58-4, assembly GCA_947470075.1. NCBI lineage: Eukaryota > Viridiplantae > Streptophyta > Zygnematophyceae > Desmidiales > Closteriaceae > Closterium > Closterium sp. Yama58-4. Next base: position 2,753,479 of record CANIUD010000015.1, on the reverse strand, counting down.
TCAGACCTCGTCGCCATCGAGTGGCAAGACATCCAGTTCGACGACGAGGTCGTGTGGATCCTAATCCCGTACTCCAAGACGGACCAAGCTGGAAAGGGCACATGGATACCTATCGCTGCAACACACGATCCGTTCTGCCTTGTCCGCGGCACTCGACGACTCATTCGACTCGCCGGATATGATCAGCAATCAAGGGGGCCGCTGATTCGCACCTTCGGTCATGGTTCTACCCAAGGTGGCCAAGCAAGGCCACCGTCGTATCCGACAATCCGAAACTGGTGCAAAGAGGCCTTTGGGAAGATCGGACTTGGAGAACAACAGCTGGGCACTCATTCCTTTCGCAAGGGTGCAGCCACTGCCGCGGCAAACACCGGTGTGCCGGACAGAATCTTCAAACGGCTGGGCCGATGGCGTAGTGACGCAGCCAAGGAAATGTACGTCACGCCTAATGCCGAACATCTCATCAACGCCTCCCGCCAGTTGCAGGATCTGAATCATGCCCCGTGCTCAGCACAGCACGCAGAGGCACTCATCCGTCATCGGAAGCCCCTGCTACCCATGTCTCAAGGACCCCAGTTGAAATGAGAACGATGCCAAATGATAAGTAAGAGAAAGCAAGCTTTCTAAATATTATAATTTTTAAACACACGAAGTGTTTTTCAAAATTACGTATTTCGAAAGCGCAGCTGCTTGTAACGCATGTTTTGGCATCGTCGAAGCGCGCTAAACGCCCTTCTCCAACTACAAATCGTGGGTTGGAGCTCATTTCCCTCCACCCACGTCTCTCGTTTTCCAACGGCTCATGCAACTCTCCCACCCCCCACCCCAACACTGACGGACATCATCGACGCCGCTTGAACGAGAAGATCGATAGCTTGTAGCATGATAGACATCAAGTAGCATGATGAATAGCTAGTACAATGATTGATACGCAGTAAAGTAACATGTACTAGCACTTCTGTTTCCTAGCTCGAGTTGCATGTTGTAATTTGCCAGTTGAAATGAGAACGATGCCAAATGATAAGTAAGAGAAAGCAAGCTTTATGAATAATATAATTTTAAAATGTTTCGGTTTTCAGCTTACCAAAGTTATCGATTCTGATTGAAACAGCTTCCGAACTGCGCATGGAATTCAAGCCACGTCATTCAGGCACCGAATGACTCACCACCACAAGCTCGCTCTATGTTTCGTGACAGGCCCTGTGTGGCGCGAGCCTCCACGCCTACGAAATCTCCGTTTAAAACCTACATTTCATTACAAATCCTGAAGAGATTCTTTCTAGGGGTGTTCTGAAAAATACAAAACAAATGGGGGGTGTTATAACTGGCGTATTTTTCAGTACACCCCCCGCAATTGTACACCCATGGGTGTTCAATTTTGGGGGGTGTACTATGCGGGGGATTACAGTAGTTGATGGCATGTGGATTTTAAGGGTGAAGCGAATGTCAGAAATAACGGACTGGAATGATGGACTAGCAAGGATTGGGAGTACAAATATGAAACCCTAATGTTGTGACCCCCCTATAGGCTAACCCACTACAGCCTACACAAATACAACATATATAATGTTTGACACACCCCCATAGGCAAAGTGGGGAGACCTAGGGGTCACAAGACCAGTCAAGGCAAAACAAGGCAACAACAAGCTCAGGGTGGACCTCAAGGATTCCACACAAATTCCGAGCACAAGCTAGTGGTCACAAGACCAGTTCACATGCAAGTTTATAACAGAGCAAGAGATACAGTGATCACAACCTAGCAAGAGGAAACATGCAGGTATAGATATATATAGTGATCACAGTACAAGCAAAGTCAAGAGGTAAGCAAGTGAGGTCCAGTAGGCACAAGGCCTAGTAGAGTGCAGAAGCGCTGATGGTCACGAGGCTGAAGCGCCTTGGTGAACACATCAGCAGTGTTGGCCTCAGTGGCCACGTAGCGAATACAAAGCTGACCGCGCTGCTGCAGCTCACGAGCAAGGAAGTACCGCAGGGCGATGTGCTTCGTTCTGTGCTCCAGTCTGTGCTCCTCACACAAGGCAATGGCAGCCTTGTTGTCGACGTACAGTACTGGAGGAGAACGAGGCCGCTCTCCGAGGTCGGTCAGCAGGTAGGTCAGCCAGCGTAGCTCCTGGGCAGCCATGGCTGTAGCGTAGATCTCAGCCTCGCAACTGGAGCCGAGAACAGAAGAAGAGCGTGTAGAGCGCCAAGAAACTGAGCCAGAGCCAAGGCTGAAGGTGTAACCCTGAGACGACCGCTGAGTGGCCTGGTCGTCCGCCCAAGAAGCGTCTGAGTGCCCTGTGAGAACAACTCGGTCTCGCCCTCCAAGCACAAGCCCCATGCCCGACGTACTGCACAAGTAGCGCAACACCCTCTTAGCGGCATCCATGTGCTCCTTCCTGTGACGGCCAGGAGCGACATAGCGTGCAAGGATGCTAAGAGGGTATGCAAGGTCAGGTCGAGTGCAGGTCATCAGGTACATGAGGCAGCCCACAAGCTCTGGATACGGGCCACTCGGCTCTACGGACTCATCCGAAGGCAGAGCTGAGAGCGAGTGACCGGTAGGCAGAGGAGTGGACTGAGGCAAGGAGTACGTGAAGCGGAAGCGCTGGAGAACCTGCTGCACCATGTGTGACTGAGTCAGGGTGATGGTGCGCCGTGCTCTGTCCCGGGTGATCCGCAAGCCAAGATAGCTTGTCAGCTCACCCAGGTCTGTGCACGTGTGTCTCCTCTGCAGCTCCGACTTCACGTAGGCGAGTCCTGTAGTGTCAGCAGTGGCAAAGACCAAGTCGTCGACGTACACGAGGATGTAGAACGGCGGCAGCGAAGTGTCGGTGCGCAGGAACAGCGACGGGTCAGCTGTAGAAGGCGCGAACCCAAGAGCCGCAAGTGTAGTCCTCAGTGTGTCGTGCCACTCACGCGGAGCCTGGCGGAGACCGTAGACCGGCCGCTGAAGCCTCCACTGGGTACCAGGAGGAAACGACCCAGTGAAGCCAGGTGGGCGGCGCAGCCAGATCTCCTCGTGCAGGCTGCCCTGCAAGAAAGCAGTGCTGAAGTCAAGTGAGTGAAGCTCGTAGTCGCGGTGAGCGGCTATGTGCAGCAGCACCCGAAGAGTAGTCATCTTCGGGGTGGGGGAGAAGGTCTGGAAGAAGTCAACTCCCTCTCGCTGACTGAAGCCTCGAGCCACGTAACGCGCCTTGAAGACAGGCGGAGAACCCGGCGGCCGCTTCACCCTGAAAATCCACATGCCACTGACGATGTTCGCCCCAGGAGGGGGAACCTCGTCTACGTAGGTGCGTGTGGACTTCCAGGAGGCCATCTCGGCGTCCATGGCTGTCTGCCACTGAGAGGAGTAGGGATCCGCCATCGCCTCAGCGTAAGTGCGCGGGGTCGGGATGTCTGGTGCATCCGGGTCTCCCTCAGGGGCAACTAGCAAGGACACGAGATGGGGCAAAGCAGCAGCAAGACACTGGAACTCCTCCTGTCTGTCCTCAAGGACGTCCGTGCCAAGAGCACGCTCACCCCCGACGGACGGAGGACAGACAGACTCAGACTCAGCAACAAGGCTAGCAGCGTAGTCTAGACGACAGGCAGCAGCAAAGTCAACCAACTCAGCGACCAGAGCAGACGCAGCCGAGGACTCAAAGGCAGGGTCAGTGACAACAGTAGCAAGGAGACGCATGACAGTAGGGTGCTCAGCACGATACCGGTCAGACTCAGGGTCCGGAACGTCAGGCAAAGAGGACGCAGGAGGAGACGGTAGAGGGACACGCTGAGGAGCAGTAGAGGGACGCAGAGTCATGTAGTGAGTGCCTGGGACAGGAGGAGGACGCTCACGACGGACACGACTACCAGTGCGAGCAGGACGAACAGGCAACGCAGGACGAGACTCAGGCTCACGACGCTCTGTAAGACCTCCTGTGGGACCAGTGTAAGGAGAGGGAGCAGGGAGAGGCGAGGTAGGTGGTAACTGTGACTGCGGCCGGACAGGCGGAGGACACTCTACGGAGGGAGGAGGACAAGGAGGAGGAGCCTGCCCAAGAACCTGCTGAAGAAGTGGTACGAAGTACGGTCGCGGCCGCGCAGCGTCTCCGGAAGCAGAGGAGACTCCAGCGGCCGGGTCCGCAGTACCAGTAGGAGCTCCAGCGTCCGGGTCCACAGCACCAGCAGCAGCTCCACCGGCCGGGTCCTCAGCACCAGTAGTAGCTCCAACGCCCGGGTCCTCAGCAGCAGCAGCAGTGCCACCGCTCGGGTCCTCAGCTCCAGCAGCAGCTCCACCGTCCGAGTCCTCAGCACCAGCAGCAGCTCCACCGTCCGGGTCCGCAGCACCAGCAGCAGCTCCAACGTCCGAGTCCTCAGCACCAGCAGCAGCTCCACCAGGCGGGTCCGCAGCACCAGGAGCACCACTCCGAAGACTGCAGCGCCGTGTGTACCACTCGCGGATCTGCTGAATGGGGGGGAGCTCCTGGGTAGGAGGGGAAGTACCGGGACGAGCTCCAGCAGTACCTCTCCGGAGGCGGCAGTACTCGAGGTACCTCTCCTGCAGCTGCTGGGAGGAGAGGGCTCCTCCAGGTGTAGCACGCTCAGGCTCAGCACCCCCAGACTCAGCACCCCCAGACTCAGCACCTCCAGGCTCCGCACCTCCAGGCTCCGCACCTCCTGGCTCAGCACCCCCAGGCTCCGCACCCCCAGACTCAGCACTCCCAGGCTCAGCACCCCCAGACGCAGCACCCCCAGGCTCAGCACCCCCAGACGCAGCACCCCCAGGCTCAGCACCCCTAGCAGGACGAGAGTCAACAGCTACCTCGACAGGCTCACCCGGGTCTACCTGGGACACACCTGAGGGAGCGGCACCCTGAGGGGGGAGGGGGTCTGGTACCTCAGCACCTGGAGCGAGGAAGAGAGGCGGGGGGGGGGAGCGGGGCAGTGCGGTAGGGGAAGAGGCGGTAGTAGGGGACGGACTCGTCAAAAGTGACGTCTTGAGAGGCCAGGACACGACGCGAGGTGGGGTGGTAGAACTGCCAGCCAGGGGCGTCCGGGACAAAGCCAAGGAAGACGCAGGGGACAGCGCGACGAAAGAGCTTGTCCGCGGACGTGTCGCGGACAAAAGCTCGGGATCCCCAGACCCGAAAACGCGACGCATCGCCAGCCTCTCCCGTCCAACGCAGTGTCGGAGAAGTCTCGGGCAAGGAGACACGGGGCCAGAGGTTGAGCTGATGCGCAGCGTATCGGACTGCAAACGGCCACAGAAAATGGGGGGCAGCCGCATGGCTCAAGGAGGTACGAGCGACCTCCATGACCAGACCAATGCGGCGCTCAGCAACCCCATTCTGCTGTGGAGAGGCCGGAAGCGTGTACGACTGCTCAATGCCCTCTTGCTGACAGAAGGCCTCCAATAGGCCAGAGGAAAACTCCCCACCTCTGTCAGAGTGCAGACGCAGGACAGGGAAGTCGGAGCGGAAACGCTCACGGAGCTGGAGACGAGATCTGCGGATCCAAGGGATCAAGACATCAGGGACGTCACCCTTGGCGCGCAAGGGGAAGACCGTGGTGTAGCGCGAGAAGTCGTCAACAACAATCAGGAAGTACCTCTCCTGACCCTGACCACGGACGCGGGCTGGGCCCCACACGTCCATGTGGAGCGTCTGCAAGGGAGCAGTCGTCGAGGGAAAGGAGGAGGAGTGAGGAACGGCGCGCTGCCGTCCCTCGACACAGGGAATACAGGGAGGAGCAGGTGAGTCGGGAAGGGGAGGGAGCACCCTGGGAAGACCAGCAACAAGGTCCCGTTTGTGCATGGCCCGAAGGCGCTGCACAGACGGGTGACCAAGGCGGTGGTGCCAAAGGACAGTCTCATGCGCCAGAGAGCGACACGAGCAGGGGGCGGACAGCTGACCTGACGCAGACGCAGACGCGGACGCAGCTACCTGAGGGGACTCAGTGGTCAGTGTGTAAAGGTCCGACCCCGGCTCCCGAGTGAAGGTAGCCAGGTGGCGACCCGTCCGAGCACACGTGCAGTGTGTCACGCGCTCGTAGGCAGGGGTGAACTGGTGAACACCCCCGTCCTGGAGCGCACTACCTGCCACCAAGTTCGTAGAGAACGAGGGGAGGTAGAGACCTGACAGCGTGCCGGACGGGACCGCAGGACAAGGAAGGACAGTGGAGGAGGTCGCAATGACCGGACCCCCAGAGGGGTCAGCAAGGGAGACAGCAACTGGCCGAGCGAGTGGCTCAAGGACAGTGCAGTCACGAAAGAAGGAGCGAGAAGCACCTGAGTCCAGTGTGAAGGTGTGCAGTGCTGCAGTCGACTCAGTACCAGGGGGCACGGACGCACGAGCACCTAGGGCTGCAGCCTCACCCGGACCTGAGGGAGCAGACTCACTAGCACCTAGAGCGGCAGCCGGACTGGCCTGAATGCCCGGGTCGGGCGGAACACGCAAGTACTGAGCACCCTCTCCACTAATAGACATCGCATACATGGCAGTGAGAATAGCATCAAAGTCTAAAGCCCAAATATCAACACCCCTCTTTTCCAGATCAGCCCAGCGCGGCAGCTCAGTGGCAGCAGGAAACTGAGTGCGCCACGCGTCGTTAAGGCGCGCGAAGCAGCGCTGCGTGGGGTGCGGCCTCCCACACTGCTGGCCGCTGCGGTCACCTGTGCGAATGACGTACGTGCAGGTAACGCTACGCTGCGCATACCACTCACGGGCGGCCTGAAGCGTTGGGGCGGGCTGCTGACTCTGCCCTCCGCCAGTGCCTCCACGACCACCACCCCCACCGCCGCCGCCCCGGCCACCTCCACCCCTGCCGCCGCCACGACCACCTCCGCCTCCGCTGCCGCCTCCACCACCACTCCCACCGCCGCTGTCTCCTCCCCCACTGCCGCCACTAGTCTCCCCAGCCGCGCCTCCACTCCCACCGCCTCCACCCCCACCTCCTCCGCCGCCACCCCCACCCCTGCCCCCCTTGTTCCTGCGGCGCCCGCTCGAAGCAGACGCGGTCCCGACCTTCTCAGCACCAAGAAGGTCGACAGCAGCAGCAGAGGCGACAGAGGGGAGGAGGGGGGAAGGGGAACACCCCTCAAAGAACGGGGTGCGGGGGTCGCCACGAGAGGTGCCTACAGCGACGATGCTCGCCTCAGCTGCAAGCAGTTCCTTCTCGAGGAGGGCAACAGTGAGCTCAGTGGGGGAGCGAGAGAGGAAGTGGTCCCTGACTGCGCGCAGAGAGTCAGGGAGGCGGGTGACGATGTGGTAGAGAGTGATCCAGAGCGGGGGGGGGTTGCTAGTGAGAAACTCGGCAGGCATAGCAGCACGAAAGCGGGCCTCACTAGTCTTAAGGTGGGTGATGAGGTCTGCGACAGTGTGAAAGGAGGCTAGGTCAGGGAACAGGTAGGGGAGAGTGAGGCGGCCTAGCGTGGCAGAAGCGGGTGAGGAGTAGCGGGCAACTACAGCGGTGTAGAGGTCCTTAGCAGTCTTGCACTGGCCGAAGTGCTCGTGGAGTCCCCATAGCAGAATGGGGTTGCTGAGCGTCGCATAGGCCTGGTCATGGAGATTGCCCGCACCTCCTTGACTCACGCCCGTGCCCCCCATTTCCTGTGGCCATACGCGGTCAGGTACGCCGCGCACCAGCTGAACCTCTGGCCACGCGTCTCTCGGCCGGAGGCTTCACCGACCAGTCTTTGGACAGGGTCCCCTGGTGTCGCGTCGAGGTTTCGTGTCTGGGGGTGCTTGGCTCTTGTCCGCGACACCTCCACGGACAAGCTCTCGCCTCGCGCCGTTCCTTGTGTCTTCCTTGGTTTCCCTGAGGACTCCTCTGACTTCACCTTTTACCACCCTCCCTCTCACCGGTTCTTTGACTCCCGTGACGTCCGTTTCGAGGAGTCCACCCCGTACTACGTCAGGTACCCCAGTCGAGGTCTCCCGGTTCCTCCTCCCCCCCTCTTCCTGACAGCCGCTCCCCCGCCTGCTCCCCCGGTACAGCCTCCCCCCCCTGGTCCAGCCCCGTCTGGTGTGTCTCAGGCTAGCCCTCCCCCTTCGGTAGCCCCCCCTGTACAGCCTCCCTCCCCACAGTCTTCCTCACCGCCTCCTGTAGGTGCTCCCTCTCGGGAGGTTGGTCCTGCGACTGTCCCTGTACAGGTCTCTGGTTCTGGGGGTGCTGGAGTTGGAGCTGAGCCGCGGGTTGCAGAGGACTCTTCTCTTCCGGGGGCTGGTACTGGTCGTGCGGAGTCTGGGGGTGCTGGTGCGGAGTCTGGGGGTGCTGCGTCTGGGGGTGAGGGTGTTCCTTCGGTTTCTGGAGAGCCTGGGTCTGGAGCTGGTGTTGGTGCTGCCTCTGGGGGTGGTGTGCTTGGTGCTTCGGAGGTCGACTCTGGGGCTGCCGCTGCCCCGGACACTACTCCTTCCCCCCACCCCTACCCGACCAGGTTCCAGGCTCGTGTTCGCCGTGCTCGTGAGGAGCAGTTGGAGTTGGAGAGAGAGGAGAGAGAGTTGCAGCGGCTCGAGGAGCAGGAGCGACAGCAGCAGGGGCAGCAGCCGCTGGAGCAGCAGCAGCCGCAGCAGCCGCAGCAGCAGCAGTTGCCGTCTCCTCCTCCTGTCTCGGGTCTTCGGACCCTTGGTCTCCCCTCTCCCTCTCCTTCCTCCTCCCCCTCTCCTCCCGTCTCTGGTCCTCCGCTTCCTCCTCCTGACCCCTCTCCCGCTGTTTTCCCTCGTTCTCAGTCTTCGTTGTCCCCTCCTCCTTCTCAGACTTGGGCCTCTCGTCGCTCCCCTCGTGCTCGTCCCTCGTCTCCTGTTCCCTTCACTGACCTTCGTACTGCCTTACTTCGTTCTAGTCCACCTCGTCCGTCTCCGTCTGTGCTTCCGTCTCCTCCTGAGTCGGCTCTCACTGCGTTGCTCCCTACTCCTGTCATTGACTACTACCGCACGTACCGTCCTCTTCTCTCTCGTGTTCTCGCCTCGCTTGTTACTCACCCTCGTGCCTCTGTGTCCTCTGTGTCCGCTCTTACTGCCGCAGTCACTGAGTTTGCCTCTACCCGCCGCCTTGACTTCGCCACCGCGCTTGTGGCTGCTCCTCCTTCCAGTCCTCTGGCCGTCGGGGGTGTGTCTGCCCTTGGCTGTGACGCCCTAGAGGACAGGCAGTTTGAGCTAGAGTTCCTGGCGGCCGCTTCCCCTCATCTCTGTGCCATGCTCCTCGCCCCTGAGGGTGACCCCGACGCCCTTGACATTCCGACTCCTCGCACTTACGCTGAGGCAGTGTCAGGGCCTTGGGCCTCTCAGTGGAGAGCTGCCATGGACGCAAAGATGGCCTCCTACAGATCCACAGGCACCTACGTCGATGAGGTTCCCCCTCCGGGGGCGAACGTAGTCGACGGCATGTGGATCTACAGGGTGAAGCGGCCACCGGGATCTCCTCCGGTCTTCAAGGCACGCTACGTGGCTAGAGGTTTCAGTCAGCGCGAGGGAGTTGACTTCTTTCAGACCTTCGCGCCCACCCCGAAGATGACCACTCTTCGGGTGTTACTACACGTAGCAGCACAGAGAGACTACGAGTTACACTCTCTCGACTTCTCTACTGCTTTCCTTCAGGGCAGTCTTCACGAGGAGGTCTGGTTGCGTCGTCCCTCTGCCTTCACTGGCTCTTTCCCTCCTGGGACCCAGTGGAGGCTGAGGCGACCGGTTTACGGTCTTCGTCAGGCTCCTCGTGAGTGGCACGACACCCTGCGTTCTACCCTGTCTGACCTTGGGTTCCAGCCGTCTTCTGCTGACCCGTCGCTGTTCGTTCGTCGTGGCCCCACACCTTTCTTTGTTCTGGTCTACGTTGACGACCTTGTTTTCGCCACCCCTGACAGGGTTGCTTTGGCACACGTGAAGTCCGAACTGCAGAAGAGACACACCTGCACTGATCTTGGTGAGCTGCGCCACTACCTTGGCCTGCAGATCACCAGGGACAGAGCTGCTCGCACCATTACACTTTCACAGTCGCACATGGTGCAGCAGGTCCTTCAGCGGTTCGGGCTTCAGCACTCCACAGTACAGCGCACACCTCTTGCTGTTGACCACAGACTCACTGGACCCTTTCCTGACGAGCCGTTCGAGCCTAGTGGTCCCTACGCAGAGCTTGTGGGTTGCCTCATGTACCTGATGACTTGTACTCGCCCGGACCTCGCCTTCCCTCTCAGCGTTCTTGCGCGCTTTGTTGCGCCAGGGAGACACCGTCCTGTTCACTGGACAGCAGCTGTGAGGGTGGCGAAGTACCTAGCGACGACGTCAGGCGTGGGGCTAGTTCTTGGAGGGCAGCAGTCTGTCGTACTTACTGGTCACTGTGACTCCTCTTACGCTGACGACGCTGAGACTCACAGGTCTACTCAGGGGTACTGTTTCAGCCTGGGTTCTGGAGCTGTTTCCTGGCGGTCCACGCGCTCCTCTTCGGTCTCGACCTCTACAGCTGAGGCTGAGATCTACGCTGGTGCCATGGCGGCACAGGAGCTGCGTTGGTTGACCTTCTTGCTCACCGACCTTGGTGAGCGGCCGAGCTCTGCACCGACCTTGTTCACTGACAACAAGGCGTCTATTCTCCTTTGTCGAGAGCCACGACTGGAGAGCAGAGTGAAGCACATTCACGTCAGGTACTTTCTTCTGCGAGAGTTGCAGAGGCGTGGACAGGCTCGCTTTGAGTTTGTGGAGTCCGAGGCCAACACTGCAGACATCTTCACCAAGGCGCTTCCGCCTTGTGACCACCAGAGGTGCTGTGTGCAGTTAGGCCTTGTTGACACTGGTTCTCGTGTTGCTTAGACTTGAGTGTACTGTTTACTTTGCTTTCTATATACCTCTGTTACTTCTTGGACTGGCCTTGTGGCCACTGTTGTTTGTGCTCAGACTGTGTGGTGACGTTGTGATCCACCCTGAGCTTCGTTTCTTGGACTGGTCTTGTGACCGTACTCGTGTGGTTCTGCTAGACACCCCTCATTTAGGCTATGGGGGTGTGTCAAATGTTGTAGCCTATAGTGAGGTTTGTCTTAGGGGGTACAAAACTTAGGGTTAGCTATATGTACCCCAACCAACATCAATGCATCATCCATTCTTCATTTTGACAGTAGCATGATAGACATCAAGTAGCATGATGAATAGCTAGTACAATGATTGATACGCAGTAAAGTAACATGTACTAGCACTTCTGTTTCCTAGCTCGAGTTGCATGTTGTAATTTGCCAGTTGAAATGAGAACGATGCCAAATGATAAGAGAAATCAAGCTTTCTAAATAATATAATTTTAAAATGTTTCGGTTTTCAGCTTACCAAAGTTATCGATTCTGACTGAAACAGCTTCCGAACTGCGCATGGAATTCAAGCCACGTCATTCAGGCACCGAATGACTCACCACCACAAGCTCGCTCTATGTTTCGTGACAGGCCCTGTGTGGCGCGAGCCTCCACGCCTACGAAATCTCCGTTTAAAACCTACATTTCATTACAAATCCTGAAGAGATTCTTTCTAGGGGTGTTCTGAAAAATACAAAACAAATGGGGGGTGTTATAACTGGCGTATTTTTCAGTACACCCCCCGCAATTGTACACCCATGGGTGTTCAATTTTGGGGGGTGTACTATGCGGGGGATTACAGTAGTTGATGGCATGTGGATTTTAAGGGTGAAGCGAAGCCCATTATAATGTTTTTATTGTGTAGGCTGTAATGGACTAGCCCATAAAGAGTACAACCCAAACTAAGGTTAGTACTTGTACCCAAATCTATCATAAATGCTCACATTCTTGCTTAGTCTTGTAACACATACGGTACAAGAGGAAGCTCAAGAACGTTAATGCAAGTTCCATAATGCAAAAGAGGTAAAATCTAGTGTACTGAGAAAAAGGAATAACCAAACGCAATTCCAAGAGCCAACCAGAGCCCTTAGTTGCAATTCCACTCCTACCCAGCAAGCATCCCACCCAAGCAACCAACTTCCCCCAAACCACTCCAAAGCGATGCCTAAATGCACTACCTGAAACCCCAAACAGTACCCCATACACCACTCAAGCACCAGCGGCAGCGGCAGCAGCGGTGGCTTCCATCTCCTCCTCCACATCCGCATCCAGCTCCTCCAGCAGCCGCCCCCCCGTGAGCCCCTTGCCGTCACCCAGCCCTTCGGGGGGCACAGGGTAGGCGCCGGAGAAGCAGGCGTCGCAGAAGGTGGGGGCGTCGTCGCCCAGCACGGAGTGCAGGTCCTCCAGGGGCACAAACGCCAGCGTGTCCGCGCCGATGAACTTGCGCGTCTCCTCTATGTTCAGCCGGTACGAGATCAGCTCCTGCGGGGTATGCGCCATGCGGATCAGGTGACATGAGATAAGGTTAGACAAATGGCATTTGAGATGGCTAGGCGGTGGAAAGGGAGGGGAGTCAGGCAGCAGAGGAGACGGGTGTGGGGAGGGGACTGGAGGGAGGGGGTGGGGGGGAAAGCTTTGGCTGTACTTTTACAAATGACTGGCAAGGATGGGCAAGGATGGGCAAGTATAGACTCCTGCAAAAATGAATGGCCAATCATAATTCACGTATAAAACTGCCCCAAAATCAAAGTGCCTCGAACCACACGGACCATGCTGATATGAACAATAGCCTGGACATCGAAGTTAAGAACACCCACACAGGGAGACATCCTGATGAGCAGCCCACAACAACCTTCCCACAAGCCTGGTCCAACAAACCAAGGAGGCTGTTTGAGTTCAATCAATGCTGCTTTCTCGAATTTCCCAAAACGACCTGGCTTGGTGAGGTGCGGTCGCGCTCATGCCCACAGCACAATTCACACCCCTGTCAACATGCATGCATGCATGCCCCCTTGCACCGCCTCTTACCTCGCGTGAGGGCGTGTCGACGCCGTAGTAGCAGGAGCCGGTGATAGGCGGGCATGCGATGCGCATGTGCACGGCAGTGGCGCCCGCCTCCTTGACCAGGCGCACGATCTTGCTGCTCGTCGTGCCGCGCACTATGCTGTCGTCCACCACCACCACGCGCTTGCCCTGCTCGCCCATGGGGTACGGAAGGGCGAGAAGGAGCGGGTAGGGAGGAGGGGGGGTTGGGAGAGCGCATGGGGACGAGTTGAGTGGTGGTGGTGGATTGGCAGGGGTTGAGGAGGCGTTTTGTACTTGATTGGAAAGGCATTATTTGTGAGCGCGAGCAAGGAGTGCGCACGGCACCACCAGAAATGGATTGTTCAAACCAGTTTCAATGCTACCACTGGTGTCATGCTAGCGCCATGCTGCCATGCTGACGAAACGTCACGTTCAACATTACCACAGGTCCATTTTCTTTCCCTTCCACTCATCCCTGAACTGTACCACAACAAACTAATCCCACCATCCCCAATCCCCCCGTCCCTATGTCCACCCCCATTTCCGAACAGCCCCACCCTGCTCGATTTCCCCCCGTAGCACACTCCGTCCCTTATCCCCATGCTCTACACACCCCCCTCCCCCCACGCGCACCTTGAGCACGGACTTGACGGGCGCGAGCTTGAGCTTGACACCAAAGTCGCGGATGCCCTGCGAGGGCTCGATGAAGGTGCGCCCCACGTAGTGCGAGCGGATGAGGCCCTGCTGGAACGGCACGCCCGCCTCCGCCGCGAAGCCCAGCGCCGCCACCACGCCGCTGTCCGGCACCGCGATCACCACGTCCGCCTCCGCGGGCGCCGTGCGCGCCAAGATGCGCCCGAAGCTGTACCGCGACTGGCGGAAGGGCACGCGGGATGCGGAAGGGGCGCGCGGCGGGGCGGGGTGGATGCGGAGGGGGAAGGGGAGGAGAGGGGGAAGGGGGGGGAGTGGGGGAAGGGGAGGGGCGGGGAGGGGAAGAGTGGAAGGTGTGCGGGGATGGGCACAGCGGAATGCGAGAAAAAGGAGTTATCACACCGCGCTCAGCACCAGCTTCCCATTCGGAGGGGCAACCTTGAACGAGTTTCGTTCGTGACAGACAGATAGCTAATAAAAAGCGGACGGTCAGGATGAGAAAGGCGGAAACGATAAGCGGGGGTTAGGGAATGGAGGAGTTGGGAGGGAGGGGAAGGGGGGAAGGGAGAAACGGAGGCGAGTGGGAAGAAAAGGGGTTGGAAGAGGAGAAAGGGCGACGACGCGGAGGAGCGCGACGAAAGGCATACGATGCGAGAAGGGACTTCAAAACAGGAGAGGAAAGGAGAGGACGAGTGCGAGGAGGGTCTGTCCGATTGAGAAACACCAAAATATGCTGCTGTAGCTTCACCAGTGTTCTATCCCACGCGATTCGTTCTCGCAGCCTAGTCAGCAGTTTCCTGTCCCATTCCAGCCCCCCAACCCCCTCCCTTTCCACATCAGCGCCCCAACTCCACACGCAAAACCCGTGCTTTCTCTCGCCCTGCACCGCCACCCCCACTTTTCCCCCCTCCCCCTCCCCCCCCCCTCTCTCCCCCCTTTTTCCCCCACCTTCCCATAGACCCCTTACCCTTCCCCTCGGCCCGCCCCCTTTCCCCGCTTCCTCACCTCATAGACGGAGCGGCCGAAGACGACGGAGTGCGGGAGCGCGAAGTAGATGTGTTCGAAGACGCACGCCTTGCGCGGCTTCTTGGGCATGAGGCACATGGAGCTCACGCCGCTGCCGTCCACCACCACCACCTCGCCGGGGTTCACCTCGCGCTCGTACTCCGCGCCGATCAGGTCCAGCGCGCACGTCTCCGACGCCACCACCACGGCGCCCGTGTCGCGCCGCCGCCCCAGCACCAGCGGGCGGAAGCCATACGGGTCGCGCGCCGCGACGAGCTTGTCCTCGGTGAGGAAGACGAGCGAGTACGCGCCCTCGAGCTGCTCGCACGCGGAGACGAGGCGCGCGATGAAGGGGCGCGCGGTGGACATGGCGATGAGGTGCAGGATGACCTCGGTGTCCGACGACGTGTTGAAGATCGACCCCGCGTCCTCCAGCCGGTGCCGCAGCTTGCGGTGGTTCACCAGGTTGCCGTTGTGCGCCACCGCCGTCGGCCCGAACCGGTACTCCGCCACGAACGGCTGTCAGGCGGGGAGTGGTGCGCGCGGGGAAGGGGGGCAGGCGGGCGGGGGGTGGGGAAAGGGGGAAAGGCGGAAAGGGGGAGAGCGGGGCGGGCCGAGAGAGGGGGCGGGAGGAAAGGGGGTACAACGAGGGTGAACAGGGAGAGCGGAGCAGGAACGGGGAACGCGTGGACGTATGGTGTGGAAAACGCAAAACGGCACGCATAAATGCACGCCTCCTCCCATCGCCATCCGGAAAAAAACCCTCTTTCTCCCACCCTCCTCCCTCTCTCCCTCCCCTTCTCCCCCTTAACCCCCGCCACCTACTTGCACGTTCTTCAGCACAGACGCGCCGGCAGTGGCGTATCTGACGTGGCCAATCCCGCTGGACCCCTCCAGCTCGGCGAGCTTGTTGGAGTCGAACACGTCGCCGACGAGCCCCATCCCCGTCACCGACCGGAGCCGCCCATTCCCGCTACACGTCACGATCCCCGCGCCTTCCTGCCCGCGGTGCTGCAGCGCGTGAAGCGCTAGATAGCACAGCCGGCCCGCGTCGGGGTCGCCCCAGATGCCCACCAATCCGCACTCCTCCCGCCACGTGGCACCCTCGCCGTCCCTCACGGACTCATCCTCGTTAGAAGAGACGGCGTTAAACCCCGAATCCTGGGTGTGCTGTTCTCTGTGAGCAGTCCTGCTGTGAAGCCACTCGCGCATCGGGTTGTCGTCGTTCACCGCCTCCGCTGCGGAAGCCGCGCGCACTGAAACTGATGGAAAAGCGCCGCTGCTTGCGCCAGCGGCCGCGGAGCCTCCACAAGTCCTGCAATGGTTGGTGCTGGAGAGAAGTCGACGATCTCCCGCAAAAAAGCAGGATGAGGAGGACACGAGATGTTTGCGCGAACCCAGCGGCTTTACAACTGCGCTGGCGGTTAAATGACACCTGATAGACGGGGAAATGGCGACCCGCTCCATTCAGGACGTCCTTGCGGAGATGGATCACTACCAGCAGCAAGCTTATCCAATCGCTAGTAGCAAAACCAATCTCTCTAGTTGTGAGTTGAACCTCCAAAGCCACACCACTAGGTGGCTAGTGCTTTTGTGTTGGTGTTGGTGGCGGCGCCCCTGGGCAGCGTAGAAGGTCGCGTGGGGCTGAAGTTTAAAAAGTTTTCCTTTTACGGGGAACCTTATGGACACTTGTGGCCCAGAGCGGACGCGAAGTGTGTTCGGTGCTCGCGTCTATTTCTGGTTCGGTTGGGAGGTCACGAAGTTGAGGCTCCGAAGGCCGCAGTCCGCTAAGAATAGAGAGGAAAATCTGAGAACCTGAGGCTGGGAACCGATCACCCCAACCTGACACGAGCCAAAAATACGCCCTGACAGGCACTAATTCCCACTGGCCTACTACACTAATCCACTGTACTTTGGATCCTGGAGGAAAACTAGCCTCCACACTGCCATTGCATGTCGTCAGTGGAAACAACTACAGTCCACATACTCGCGTCAGTGGTTCTCCGTAAACTTCAGACAACGGGCAGCAAGCGCATTTTAGCGAGGAAGCCCAAGCTCTGCAGAAAGGGCCTGTTTCAACTTTGGGAGCTGTTGTGATGACCTGTCAGAGCCGTCGCTTGGCGCGCTTTAGTGGCACGTAAGAAGCGGCAGATTTTGTCAAGTAGGGAAGCAGGCTGAAGGTAAGTGGGCCAGAAGGATAGGGCGAAAACGAAAACATCCAATTGACGTTTGGAGTGGATGCCAGGTGGCGAGGAGTAACACAATTCACACGTGGCGAATACCTTGTCTGATCTACAGGTTTTCTCGTTTATAGTCAGACGGATCGAGTCGCCGCGCGCGGACTATGTGGCAAAACCTTCAAACCCCAGGCAAAACGCGATTCTTATAGTCCCGTTCAGGAAATTTGTGTAAAGAGTGGTTTTCCGGCTACTAATTTTTGGGTTGCGTAGCAACCCTATACATTTGGTAGCACTTTTCGGTCGACTCAAATGAACAGTGCATGTTTTCGTCATTTTCCCAACGTTTGGAGCTCTCGTTTTAACACTTTGAGAACGAGTGCTCCTAAATTGTGGAAATGACGGAAGCACTGATAACATAAGAGTCTCCCCAAAAGTGAAACCAAATGTGGCCTTTCATTCCATAATCGTCGATAAATACGGCGAATGGAACAATTGGTCAGCACGTTTTGACAACAACACAACGACGAAAGAACATCCACTTAACGTGAATACGAGTCATGTGCATTTGTTGAACATGTGCAAAAACAGTGCACAACAACTGTGAATGAACACAACAACGCACTACTGTGAGTGAACACAAAAATGGATCGGTGCTACAACAGAGATGGTTCCGGTATGCTAAGGCGAGCAACGCTGCCCCAACAACGATCCCCACCTCAATTGCAGACCCGACACATTTTAACATCACTCCACCAAGACGAGACAAGCGACAAAAGATAACGACGATGGTAACGCACATTGTACGACACTGAAAAACATACGTACTCAAAGAAGGTGAAAAACGACAAATTCTTAACGATAACACACACCAACGGTGATGAGGTGAATGATAGAATGCAGCAGTGCTACAACAGAGATGGTTCCGGTATGCTAAGGCGAGCAACGCTGCCCCAACAAAGATCCCCACCTCAATTGCAGACCCGACACATTTTAACATCACCCAAAAATGACACAAACGATAAAACATAACGAGGACGATACCACACAGTGTACGACAATGGAAAACATACGTACTTCACGAAGGTGGAAAACGACTCTAAAGACAACGATGGCGACGCAAGCAGAACGCACACACGGTCATGCACACAAATATAGTTATGATGTATCAAAGATGTATAAATTCATTGCTAGTCACTCCGTTCTCGCCCCACTCATGTTTTCCTTCCATTGCCCTCTTCCTCACCCTTCCCTTTCCACCCCGCCACTTTCATCTTCATCCTCTTCCATTCCTTTTGCTTCCCCTTTGCCCTGCATAATACAAAACCAAGAATACAAGTGCGTCAAAAATACAACACGAGGATTGATTTGAGAGATGCATGCACACGCACAAACACGAGTATACACATTCAAATAACTGCACACTTACAATCAAACTTTCGCAACACCACTCCCCCCCTGCACAGAGAGTAGAGCCAAGTACAAGTATAGAAAGTGGAATCAATTCTTAAACATCGAAAGGGGTTTGGAAAGGAACAAATGAAGCATTTGACAAGCAACCATAAACAACAAATGAAAACAAAACCTACATGGCTACCACGGCGCTGAGTCGTCTTTGAAGGTGTTGAAGGAACGGTTGGAGGAGCGTCTTGTGCTAAGCGCTTGTTGTTGTTATTTACAATAGTTGTCGTGCCCTCCTATCGAATGGCAAAAACAAATCCATTCGCATGTTAATAGGAAATAATAATGTATCAAATACCACGTTTAAGTAACGTAGTTGTGTACGATCGTTCTTAATGGTTTTGCGCTACACAATGTGTTACTTACATTTCCGCGCATTTGTGCAAATGAAGTGATGGTCCTCTCAAAACTATCTCCAGCTTCTTTTGTGAGAATCTGCAATTTGACATAAGAAAGAATAGTAATAAATAATGAAGAAAAAAAAGGATTTACAATGGTCGATCAAAGGAGGAAAGGCGTCATAGAAGGATACGTGGAAGAGCATGGAAGGAAGCTTGACATGATGGCGTCATACGATGTCTTTGTCAGAATGTTGTATTTGTCTAGCCTGCAGTGGGGTACTCTATAGCGAGTACAGCCCAATCTAGGGTTTGCTATTTGTATCTCAACTGCTGCTAGTCCAAAACGCTCTTTCTGTTTCTAAACTTTGCCTACTACTTCTGACATGCTATCAGAGCAGGTCGACCCCCTTGGGTCGATCCTGTGGGTGGGCCCACCACCTAATGCTTCCGCTGCTGTTCTACTTGTCGCGCGCCTCGGTCGCGCGACGCCTCCTTCCTGCCGCGCGCGCCGCGCGCGGCGAATTTTTTTTAAGGTTTTCATCCCGCCGTACGCTCGGGGCGTGCGGCGGTTTTCTGCCTGCCGTGCGCCCCGAGGCGCGCGGCGGTTTCCCACCGTCGAAGTGCCCCCCGTCGCCCGTCGAAGCGCTCCCCCCCGTCGCCCGTCGAAGCGCCCCCGTCGCCCGTCGGAGCGCCCCCCGTCGCCCGTCGAAACGTCCCCGTCGCCCGTCGAAGCGCCCCTGGGACCCGCGCGCGGCCCGTACGGGCTGCGCCAGGCCCGCGCGCGGCCCGTACGGGCTGCGCCAGGCCCGCGCGCGGCCCGGGCAGCCCGCGCGCGCCTCGTCCCGCCTGCGGCAGACCCGTGCGCGCGCCTCGTCCGTCCCCCAAGCTTCTGTCGGCGCCCCACCCCCGCTACTGCCCGCGTTCCTGTGTTAGGGTTTGGGGGTGGCGGGTGTGGGGGTGCCGGTTGTGTGCCCCGTCCCCTCCTTCTCCTCCTCCTCCGTCTCCCGCTGCTGCAGCTGCCGCTCAGGGGGGTGGGTGTGTGGGGAGCCGACGGAGTGGTACTAGGGGGGTGAAAGGGGAGTGGAGCTAGGGGCGAAGCAGGGGGTGTGTGTCGAGGGGTGTGGGACTGTTGGGGGAGGTTGAGCGGAGGCCGCCGTCGTGTCGTCCGCAGCGCCTGTATTCCGGGGTTCTGATAGCCACCGGTAGCTCAGAGAGCCGGTTGCACCTGTCGCCCGTGGGTCCGTTGCTCCTGTCGCTGCTGATCAGACGCAGAGCCTGTTACTCCTGTATTCCGGGGCCCTTGCTCCCGGTAGCCACTAGAGCTGCACTAGAGCCGTCTGTTGCCCGTGTGTCTGCAGCTTCAGTCGTCGCCTCCACTCTTCTCTCCTCTCGCCAGCCCTCCTCCTCCTCACTTGCCCTGTGTGACTGCCTCTAGCTTTGCTCATAAAATGTGAACTACTATTATGACTGCTTGTTGTGCTGATTACACCCCACTTTGGCTATGGGGGTGTGTCAGAATGTTGTATTTGTCTAGCCTGCAGTGGGGTACTCTATAGCGAGTACAGCCCAATCTAGGGTTTGCTATTTGTATCTCAACTGCTGTTAGTCCAAAACGCTCTTTCTGTTTCTAAACTTTGCCTACTACTTCTGACAGTCTTGTTGCCTGTGAGTTGAGAGAAGGATACATGCGAGTAAAGGGTGAGAGAAAAGAGCACGGAATTAAGATTGACATGATGGCGTCATTTGTCTTTTTGCGCCTGTGATCTGAGAGTGAGGTACAAGGAGGAAAGAGAGAAAAAGAGATCTTGGATGAAAGATTGTCGTAATGCCGTGATATGCTCTTTTGCTGCCTTTGAGTTGAGAGAGGGGTACAAGAGGGGAAGATGGTTAGAAAAGTGCACTGGAGGAGGGTTAGCACGATGGCGTCACTCGTTCTTTGCCCATGAGATTAGATAGGGATGTAGGGGAGGAAAGGGAGGAAAAAATTTAGTAAGAATGTTGTTTTAGTGGAGTCATACGCGCACTTGCTGCCAAAAAGCAGAGAGAAGGGTACAAAGGGAAAGTGGAAGAAATAGTGCGAAAGAAAAGTTGACGTGATGGCGTCATACATCTTTTTGCTACTCATGAGCTGAGAGATAGGTGCAAAGGGGGGAAACATGGGGAAGAACGAGCACGGAGGAAGGTTGGTATGATGGTAACTATGTCACTGTCAACAATTTGATATGCTCACTCAATACAAAAACATAATTGCAACCACATAATCACAACAATGCCAAAAAAGAACAAACTCATGGTTTCACTTACCTCAATAAGCCACTGGTTTTCAAGCAAGCCCATCAACATCTGCTTCTTCTCTTCGTGCCCAGCAGCGGTCCACGCTTCATTGCTGAAGCCGTCCAACCCTTCCGTCAAAGCCTGCATGCACACTGTAGCATACACACATGTACGTATGGGCTTTCCTCCTGCAAAATGGAAAAGAAAAGAAAAAAAAGGACAAGGTAGTATGAATGTCAGCAAAACAAATCTAGAAATAGGATAATACATGTACATGACAAGACATGTGGCGTTTGTACAAACTAAATTGAATGTCAAGTTGAACAGAAAAATGCATATGCATTTATTGAATACGCACCTCCAGTGGTGTTAAACACCACAGTGATGTTATCACTCTTGGTGACATCTGTTGTGCGATGGTCCATTCCACATACGTATTCACCACTTGTGTAATCCAGTCGAACTGGGAAACCACACGTTTTTATCGCGTGTGTGCCCGCTTCGCTGTTCCCTTCTGTGTTCTCAAATAAGCAAGCCCATGCTTTTTTGAGCTCGATGTTTTGAATCTCCACAGCAATTTTCATGTGACGTTCGTTCTCAGTCCAACGGCTCGGTCTTCCACAGGTCCCAAACTGAGGGGAGGGGGAGGGAGAGAGGAAGGGGGGGGGAGGGAGAGAGGAAGGGGGGAGGAGGGGGGAGGAAGGGGGGGGAGGAAGGGGGGGGGGGGAGGGGGGGGAAGAGGGGAGACTTTATGAAAGAAATGGAAAGATGATGAAACATGAAAAGGAAATAAAATATCAATGAGAGAGAGCATACAAACCCAAGTCACATTAATGGTGTCAAACATCAAAATTATACCATTATGTATTCAAGTTACTTTCCCCATCCATTGAAATTTTATTTTGCCCTTGTACTCTCGTCGTCCTCAACCAAGCTCTCGTACGGGCCCTCATGTATGAAATCACTCGTGCACTCGGCCATGCAGTCAACTTCTCACGTAACCATATACTCACCTTGGCATTCACAAACACACAAGGAAACACACGCAGTCAGGCAGTCCTCCTCACACATGCCTTTGCACTCATTTATTCTCTCACCCCTGTACGCACTTAGCCATCCACCCAGTCTCGCACTCATTCTCGCTCTTAGCCTCGCTCTCAGCCATGTGCTCCGCAGCGTACTCATGTACGTACGCAGTCACACACTCGTACTTGCACTCACCTTGACATACACCTTTGCACCCAGTCACACTCTCGTTCATGCAAACAATCATGAACCCACTTTGACGTTCGACCATGCACTCATTCAAACGATCACCTTTGCAATCACTATTGCTCTCACTCATGCATTCTCTTATGGAGTCAAGAACACACTCATTCACGCACTTAACCACGCACTTAACTTCGTACTCAGCCACACGTCTGTTTACGCACTCAGCAACCTACTGATCCTCCCCCACACCCACGCACACACCTATGTACTCACGCACACACTTACTCTCACTCTCACCCTCGCATTCACCCATGCACTCACTCACTCAGCCACGCACTCAGCGACGTGCTCAGTCACGCACACAGCCATACACTCATCCTTCCACTCACTCACGCACTCGTGCATGTACTCATACTCCCATTCTTTGTCGCACTTATCTACCCGCTTACCCTTGCTCGCAATAAAACATTCACTCATGCAATCATCCATACATTTATCTATGCACTTGGACATGCACTAACACACACACACTAACACTTGCATTCACCTACTAACACACTTTTGAACTCGGTCACTCACTTACTCACTCAGCCAGCGTCTCACTCAAACCGACTTACGACTTGACGAGACCGCTGTCGACAACTTTGGGAATTTTCAGCTCCGGATACTCTGTGAAGCGGGCAATAACCGCTTCATTGCTGACCTTGGTGATTCTCGACCTGAAATGTGATTTTGTAAAGTGTGTGACAAAAAGGAATCAAGAGAGTATCACACATGCGTATACAGCACGGAAAATAAGAGTATGAAGCATATCGTTTTCAAAACAAAACATTATTACTGATCGAATGGAAAATTGATGTGAAACTCATAACCTTCATAACAAACCATTACTGATGATCCAACTTATATATGCTCGAAAACTTGACACACCTCTTAGTTGTCATTATCTGTTGGTCCTCTTGATATATCTCAGTGATCCACAAGATGACCTTCGTCTATTTGAAAAGAGTTTTCTTGATCGTCTTTTCCTCTGCAACAAGCGTCCTGACACGGTCCGCAAGCAAGCCTAGCGCGGTCAAGCTAAATGTGCCACTCTCATCACGCACTGTGCACACAGCTCGTGGAAAGTACTTGAACTCCATCTTTGCAACAGATAGCTCCACAATGAATGATGAGACCTGTAGAAAAATAAAGGAAGGGAAAAAAAATAAAGGAAAGAAAAAAAGAATGTGGAAAAATGTAAATAAAAAACGGAAGTGGAAGGTGGGATACAAGAGTGGAGAGCAGAAGCAGATCTGAAGTGTTAATAGAACAGATGAAAAATACGCCAGAGGGGTTAATTAGCATGATGGCGTCATACGCCCTCTTGCTGCTTGTGAACTGAGAGAGGGGTACAGGGAGCGGAAAAGAGGGAAAAAAAGCACGAAATGAGAGTTGTCGTGATGACGTCATATACCATATTGCTGCACGTAAAATGAGATTGGGGTACAAAAGGGGAAAGATGGTTAGGAAAATGCACGAGAAGAGGGTTAGCATGATGTCGCCATATGCACTCTTGCTGCGTATGGGACAGAGAGGGATACAGCAGAGAAAAGGGGATGGAAGAGAGGAGGAAAAAACACGAGAGAAATGCTTTTTGATGGTGTGATTCGCCCTCTTGTTGCTAGTGAGCTGCGATAAGGGTACAAGGGGGGGAAGAAAAAGAAAGAGCACGATGCAAAGGTTGGCATGATAGCATCACACGCCTTCTTGGCATGAGAGACAGGTGTAGAAGGGGAAGAAGGGAAGGAACGAGCACCGGAGAAAGCATGGTGAGATGTCGTCATAAGCCGCCCGTGAGCTGAGAGAGGGGTACAGGGGCGGGGAAGGGAAAGAAAGAATACGAGAAAAAGATTGTCGTGATGTTGTCAGATGATCTCTATGGGGGGAAAGAAGGGGAAGCAAGAGCACGGAAGGAAGCTTGGTATAATGTCGCGACACGCCCTCTTTGTGCCCGT
Source organism: Closterium sp. Yama58-4 (assembly GCA_947470075.1). NCBI lineage: Eukaryota > Viridiplantae > Streptophyta > Zygnematophyceae > Desmidiales > Closteriaceae > Closterium > Closterium sp. Yama58-4. Next base: position 2,729,532 of record CANIUD010000015.1, on the reverse strand, counting down.
AAGCTAAGAGAGCAATACAAGAGGGGGAACAAGAGGAAAAAGCATAAGAAGAATGTTGACATATGATATCATACGCTCTTTTGCTGCCCGTGAGCTCAAAGAAGGGTGCAGGGAGGTGAACGGAGGGAGGAACGATGGTGTCATACATCCGTTTCTTGCTTGCGAACTAAGAGAGGTGTACAGGGGCAGGAAAGTAGAGGAGGAACGAGCATGGGAGGAATGTTGACATGATGATTTTATAAGCCTTATTGCTGCCCGTAACGTAAGCTTAAAAAAAAGGTTGTAGTGAGGGGAATGGAGGGAGGAACGAGCACATAAGGAAAGCTGACGTGATGACGTCATACGCCTTCTTGCTACTCAAAGGCTGAGAGATGTGTACTTGGAGAGGAAAGAAGGGGAAGAAAGAGACACGGTAAGAAGGGTGGCGTAGTGGTGTCATAATCCGTTTGCTGTCCGCAAGCTGAGAAAAAGGTACAAGAGAGGAAAGTGGGAAAGAAAAAGCACGGGAGGAAGATTGGCATAATGACGTCACACGTCATTTTACTGCCTGTGAGTTGATAGAGGGGTTAGAAGGAGAGAAAGGAGGGGAGGAAAGAGCACAAAAGGAAAGCTTGAATGATGACATCACTGTCCTTTGAGCTGAGATATGGGTAAAAAGGGGAAAAGGGGACAGAAAAACACATATTGTCAAAGAGAGAACAACACGTAACAAAACCGTGCAATGTTGAGTTTCATGTTTGTCAAACAAACATGAGGCGGTGCACCCAGATCGGAGGAAAACAGCGACTGAAGAGGTGTGGGCGTGAACGCACTCAAAGGAATGCTATCCTCCTTCGCTGCCATACGGGCATGCGACTTACTGTGCTCCCAAGTCAACACCCCTTGCAGCCCACCAATTGAATACCTGGGCAATGCATATGCAACAAATTTGTTTATGAATCAGAAGGTTGTCAATGGTGTTTTACAAATATCAGTACAATGAAGAAAGCTATAAAAGGTAGAAGTACAAGAATCACAACAAACAAACAACGATGATATTAACATCTATCAGCAATAAATACTAAGTTATAGACTTACTTGGGATCTTTGGCGTAATTGTACTTCACAGAGCAGATGTCGTATGTGGCTCCAATGAAAAACTCCCCCACTGTCGCAGCACACCTTTCTAAAGTCCACGGCGATGTGTCAAACATTAGAGGCCCCGCTGGCCCCGTCGACCCCGCGCGCGCCCCGCTTAGAGGCCCCGCTGGCCCCGTCGACCCCGCGCGCGCCCCGCTTAGAGGCCCCGTCGGCCCCGTCGACCCCACGTGCGCCTCGCCTAGAGGCCCCGCTGGCCCCGTCTACCGCGCACGCCTCCCCCTTGGCGGCCCCGTCGACCCCGCGCGCCGCCCCTTAACGGCCCCGTCGACCCCACCCGCCGCCCCTTAACGCCCCGCACACAACAGCCACGGCCCCGCCAGAACCAGGCCACCCGCCCTAACCGAGCCGCGCCGCCCTACCTGAACCGAGCCGCGCCGCCCGTACTGAACAGCCTCTCTGGACCGAGCCGCCCTACCTGAGTCGCGCTGCCTACTGCTTTTAGGGTGCACCTACTGCTCCTACTACTGCTGCTCCTACTGCTACTATGGCTAGCCCTCCTGTGCTAGCTTTCGATGCTGAGGGCCGCCCAGTGAAGTTTGACACCTGGCTAGATGACCTGCACCTCTTCCTACAGCTCACTGCCAAGGAGGACATCTCACTGTACGATCACGCCCTAGGCCATGCTACTGCCCCTGCTGCTACTGATGACAGCGCTGCTCGCTCACAGTGGCAGACTCGTGACGCCCACGCTCGCTTTGCTATTCGCAACTCCCTACCGATAGATGAGCGCGAGCACTTTGGCCAGCACAAGACTGCGCAGGCACTGTACACTGCTGTCGTTGCCCGCTACTCCTCACCTGCCTCTGCCGCACTAGGCCGTCTCTCACTCCCCTACCTGTTCCCCGACCTGGCCTCTTTTCACACAGTTGCTGACCTCATCACGCACCTCCGTACTAGTGAGGCCCGCTTCCGTGCCGCTATGCCCGATGAGTTCCTTGCCACGAACCCCCCCCGCTCTGGCTCACTCTCTACCACCTAGTCACCCGCCTCCCTGACTCTCTGCGTGCAGTCAGGGATCACTTCCTAGCTCGCTGCCCTATAGAGCTCACCATTGCCCTCCTCGAGAAGGAACTACTTGCAGCTGAGGCTAGCATAGTCGCTGTAGGTGCCTCTCGTGGCGACCCCCGCACCCCTTTCTTTGAGGGGTGTTCCCCTTCCCCCCTTCTTCCCTCTGTCGCCTCTGCGTCTACTGTCGACCTCCTTGGTGCTGAGAAGGTCGGGACTGCGTCTGCTTCGAGCGGGCGCCGCAGGGGCAAAGGGGGCAAGGGAGGCGTAGGTGACGGCGGGGGAGGCGGTGGTGGGGGCGGTGGCGGCGGTGGGGGTGGTGGTGGAGCTGGTGGGCCTAGTGGCAGCGGTGGGGGTGGTGGTGGCAGCGGCGGGGGAGGTGGCAGGGGCGGGGGCGGTGGTGGGGGCGGCGGTGGTCGCAGCAGCGGTAGAGGAGGGGGTGGTCGAGGAGGTGGCGGCGGCGGTGGTGGTCGTGGAGGCGCTGGCAGTGGCCAGAGCCAGCAGCACACTCCGTCGCTCCAGGAGGCCCGTGAGTGGTACTCTCAGCACGGGGGAGGAGGGGGGGGGGGGGGGGGGGCCTTAGCTGCACGTACGTCATCCGCACTGGTGACCGCACTGGTCAGACGTGTGGGAGGGCGCCACCAAGCAGCGCTGTTTCTCTCGCCTTGACGACGCTTGGCGTACTCAGTTCCCTGATGCCACTGAGCTGCCCCGCTGGGCTGATCTGATGAAGAAGGGAGTTGATATCTATGCACTAGACTTTGATGCTATTCTCACTGCCATGTATGTGATGTTTACTAGTGGAGAGGGTGCTCAGTACCTGCGTGTTCCGCCCGACCCGGGCATTCGGACCAGTGAGGCTGCTGCTCTAGGTGCTAGTGAGACTGCCACTCCAGGTACTCGCGTGTCTGCTGCCCCAGGTCCTGGTGAGGCTGCTGCTCTAGGTGCTAGTGAGTCCGTGCCCTCTGGTACTGAGTCGACTGCAGCACTGCACACCTTCACACTGGACTCAGGTGCTTCTCGCTGTTTCTTTCGTGACCGCACTGTCCTTGAGCCGCTGGCTCGGCCAGTTGCTGTCTCCCTCGCTGACCCCTCTGGGGGTCCGGTCGTTGCGACCTCCTCCACTGTCCTTCCTTGTCCTGCGGTCCCGTCAGGCACACTGTCAGGTCTCTACCTCCCCTCGTTCTCTACGAACTTGGTGGCAGGTAGTGCGCTCCAGGACGGGGGTGTTCACCAGTTCACCCCTGCTTACGAGCGCGTGACCCACTGCACGTGTGCTCGGACGGGCCGTCACCTGGCTACCTTCACTCGGCAGCCGGGGTCGGACCTGTACACACTGACCACTGAGTCCCCTCAGGTAGCTGCGTCCGCGTCTGCGTCTGCGTCAGGTCAGCTGTCCGCCCCCTGCTCGTGTCGCTCTCTGGCGCATGAGACTGTCCTCTGGCACCACCGCCTTGGTCACCCGTCTGTGCAGCACCTTCGGGCCATGCACAAACGGGACCTTGTTGCTGGTCTTCCCAGGGTTCTCCCTCCCCTCCCACCCTCGCCTGCTCCTCCCTGTCTTCCCTGTGTCGAGGGGCGGCAGCGCGCCGCTCCTCACTCCTCCTCCTTCCCCCCGACGACTGCTCCTTTGCAGACGCTCCACATGGACGTGTGGGGCCCAGCCCGAGTCCGTGGTCAGGGTCAGGAGAGGTACTTCCTGATTGTTGTTGACGACTTCTCGCGCTACACCACGGTCTTCCCCTTGCGCACCAAGGGTGACGTCCCTGATGTCTTGATCCCTTGGATCCGCATATCTCGTCTCCAGCTCAGTGAGCGTTTCCGCTCCGACTTCCTTGTCCTGCGTCTGCACTCTGACAGAGGTGGGGAGTTTTCCTCTGGCCTCTTGGAGGCCTTCTGTCAGCAGGAGGGCATTGAGCAGTCGTTCACGCTTCCGGCCTCTCCACAGCAGAATGGGGTTGCTGAGCGCCGCATTGGCTTGGTCATGGAGGTCGCTCGTACCTCCTTGGTTCATGCAGCTGCCCCCCACTTTCTGTGGCCGTTTGCAGTCCGATACGCTGCGCATCAGCTCAACCTCTGGCCCCGTGTCTCCTTACCGGAGACTTCTCCGACATTGCGTTGGACGGGAGAGGCTGGCGATGCGTCGCGTTTTCGGGTCTGGGGATCTCGAGCTTTTGTTCGCGATACGTCCGCGGACAAGCTCTCCCGTCGAGCTGTCCCCTGTGTCTTCCTTGGCTTTGTCCCGGACGCGCCTGGTTGGCAGTTCTACCACGCCACCTCGCGTCGTGTCCTGGCCTCTCAGGACGTCACTTTTGACGAGTCCGTCCCCTACTACCGCCTCTTCCCCTACCACACTGCCCCGCTCCCCCCCCCGCCTCTCTTCCTCGCTCCAGGTGCTGAGGTACCAGACCCCCTCCCCCCTCAGGGTGCCGCTCCCTCAGGTGTGTCCCAGGTAGACCCGGTTGAGCCTGTCGAGGTAGCTGTTGACTCTCGTCCTGCTGGGGGTGCTGAGCCTGACCGTGAGGAGTCTGAGGGTACTGAGCCTGGGGGTGCGGAGTCTGGGGGTGCGGAGCTAGGGGGTGCGGAGCCTGGGGGTGCTGAGCCTGGGGGTGCTGAGTCTGGGGGTGCTGAGCCTGGAGGTGCTGAGCCTGGGGGTGCTGAGCCTGGGGGTGCTGAGTCTGGGGGTGCTGAGTCTGGGGGTGCTGAGCCTGAGCGTGCTACACCTGGAGGAGCCCTCTCCTCCCGGCAGCTGCAGGAGAGGTACCTACAGTACTGCCGCCTCCGGAGAGGTGCTACTGGAGCTCGTACCAGTACTTCCCCTCCTGCCCAGGAGCTCCCCCCCATTCAGCAGATCCGAGAGTGGTACACGCGGCGCTGCAGTCTTCGGAGTGGTGCTCCTGGTGCTGCGGACCCTGGGGGTGGCGCTGCTACTGGTGCTGAGGACCCGGGCGTTGGAGCTGCTGCTGGTGCTGCGGACCCGAGCGGTGGCGCTGCTGCTGGTGCTGAGGACCCGGGCGTTGGAGCTGCTGCTGGAGCTGAGGACCCGGACGGTGGAGCTGCTGCTGGTGCTGAGGACCCGAGCGGTGGAGCTGCTGCTGGTGCTGAGGACCCGGACGTTGGAGCTGCTGCTGGTGCTGAGGACCCTGCCGCTGGTGTCTCTGCTGGTTCTGGAGACGCTACGCGGCCGCGACCGTACTTCGTACCACTTCTTCAGCAGGATCTTAGTCAGGCTCCTCCTCCTTGTCCTCCTCCCTCCGTAGAGTGTCCTCCGCCTGTCCAGTCGCAGTCACAGTTCCCGCCTGCCTCGCCTCTCCCTGCTCCCTCTCCTTACACTGGTCCCACAGGAGGTCTTACAGAGCGTCGTGAGCCTGAGTCTCGTCCTGCATCGCCTGTTCGTACTGCTCGCACTGGTCGTCGTGTCCCACGTGAGCGTCCTCCTCCTGTCCCTGGCACTCACTACATGACTCTGCGTCCCTCCACTGCTCCTCAGCGTGTTCCGCTGCCGTCTCCTCCTGCGTCCTCTCTGCCTACTCTTCCTGATCCGGAGTCTGACTCCCGTCGTGCTGCCAGTCCCACTGTCACCCGTCTCCTCGCTACTGTTGTCACTAACCCTACCTTTGAGTCCTCTGCTGCGTCTGCTCTGGTCGCTGAGTTGATAGACTTTGCTGCCCGGTGTCGTCTAGACTACGCCACTAGCCTTGTTGCTGAGTCTGAGTCTGAGTCTGTCTGTCCTCCGTCCGTCGGGGGTGAGTGTGCTCTTGGCACGGACGTCCTTGAGGACAGACAGGAGGAGTTCCAGTGCTTTGCTGCTGCTTTACCCCACCTCGTGTCCATGCTAGTTGCCCCTGAGGGAGACCCGGATGCACCAGACATCCCGACCCCGCGCACTTACGCTGAGGCGATGGCGGGTCCCTACTCCTCTCAGTGGCAGACAGCCATGGACGCAAAGATGGCTTCCTGGAAGTCCACAGGCACCTACGTCGACGAGGTTCCCCCACCTGGGGCGAACATCGTCAGTGGCATGTGGATTTTCAGGGTGAAGCGGCCACCGGGTTCTCCGCCTGTCTTCAAGGCGCGCTACGTGGCTCGAGGCTTCAGTCAGCGAGAGGGAGTTGACTTCTTTCAGACCTTCTCCCCCACCCCGAAGATGACCACTCTTCGGGTGCTGCTGCACATAGCCGCTCAGCGCGACTACGAGCTTCACTCACTTGACTTCAGCACTGCTTTCTTGCAGGGCAGCCTGCACGAGGAGATCTGGCTGCGCCGCCCTCCTGGCTTCACTGGGTCGGTTCCTCTTGGTACCCAGTGGAGGCTTCAGCGGCCGGTCTACGGTCTCCGCCAGGCACCGCGTGAGTGGCACGACACACTGAGGACGACACTTGCGGCTCTTGGGTTCGCTCCCTCTACTGCTGACCCGTCACTGTTTCTACGCACAGACACCTCACTGCCGCCGTTCTACATCCTCGTGTACGTCGACGACTTGGTCTTTGCCACTGCTGACACCACGGCACTCGCCCACGTGAAGTCGGAGCTGCAGAGGAGACACACGTGCACAGACCTAGGTGAACTGACAAGCTATCTTGGCTTGCGGATCACCCGGGACAGAGCACGGCGCACCATCACCTTGACTTAGTCACACATGGTGCAGCAGATCCTTCAGCGCTTCCGCTTCACGTACTCCTCGCCTCAGTCCACTCCTCTGCCTACCGGTCACTCGCTCTCAGCTCTGCCTTCGGATGAGTCCGTAGAGCCGAGTGGCCCGTATCCAGAGCTTGTGGGCTGCCTCATGTACCTGATGACCTGCACTCGACCTGACCTTGCATACCCTCTTAGCATCCTTGCACGCTATGTCGCTCCTGGCCGTCACAGGAAGGAGCACATGGATGCCGCTAAGAGGGTGTTGCGCTACTTGTGCAGTACGTCGGGCATGGGGCTAGTGCTTGGAGGGCGAGACCGAGTTGTACTTACTGGACACTCAGACGCTTCTTGGGCGGACGACCAGGCTACTCAGCGGTCGTCTCAGGGTTACACCTTCAGCCTTGGCTCCGGCTCAGTTTCTTGGCGTTCTACACGCTCTTCTTCTGTTCTCAGCTCCAGTTGTGAGGTTGAGATCTACGCCACAGCCATGGCTGCCCAGGAGCTACGCTGGCTGACCTACCTGCTGACCGACCTGGGAGAGCGGCCTCGTTCTCCTCCAGTGCTGTACGTCGACAACAAGGCTGCCATTACCAGATTTGCTCCATAAAACCGCGTGAGTATGTGGCGCACCTCGATGTTGAAACTCATCCAAAGAAAAATAATCATCTATGCCTCCTAAAAACAGACGAGTTTGAAGAAATTGTCAGAATTAGTAGGCAGGAACAGAAATGATGAAAGGAGGAGGTTTGCACTAGCAGCAGTTGGCATACATATAGGAAACCCTGATTGGGTTGTACTCGCTATAGAGTACCCCACTGCAGGCTAGACAAAAAAAACATTCTGACACACCCCCATAGCCAAAGTGGGGTGTAATCAGCACAATGAGCAGGCATAGCAATAGTTCACAATTATAAGCAAAGCTAGATGTAATCACAGAGGGCAAGTGAGGAGGAGGAGGGACTGTGAGGGGGGATAAGATTGGAGACGACGACTGAAGCTGCAGACACACGGGCAACAGGAGCGCGCACACAGTGGCTACCGGGACAGCGCCCCGGACTACTGGAGTAACTGGCTCGGCGGCTACGAGGAGCGGCAAGAGCAACGGACCCACGGGCGACAGGCACAGCAGGCTCTCTGGGCTACCGAGAGCACGACAGCTCCGGACTACTGGCGCTGCAGGCGACACGACGGCAGCCTCCACGCAACCTCCTCCGACCGTCCCACGCCCCTCTCACACACCCCCTGCTGAAACCCTAGCTCCACTCCCACGGCACCCCCCTTAAACCCTAAACCCTCGGCTCCCACACACCCACCCCCCTCAGCGGCAGCTGCAGCAGTGGGAGACGGAGGAGGAGGAGGAGCTGCAGGTTACCCACACCGGTCACCCCCATGCCCGCCACCCCCAAACCCTAACGCAGGCAGGAGCGCGGGAAGCAGCAGGGGCGGTTCCCGGAGGGAAAGGGAGGCGGCGGGAGGGTCTCCAGGGCGCCACGAAGAAGCAGGGCGCGGGCCCCCCGAGGGCGCCACGGCGGGTGACGGGAGGGGGGCCGCGCACGGGCCCCCGAGGGCGGCTCGACGGGCGACGGGAGGGGCCGCGCGCGGGCCCCCAAGGCGCCGCGACGAGGCGACGGGAGGGGGCGGCGCGCGGGCCCCCAAGGTGCCGCGACGAGGCGACGGGAGGGGGGGACGCGCGGGCCCCCAAGGCGCCGCGACGAGGCGACGGGAGGGGCCGGCGCGCGGGCCCCCAGGGCGCCGCGACGAGGCGACGGGAGGAGGGCGACGCGCGGGCCCCCAGGGTGCCGCGACGGGTGACGGGGGGCAGCGCGCAGGTCCCCGGGGGCGCCACGACGGGCAGAAAACCGCCGTGCGAAGCAGGAAACCGCCGCGCGCCTCGGGGCGCACGGCGGGCAGAAAACCGCCGCACGCCCCGAGCGCACGGCGGGATGAAAACTCGCCGCGCGCTCCGAGTGCGCGGCAGGAAAAAAGGGTCGCGCGCCTGGAGTGCGCGACAGCAGTATAGCAGCGGAAGCATCGGGTGGGGCCCACCCACAGGATCGACCCAGGAGGGTCGACCTGCTCTGATAGCATGTCAGAATTAGTAGGCAGGAACAGAAATGATGAAAGGAGGAGGTTTGCACTAGCAGCAGTTGGCATACATATAGGAAACCCTGATTGGGTTGTACTCGCTATAGAGTACCCCACTGCAGGCTAGACAATAATAACATTCTGACAGAAATCAAATTAGAAAACAAAGCTTTCTTCCTAAATTCATAAGATCGAGCACATGTAACTGGATCACTTCGTACTAGAGTACTAATTGTGTTAAAATCTAATGGGATGCTACAATCATCTGCCACTTTAGCTGAATTTCCTTGTAGCTTGTTAATGTTTAGTAATATCGTGTGAAGTTCGGTCCATTTTGTGTCAACCATTGACAATGTTAAGAAAAAAAGTGGGCCTTCCAATCTGCCGCAATATCGAAAAAAGGTCGCGTTTACACTTATCTCTATACTGCTGTGTAGTACAGATTGGTTTGAAATCATTGTACAAGGTATCATTTTGTTGCAATGTCAATCGCTTGGTTGCGTCTAACATATTCGCAGCAGTAAAAGATTGAAGATTTCCAATCTTTTCTTGCCTCACCCTGGTCGCGATAACACTTTGGACCTGAAGAATTTCTTTTTTGTACATTTTAAGAATAATGTTTGAAATGTTGGAAGAACATCGTCCATTAGCATGCTTCAACTGTCAAACATTGTATGTTTATATTGTGTAGGCTATAGTGGGTTTAGCCTTAGAGGGTACACAAACTTAGGGTTTCATACTTGTACCCACCTTCCTGCTAGTTCATCCATTCTCGTTCTATTCTAGATTCTGACATGGTATCAGAAGCCTAGGTTGCTACCTAGGACCGCTTTCTACAATGGGCCCACTATTCCGCTAGGCGCGCCCTCGTGCGCCCTACCTTACGTGCGCCCTCGTGCGCCCTACCTTACGTGCGCCCTCGTGCGCCCTACCTTACGTGCGCCCTCGTGCGCTCTACCTTACGTGCGCCCTCGTGCGCCCTCGTGCGCCCTCGTACGCCCTCGTGCGCCCTCGTGCGCCCTCGTACGCCCTCGTGCGCCCTCGTGCGCTCTCGAGCTGCCCCTGCAGGTCCGTCAGGCCCCCGAGCCGCCGCTGCAGGCCCGTCAGGCCCGAGAGCCGCCCCTGCACACCCGTCAGGCCCGCGCGCAGCCTCTGCACGACCGCGCGCCGCCCCTGCAGGCTCTCGCCGCCCGCCGCGTCGCCCTGCCCGTGGCGTCGCCGCCTTCCCGCGGCGTCGTTGCCTGCCCGCGACGTAGCCCCTGTCCGCGGCGTCGTCGCCTGCCCGCGGCGTCGTCGCCTGCCCGCGGCGTCGTCGCCTGCCCGCGGCGTCGCCGCCTGCCCGCGGCGTCGTCGCCTGCTCGCGGCGTCGTCGCCTGCCCGCGGCGTCGTCGCCTGCCCACGGCGTCGTCGCCTGCCCGCGGCGTCGTCCCCTGCCCGCGGCGTCGGCGCCTGCTAGCGGCGTCGCCCTACTCGCGGCGTCGCCACCTGCCCGCCGCGTCGCCCTGCCCGCGGCGTCGCCACCTGCCCGCCGCGTCGCCCTGCCCGCGGCGTCGCCACCTGCCCGCCGCGTCGCCCTGCCCGCGGCGTCGCCACCTGCCCGCCGCGTCGCCCTGCCCGCGGCGTCGCCACCTGCCCGCCGGGTCGCCCTGACCTAATCCGCCTCTCGCCCCTGGAGCAGCCGCCACTGCAGCAGCAGCCCCTGGAGCAGCCGCCACTGCAGCAGCAGCCCCTGGAGCCGCCCGCCACTGCAGCAGCAGCCCCTGGAGCCGCCCGCCACTGCAGCAGCAGCCCCTGGAGCCGCTCGCCACTGCAGCAGCCGCCCCTGGAGCCGCCCGTCACTGCAGCAGCCCCCCCTGGAGCAGCCCGCACCTGCAGCAGCCGCCCCTGGAGCAGCCCGCACCTGCAGCAGCCGCCCCAGTGGCACCTGGAGCAGCTGCCGTCGCGGCCCAGCCTCGCCCTGCCGCAGCTGCCGCGGAGCTCCCTGCTGCGGCCCGGCCCAGCCCTGCAGTTGTAGCGGCCCCACTGTCGCCACCGTCTTGCGCCTGCCGCGCCGACCACTGGTGAGCATTGCCCAGTACTGCTGCAACTGCCTTTTCTACTCCCACTGCCACTGCTCCTGCTGTTACTACTGTTACTGCCGCTACTGCTACTACTGCTGCTCCTGACGTGGCCAGATGCAGCTCCAGGGCTGTGCGCGTGAGTCCCCCACGCCCCAGCAGCTTCGTGCGCGTGAGTGGTACGCTAGTCGGGGCTGTCGGGGTGGCCGTAGTGGTAGTCGCTCTGGAGTGGGTCGGTCGGGAGCTTCTGGTAGTGGACAGGTGCAGCTGCCGTGTCCTCCTTCGCCCCAGCTGCTTCGTGCGCGTGAGTGGTACGCTAGTTTGGGCTGTCGGGGTGGCCGTAGTGGTAGTCGCTCTGGAGTGCATCGGTCGGGAGCTTCTGGTAGTGGACAGGTGCAGCAGCCGTGTCCTCCTTCGCCCCAGCTGCTTCGTGCGCGTGAGTGGTACGCTAGTTTGGGCTGTCGGAGTGGCCGTAGTGGTAGTCGCTCTGGAGTGCATCGGTCGGGAGCTTCTGGTAGTGGACAGGTGCAGCAGCCGTGTCCTCCTTCGCCCCAGCTGCTTCGTGCGCGTGAGTGGTACGCTAGTTTGAGCTGTCGGAGTGGCCGTAGTGGTAGTCGCTCTGGAGTGCAAAGGTCGGGAGCTTCTGGTAGTGGACAGGTGCAGCAGCCGTGTCCTCCTTCGCCCCAGCTGCTTCGTGCGCGTGAGTGGTACGCTAGTTTGGGCTGTCGGAGTGGCCGTAGTGGTAGTCGCTCTGGAGTGCATCGGTCGGGAGCTTCTGGTAGTGGACAGGTGCAGCTGCCGTGTCCTGTCAGTGAGGCTGCCGCTCTAGGTGCTAGTACGTCTGTTGCCCTAGGTGCTGGTGAGGCTGCTACTCTAGGTCCTAGTGAGTCTGCGCCCCCTGGTACTGAGTCGACTGAGGCCCTGCACACCTTCACCCTGGACTCAGGTGCTTCTCGCTGTTTCTTTCGTGACCGCACTGCCCTTGAGCCGCTTGCTCGGCCAGTTGCTGTCTCCCTCGCTGACCCCTCTGGGGGTCCGGTCATTGCGACCTCCTCCACTGTTCTTCCCTGTCCTGCGGTCCCGTCGGGCACACTGTCAGGTCTCCACCTCCCCTCGTTCTCTACGAACTTGGTGGCGGGTTGTGCGCTCCAGGATGCGGGTGTTCACCAGTTCACCCCTGCCTACGAGCACGTGACACACTGCACGTGTGCTCGGACGGGCCGTCACCTGGCTACCTTCACTCGGCAGCCGGGGTCGGACCTGTACACACTGACCACTGAGTCCCCTCAGGTAGCTGCGTCCGCGTCTGCGTCAGGTCAGCTGTCGGCCCCCTGCTCGTGTCGCTCTCTGGCGCACGACACCGTTCTCTGGCACCACCGACTTGGCCACCCGTCTGTGCAGCGCCTTCGTGCCATGCACAAACGGCAGCTTGTCTCTGGTCTTCCCAGGGTGCTCCCTCCCCTCCCACCCTCGCCTGCTCCTCCCTGTCTTCCCTGTGTCGAGGGGCGCCAGCGCGCCGCTCCTCACTCCTCCTCCTTTCCCCCGACGACTGCTCCCCTGCAGACGCTCCACCTGGACGTGTGGGGCCCAGCCCGCGTCCGTGGACAGGGTCAGGAGAGGTACTTCCTGATTGTTGTTGACGACTACTCTCGCTACACCACGGTCTTCCCCTTGCGCACCAAGGGTGAGGTCCCTGATGTCTTGATCCCTTGGATCAGCAGAGCTCGTCTCCAGCTCAGCGAGCGTTTCCGCTCGGACTTTCCTGTCCTGCGTTTGCACTCTGACAGAGGTGGTGAGTTCACCTCCGACCTTCTGGCAGCCTACTGTGCCGAGCACGGCATTGAGCAGTCGTTCACGCTTCTGGCCTCTCCACAGCAGAATGGGGTTGCTGAGCGCCGCATTGGCTTGGTCATGGAGGTCGCTCGTACCTCCCTGATCCATGCGGCTGCTCCCCACTTTCTGTGGCCGTTTGCGGTCCGAAACGCTGCGCATCAGCTCAACCTCTGGCCCCGTGTCTCCTTGCCGGAGACTTCCCCGACACTGCGTTGGACGGGAGAGGTTGGCGATGCGTCGCGTTTCCGGGTCTGGGGATCCCGAGCTTTTGTTCGCGACACGTCCGCGGACAAGCTCTCCCGTCGCGCTGTTCCCTGTGTTTTCCTTGGCTTTGTCCCGGACGCCCCTGGTTGGCAGTTTTACCACGTCACCTCGCGCCGGGTTCTGCCCTCTCAGGACGTCACTTTTGACGAGTCCGTCCCCTACTACCGCCTCTTCCCCTACCGCACTGCCCCGCTCCCTCCCCCGCCTCTCTTCCTCGCGCCAGGTGCTGCTGTGGTAGACCCCCTCCCCCCTCAGGGTGCCGCTCCCTCAGGTGTGTCCCAGGTAGACCCGGTTGAGCCTGTCGAGGTCGCTGTCGACTCTCGTCCTGCTAGGGGTGCTGCACCTGCGAGTGAGGAGCCTGGCGGTGCTGAGTCTGGGGGTGCGGAGCCTGGGGGTGCTGAGCCTGGGGGTACTGAGCCTGGGGGTGCGGAGCCTGGGGGTGCAGACCTTGGAGGTGCGGAGCCTGGGGGTGCTGAGCCTGGAGGTGCTGAGTCTGGGGGTGCTGAGCCTGAGAGTGCCACACCTGGAGGAGCCCTCTCCTCGCAGCAGCTGCAGGAGAGGTACCTACAGTACTGCGACCTCCGGAGAGGTGCTGCTGGAGCGGGTACCAGTGCTTCCCCTCCTACCCGGGAGCTCCCCTCCCTTCAGCAGATCCGAGAGTGGTACACACGGCGCTGCAGCCTTCGGAGTGGCGCTCCTGGTGCTGCGGACCCTGGAGTTGGAGCTGCTACTGGTGCTGAGGACCCGGGCGGTGGAGCTGCTGCTGGTGCGGAGGACCCGGCCGGTGGAGCTGCTGCTGGTGCTACGGACCCTGGAGTTGGAGCTACTGCTGGTGCTGAGGACCCGAGCGGTGGAGCTACTGCTGGTGCTGAGGACCCGAGCGGTGGAGCTGCTGCTGGCGCTGAGGACCCGAGGGGTGGAGCTGCTGCTGGTGCTGAGGACCCGGGCAGTGGAGCTGCTGCTGGTGCTGAGGACCCGGGCGGTGGAGCTACTGCTGGTGCTGAGGACCCTGGCGCTGGTGTCTCTGGTGGTTCTGGAGACGCTGCGCGGCCGCGACCGTACTTCGTACCACTCCTTCAGCAGGTTCTTGGTCAGGCTCCTCCTCCTTGTCCTGCTCCCTCCTTAGAGTGTCCTCCGCCTGTCCAGTCGCAGTCCCAGTTACCGCCTGCCTCGCCTCTCCCTGGTCCCTCTCCTTACACTGGTCCCACAGGAGGTCTTACGGAGCGTCGTGAGCCTGAGTCTCGTCCTGCGTCGCCTGTTCGTACTGCTCGCACTGGTCGTCGTGTCCCACGTGAGCGTCCTCCTCCTGTCCCTGGCACTCACTACATGACCCTGCGTCCCTCCACTGCTCCTCAGCGTGTCCCTCTACCGTCTCCTCCTGCGTCCTCTCTACCTACTCTTCCTGACCTGGAGTCTGACTCCCGTCGTGCTGCCAGTCCCACTGTCACGCGTCTCCTCGCCACTGTTGTCACTGACCCTACCTTTGAGTCCTCTGCTGCGTCTGCTCTGGTCGCTGAGTTGGTTGACTTTGCTGCCCGGTGTCGTCTAGACTACGCCGCTAGCCTTGTTGCTGAGTCTGAGTCTGTCTGTCCTCCGTCCGTCGGGGGTGAGTGTGCTCTTGGCACGGACGTCCTTGAGGACAGACAGGAGGAGTTCCAGTGCTTTGCTGCTGCTTTGCCCCATCTCGTGTCCATGCTAGTTGCCCCTGAGGGAGACCCGGATGCACCAGACATCCCGACCCCGCGCTCTTACGCAGAGGCGATAGAGGGTCCCTACTCCTCTCAGTGGCAGACAGCTATGGACGCAGAGATGGCTTCCTGGAAGTCCACAGGCACCTACGTCGACGAGGTTCCCCCACCTGGGGCGAACATCGTCAGTGGCATGTGGATTTTCAGGGTGAAGCGGCCGCCGGGTTCTCCTCCTGTCTTCAAGGCGCGCTACGTGGCTCGAGGCTTCAGTCAGCGAGAGGGAGTAGACTTCTTTCAGACCTTCTCCCCCACCCCGAAGATGACTACTCTTCGGGTGCT
Source organism: Closterium sp. Yama58-4 (assembly GCA_947470075.1). NCBI lineage: Eukaryota > Viridiplantae > Streptophyta > Zygnematophyceae > Desmidiales > Closteriaceae > Closterium > Closterium sp. Yama58-4. The sequence goes on along the minus strand of CANIUD010000015.1, from coordinate 2,714,483 downwards.
GCTGCACATAGCCGCTCAGCGCGACTACGAGCTTCACTCACTTGACTTCAGCACAGCTTTCTTGCAGGGCAGCCTGCACGAGGAGATCTGGCTGCGTCGCCCTCCTGGCTTCACTGGGTCGGTTCCTCCTGGCACCCAGTGGAGGCTCCAGCGACCGGTCTACGGTCTCCGCCAGGCGCCGCGTGAGTGGCACGACACACTGAGGACTACACTTGCGGCTCTTGGGTTCGCTCCCTCTACTGCTGACCCGTCGCTGTTTCTACGCACCGACACCTCGCTGCCGCCGTTCTACATCCTCGTGTACGTCGACGACTTGGTCTTTGCCACTGCTGACACTGCGGCACTCGCCCACGTGAAGTCGGAGCTGCAGAAGAGACACACGTGCACAAACCTGGGTGAACTGACAAGCTATCTTGGCTTGCGGATCACCCGGGACAGAGCACGGCGCACCATTACCTTGACTCAGTCACACATGGTGCAGCAGATCCTTCAGCCCTTCCGCTTCACGTACTCCTCGTCTCAGTCCACTCCTCTGCCTACCGATCACTCGCTCTCAGCTTTGCCTTCGGATGAGTCCGTAGAGCCGAGTGGCCCGTATCCAGAGCTTGTGGGCTGCCTCATGTACCTGATGACCTGCACTCGACCTGACCTTGCATACCCTCTTAGCATCCTTGCACGCTATGTCGCTCTTGGCCGTCACAGGAAGGAGCACATGGATGCTGCTAAGAGGGTGTTGCGCTACTTGTGCAGTACGTCGGGCATGGGGCTAGTGCTTGGAGGGCGAGACCGAGTTGTACTCACTGGTCACTCAGACGCTTCTTGGGCGGACAACCAGGCTACTCAGCGGTCGTCTCAGGGTTACACCTTCAGCCTTGGCTCCGGCTCAGTTTCTTGGCGTTCCACACGCTCTTCTTCTGTTCTCAGCTCCAGTTGTGAGGCTGAGATCTACGCCACAGCCATGGCGGCCCAGGAGCTACGCTGGCTGACCTACCTGCTGACCGACTTGGGAGAGCGGCCTCGTTCTCCTCCAGTGCTGTACGTCGACAACAAGGTTGCCATTGCCTTGTGTGAGGAGCACAGACTGGAGCACAGAACGAAGCACATCGCCCTGCGGTACTTCCTTGCTCGAGAGCTGCAGCAGCGCGGTCAGCTTTGTCTGCGTTACGTGGCCACTGAGGCCAACACTGCTGATGTGTTCACCAAGGCGCTTCAGCCTTGTGACCATCAGCGCTTCTGTACTCTTCTAGGCCTTGTGCCTGCTGGACCTCACTTGCTTACTTCTTGACTCTGTTTGTACTGTGATCTCTATATATATACCTGCATGCTTACACTTGCTAGGTTGCGATCACTGTATCTCTTGCTATATTATCAAACTGCATGTGAACTGGTCTTGTGACCGCTTGCTTGTGCTCGGAATTTGTGTGGTATCCTTGAGATCCACCCTGAGCCTGTTTTGCTTTGACTGGTCTTGTGACCCTCTGGTTGTCTCCCACTTCGCCTATGGGGGTGTGTCAAACATTGTATGTTTATATTGTGTAGGCTATAGTGGGTTTAGCCTTAGAGGGTACACAAACTTAGGGTTTCATACTTGTACCCACCTTCCTGCTAGTTCATCCATTCTCGTCCTATTCTAGATTCTGACATCAACTCCCATTTCACTATATCTGAATAAGAAGCGTGCACATCGAGCGACCCGCCAAACCTATGTTGGCCATAATAAATTGACGGAAAACTTAGTTCTTCAATGTCTTTATCAAGAATAATAAACAACGGTCGCGCGTGCTCGCCAGGAGCCGTTTTCGCAATTGATTGCGCCGGTTGCTGGTAAAAATGCTCATGTGTTAATAACGTGTCGACCACGCCGACGTTGTCGTGGTCCGCTTCGTCGCTGTCATGTGAAGATGACGGCACTGGCTCAACTTCATCTATAGTGTTTTCTTTTGTGCTCGTCATTAAATTTTGATCGTTTTCTTCTAACGTTTTCAAGTTTGGTTGATGAATGTGAATATCGTATTGATTAAAAATATTTTGCTTACAAAGGAATTGCAACGCCTTCAAAACCTTTGATGGGCGCACATTTTCTTCGAATGCATTGTCTTATACGCAAGCTTGCGTTTCAATTGTACCGTGACTGTATGAGTATCATCCGGTAATCTTGGAAGCGATTGAACCATTTTGTCGACTTCAACTGGAATATTTATTACACCCCCCTGAATGCCCAATTGTTTTCCAACTGATAATGAATAAATTTTCATAAAAGGAATGCGAGGACATATGAGTCGCTCTTCCAACGTGTTCAAATCCTGAAGTTCAATGGGTTTCTTTGGAAACCCTTTAAAATTGAAGGTTGCGAAAAGCGATTCTTTTCCTTCCCTCTCGCATTTGTCACAATGACGACATACACGTGCTGATGGTTGTCGAGTCTTTTTTCTGACCATATTGGATTCAAAATTCAAGGTGCCGCATTTTGTGCATTCAACTTCAGGCCCTCGTTTGCAATCGTTTAAGAATTTGCACATCGATCGAGTGCGCTTAGGAATGGCGTCCACGATTACATTGCTAAACATTCTATCGAGATCCTTGTTCAATATAGGAGCGCCGGTGTGATCCAATCCAAATGTTATTTCTTTACCATATTTATGAGTTGCATGTAGCTTGTGATGTATAAAGTAAGCTCGTGCAAATGCTGCATCAATAGCGTGCACAAACCCGGAAAATAAATGCGTTTTTTTTTTTGTTGAAATTAATTACAAATTTGAAACCACGTGCCAATGGTTTTATGCCGGTAGATCGTTTAACGGTAACATTTTGCACTTACCCATACTTATAACATATACAAAACAACTCTTTCTTTTCTTCTTCTTGTTACGACCAATTCGTTTTGGGCGGATTTGAATGAACCCATTCTCGTCATCCCCCTTTTCGCAAAGTGTGTTCGGACTACACGTTACATCATTCATCTTATCACTATCGACATTGTGTACAGATACGCTCGAAGCGTGTATCAAGTTGTCTTTGGCGGATACTACAACGACGTCTGAGTTTCCTGACGAAAGCGTTTCTGGGTCACGTATAAGAAGTGAACAAACTTCTGGATGTACAGAAGCTTGGACATTTTGAAAATTCTCACCTGGCAAAAATCTCGTGCCGTAAAGCGTGCCATCTTCAAAAGGGACCAGCAATGAATAGTGAGAGATTAAGGAGTCAAAATGCAAATGCATCACTCGCTCAGACAACGTACCTTGATTGGGAGTAAAACACGCAACAAAATGGGTCGTATTTAGCCAGACAACTGATGTAGTGTTGAACACCTTAGCGAACGCATGCACCTCGTTGATAGACCCCCAAACGCGATCGGGTGAAACAGCAAGAAAGTATTATTCAGGGGTTCTAAATTCGTGCTCATGTGCAGCACTTGCTTGATCAGGATACCGATAATTGTAATTAGTCCAATTATCAACAACATGTAGCAACACTGCAAGTTTGACTTCTTGATACCTATTTTGTGTATTGTAAAGGTACATGGACATGCTTCGATACAAACAATTGCCATCAGCTTCAATGTTCACCTTAATCAAACGGTATGGCTTTTCAAACTCACCAGCAGCATTCTCGCCTGTGAAGATTAAGCTTGAGGACGAATCTTGAAAAAATGTCGTGTGATGATTCTTCACACGACACTTAACGTCTTTCACTCGAATAGCCACAATAATCACTGCCATTGGGAAGCAAAAGTGGGGCAAAAAGAACACAAAAAAAAAAGAACACGAAAAAAAAGAACGAAAAATGAGAATGGAATCACAGAACTGATAGTGTACACACAAGATCATTATTGTTGCTTCCCACAGCCAAGCACTCAAACAAGCAATTAATCATGCACACACACTCACACTCACCTGGTAACTACCCATCGCACTCACAAAACGCGCACGCTCACTCACTCAACCAAACACTCACCCTTTCCATCACTCAAACACCGACCCCCATACCCACCCACACGCTCACTCATACACTCGATCACGTAGTCGCCTGCTCACTCAACTACACACTTACGTGCACTCTTGCACTCAGCCACACACTGACTCGCACACTCACCCTCGCATTTACCATCCCATTTTAGCACATACTCACGCACTCACCCTCTTACTCACCTTTGCAATCACCCACGAACTTACTCACTCACTCAACCACGCACAATGCTTAACACTCATTCACCTAAGCATTCACCCACGCACTCAGCCATTCACTCACCTCGCACTCAACCATGCACTCACCCTCGCACTCACGCACTCACTCTCACATTCACTCGGTAACTTGCCTTTGCAATCAGCCACGCACTCACTTGCTCAGTCACGCATTGACTCTCACACTCAGCTATGCACTCACTCAGACACGCTTTAAGTCATTCACCCTGTTGCTCGCACACCTATGCCCTCAACCATGCATTCAAGCACTCACACACAGATGCACTCGCGTAGTCAGCCACATACTCAATTACGCACTCAATCTCGCGTAGTTATTACTCGCACTCGATCACTCACTCATCCTTGCACTTAGGCACGCTTTCACCCCTTTACTGTCGCACGAACTTACACCTCCACTCACCATGCTCTCACCCACGCACTCACTCACTCACTCACTCACTCACTGACCTTTGCACTCACTTATTCACTCAACCGTTCACAAAGTCACGCACCCACACTTGCATCTCACCTCCCACTCACTCATGCTGTCAGCCACGGTGTCATCCACTCACTCACTCCCTCCCTCATTCATCCATGCACTCAACCTCGTACTCAGCTACGCACTCACTCAAGTAATCATCCTTACGCTCACTCCCGCACTATCCTCGCACTTACTTTGCAGTCAGCCTAATACTCAGTCCTTCATTCACCTTTGCACTCAACCACACACTCACTCACTCATGCACCCACGCACTCATCTGCTCCCTCGGTTAGGCACTCACCTTAGCAGTCACTCACTTACGCAGCCACGCACTCATCCTGGCACTCATGCACTCAGCAACGCAATCAACCTCACCCTCGCAATCTCCCTCACCACCATCATCGCACTCACATTCACTCAACCACGCACCCGCTCTCTAATGTAGCACACACTCACCTTCGCACAGAGCCTTGCGCTCACCCTTGCACTCACACATGCACTCACTCACACAATTAATCACGCACCTATTCACGCACTCAGCCACTCACTTACCGTCGCTCTTAGCAGCCACACCTTCCCTTACGTACTCAGCCACTCACTTACCGTCTCTCTTTGCCACACCGTCCCTAACACACTCAGCCACTCATTTACGCTCGCTTCAACCACGCATTCACTCTCGCACTCGCCTTTGCAGTTAGCCTTGCACTCACTCACTTATCCACGCACTCAACCATGCAATCAGACTCGCACGCGCGCTCGCACTCAATCACGCAATCACCCTCACACTTACTTGACATGCTCAACTTCTTATGCACTCAATCATGGAGTCAGTCATGCACTCGCTCACGTGGAAGTCACCTCAAAAAGTGCATACAAAACTCACATGAGAACGAGTTGGCGGAGGGCGAACAGAGGCTGAAAGTGACCCTGTTAACAGCTTCTTGGGGACGGATCTGAGAGGACGAGGAGGGATATCAGGTTGGAGAACATGGAGGGAAGGTTGGAGGAAATGAATGATGCGTTCTTTATATGACTTGTGAGGAGGCTGTTAAGGACGGGTCTTAGAGGACGGGATGGATCATGGACGGGATGGGTGCAGGGGACAGGTGGACTAAAAAGAGGCAAGAACTCGGCAGAGAACATTTAAGAAAAACACTTTCTAGGTGTCTCAGAATGGAGAGCAGTTCGAAAAGTATGGAAGTACAATATTGGCATGGCACAGAGGTGCTTCGGGGAGAGTTGGATGTTGTGTATATGCTTTTTTAAATGCCGTACGAGAAAACACACCAAGTAACTACTTACAAGATGATTAAAGCTGTTGGCTTTATGGCTGCCGAAGGGGATAGAGCTGGTAAAGTGTTTCGAGTCTAGACGCGTCCACAAAGATACAGTAGGGTGCACAAAAAATCGAGATCTGAAGAGCTGTTTGGGGATAAATCAAGACGAGTGGGAGAGATAAGAAAAAAAATGGCAGACATGGTGTGGTGATTTGTATAAGAATATGGTAAGGTATACGGAGAGAAAGAAGATACAAGAGAACGTACGGGAGACAATAAGAAACAAAGCAGTCATCTCATCTACTTTGAAATAACTTCGGTTTTCACGTACAAGAGGTGCCTTACAAGGTAGTGATGAATATGGAAGTGAAGAGGACTGGATCAAAAAAGTTGGACAAGGAGTTGCGAAGGATTTTCCTGAAGTTGAAGGGCGAGGAGACTGAGGGAATACGAATAGGGAAAGAGAGGGTTGCAATCTGGTGCACTATCAAGGAACACGAGAAGCAAGGGACATGAGAAGCAAGGGACATGAGAAGCAAGGGACATGAGAAGCAAGGGACATGAGAAGCAAGGGACATGAGAAGCAAGGGACATGAGAAGCAAGGGACATGAGAAGCAAGGGACATGAGAAGCAAGGGTCATGAGAAGCAACGGACATAGCAGGTGAGGGACATGTCAAATGAGGGACATGTCAGGAGAATAACACATGAAGCGCACTCAACAACGAACTCAACCACACGGTCAGCTCATGTGGTAATTAGTGAAGCGGATTGGAAAGGGGTCAAAACAGATGGGAGCTAGGGAGTAACAGCATGAGCAATTCTAGTAGAACCAACAAGCACTTGGTTAACAATAAGTACAGACAAAGAAAAAAACCCACAGGAATAAGTTGGTTGACCTAGGAAACTAAGTTCCTTCAAGCCAACGGGTGGGGGGGCAAAAGCAGGTGCATCCTACGAAGCTGTAAGGTTAAGTTGAGGGACATGTGAAGGCAAGGTTCGCGGCAACAAGGAACGATTCATAAGGTTGGTGAAGAGATGCTTACGAAGCTGGGATCGATAGCAAGCGCGGAAAGGGAGAGAAAGAGCAGGAACAGGCCGTAGAAGATAAGGGGCACTTCACGGAAGCTCTGCAGCAAGAAACGGATGACCAAACGAAGGGGATAGGACGGATGGGAGATGGGAGAGGACAACATCAGCAGCTTTACTAGTAGTAAAGCCCGTGAGCACTTGAAGCGCAAACAATATGGTCCGACCTAGTATAAGGGCATGAGAGCCACCAATGATCAAAGCGCCAAGGCGCCAGATTTCATGGCACCAAGGCGCAATCATTCAAGGCGCCAAGGCGCCAGCGAACAAGGGGAAGGGGATAGAGTTGGTAAAGTGTTTCGAGTTAGACGCACGCGCAAAGATACGGTAGGGTGCACAAAAAATCCAGAAGATCTGAAGAGGTGTGTGGGGATAAATCAAGACGCGTGGGAGAGATAAGAAAATAATTGGCAGACATGGTGTGGTGATTTGTATAAGAATATGGTAAGGTATACGGAGAGAAAGAAGATACAAGAGAACGTACGGGAGACAAAAAGAAACAAAGCAGTCATCTCATCTACTTTGAAATAACTTCGGTGTTCAGGTACAAGAGTTGCCTTACAAGGTAGTGATGAATATGGAAGTGAAGAGGACTGGATCAACGAAGTTGGACAAGGAGTTGCAAAGGATTTTCCTGAAGTTGAAGGGCGAGGAGACTGAGGGAATAAGAATAGGGAAAGAGAGGGTTGCAATCTGGTGCATTATAAAGGAACATGAGAAGCAAGGGACATGAGAAGCAAGGGACATGAGAAGCAAGGGACATGAGAAGCAAGGGACATGAGAAGCAAGGGACATGCGAAGCAAAGGTCATGAGAAGCAAGGGACATGAGAAGCAAGGGACATGAGAAGCAAGGGACATGAGAAGCAAGGGACATGAGAAACAAGGGTCATGAGAAGCAAGGGACATGAGAAGCAAGGGACATGAGAAGCAAGGGTCATGAGAATCAAGGGTCATGAGAAGCAAGGGACATGAGAAGCAAGGGACATGAGAAGCAAGGGACATGAGAAGCCAGGGTCATAAGAACCAAGGGTCATGAGAAGCAAGGGACATGAGAAGCAAGGGACATGAGAAGCAAGGGTCATAAGAAGCAAGGGTCATGAGGAGCAAGGGACATGAGAAGCAAGGGACATGAGAAGCAAGGGACATGAGAAGCAAGGGACATGAGAAGCAAGGGACATGAGAAGCAAGGGACATGAGAAGCAAGGGACATGAGAAGCAAGGGACATGAGAAGCAAGGGACATGAGAAGCAAGGGACATGAGAAGCAAGGGACATGAGAAGCAAGGGACATGAGAAGCAAGGGTCATGAGAAGCAACGGACATAGCAGGTGAGGGACATGTCAAATGAGGGACATGTCAGGAGAATAACACATGAAGCGCACTCGACAACGAACTCAACCACACGGTCAGCTCATGTGGTAATTAGTGAAGCGGATTGGAAAGGGGTCAAAACAGATGGGAGCTAGGGAGTAACAGCATGAGCAATTCTAGTAGAACCAACAAGCACTTGGTTAACAATAAGTACAGACAAAGAAAAAAACCCACAGGAATAAGTTGGTTGACCTAGGAAACTAAGTTCCTTCAAGCCAACGGGTGGGGGGGCAAAAGCAGGTGCATCCTACGAAGCTGTAAGGTTAAGTTGAGGGACATGTGAAGGCAAGGTTCGCGGCAACAAGGAACGATTCATAAGGTTGGTGAAGAGATGCTTACGAAGCTGGGATCGATAGCAAGCGCGGAAAGGGAGAGTAAGAGCAGGAACAGGCCTTAGAAGATAAGGGGCACTTCACGGAAGCTCTGCAGCAAGAAACGGATGACCAAACGAAGGGGATAGGACGGATGGGAGATGGGAGAGGACAACATCAGCAGCTTTACTAGTAGTAAAGCCCGTGAGCACTTGAAGCGCAAACAATATGGTCCGACCTAGTATAAGGGCATAAGAGCCACCAACGATCAAAGCGCCAAGGCGCCAGATTTCATGGCACCAAGGCGCAATCATTCAAGGCGCCAAGGCGCCAGCGAACAAGGCGCCAAGGCGCCAGCAAACAAGGGGAAGGTGATAGAGTTGGTAAAGTGTTTCGAGTTAGACGCGTGCACAAAGATACGGTAGGGTGCACAAAAAATCCAGAAGATCTGAAGAGGTGTGTGGGGATAAATCAAGACGCGTGGGAGAGATAAGAAAAAAATTGGCAGACACGGTGTGGTGATTTGTATAAGAATATGGTAAGGTATACGGAGAGAAAGAAGATACAAGAGAACGTACGGGAGACAATAAGAAACAAAGCAGTCATCTCATCTACTTTGAAATAACTTCGGTTCTCAGGTACAAGAGGTGCCTTACAAGGTAGTGATGAATATGGAAGTGAAGAGGACTGGATCAACGAAGTTGGACAAGGAGTTGCGAAGGATTTGCCTGAAGTTGAAGGGCGAGGAGACTGAGGGAATACGAATAGGGAAAGAGAGGGTTGCAATCTGGTGCATTATCAAGGAACATGAGAAGCAAGGGACATGAGAAGCAAGGGACATGAGAAGCAAGGGACATGAGAAGCAAGGGACATGAGAAGCAAGGGACATGAGAAGCAAGGGACATGAGAAGCAAGGGACATGAGAAGCAAGGGACATGAGACGCAAGGGTCATGAGAAGCAAAGGACATGAGAAGCAAGGGACATGTCATGTGAGGGACATGTCAGGGGAGAGACATGAGAGGCGAGAGACGTGTGAAGCGAGGAATATGAGAGACGAAGAACATGCGAAGGCAAGGTTCGCGGCAACAAGGAACAATTCGTAAAGTTGGGTGTAAAGATGCTTACGAGGCTGGGATCAATATCAAGCGTGGCAAGGGAGAGTGACAGCAGCAATAGACCGTAGAAGATAAAGGGCACTTCACGTAAGCTCTGCAGCAAGCAACGGACGATCAAACGAAGGGGATAGGATGGATGGGAGATGGGAGAGGACAACATCAACAGCTTTACTAGTAGTAAAGGCCGTGAGCACTTGGAGCGCAAACAAGATGGTCCGACCTAGTATAAGGACATGAGAGCCACCAACGATCAAAGCGCCAAGGCGCCAGATTTCATGGCACCAAGGCGCAATCATTCAAGGCGCCATGGCGCCAGCAAACAAGGTGCCATGGCGCCAGCCAACAACATCGCGAAAATGGCAAGTGCCGAAAGTCACAAAAAAGTGCTCGAAATGTGACTTTTATGTGACAGCAAGTCCGGCGTTTTTTAGTCATGGTTGAAAGTACCGGCCACGATGTTCCCTGCGTTGTCACGGAAATGTCACGTAAATGTGACATAATGTCACACAGAATGTCACAGTAGAGTGTCTGGTGAAGCGACTTTCTCGTCACTTTTATGTAACCTTGCCACGTGTCACGTATGCCAAGATATTTTGCCACGTGTCATTGTCGTTGATTGGTGGATATGAACCAATCAAACCTCGGGGACGTGGGTGCAGAAATGTTTTATGATTGGGTGGCGATTATTATCGAGCGACGCAGCATCGCCCATTTCCGTACGCGGAAATTTCAGAATACAGCAGCTGGCATTTCGAATGGGCTCCTTTAGTCACATCACATGCGCAACATACAAGTTACTACACAGATGTACGAACTAAAGCTACCGAAAGATGTGCGAACTAAAGCCACTGCGCAGATGTACGAACTGAAGCCACTGCGCAGATGTACGAACTGAAGCCACTGCGCAGATGTACGAACTAAAGCCACTGCGCAGATGTACGATTGGCGAGCAACTGCGCAAATGTACGAACGTGTAGCCCGGAACACCGTGGCGTGGCTACGAAAACATCTTGCCAGTATGGTCGTTCGGAACTGTCAAACCTGCAAAAAAGAAGAAAGCTAATACAGAACAAAATGGAACGTGATGAATCTGCACACAAAAACATCACCAGTTATGTGAGTGATGAAACCCGCAAGACAATCATAGCAATAGATCGTGAGTCTCAGGAAACATGGGGCGGAGCGTTCGAGGGGCTAGTGCAACGGTACCTATGTTTTAACACCAAAAATAGCAGGGATGACGTCACGACAGATCCACATGCACACACACAAGCCAACGTCATGATGCTCTGTCGGTCGCAAAATCGCACAGTCAGCATCAAAGCTTGCCTGAATGACAAAAGCGAAGTACGGAACGGTCGAACTGGAATATGCGCCACTGCACTTTTGTCGCTGTTTTTCGAACATGCTGCACAAAGTAGCATGACATGCTCCTTGGTGGTGCTGGCTGCAGTCGCACTGCACCTTGCGTTCTGCCACAAAGAGATAAACAAAAGCAATATGAAGAAGAGAGAGAATCGAGACCATAGGAAACAAAGGGCTACGCAGTCGCGTAGGCCATCTGCCACGCGTTAAAGAGAAGGTGTTTGAGCCAGGCAACACACTGGGCACTGACCAGTACAGTTGACCCCACCGGTTGCCTGGGTGGCGGTTTAACATCGTTATGCTTGCGGCGTTGAAGCGCTGTGATCTGCCACGCGGGGCACCAGAGGGGAGTGGCATGTTGGCAAGTGGGGGGGCGGATGGGGAGAGTAGAGAGAGAATGAGGTATGCGGTTCCAAGTAGCTTCTCTAATGAAAAAAAACACGTGGTGGGGGTTGAACAACGATAGGTATAAACACACCGCCTATGGAGAGGTAAGCTGTAGTGTGTAAGCCTAGAGCATGAAGGTAGAGCACAGTTGGCTGAGTGTGCTAGATGGGTGTGACAAATAGGAGGCCACACAAACAAGGTTTGAACAAACTGTGAGATGCAGGGAGCATTTGTATGGGAAAGTGAAGGTTGATGGGGGTTTGGGTGATCCACGGTCCGGTTCGGTGTGAATAGTGGGAGGATAAGGGAAGGTGAAAGTTTTGTTTAGGTGCACTCCAACGATTGGCTCAAATGATTCTTGAGGCTCGGCTTAGACGGTTCAGGAAGGTTGGGAAAGATGGGGGTTTAAAAGGTGTGACGTGGAACGTTCGCGAAACCTTGATGCGACGCACATTTCCCTAGAGTAGCCTTGATTGGTTTGCACACGCCACTGTCGAGTCTGACGTGTAGCATCGAAGCGCAAAAATCTTCGTTTTGTTTTTTACGACCGTCACGAAGTAGTTTCACCGTCTGTTATTTGTTTCGCTAGTGTTCGGGTTGCTTCGCATGCCTCGTGATCACTGCATTCAAGTTGGTTTGTTTTTCTCATTCAGCAATACACAGGTAAACCGCCTTCAAACGCTTTCAACCACTGTCGTAATTCTCGTGCGAAACCAGGCCATCTACTTCCTAGCCAATTCCGTGGACGCATTTGCGACTAACAGCTTCTAGTCACTGGGAAGTTACAACAGCGTGACTTTTTTGTCACGTTTGTGGTGTATGTTAATGTGACATTTCCGTCACCATCCCGGCTGGGACTTTTTGTATGACGTCGTGACTTTCTGGGAGCTTTTTGGTGGAAAAACCTACGGGGCCCTGAAATTTGGATCAGCCTTTTTCGCGATGAGCCAACAAGGCGCCATGGCACCAGCCAACAAGGCGCCATGGCGCCAGCCAACAAGGCGCCATGGCGCCAGCGAACAAGGCGCCATGGCGCCAGCGAACAAGTCGCCATGGCGCCAGCCAACAAGGCGTCATGGCGCCAGCCAACAAGGCGCCGTGGCGCCAGCGAACAAGGCGCCGTGGCGCCAGCCAACAAGGCGCCATGGCGCCAGCGAACAAGGCGCCATGGCGCCAGCGAACAAGGCGCCATGGCTCCAGCCAACAAGGCGCCATGGCGCCAGCCAACAAGGCGCCATGGCACCAGCGAACAAGGCGCCATGGCGCCAGCCAACAAGGTGCCATGGCGCCAGCCAACACGGCGCCATGGCGAGCCAACAAGGCGCCATGGCGCCAGCGAACAAGGCGCCATGGCGCCAGCCAACAAGGCGCCATGGCGCCAGCCAACAAGGCGCCATGGCACCAGCGAACAAGGCGCCATGGCGCCAGCCAACAAGGCGCCATGGCGCCAGCGAACAAGGCACCATGGCGCCAGCCAACAAGGCGCCATGGCGCCAGCGCACAAGGTGCCAGGCGTCAGCCTTTGAGGCGCCAAGCGCCCTGCTAAGGCTAATAGCACCTACCTGAGCAACTGATGAAGCGTGGCAGTGGGAGTGGAGACTATTGCTCTGTGAACGTTGCACAATCTTGCTAGAATGAAGGAACTTGTGATTAAAATCAAGATTCGAGAAGTAAGCGTCACGCTTGAAGAATCAAGTAACTTGTGATTAGAATCAAGAATCGAGGAGTAAGCAACGTGTGACAAGAAATGACTGAAACAAGAACCGGGGAAGGATTGCTTGAGTGGGATGGGAATCAAACGAGCAAGAAAGATGCGCTTCGGGCAAGAAACGGGGAAGGATTGCTTGAGTGGGATGGGAATCAAAAGAGCAAGAAAGATGCGCTTCGGGAAAATCATGTGCAAGAAACACCTGCGATGCAGAGAAATATGAGGAAGAATACCAGGCATGTGTGTGCACGTGAAATTCAGCTGACTCAGCTCCATTTCATGTCTTGTTTGTGCCAGCTCCAGAAAGTGAAAAAACTAAATGCTCGTTCCCCATAACAGTAGAGTAAAAATGATATACTAATATGTATATGCTTATATGCTTAACTTATCTAATAGTACATGCTTATATGCTTCACTCAGAGTTTCACATTATTTACAGTGTGTATAAAGACAAAAATGCAATACATATATAGAATATAACCTAATGGAAGAAAATAATTTATGCAAAACTGCATTACATTTATCTTGATTATGGTATTTATGACACGGTAAAAGTGGAAGATCAATCTTCAGTTACAACTGTGCAGGTTGGTTACCGTGTCTACTACGCAATCCTTTCGACATTCATCGTCGAGCCTTGTTGGATTATGTCTTTTACGTGGTTTTGGACCGCGCTTGCTTCAACTTCTCGTCGCACGGTTCCCCTCGCTGATCAATGTCGCATGACTAACGGGCAGAACAAAATAAAATCATTTATGATTTGGGGGTCGATTAGAAGGTAAAAACTTCTGTTTTACCCTGTAAGCGAGATAAATGAGATGTTATCATCGAGCGCGCTGGAGACCGCACGACAGGATTGAAAATTCATCACACGCAAGAGAAAGAAGTAGTTACAATTTCAATGTTAAATACCAAATCGATGATCCCGTATTTCTCGTTTTCCCTAAATGTTGGGGCTGGTTCGTTCTGGAGCCTCTGATTGGCTGCAGAGCTGATTCGTGCAATGATTTGGTCAAGATGCAAAATTTCCCGCCAAAAAAGGGACTATTGGGGTCGGGCCAACCCTAGGCGATATCGGAAAATTCTACTCAGGGGGGAAAAGGGACTCTTTCAGCAAGGGCCTCTAACCCGGAAGACCGGTATTTAGGACGCGGTGCAGATCGGGCGAACGATCGCCTCAGATTGTCCGATCGGGTCGGGTCGGATCGGAATGGGTGGGATTGCCCCAATCTGAGGCAATCTGTCGATTGTGTCCCGAGCCGCGCGATCGGACATTGAATTTCGGAGAAGCAAGTAAGAATCAGCCAAGCGAGTTCTACGTTATTCCCTCGTACCTCCACTACAAAGTTGACGACGCCTGGCGAAAATTCTGTATCGCGAAATTACCATGTATCTAGCATTTAGGGTTCTCGATTCGCGATATCCGATGGTGATGCGAGTAGTGTCAAATTTCGCAAGGGTTGGCTACCGTTTGTAACTGTCGCCAGGCCCCGCAATATGAGGCAATCTATCGATTGTAATCGATCGCAAGCGATTGCGTCAGATCGGGGCGATCGATCGCAACTGATCGAATTTCCAATTGCAATCGACAGATTGCCCCCGATTGCATGTGACAGCCTCAAAATACCCCTGCGGCTTTTTGGAATTAGTAGATTGCCCCAATATGACGCAATCCCACTCAAGTCGGGCCGATCTGCACCACGTCCATAACTACCGCTATCTTAAAGGACACATCCAGAATTACCGTGTCGGCCCCAAAACTGTCACCACTTTCGTGTGATTGGTCGAAAGTTTTGAGTGGGGCTTTGACGCGATTGGTTCTCGATTTCCCCGCCGAACCTGTCTCTGGGGTTTCCCAAACCTATGTTTTTTTTCGTTGACTTCGTTGTGTAATTCGGGGTGTGGCCTTTAACCACGCGATGGTTCTTCTCCTTGGTCAAACTTGTCTATATGGGTAGTTCGATCCTTAATGAGTGTAGAATCTAGCATTCCCCTCGCTAGGTGATGGCAGTGAAAACTTTGTCAATGCCGATCCGCCCACTATCTAGGAACACTAAGTATGAGTTTCTCTAGATGGAAATGCTTCCGGCTGCGAAATCTTTGAGTGCCGACAACATTATCCGAAAACTAAGAAATAGTGTTTGAAACAAAACACTTCACGTGGTTAAAATAGCGCGGATTATGTGTACCAAGTCTATAATTTCCTTGCTGGTGCGATATAAAACGGTCAATCCCAACTGCATGCAGATTTTGCCAGTGCGTGTTCGCAAATGCATGCAATTGACGTTATTGGAGGAAAAATGTCGGTCAGTCGGATAACCATGCCACTACCCGTGTTTGGGGTTGAGGATTCCCTAGTCAGATGCCATCCGAATGGGGTTTATTTTTTTCCGACCACATGTAGATAATGGTCTGTCAGTCTTTTTCCCCTACGGCTGACTATTGCATGCATTTGCAAATTTGCACTAGCAAAGGTTGAGTTTTATTGAAATTGGCCAAATGTAAAAGGTTGTTTGAAGAAAAAAAATAGCATGAGTGGAATGAAAAAAATAACATTCCTTAGTGTGCATCACACTTCACCGTGTGCAATACTGTTCACGGGCTCGGCCGTTCTTCGTCCGCCACCAATTAGCCACCTCGCGCACTAATTCTGCCGAACCTTGCATCCTTTACAAGGCGGAGTCTGTCAACGAGAGTTACGTGTTAGCCCTGTCCTCGCTCGAGTGGAGCCGACTTCGTTGTCGGGTGTGCAGGGAGCGCAGCCGACCTGCTGCTGTAGGAGACGCCGTCCTGGGCGCCTGGACGCTGACCCGGGCGTCTGGGCGGCCTCTTGGTTGCCTAAACGCCGACCCTGGCGTCTGGACAGCGTCCTGAGCGCCTGGACGCCGACCTGGTTGCCTGGTCGATGTAGTTATCTGGGCGCTGTATGGTGCGCGACTGTCGTCCAGGAGATTTTTGCGAAGCCAACCTTGGTGTGGTATGTCGAGGTCGACGTAGAGGATCAGGTGAAGTCATGGGCACGTGGTCAGCTTCACGTTTGCGCTGTGAACGTAACGAGGCACAGCACGTCAACCAGCTGCAGACACCTGCGAAGCAGGTGCATTGCTATCCTGCGATTGCAACGTTGTCCAGTTGTCATGCGAATGCTACGCTGTTCAGCCGTCTTGCTGCAACGTTGGCACGCCGTCGACTTGCAGCGTTGGCAGGCGGCTACTTTGCCCTGCTGGAGCGCGGTCAACCTTGCAATGCTGGAACGCGGTCGACCATGCTGCGCTGGCAGTCCGCCTACATGCTTGCTAGCATCTGATGTAGTCCAGTATTGATTTGCATTGTGTATTATTGTTGCCAATCTTTGCTGGTGAAACTCTTGCTAAATCTCGTTGTGAATGAGCAAGTAGAGTGAACACAAGCAAACAACTAAGGAGCGCATAGATCACCTATCTCGTAGTCTAGCTCCCGTTGTTCTAGTTATCTATGTAGAGTCAGACTAGGCTCGGCATGATTCTAGGCTCTCTTATGCAAGGCAAGTTGCGTGTGAGTTTTTTTTTACTCCTTTTATTATTTTCTAGTAGTATGAAGTATGAGGAATTTTTTAAATCAAGTTATTCTAATTTTTGCATTTTCACATCATCTTGGTTTTGGAGAAGGCTTTTCTAGGTATGCGATATGACGGTAACATTTGTTTTCAATATATAATCTCATTATAAATTGGAAGATACATGCCTACATATACATACCACCAGAAGTCGAACCACCCATAGTATAATCTTGAACCAATCGGTGCTTCTTGAGATTCTGGAAGAGCGCAATCATATCCATCGCGGTTACGTATATCCTAAGCTGCTACGTATCCTGGTCTTATCGTAATGCAGTCCTGTTTGCTGAAACTGCGCTCACGCTCAACAGTGCTCGACAAAAGTACAGCCATTGCCAGCAATAAACCCAGCATGTTTGGGCGCACCCGCATAATCCATCTAGTGCAACATCACGGTAAGCGAATGTAGAAGTTGAGGACTTTGCGGTTCTTGTCCATCCTGCGCATGAATTGTGCAAGCTCCCTCTGACACAGCTTGAAGTGGATACTTATTGGAGGGAGTAAGACGATCATTGCAAGTTGGAGGAACATCCAAAACATAACAAACCACCCAACGTACC
The DNA here is from genome assembly GCA_947470075.1 of Closterium sp. Yama58-4. Lineage (NCBI taxonomy): Eukaryota > Viridiplantae > Streptophyta > Zygnematophyceae > Desmidiales > Closteriaceae > Closterium > Closterium sp. Yama58-4. The sequence continues at coordinate 2,697,040 of CANIUD010000015.1, read as the reverse complement.
TGAAAGGCTGTGGCGAAACAGCTTATAGAGTTGCGTTGGCCACTCATGACATTTGCGCATGGGTTGACTATTGTCCACAGGAAAATTGAAACCGTTTAGGTTCTTCAGATCCTGCAATATGTGTCAGATTATGTTATTTGTCTAGCCTGCAGTGGGGTGCTCAATGTTGAGTACAACCCCTTAGGGTTTCCTATATGTATCCTGCTGCTTGCTAGTTCAACCCATCCAATTCTCCTTAGCATACCCAAAACCCTAGTCCTAGGGCACATCCTACCTACTCTATGTGTGGGCCTAGGCTACTAAGCCTAGGCCCCACTCCTAGTATTCATGATAATATGTACTTCATGAATCCCTTGGTCTTACCGGCGTAACCCTGACACCCTGGTCAAATGTTATATATATTGGTGGTATGCTATAGTGGGGCATGCTGTACAATATTTTGGAGTTAGCAATTTGTACCAACCCTTGCTAGTTCATCCTCATTCTGTTGTTTATCATTCTGACAACCGTTGCAACCACGAGTAGTAGTCGCCCCCACAGGTTCGACTTGCGACCACCCGCTTGTGCAAACGGAAATTGTCAACAGCAGGAGTGCTGTCGCGGTTGACTCTGTAGCTTTTGTCGTAATTTCTCTTGCTCTTTGCTTAGCAAGTCCTCCAAACCTGATGTAGTCTTCCTTCTCCTTCCATTGCCTCTCAAGCTCCTCCCACCAAGCCCCTCAGCTCTCCGTTCAGCCTGCCCTTGTTGTTGGCAAGGTTTTAGTAGCTGAACATGGAAAGCGTTGTGAAGCTTCCACGAAGTAGGTAAGCGCAAACAGAATGTTACTGGTGTTAACTGTGCCTCAACGTGAAAATGACTACAGAAGCGAGGCCGGAGCTTGGATGGTAGGTGAGACAGGTTCAAGTTGCGCGTGTGGAGGAGAACCTGATCTCCAACTGCTACCGTGTGATCACGTCGCTGGCGAACAGCATACTGCTTCTAGGAGTCTTGCATCATGATGAGACGTCGCTAAGTCTTCTCCCATAGCTGCTGCATGGTGGTGACGAAGTCGTGTGCGGCCTGAACGTGTGCCGGTGTGGTTGGCTGATGTGGTGTGAGTGACTCTTGTCCGTAGCATAGGAAGAAAGGAGATTTTCCCGTGGCCGCATGCGAAGCATTGTTGTAAGCGAACTCAAGTATTGGTAACTATGAATCCCATTGGCTGACATCGTCTTTGCAAGCTGTGCGTAGTAACTGTTCAACTACCTAATTGAGTCACTCTGTCTTTCCACCAGTCTTGGGGTGGTACGCTGAAGACATCGCAAGCTTTGCCCCCTAACAACCCCGTGAGCTCCTTCCATAACTTACTCGCAAATTTTGGGTCTCTATTCTAGATGAGTGTAGCGGGGATGCCGTTCATGGTGATGATGCGGTTGAAGAAGAGTCTAGAAGTTGCTTTAGCAGTAGTTGTGGCGTTGGCCGGAATAAAGTGTCTCATTTTCTCGATCACCACAGGGATGGCGTCATGCCCTCGTGAGGTCGAAGGCTAACAACTTGCCATGTCATAGAGGCTGAAGTAACCCTGCTTTTTTCTGCTTGCTACTCTTCATCCGCTGGCACGTGTCGCATGAGGTGACAAACTGCTGCTCGTCCGCTGCCATCTAGAGCCATATCCCTGCTAGCGTCTTGTTGCTCCCAAAATGTCATGCGTATGCTGCGTCGCGAAACTCCTCCAATAGGATTTGTTGTAGCGGGGCATAGTTCGGTACCCAAATATTTCATGTGCCCTTCCTTACAGCTAAGTCCTTCTCCCACTGTAACAGCTTCTGTTTCTGTGCTGTAGCGATCTCTGCGTCCATGGAGTACCCATGTTGGAACAGACCCTTGAGCAGAGGGTTCATCCCATCGAGCTGGATGCCTGCTACATGACCGGGGCGGCTCAACACGTCAGCTTTGGTGTGTAGCCCAGGCTTGTTGACGATGTCGTATGGAAGTGGGTTTCCATGAAGTCTACCCATCGCAGTTGTCGTCGTGAGAGCGTCGGGTGTGACTTCAGGTATTTGAGACATCGGTGGTCAGTGTAGACTGTAGTCTTGGCTCTCTCTAGAAAACACCCCTACGCCTTGAAAGCAGTGACTATCCCCAAGGCTTCCTTGTCATGGATAGGGTAGTTTAGTTCTGCTCAGTGTAGCTTTTTACTAAGGTAGTCGATGGGCTGTAAACCGCGTTTGTGATCATGCATCAGAACTGCTCCAAGTGCCTGGTCGCTACCGTTTGCTTCCACCACTTAGTCTCTGTCTGGGTCCGGTAGGGTGAGTGCTGGCGCTGTAGTTAGTGCTGTCTGTTGCTGTTCCATGGCTTGTTGATAAGGAACATTCCACTTGTAGGCCATATCGTTTATCAGTAGGTTGTTCAGTGGCACTGCAATCTATGCATACTACGGCACGAACCTGTTGTAGTAGTTGGCGAAGCCTAGGAACTGCTGCAACTCCTTTACATTCACCGGTATTTTCCACGTTTTGACGTCTTCGATTTTCCGCAAGTCCACATGTACGACCTCTGCACTCACCATGTGCCTGAGAAACTGCACCTTCTTCAGTGCGAAGTCACTCTTTGACAGCTTCACGTAGAACATATATTTTTTTGCAGGATCTCAAAGACTTTCCACAGATGCTCTACGTGCTCCTTGATGCGTGCAGGTACAGTATTACACACTCGTTTAGCATGGGCCTTAGGGTGTGCTTCGTCTCTGTCTGGAACGTCGCTGGTGCGTTGCAGAGTCCGAACAGCATCACTAGATACTCGTAGGAGCCGTATTTGGTACAGAACGCCGTCTTGTGGATTGAGCTGTCCGCCATCTTGATCCGCCAGTAACCTGACTGTAGGTCCAGCTGTGGTCCTTTTCTCGTGGAGGCATAGGTGACACCAGTTACATTCCGCTTGCGCTTACCTTTTACGTGGATGCTTTATCATGCTTTCCATGTTCAGCTGCTGAAGCCCTACAAGGACCCCAACCAGCAGTTCACAGGACGACAGCTACCGCCACCACCACCTGTTTTTGTACAAGATGAACCGGAGTATGAGGTGGAGCGAGTTCTTGCTCATCGACGCACACATGGCAACACGCTCGAGTTCCTGATACGCTGGAAGGGATATGACCCGTCAGAGGACAGTTGGGTTGCAGACGCTGATATTGGCAACGCACGCCGTGTTATCAAGGATTATCTTGTCAAACAGGGTGTTTCTCACGCCACCGAGTTTTGAGGGGGGGCCGTGTGAGAGCAAGACGGATTTGCCAGACTTTACTAGCTTGATTATGCTTTATTATGCATTATCTAGCTTAGATTTATTTTTGCTTTGCTTGCTTTGACTAGATTTCCTAGGTTTGTTGCTAGATTTCATGATAGTTATAGGCATCGAACTAGGTTGAGTGCACCGAATTCTAGGCTTTTCGGTTGCCACCGAATTTCCTTCTACCGGATTCGGGAAGGACCCATTTAGGACGCTTCGCGACCCGCGGAACCTTCTAGTAACACCTGGGTTACTGCCTTTGTGTCGAGCCTATATATAGCCTTGCCTTGTACCCAGGTGAATCATTCAAGAGAATTATCTTTCCTGAACCAGATCCTTACACCTTGCGTCAAGCAGTCGAAACTCTGCAAGGAGGAAGCAGAGTTGACGAGTCTCTTTGCCGACCGCGACGTACTCTGATTTGGTCGACAAGAGTGTCGCGCACTTGATGCGCTAGCTCGACCAGGAGATTGCGGCCCCTCCGAATACAAACACGTAGCTGCTCGTGCTCGTCAGATTCTGCTTGTCGCCAGCGTTGTCGGCATGCATAGCCGGCCAGACACAGCGACTCAGGCCTGCCGCTGAACTCCAGAGCGGCATCACGGTTTTCAGCGAGGTAGAGCAGATATCGATCGACCTCACGCCAGTGGTTGTCGCTCCGCACTGACAGGCCGCTGCCCAGCTTGGTGCACGCGAAGGCAATGTCAGGCTTCTGCCGATGCTCCTCTTCGTACGGCTGCGCCTCCTTGTCGTCGAAAGTCAACTCTGCGTAGGCGTCGATGGAAATCGGCGTCTTCGGCACTCGTCCGGTCTACACTTCGTCGATGAAATGCCGATGCAGCATGTCGATGTAGACTTGTTGGTGAAACCACAGCTTCCGCGCAGGCCGGTCACACGATTTCCCGCCCGAGATACTTCTCGACCGGCCTGATTTTGCGCAGCTCAAAGGCGGACTCCAGAAGCGTCTTCAGCTCCTTCAGCATCGCGGTGCTGCTGCTGGCAGCGAGCAGGTCGTCGACGTAGACGAGCACCCAGCACATCACTCCGCCATCGCCGACCTTGAAGTAGAGTGCCTCGTCGATCTGGCTCTTCTTCCAGTCGGCGCCAGTCAGCACGTCGTCGAGCGTCTTTTTCTGCAGGATTGGCAACTGCTTCACAACGTCGTCGCTCAACCCTCGATCTTCTACGGGCTGGCGTCGACGAGGACGCCGTATGCCCCGCTGCCACATTCCTCCTCGGAGATGCCTCCGCTGCTCGCCAACGCTGATGAGCATGATGACAAGGACGGAGAGGAAGTCCCACTCCCTCCTCGTATTGTGCCCCCGTCGACGACTTCATCGCCCTCCCTTCGCCGCTCGTCGTCGAACTTCCTCAGAACGGCTCCTCGTCGGCCACTCGCGATGAGCGGAGACTTGGTGCGTCGCCTGCGGCGCCGACTGGTTGCATCACAGGTGGCCGACGTGACACCGAGAAGGTCGTAAACGGGCAGCAGCAAATGACAGAGGAGCAGATGATAGGGAAGTTGTCGGCGCCAAAGCCGACTGCAGAGAAGCCATCGGCAGAAGCGTCAGCTTCAGGGGAGCCGTTGGCAGAGAGGCTCCTGGGGAAGCAGTCGATAGAGGAGCTGTCGACAGGGGAACAATTCTTTGCGAGCGGCCTCACCCACACGTAACGATGATTCCTGTCCTTTAGCAAAGGAAAGTAGAAAAATCGTCGTTGGCAGCCGCTCGAAACGGTCCGCAGAGGTGGATGTGCACCCACGTCAAGCGCATTCTCTGCATCCGATCCTTGGTCAAGGAAGGTGTGCCGCGAAAGCTTGCCGCCGATGCAGAAGGCACACGGCGGTGGCCTCATGCTTCGTCGAGCTCTTGATCGTGTCAACTCCGACGTGCGCAAGCCGTGCGTGCCACATGTCTGGGGTCGACTTTGTCGCCGACACGATCGGCCGCAGAGCCGCTGTTGGTGCAACCCTACGGTTTGCACTCGGCTTGTTGTCCGTGTGCGTGCATGCGTGTGTGCATGGAATGGAATGAGGGCATAAAATAATGTATATTTCATGCTTATAATAGTGCGCGCATGATGGGTCATGTATCGAGTGTGTGTGTGTCGAGTCAATAGCGAGTTATCGCTAACCAATTGTTAATGCGGTCATTTGTGTCTCGCGCGCGGTTTCTATTTTGTCGTGTGTCCCGTGCGCGGTTTCTATTTTGTCCTATGTCGAACGTTCGACGTATTGCAGGTGTGTGCAGCAGACCCATCAAGAACTCAAGGTTGAGTTTGTGATGAAGAACCCGAGCCTTGGTTTCAAGCTTCAAGTGATTTCGAAGCTCGCCAAAAGGGTACACCTCAAGATATTGAAGATAGTTACATTACAATGTGTAGTGTAACATTTCCATGGGTGTAGGCCCTTGTGAAGGGTAGTTTCGAGACCCTTCTTGGTTGGGGACAGTGTGGCACTGTTCCACATCACTGTACCTCGGCTCTTGGGGTTTGTAGGAGCTGCGAACCATTCCCAACTCGAAACCCTTCAGAACTCTTCCTAGTTCTTCCTAATTTGTGTTCTAAGACTATGTTGCTGCCATAGTGCAGTTCGTTTCAAACCGACGCTGTGTCGTCAATTCTTGATGAAATCGTGCGATCTGAATTGCCTATTGTAGGCCACATTAAGACGCTCCAGATCCAAATTGAATGAGGTTTATCGGAGCTGTGACCAGATCCAAGTTGAATGAGGTCGATTGAATGACGGTCCACATTGCCTAGGGGCCTGCTTCAGCCCATAGAGGGCCTTCTTCAGCTTCCACACTCTGCCGCTGCCATCGTCAAACCCCTCTGGCTGCGCCATAAAAATCTCCTCCTCGAGGATTCCATTGAGGAACGTTGTTACGATGTCTAGCTGCTTCACCACCCAACCTTTAATCGCGGCTCCCGCGAGTAGGGTTCACAGCATTGTCGGCTTCACCACAGGAGCAAACAGCTCATTGAAGTCCACCTTGTCCTTCTGCTGGTACCCCTTGGCCACCAGCCGAGACTTGTAACGCTCGATCTTGCCGTCGGCATCCGACTTGATTTTGAAGAGCCATTTGGACGTTATCGACGTTAAGGACGGAGTCTATGAAGATTAGGTGCCGATATAACTCAAAATCGTTGGGCCTAGTTTCTGGACAGAAAAGTCGACTCCACAAGAAACGCCGTCGACGAACATTGCACTATTGGAATCTCACGAAAACCGAGTATGTTGTAGCTCTGAACCGTGGCTACAATTCCCAATTTGAATCACATGAAAACGTGGAGTATTTCGCAAGATATTAATTTCGGCGCACTGGGGGGTATGCTGCCATATAGAACTTAGCTCAATCACAACAGTTTCACAAGTTCACAAAAGTTCCACATAAGAGAGTTAGAGTGGCACTAAACCAGGTGGGAGGGAAGAGGAGGACGAGAGGGAAGGTCCCAAGGAGTCCCCAACCAAAGGAAACCCCATGCCACACAATTCCCCTCTCCATAGACAACCCCACTTTCACATTTGTCACTTTCCCAACTCATGCCATCCACCTCAACCCACTTGGCCACACTTGCCAACCTGGTTTGGCTTCTCCCAACCACATGGCAGCAATCTACAGTGATGGGTTCGAATGTCCCAACCCCAAAATTCTGTACACCTTATAAAGTCAACCCCACAACTTCCCACAGTCGCCGCAACCAAAGTACAGAAAGCATACGAACTCCAACGTTCGTAACTTTCTTGTTCTTGCTCCGATTGCGACGATTCTTGGACCGTCGGAAAGCTCTTGAGCAAATCAATCACTTCAGATATCTGCTCAGGCCAAATAACATTCTCACACACTCATAAAATCCAAATTGCGCAAAACGCAAATTCTTGCACACGCTCACAGCACGCATGCAACGCCAAGGCCTTCAAGACTTAGCAAGTGAGCGACTGCGCACCGACACTTCCTTCCCGCACTACGAGTGCTCCACGGATCCGAGCCACACCGCAGCAACGCCAAGGCCTTCAAGTCTTAGCAGCTGAGGAGGAAGGAAGGGGCAAGAGGAGAGTCCAAGCCCCTAATAGGCTGACCTATGATGCACCGGGAAAGCAAGGCAAGACGACCTTGGTCGGAGCAGCAATGATGGTCGGAGACGACGAGGAGAGTGACTACGAGGAGTGTGCCTTCGCGTTCTTCTCTCCGGTGGAGATGTCGGGGGAACCAGCAACTCTCAAGTAGGCCTTGGAGAGTAATGATGCTGAAGAGTGAAAGAAGGCCATGGAGAGTGAGCTGAAGAGCATTGAGGAGAATGACACGTTCGAATTGGTGGAGCTACCGGAGGGGCGTACGGCGATAACGTCCAAGTGGCTCTTCAAGATAAAGTCTGACGCCGACGGCAAGAGTGAGCGTTACAAGTCTAGGCTGGTGGCCAAGGGGTACCAGCAGAAGGACAAGGTGGACTTCAATGAGCTGTTTGCTCCTCTGGTGAAGCCAACGACGCTGCGAACCCTACTCGCGGGAGCCGCGATCAAAGGTTGGGTGGTGAAGCAGCTGGACATCGTAACGGCGTTCCTCAACGGAATCCTTGTGGAGGAGATTTTCATGGCGCAGCCAGAGGGGTTTGATGACGGTAGCGGCAGAGTGTGGAAGCTGAAGAAGGCCCTCTATGGGCTGAAGGAGGCCCATAGGCAGTGGTACCTGAAGCTGCGCGAAGTGTTGGAGGAGATCGGCTTCACTCCCTCAACGGCCGATCACTCCTTGTTCATGCTTGGCGAGGGGGAGCAGAGGAGCTTCATGGTGGTGTACGTGGACGACATCCTGATCTTCTCACCCTCCTCTGACCTTGTGAAGGAGGTGATGCTGAAAAGTCAAGACAAGTTCAACTCCAAGTCCCTTGGAGACTTGAACTTTTACCTCGCACTTCACATCGAACGAGACGTGGAGAAGCGGTGCATGCGGGTGCACCAACGGAAGTACCTGGAGGCTTTGGCTGCCAACTTTGGCCAGAGTGAAGGCCATGTGGCTACACCCTTTCCTTCTGGGTTCAAGTGTGTGAAGGGACCAGAGGAGGAGAGCGTGGGTGAAGAGGAGAGGCGCCGATTTCACTCGTTGGTGGGCAGCCTCATGTACGCGGCAGTCAACACACGACCGGATGTCGCGTTTGCTACCAGGCAGTTGGCAAGGGTTGTGCAATGCCCTAATGAGGAGCAGGTAGCAGCTGGAATGAGGGTGGCCAAGTACCTTGGCCAAACACCGACCGTTGGGCTGCAATACTCGGCGGCGGCGCAAAGGCGCCAAAAGGGCGCGGATGGTGTGGAACCCGGGCGTTTGTTCCTCACCGCATTCTCGGATGCCTCCTATGCATCAGAACCAGAGGATATGACAAGTGTGGGAGGCTTCATCTGCTGTGTTGGTGGAGGCCCAACTGCTTGGGAAAGCAAGAAGCAGGTGGACCAAGCTTTGAGCTCGGTGGAGTCCGAGTACTTGGCACTCTTCCGTGCAGTACGGGAGATTGTGTGGAAGCGGCATTTGTTGGGTGAACTGGGGGAGGAGCAGCAAGGACCTACCCCACTCTACTGTGACAGCCAGGGAGCCATTGCTCTAGCCAAGAACCCTGTGTTGCACGGCCTGACCAAGCACATGAGGGTGAAGTGGCACTGGACAAGGAGCATGGTGGCCGAGGGTGAAGTTGAGTTGCGCTATGTGAAGACGACGGGGCAGCCAGCTGACATGATGACCAAGAGGCTGGTGGAGCAGCAGCATTGGAAGTGTTGCAAGCTGGCTGGGATGGCTCTGAACTGAGAGAGCAAGATCCTAAGGCCAACAATCCGAGGGGGAGTTTGTTGGTGCAACCCTGCGGTTTGCACTCAGCTTGTAGTCCATGTTCGTGCATGCGTGAGTGCATGGAATTGAATGAGGGGATGAAATATTGTAAATTTCATGATAGTGTGTGCATGATGGGTCATGTATCGAGTGTGTGTGTGTCGAGTCAATCGCGAAAACCGAGTGTTAATGCGGTCATTTGTGTCTCGCGCGCGGTTTCTATTTTGTCGTGTGTCCCGTGCGCGGTTTCTATTTTGTCCTATGTCGAACGTTCGGCGTGTCGCAGGTGTGTGCAGCAGACTCATCAAGAACTCAAGGATGAGTTTGTGATGAAGAACCCGAGCCTTGGTTCAAGCTTCAAGTGATTTCGAAGCTCGCCAAAAGGGTACACCTCAAGATATTGAAGATCGTTACATTACAATGTGTAGTGTAACATTTCCATGGGTGTAGGCCCTTGTGAAGGGTAGTTTCGAGACCCTTCTTGGTTGGGGACAGTGTGGCACTGTTCCACATCACTGTACCTCGGCTCTTGGGGTTTGTAGGAGCTGGGAACCATTCCCAACTCGTAACCCTTCAGAACTCTTCCTAGTTCTTCCTAATTTGTGTTCTAAGACTATGTTGCTGCCACAGTGCCGTTCGTTTCAAACCGACGTTGTGTTGTCAATTCTTGATGAAATTGCTTATTGTAGGCCACGTTAAGACACTCCAGATCCAAGTTGAATGAGGTCGTTTGGAGCTGTGACCAGATCGCTATGAATGTTTATAGCCGCTGTGCAAAAATCTGACTGCGCACTCTATCTTTGGTTCTTGGCCCATTGAAGCCTACTGTGACCTATAAGAGCCACCACCTCTGTCGAAGTCGTCGTCGACTTCGTCGAGCAGGGTCGCAGGTCAGTACAGAAAACTCTGACGGAGTAGTGTGCTCGACCAACGACATCGCTGGCAGAAGACTCCAGCAGCATCTCTCCGCCATCATCCTGTAAATCAAGCCGTTCTCCTTGAACTGGCCAGCAGTCTGTAGATTCGCGTGCACATCCGGAACGTAGAGTGCGTCGGGGACAAGGACTTGCTTCCCGGCCTCCCCTTGCAGAGCAACGGTGGCTCTGCCTTTGACACTCTGAAGTGCCACGTTGAACCTGCTGATGTGACGAATGTCGCCGCTCGGCTGCATGTCGACGAAGGCCTCCTTCGTCCCACCAAATGGTAAGAGCAGCCCCTGTCGAGCAGCACAACAGTCGGATTGGCCTGCACAACAGCACTGACCGCTTGAAGTCCTCGCCAGCCTCCAGCGCCAGCGAGATCGTCGGCTCCACCACGCCGACCATCGAGCACGAAGCCTCCTCACCATGAGCATTGCCGCCAGAGGAGTTGGCATCCTTCATGTAAGCTGTCTTCGACGCCTGCTTCTTCTTGCGTGGCTGGTTTTCTCGACGACGACGACCACCATCTGACCTTTTGCGGTTGGCGTTCCGATCATTGTCAGACTCGACTCGATCAGGGCAGTCGTACAAAAGGTGGTCAGGAGCATCGCAGATATTGCAGCGACGTCCTTCTCGGCGCGAGCCACTGCTGCCGTGATCTCCTCCTTTCGCCGACTTTTTGCGGTCTACGCCCTTCGTCGATTTCGCGTTCGACGACTTCCCACCACCGCCTCCGCCAGACTTCCCATACGCCGCCCTTGTTGGCGTCACTGCTTTGCCGGCAACGCAGTTGGCCCGCAGAAGCAGTTCGGTGGGTCGCAGAGACTCCTGCGTGAACTCGTCCTAGATGATGTGTCTTGAAAGTGAGTCCTCGTTTAGAGTCTCGCGCGTGCCGGGAATCGTCAGCATCTGGCAAATTAGATTGTAGCCCGAAAGGAGGCCAATGATGACATGCGTGAAATACGACGCCACCGAGTAGTCGATACCGGCCATCCGCAAATCGACTAAAGTTCGCCGCGCTCGATTGCAGTACTTGGTCGCCGATTCCTGCTCCTCCATTCGAATGTTGGCCAATTTCTTCTCCAGTTTGCTGATATTGCGGTCGGTCGCTTTATAGATGCGCATGAAATACGCCACGAGGTGCCACGAGTGGTGCTGCACGCCAATGTGCAGCAGCATCGTTCACACGAACTCGATGACTGTGCGCTTTTCCCGCTCAGCCATGCCATTCTAGTACGGAGTGTAGGGCACGTCGGGTCGTGGCTATGCCCTTTCCGTTGACGAAGTGGGTGAACTTTTTCTTGAGGAACTCTCCTCCCCAATCTGAGCGGAGCATCAGCACCGACTTCTTCGTCTGCCGCTCAACCACCACCAGCCACTTCTCGAACTCCCGCAGCACGTCGCTCTTCTTAGCGACTGGCATCACCCACACGAACCAAGTGTGGCGGCCCTTCTGTTATGTGATGCGATCGTATGCATTCACGTCTGTCTGCCTCCCATCATGTGTTCGTGTGTTGCATGCGTGGTGTGAGCGTGTGCAAGAATTTGTGTTTCGTGTGGTTTGGATTATCTGAGTGTGTGTGCACGATATTTTGATTGAGCAGATATTTGAAATGAATCCTCTGCTCAAGAGCTTCCCGACGAAGTAAGAATTGACACGATCGGAGCAAGAATGAGAAAGATATTATCGTTCAAAGCCCTGGTTGTAATGCGGCGACTATGGGAATTTGTGGAGTGACTCAATATGGGGTATAGACTTTTGGGGGTTGGGAAATTGATCACTCTACTGTAGATTGCTACCAAGTGGTTGGGAGAAGCCAGTCCAGGTTGGCAAGTGTGGCCAAGTTGGGTGAGGTGGATTTGGGAGGTTGGGAAAATGACAAGGGTGAAAGTTGGGTTCCTATAGGGAGGGAATCTTTTGTGCTTATAAGGTCTCCTTGATTGTGGACTCCCTTGGGACCTTCCCTCTCGTCCTCCTCATCCCCATCTACCTGGTGTCTAGCTACTCAAAGTTTCTTGTGTGGTTCTTGTGAGGCCAAAAAAAAGAATTGTTCATTGAGCTAAGTTTCTATAGCAGCATACCCCATAGCACGCCGAAATTTATAACGCAAGTTATGCTCCAAGTTTTAATACGATTCAAATTAGGAAAGATAGCCACGGTTGAGGGCTGTGACATACTCGAGTTTGAGAACATTCTAACTGTTATATTTTTGTCAAGAAGTCGACATTTCTGTCTAGAATGTTAAGCCAACGATTTTGAGATATTTCGGCCCCTAAATGTTCTAGACTCAGTTCTTAATCTCTAACACCTTCAGGAGGAGGAAGTATAGGCTGCCGTCCTTGGCAGCCACCCAAAATAGCCCGCACAAGTTAATCTGCACCATAGCCAGTGCCTCCTCGGCGTCCGAGCCCTTGTTTGGGAAGGTGTGCCGCGCCAGCTTTCCTCCGACGCACGAGACACACGGTGGATCCTCTCCGGTCGACAGCTTGATGTCAAGCCCAGTAGCAACTTCATGCTTCGCCAAGCTCTTCATTGTGTCGACGCCAACATGTGCGAGCCTCGGGGGTCGACTTCGTCGCTGAACCGATCGTTTGCAGAGCCTCCAGCTCGGTCGACGACGACGGCGTCGAGCAGGGGCGAAGGTCAGTGCAGAGGACTCGGCCACTGTAGCGTGCTCGACCGAGCTTTTCCCCTGTCGCGACGATGAGCAGCATCTCGTCACCGTCACTCTGCAGCTTCAAGCCCATGTCATTGAGCTGACCCGCTGATAGAAAGTCCGCCTGAACTCCTGGGAGCACGCCAGGGATGAGGATTCGCTTTCCGCCCCCCCTTGCAGAGCAACGGTTCCTTGACCCTCGACGAGCTGCAACGCCCTGTTGAATCCACGCACGTCCTTCACACCGCCTCTCGGCGCCATGTCGATGAAGACCGCCTTCGTCCCCGTCAGATAGTGGGAGCAACCGCTGTCGAGTAGTACTGCCATCTGGTTGGCCTGCACAGCTGCTGCCACCGCCTGGAAGTCCAGCTGCTGCCAGCAAGACTGTCGGCTTCACCAAGCCGACCATCAAGCATGACACCTCCCCGTCGCCTCGGTCTTCTTCGACGTCTGCTTCTCCTTGGGCACCTTTCCATCTCGACATGGGCGACAGCTGGCCGACCATCCGCAGCCTCCCTTGCTGTCGTCCTCGTCGCTGTCATCGCGGTCTGGACACTCGAAGGAGAGACGGTCGGGGTAGCCTCAGATCCAACACTCCTACCGTCGACCACCACCACCTCCACGGCCCTTGTCACGCGTCGACCTATTTTTGTCGACGTCCTTCGTCGACCGCCCACCTCCGCTGCCACCTTCGCCCGGCTTCTCGCGCTGCCCCTGCTGACGATTGTGCTTTGTCGGTGCAACGTAACTCTCTCGCGAAAGGAGCTCACTGGGCTACTCTACCTCCTGCAGAGCCTCGTTTTGAATGATGTAGTTGGTGGGGGAGTCCTCATCAAGGGACTCATGCGTGCTGGGCACCATCATCATCCTCTTCATGAGGTTGTAGATGCACATCAGGCCCTTGACGATGTGGGTGATGTAGGACATTTTTGAGCATTGGACGCCCGCCATCCGCATCTCAGTTTGGACCCGTCGAGCACGGTTGCAGTAGCCCGTCTCCAACTCCTGCTTGCCCATCTGAAGGTGTGTCAACTGCTCCTCCAACTGTCCGATGTACAGGTCGTCCTTCGCCTGGTACGTCGACAGGATAAAGTGCCATGCTTGGTGACAAGCATCCAATCGCTCTCAACATGACCTGAGCGCTAGCTGCACCACCGGCGAGCAGCACCTCGAGATGACCATGAAGGTGAGCAAGTGAGCAGCACGAAACTCCTCGCGCAGCTCGACATCGTCCTCGCACAGAATTGGCACGGTGCCGTCGGCAAAGCCCTTCAGCCCGGCGACCTCCAAGGAAGCCTTGGAGAGTAGTGATGCTGAGGAGTGGAGGAAGGCCATGGAGAAAGACACGATCGAATTGGTGGAGCTACCGGAGGGGCGTACGGAAGGTGATAACGTCCAAGTGGCTCTTCAAAATCAAGTCGGATGCCGACGGCAAGATCGAGCGTTACAAGTCTAGGCTGGTGGCCAAGGGGTACCAGCAGAAGGACTGCGGAGATAACTACTACAACGGGAGCTAGACTACGGGATAGGCACGGGTGCTCGTGTGATCTCTGCGTTCCTTGTTCCTTCATCGTTTTCCTAGTGCACACACAGCTTGCTAGTTCACAGGGAGAATTGGCAAGAGTTTCACTAGAGAAAGTTGACAACAATGATACAATGAAGTTGGCAAGGCAAGACTACATCAGAGCTAGCATGCAAGCAGGACAACTGCCAGCGCAGCACGGTCGACCGCGTGCCAGCACGACTTGGTCGACCGCGCTCCAGCAGTGCAGAGTCGCGGCTTGCCAACACTGCAGGTCGACGGCGTGCCAACGTCGCAGGTTGACGGCGCGCCAACGTTGCTCCCGCAGGACAGCAGCGCACCTACTTCGCAGGTGCTCGCAGATGATTGGCATGCAGTGCCTCGTCACCTGCACAGCGCACACACCACATCAACTTCGTGCTGACGACTGCTTCTGATGCACCACGTCGACCTCGGGATACCATCACCGAGGTCGTCCTCGCCAAAACCACCTGGGCGAACGTCGCATGCCTCCGCAGAACCTCGTCACCCAGGTAACCTGGTCGACCGAGCAACCAGGTCGACCAGAGGCTCCTGTGCGTGCCCGTCGACCACCCAGGTCGACGACCACTTCCGGTCGACCTCCCCAGGTCGACCACTGCCTCTGGTATGTGCCGGTCGACCTCCCAAGTCGACGGCCACCTCCAGTCGACCTCCCCAGGTCGACCACTATCCCCTGGTCGACCAGCTCCAAGTCGACGTCACTCCAGGTCGACCAGAAGGGCTGGTCGACTTACCAGGTCGACCAGAAGGTCTGGTCGACTTCCCAGGTCGACCAGAAGGGCTGGTCGACTTACCAGGTCGACCAGAAGGTCTGGTCGACTTCCCAGGTCGACCACCCGAAGTCGGCGCCCATGCAGTGGCTCCCCGTGCAGGTCGACCAACCTCGTCGACCAACTCGCCCACTGCTGCAGGTCGGCTGCACCCTACACCCGACCACGAAGTCGGCTCCGCCCAAGCGAGGACGGGGCCAACATACAACTCCCGTTGACAAGGACAAGGTGAATTTCAATGAGCTGTTTGCTTATGTGGTGAAGCCGACGACACTGCAAACCTTACTCGCGGGAGCCGCGATCAAAGGTTGGGTGGTGAAGCAGCTGGACATCGTAACGGCGTTCCTCAACGGAATCCTTGAGGAGGAGATTTTTATGGCGCAGCCAGAGGGGCTTGTCAATGGGTGTGGAAGCTGAAGAAGGCCCTCTATGGGCTGAAGCAGGCCTAGCAGTGGTACTTGAAGCTGCGCGAAGTGTTGGAGGAGATCGGCTTCACACCCTCAACGATCGATCTCTCCTTGTTCATGCTTGGCGAGGGGGAGCAGAGGAGCTTCATGGTGGTGTACGACATTCTGATATTCTCACCCTCCTCTGACCTTGTGAAGGAGGTGATGCTGAAGCTTCAAGACAAGTTCAAGTGCAAGTCCCTTGGGGACGTGAACTTTTACCTTGGGCTCCACATTGAACGAGACGTGGAGAAGCGGTGCATGCGGGTGCACCAACGCAAGTACCTGGAGGCATTGGCTGCCAACTTTGGGCAGAATGAAGGCCATGTGGCTACACCCTTTCCCTCTGGGTTCAAGTGTGTGAAGGGACCAGAGGAGGAGAGCGTGGGTGAAGAGGAGAGGCGCCGTTTTCACTCATTAGAGGGCAGCCTCATGTACGCGGCAGTCAACACACGACCGGATGTCGCGTTTGCTACCGGGCAGCTGGCAAGGGTTGTTTAATTCCCTAATGAGGAGCAGGTAGCAGCTGGAATGAGGGTGGCCAAGTATCTTGGCCAAACACCGACCGTTGGGCTGCAATACTCGGCGGCAGCACAAAGACGCCAAAAGGGTGTAGATGGTGTTGAACACGGGCGTTTGTTCCTCACTGCCTTCACGGATGCTTCTTATGCATCGGAACCAGAGGACATGACAAGTGTGGGAGGCTTCATCTGCTGTGTTGGTGGAGGCCCAACTGCTTGGGAAAGCAAGAAGCAGGTGGACCAAGCTTTGAGCTCGGTGGAGTCCGAGTACATGGCACTCTTCCGTGCCGTACGGGAGATTGTGTGGCAGCGGCGTTTGTTGGCTGAATTGGGGGAGGAGCAGCAAGGACCTACCCCACTCTATTGTGACAGCCAGGGAGCCATTGCTCTAGCCAAGAACCCTGTGTTGCACGGCCTGACCAAGCACACGGACGAGGCACATGGTGGCCGCGGGTGAAGTTGAGTTGCGTTATGTGAAGACGACGGGGCAGCCAGCTGACATGATGACCAAGAGGCTGGTGGAGCAGCAGCATTGGAAGTGTTGCAAGCTGGCTGGGATGGCTCTGAACTGAGAGAGCAAGATCCTAAGGCCAACAATCCGAGGGGGAGTTTGTTGGTGCAACCCTACGGTTTGCACTCGGCTTGTTGTCCGTGTGCGTGCATGCGTGTGTGCATGGAATGGAATGAGGGCATCTGTATTTTTCCGTTGATCAGTATTGGGCAATCTGTCGCTGTACCCTCCATATTCATCCGAGCCTGGTCGATATCAGCGTGAATCGGTACTGTGACTCGGTGAGGGTCGGTGAGGTTGGGCGAGCAGATAGTCTCATCAGTAGTTGGCCCGATTTCTACTGACTACTAGCGTTTCTTGTTGGTGCAACCCTACGGTTTGCACTCGGCTTGTTGTCCGTGTGCATGCATGCGTGTGTGCATGGAATGGAATGAGTGCATGAAATAAATATGTTTCATACTTACAATAGTGTGTGCATGATGGGTCATGTATCGAGTGTGTGTGTGTCGAGTCAATGGCGAGTTATCGCCAGCCGTGTGTTAATGCGGTCATTTGTGTCTCGCGCGCAGTTTCTATTTTGTCGTGTGTCCCGTGCGCGGTTTCTATTTTGTCGATTGTCGAACGTTCGGCGTGTCGCAGGTGTGTGCAGCAGACCCATCAAGAACTCAAGGTTGAGTTTGTGATGAAGAATCCGAGCCTTGCTTTCAAAAGGGCGCGGATGGTGTGGAACCCGGGCGTTTGTTCCTCACCGCATTCTCGGATGCTTCTTATGCATCGGAACCAGAGGACATGACAAGTGTGGGAGGCTTCATCTGCTGTGTTGGTGGAGGCCCAACTGCTTGGGAGAGCAAGAAGCAGGTGGACCAAGCATTGAGCTCGGTGGAGTCCGAGTACATGGCACTCTTCCGTGCCGTACGAGAGATTGTGTGGCAGCGGCGTTTGTTGGCTGAATTGGGGGAGGAGCAGCAAGGACCTACCCCACTCTACTGTGACAGCCAAGGAGCCATTGCTCTAGCCAAGAATCCTATGTTGCACGGCCTGACCAAGCACATGAGGGTGAAGTGGCACTGGACAAGGAGCATGGTGGTCGCGGGTGAAGTTGAGCTACGCTATGTGAAGACGACGGGGCAGCCAGCTGACATGATGACCAAGAGGCTGGTGGAGCAGCAGCATTGGAAGTGTTGCAAGCTGGCTGGGATGGCTCTGAACTGAGAGAGCAAGATCCTAAGGCCAACAACCCGAGGGGGAGTTTGTTGGTGCAACCCTACGGTTTGCACTCAGCTTGTTGTCCGTGTGCGTGCATGCGTGTGTGCATGGAATGGAATGAGGGTATGAAACAATATATATTTCATGCTTATAATAGTGTGTGCATGATGGGTCATGTATCGAGTATGTGTGTGTCGAGTCAATAGCGAGTTATCGCTAGCCGCATGTTTTTGCGGTCATTTTGTGTGTCCCGCGCGGTTTCTATTTTGTCGTGCGCGGTTTCTATTTTGTCGCTTGTCGAACGTTTCGCTTGTCGCAGGTGTGTGCAGCAGACCCATCAAGAACTCAAGGTTGAGTTTGTGATGAAGAACCCGAGCCTTGGTTTCAAGCTTCAAGTGATTTCGAAGCTCGCCAAAAGGGTACACCTCAAGATATTGAAGATAGTTACATTACTTTGTGTAGTGTAACATTTCAGTTGGTGTAGGCCCTTGTGAAGGGTAGTTTCGAGACCCTTCCTGGTTGGGGAAAGTGTGGCACTATTCCACATCATTGTACCTCGGCTCTTGGGGTTTGTAGGAGTTGGAACTCGTAACCCTTCGTAACTCTTCCTAGCTCTTCCAAAATTGTGTGTTCTAAGACTATGTTGCTGCCATGGTGCCGTTCGTTCAAACCGACACTGTGTCGTCAATTCTTGATAAAATTGTGCGACCTAAATTGCTTATCTTGGGCGACATTTAGACGCTCTTGATCCAAGTTGAATAAGGTCGATTGGAGCTGTGAACAGATTGCTATAAACATTTGAAGCCGCTGTGCAGAAATCCAAAGTGTGCACTCTATCTTTCATTTTTGGCACATTGAAGCCTATTGTGATGATAACAAGTAGTATCAGAGCAGCTTGGAGCAGCTACGATGATGGCTGGACCTGAAGAGAGGGGTGACAGAGGAGACTGAAATTTTTAAAATAATGAGTTCAGAGTACCGTAATTGATTATTCAGAGTACCGTAATTGATTTCCTATCCCTAATTTTGAGTATAGTGTAACGATGTAGCCTGTTAGTGGACGCTGACTTAACAGATTATCGACTTTGTTGTCCCTGAATTTGACCTTATCAAGAGAAAGTTTCTCAAAAAAAATCTTCCGATAACCCCGCCTTCGGATTGATCGCAGTATAGCCAGCGCCTGAGCGACCCCGAATGAGACATTATCGGGTCAAATTGTTGTCGAACTCTCGTCCCGAAACACTCACCATTGAGGTCGTGCTGCACGCTCCCAGGAAACTTTGTAGGCGTACCCCCATCTACGTAGCCCCCTGCTATATCAGGACGAAGTTTCTTCGAAATTTCGTTCCGATATACCCACAATCAGGTTCAGTTTCGATAATGCACAGTGTGTTACTACTCTAATCCTGACTTCTTGACCCTGAACAGTCAGACTATATAAATTACCAACAATGAGCTATTAGGGCGTTGTTTTTATGGAAATATGCCTATAGGGTAAAAACAAATTTTTGAAACGTCAGCCCTGTACCTATACACCTCCCTCTTTGCCACCTTCCTCTCAACCAACATCTTGTATTTGGCTTTATAGTAAAACCTCTTCTCCCCCCTCTCCACTCGGTATGCTACTTACGCTATGAATTCTAACGGTAAGTTCTGATAAAGTCAGGTCTGGTGGTTGCTCTGCCAATCAAGAAACTGAGAATGAGACCCCTTTGGCGTGTAGTAGCTGTGCAATGGTCGCCCTACTGCTGCAAATGTAACCATTGCTTTGGCACGCGTATGCATCATTCACTGCTTTACAGCTCAGCTCACTTGTGCTACTTCTTTCAAGTAAGGTACTACAAAGTCAGGCCTGGTGGTTGCCCTCCCTATAAAAAAATGTCAGAACCTAACCAGCAGGAATGGATGAACTATGAATGTGTTGTTTACATATGGAAACCCTAAAGGGGTATACCCCCACTATAGCCTACATATCATACTAGAACATATATAGTTTGACACACCCCCGTAGGCAAAGTGGGGGAGAACTAAAGTGTCGGAAGACTAGTCAAGAAAAGCAATGAGAGCTCAGGGTGGATCACAACGTCAACTCACACTCCGAGCACAAGCAAAGGGCCACAAGGCCAGTTCACATGCAGAGGTATATATGCAACCACAACAGTATAGTGATCACTACCTAGCAAGAGTAAGCATGCAGGTATATATATATAGATCACAGTACAAGCAAAGTCTACAGCAAGTGAGGAAACGTAGGCACCAGGCCTAGAGCAGTGCAGAAGCGCTGATGATCACCAGTCGAAAGGGCCTTAGTAAACACATCAGCTGTGTTGGCCCGGGTGGGCACGTGAGCGACACGAAGCTGACCACGCTGCTGCAACTCTCAAGCAAGGAAGTAACGCAGAGCGATGTGCTTCGTTCTGTGCTCCAGTCTGTGGTCCTGACACAAGGCAATGGCAGCCTTGTTGTCGACGTACAAAACTGGAGGAGAACGAGGCCTCTCTCCCAAGTCGGTCAGCAGGTAGGTGAGCCAGCGTAACTCCTGTGCAGCCATGGATGTGGCGCAGATCTCACCCTCACAACTAGAGCTGAGAAAAGAAGACGGTAGACTGCCAAGAAACAGAGCCGGAGCCAAGGTTGAAGGTGTAACCCTGTGACGACCGCTGCGTAGCCAGGTCGTCAACACAAGAAACGTCTTAGTGCCGAGTGAGGACAACTGGACTCCGCCCTCCAAGCACGAGCCCCATGCCCGATGTATTGCAGAAGTAGCGGAGTACCCTCTTCGAAGCTTCCGATGTGCACCTTTCAGTGCCTACCAGGAGCCACGTAGCGTGTTAGAAGGCCAAGAGGGTATGCAAGGTCAGGACGAGTGCAGGTCATTAGGTACATGAGGCAGCCCACTAGCTCTGGGTATATTCATTCGGCTCTACGGACTCGTCCGAAGGTGGAGCTGAGAGCGAGTGACCTGTAGCAAGAGGAGTGGACTATGGCGAGGATGAAGTGAAGCCGAAGCACTGAAGGACCTGCTGCACCATGTGTGACTGAGTCAGTGTGATGGTGCGGCGTGCTCTGTCCTGGGTGATCTGCAAGCCAAGGTAGCTGCGCAGCTCGCCCAGGTCTGTGCACGTGTGTCTCTTCTCCAGCTCCGACTTCACCAGGGCGAGAGCCTCAGTGTCAGCAGTGGCAAATACCAAGTCGTCGACGTACACGAGGATGTAGAACGGCGGCAGCGAAGTGTCGGTGCGCAAAAACAGCGACGGGTCAGCAGTCGACGGAGCAAACCCAAGAGCCGCAAGTGTAGTCCTTAGTGTGTCGTGCCACTCACGAGGCGCCTGGCGGAGACCGTAGACTGGCCGCCGGAGGCTCCACTGGGTACCAGGAGGGAACGACCCAATGAAGCCAGGTGGGCGGCGCAGCCAGATCTCCTTGTGCAGGCTGCCCTGTAAGAAGGCTGTGCTGAAGTCAAGAGAGTGAAGCTCGTAGTCACGCTGAGCGGCAACGTGCAGCAGCACCTGAAGAGTGGTCATCTTTGGGGTGGGGGAGAAGGTCTGGAAGAAGTCAACTCCCTGTCGCTGACTGAAGCCTCGTGCAACGTAACGAGCCTTGAAGACAGGCGGAGAACCCGGCGGCCGCTTCACCCTGAAAATCCACATGCCATCGACGATGTTCGCCCCAGGAGGGGGAACTGCGTCGACGTAAGTGCCTGTGGACTTCCAGGATGCCATCTCTGCGTCCATGACTGTCTGCCACTGAGAGGAGTACTCACCCGCAATCGCCTCAGCGTAAGAGCGCGGGGTCGGGATGTCTGGTGCATCCGGGTCTCCCTCAGGGGCAAGCAGCATGGCCACGAGATGAGGTGCAGTGGCTGCAAGACACTTTAAGTCCTCTTGCCTGTCCTCAAGGACGTCCGTGCCAAGAGCACACTCACCCCCGACGGACGGAGGACATACAGACTCAGACTCAGCAACAAGACTAGCGGCGTAGTCGAGACGACAAGCAACAGCAAAGTCAACAAGCTCAGCGACCAAGGCAGACGCAGCAGCAGACTCAAATGACGGGTCAGTGACAACAGTGGCTAACAGACGCGTGACAGTAGGGTGAGCAGCACGAACCAAGTCAGACGGTGGGTCCGGAACGTCAGGCAGAGAAGACGCAGGAGGAGACGGCAGGGGAACGCGCAGAGGAACAGAGGAAGGACGAAGGGACATAGTGTGCGTGCCGGGGACAGGAGGCGGACGCTCACGAGGAACACGACGACCAGTACGACCAGTGCGAGCAGGCGAGGCAGAACGGGACGCAGGCTCGCGACGCTCAGTAATACCTCCTGTCTGCTCAGTGTAGGGAAGGGAGCAGGCAGTGGCGAGCCTGGCTGTAACAGGAGATCAGTAGAAGAGGGGAGACTAAGAACCTGGCGGAGCACCGAGTCAGGTGGTTGCAGAGACGACGGTGACGGTGGAGCGAAGAACAAACGCTACGGTGCGGTACCCCCAGGACCAGCTCCTCCAGCACCAACGGCGCTCGTACCACCAGCACCTCCAGTACCAGCAGCACCACTAGCTCCCGCAGCTGCAGTCCCCCCAGCTCCAGCAGCTGTAGTCCCCCCAGAACAAGCAGCTCCAGGGTCTCCAGCAGCTCCGGAAACTCCAGCTCCAGCGCCTACAGCCCCAGAGTCCGCAGCACCACCAACTCTGGCTGCTCTAGTACCTCCAGCTCCCGCGTCTCCAGTCGCAGTGCATCCAGCTCCAGCCGCGCCATGCAGACGGCGGCAGTGCTGAGAGTACCACTCGTGTAGCTGTTGCGGCGAGAGAGCACATCTAGAACCTCCAGGACTAGCAGTGTCAGCTCCACCAGCATCGCCAGTGCCGATAGTACCACCAGCTCCGACAGCACCAGCACCTCCAGGGTCTCCAGCCGCTCCAGAAATGCCAGCTCCAGTCCCTACAGCTCCAGAGCCCGCAGCACCACCAGCTCCGGCAGCTCCAGCACCCGAAGTGCGAGCACCTCCGGGACCAGTGGCACTCGTACCACCAGCACCTCCAGCAGCAGTCCCTCCAGGACCAGCAGCTCCAGCTCCTCCGGTACCTCCAGCTCTAGGGTCTCCAGCTCCAGCAGCACCGGATCCTCCGGTACCTCCAGCTCCAGGGTCGCCAGCTCCAGCAGCACCGCCACCGTCCCTAGCTCCAGCACGTCCAGGACGAACGCCTCCAGGACCAGCAGTGCCAGGCCGATAGCGAGTGCACGTAGCGTACCACTCACGTAGCTGCTGCGGCGAGCGAGGCACCCGCAAAGTAGACGCAGTGCCCCGAGGCTCAGTACCCCCTCACGCAGCACCCTCAGGTGCCGCACGCTCAGGCTCAACACCCCTCAAATCCGCACGCACAGGCTCAGCACCCCCAGGCTCCGCACCCGAAGGCTCAGCACCCCGAGGCTCAGCACCCCCAGGCTCCGCAACCCCAGGCTCAGCACCCCCAGGCTCAGCACCCCCAGGCTCCGCACCCCCAGGCTCGGCACCCCCAGGCTCCGCACCCTCCGACTCAGCAACCCTAGGCTCAGCACCCCCAGATGCAACACCCCGAGCAGAACCACCCCCAGCAGCACCTAAGTCAACAGTGACATCGAGAGGCTCAGCAAAGGAGGGTGGGTCTACCTGAGACACACCTGAAGGAGCAGGACCCTGAGGGGGGAGGGGGTCTACCGGAGGGGGACCTGGAGCGAGGAAGAGCAGCGGGTGGGGGGGGAGAGGGGCAGTGCGGTAGGGGAAGAGACGGTAAAAGGGAACCGACTCGTCGAACGTGACGTCCTGGGAGGGGAAGACACGTCGCGAGGTGGGGTGGTAAAACTGCCAGCCAGGCGCGTCAGGGACAAAGCCAAGGAAGACACAGGGAATGGCGCGAGGGGAGAACTTGCCCGCGGTGGTATCGCGGACAAAGGCACGAGAGCCCCAGACCCGGAAACGCGACGCATTGCCAATCTCCCCCGTCCAACGTAGTGTCGGCGAGGTACCCGGCAAGGAGACCCGGGGCCAGAGGTTGAGCTGATGCGCAGCATACCGGACCGCAAACGGCCACAGAAAATGGGGAGCATCCGCATAAATCATGGTTGTACGAGCGATCTCCATGACTAAGCCAATGCGGCGCTCAACAACTGCGGTGAATAGGCGATTGTGGGAGAGCCTAGGCGCAGAGTTGCACGATCAAAGAGTGCAATGCGAGGTTTGCGATATGGACTCGCTGGAAACCGGATACTGGTATTTGGAGAACAGTATGCTTGGTATGCAGCAACAGAAGGAAAGTAATTGATTGACTGATAGATTACAACAGATACAACATGAACCTTATAGGAATCATAGTGACATGTGCGAGAACGTTCTACGAGAACGTTGTTCATGAAGAACGTTGTTCAAGGAGAACGTGCAAGCACCTACTCTAGTATGCGGTTCCAGGTTGGCACCGCCAGGTGAAAATGTCACCAGGTGAAAATACCATCAGGTGCATTTTCTACCTGCCCAGGAGTAGTTGCGCAGGTGCTCGCAACAGACAGCTGCACATACTCGTTTGTGCAATGTCATCACTTCCCTCCAATTCGGTTCAATGTTGAACAGTGCATACCAAAGTGCACAGATTGGAGTGTACTCGGCGAATACCGAAGCTCTGATATGCGGTATGCGATACCTCGCTACATCGTATAAGGCTGCTACACGCGAAACCAGGCGCGTGCAGGGCTTCGCCTTAACAGCAACCCCATTCTGCTGCGGGGAGGCCGGAAGCGTGAACGACTGGAGGATGCACTCTCCCTGACAGGAGGCCCGCAAGAGGTCGGAGGAAAACTCACCACCTCTGTCAGAGTGCAGACACAGGACAGAAAGGTCCGAGCGGAAGCGCTCGCTGAGCTAGAGACAGACTGCGCGGATCCAAGGGATCAAGACAGCAGGGACGTCACCCTTGCGAGAAAGGGGAAGACCATTGTGCAACGCTTGTAGTCGTCAACAACCAGCAAAAAGTACAGCTCGCCGCCCTGTCCATGGACGCGGGCGGGGCCCCACACGTCCATGTGGAGAGTCTGCAGGGGAGCCTCTGTCGGGGGAAACGAGGAGGAGTGAGGAGCAGCGCGCTGCCGCCCCTCGGTGCAAGGAATGCAGGGAGGGGCAGGGGAGCACAGAGGGAGGACCCTGGGAAGACCAGAGACAAGGACGCGGGGGACTGTGCATGCCACGGAGGCGTGGCAGGGAGGGGTGACCAAGGCGGTGGTGCCAGAGGAGAATCTAGTGTGAGAGGTGGCGACATGCACAAGGGGCTGCTGCCTGACCGGACGCAGCTACCTGACCTAATGCAGCTACCTGGGGAGACTCAGTAGTCAGTGTGTACAGGCTCGACCCAGGCCGACGGGTGAACGTGGCCAGGTGACGGCCAGTCCGTGCACACGTGCACATTGCCACACGCTGCCATGCAGGGGTGAAGGTATTACCCCCACATCCTGAAGGGCAGTGTTGCTCACCAAGTTCGTCGAGAACGAGGGGAGGTGGAGACCTGACAGTGAGCCAGACGGAACTGCCGGACAAGGGAGCACAGTTGTGGAACGTGCAAGCACCGGGCCCCAGGAGGGGTCAGCCAGTGAGACTGCAACGGGTCTAGGGAGTGGTGTGAGTGTGGTACTGTCGCAAAAGAAGCAGTGAGTAGCACCTGAGTCAAGTGTGAAGGTGTGCAAGGCCTCAGCAGGCGCAGTACCAGAGAGAGCAGACTCACTAGCACCTAGAGCAGCAGCCGCTACCAGGGTCAGGGGGCACACACAGGTAACAGTCACCCTCAGCACTACCTGTCAGAGCGTACATACATGGCAGTAAGGATAGTGTCATAGTCTAGAGCAAAGATATCCACCTTGTTGCGCAGCAACTGTAGCCAGGGGGGGAGCTCAGCCTCGTCGCCAAACACTGCACGTCAAGTGTCACTCAGACAGGCGAAGCAGCGACTGTGTGTGACTAAATTACCCGCAAGTCTGACCAGCCCGATAACCAGTGCGAATGACGTATGGGCAGCGGGCAGTACTCTCGTCTACACCCCCCACTCTGAGCGTACCACTCACGAAGCTACAGGCACTCGCGTAAGGGTCTCGCTCGGACGCCGCTGCAGCTGCATCTGGCCACCGCCAGAAACTCCGCACCGAACAGCTCCACCGCGACTACCACTACAGCCGCCGATGCGACAGCGGCTGGCGTACCACTCACGAAGCTGCTGGCGCGTAAGGGTCTCGCGCGGACGCTGCTGCAGCTGCATCTGGCCACCGCCAGAAACTCCACACTAAACAGCTCCACCGCAACCGCCACTGCGGCCACCGCCACCACTCCCACTGCTGCCACCACCGCCGTAACCACTCCCACCGCTGCTACGAAGTGGATTCATAGCGGGCAAGCAGGGAGGCGCGCGACTAGGAGGGCAGTGCGGAGAGAAGGCAGCAGGACGAGTAGCATCAGCAGCAGTAAGAGCAGCAGAGCGGCTCAGAGAGGCTAGGCTGCAGCACCTCCAGCACTCTTAGTACCACCACCACAAGCAGCAGCAGTAGCACGAGCAGCAGGGTGGATCGGGTAGGGCAGGGCGGCTCGGGTTGGCCGGCGCGGCTCGGGCTGGGCGGCGCGGGCAGCAGGGTGCACGCCGTGCAGGACAACAGGGCGCGACGTGCGGGCTACAGTAGGGCGCGACGCGCGGGGCAGCAGGGCGCGACGCGAGAGCTGCAGCAGAGCGCGACGCGCGGGCTGCCGTAGGGCGCGACGCGCGGGGCAGCAGGGCGCGACGCGCGGGCTGCAGCAGAGCGCGACGCGCGGGGCAGCAGAGCGCGACGCGCGGGCTGCCGTAGGGTGCGACGCGCAGGGCAGCAGGGCGCGACGCGCGGGCTGCAGCAGGATGCAGGGCAGGGCAGGGCGTGCGCGGGGCAGCGCGACGCGGGGCAGGGCAGGGCGTGCGCGGGGCAGCGCGACGCGGGGCAGGGCAGGGCGTGCGCGGGGCAGCGCGACGCGGGGCAGGGCAGGGCGTACACGGGCAGTGTGACGCAAGGCATGGCAGGGCAGGGCGCGCGCTAACGGCACAGCGCAGGGCAAGGTGTGGGGTAACGCAGTAACCGCAGTCGGTCACTAGGTAATGGTGGGCCCGGAAAAAACGGTCCTACGGACTCTGATACCATGTCAGAACCTAACGAGCAGGAATGGAACTATGAATGCGTTGGGTACATATGAAAACCCTAAAGGGGTAATACCCCATATTGGCTACCCCACTACAGCCTACATACTATACTAGAACATAAATAGTTTGACAAGAAACTGGTACCGTAACAGTGTTATTCCTTCGGCGTTCAGGAAGTGTGCATTGGAAGCTCGATTCACGGCAAAAAAACATATGCATCACTATGGCAAGCATGAAAAATATTGCATTCTACTAATAACTCTACCTCAACACCATGACCGGCTGCACGGTGATTGCATTTAGATTCTCCCTATAAGCTGCCTCGACACCCCAAACACGTCCAGCAGCTTCCAGCCCTTGAGCATCATCGGCATACGGATGAAACCGTACACCCGATGCGCATTAAACACCAGCGTGTCATTGCCCACTGGTAACCCCAGGAATAAAATCCCCCCTGGCTTGAGAAGACCCTTGATCTGAACATCAGCAAAGAGGAGGAGGGGATGCCAAGGAATGGGAATGCATGAGATGGGAATGCGTGCCATTGCACGCTGGGACACCCAGGAGGAAGCGTCCTAGCAGATTCGGACCATTGACCAGAGGCAGGTGGTCCTCGGAGGATATGCAACGAAGGAAGAACGTCATGATGTGGGGGACTCGTGAGGTGGCCGAATGAAAGGAGATTGCAAATGATAGGAGTGAAATGTTGTGAGAGGAGGTCATGGGACAGGACAGTTTAACTCGATAGGTCATGGAAAGGACGCGCTGGCAGTTGACTCAAACGACATGGCAGGATGCAGTACCTTAATAATTCTGTGCAGATCCCCATTCGGGTTTATCGGATCGCCATATCTCCCCAGCCCATCGTGCTCCAGCGACGAATATGAAGCTACTACGTCAAAGGTCTCATCTGTAGCTTCCAGCTCAGCAATATTCCACAGCCTCAACCCAGGATAATCTGCAACCGGTTTGTTGAAATCAACGGTCGTGATCGGTCCTGCTTTAAACGCCAAGAGCATCGCCTCAAGCCAAGGTTTTTGGCTCCCTATCACCAGCACCGATTTCCCCTTGACTGCGTACGTATCCAACGCCTCGTAAAATGCTTGGGTTGCATTTACTCCGTAACATGAAACTTTCGGGGCTCGTGTCTCCGCCATTCGCCGATTTTGGTCAACCAGTTCAATCGGCCAGACGAACGCCTTTGCTCCAGAGACTTCCAGGTCCATACCGTAGAATTGCTCAACGACCCGAATGGAGCCGTTGACTGTGAACTGATCGCGTACGGATGGTCGGATGTACTTCCAGCAGATTGTCAGAATAACTGAGCAGGAATGAATGAACTAGCAGTGAGTTTGGTACAAATATGAAACCCTAGAATTGTGACCCCCCTACAGGCTAACCCACTATAGCCTACACAAATATAACATGTATAATGTTTGACACACCCCCATAGGCGAAGTGGGGAGAGCAAGGGGTCACAAGACCAGTCAAAGCAAAACAAGCTCAGGGTGGATCTCAAGGATACCACACAAATTCCGAGCACAAGCAAGCGGTCACAAGACCAGTTCACATGCAGAT
The DNA here is from genome assembly GCA_947470075.1 of Closterium sp. Yama58-4. Lineage (NCBI taxonomy): Eukaryota > Viridiplantae > Streptophyta > Zygnematophyceae > Desmidiales > Closteriaceae > Closterium > Closterium sp. Yama58-4. The sequence continues at coordinate 2,668,620 of CANIUD010000015.1, read as the reverse complement.
TGATAATATAACAAGGGATACAGTGATCACAACCTAGCAAGAGTAAACATGCAGGTATATATATAGAGATCACAGTACAAACAGAGTCAAGAGGTAAGCAAGTGAGGTCCAACAGGCACAAGGCCTAGAAGAGTACAGAAGCGCTGATGGTCACAAGGCTGAAGCGCCTTGGTGAACACATCAGCAGTGTTGGCCTCAGTGGCCACGTAATGCAGACGAAGCTGACCGCGCTGCTGCAGCTCTCGAGCAAGGAAGTACCGCAGGGCGATGTGCTTCATTCTGTGCTCCAGTCTGTGCTCCTCACACAAGGCAATGGCAGCCTTGTTGTCGACGTACAGCACTGGAGGAGATTGAGGCCGCTCTCCCAAGTCAGTCAGCAGGTAGGTCAGCCAGCGTAGCTCCTGTGCAGCTATGGCTGTGGCGTAGATCTCAGCCTCACAACTGGAGCTGAGAACAGAAGAAGAGCGTGTAGAACGCCAAGAAACTGAGCCAGAGCCAAGACTGAAGGTGTAACCCTGAGACGACCGCTGAGTAGCCTGGTCGTCCGCCCAAGAAGCGTCTGAGTGTCCAGTAAGTACAACTCGGTCTCGCCCTCCAAGCACTAGCCCCATGCCCGACGTAACACACAAGTAGCGCAACACCCTCTTAGCGGCATCCATGTGCTCCTTCCTGTGACGGCCAGGAGCGACATAGCGTGCAAGGATGCTAAGAGGGTATGCAAGGTCAGGTCGAGTGCAGGTCATCAGGTACATGAGGCAGCCCACAAGCTCTGGATACGGGCCACTCGGCTCTACGGACTCATCCGAAGGCAGAGCTGAGAGCGAGTGACCAGTAGGCAGAGGAGTGGACTGAGGCGAGGAGTACGTGAAGCGGAAGCGCTGAAGGATCTGCTGCACCATGTGTGACTGAGTCAAGGTGATGGTGCACCGTGCTCTGTCCCGAGTGATCCGCAAGCCAAGATAGCTTGTCAGTTCACCCAGGTCTGTGCACGTGTGTCTCTTCTGCGAGTGCCGCAGTGTCAGCAGTGGCAAAGACCAAGTCGTCGACGTACACGAGGATGTAGAACGGCGGCAGCGAGGTGTCGGTGCGTAGAAACAGCGACAGGTCAGCAGTAGAAGGAGTGAACCCAAGAGCCGCAAGTGTAGTCCTCAGTGTGTCGTGCCACTCACGTGGCGCCTAGCGGAGACCGTAGACCGGCCGCTGGAGCCTCCACTGGGTACCAGGAGAAACAGATCTCGCCGCAGAAATTCCCCAGATGGCTTCGAAGTACACCGTAAAACGAAGAAACAGCTGGCGAGCAGACGTTCACCCGTCTCCCACCGTAGGAAAGAACCCCGAAAATCATGGTTGTTGAAGCAGTCCCGAAGTATTTTCCGCCGCGTAACCCCGACGTTTCCGCCGTTAACCCTGGTACTCCGACGTTCACCCGTCTTCGCACCCGTCGAAATTACTTAGCGAATCCCAGGTATCCTTGGCGATACACCGCTCGCCGCGCCTCCATGTAACAATATCAAACCTTTTTGGGGGTCTACCGAATAGACTCCGAAATTCGGGTGGATTGGTGTACGGGCTCAACCTTTCACTCTGGAGATCTGCTGGAGCACCCACAAATTTCCCTCCATTTGTTTTTTGTCTTCACCCCCCGACAATTTCGCTTGCCGCCGTTCACCCAGCGTCCGCTTTTGTCCGATGAGGTATTGCTCGGTGTTGCCCGCGATTTTTCTGACATTCGGTGAAGGCACGAACGCTATCGTAGCCGGATCATGTTTATCGGATCAAACAGTCGGGCCGGCCGCATCGTTGCCCACCGCGTCTATCACGCTTAAAAAATCCACAGCTTCGAAGACCCCGTCTTCGCAGCTACACCGCTGCTGGGTAGACCGGTTGAATTAGGAGAAACCCCGAAAGCTGCACCAAAATCTCCAGCTCCGACTTTTTCGGCGGGGTAACTGCTGCCGATGGTCCGGTTTTGTCAGGGCAGTGTCGCAACCTTGAAATTTTTTTTGTATGCCCAGCTGTCGAACTGGCGCAATACCCGCGCTTTTTAGCCAGCACAGGGCTAAACACAGGGCCCCACCTTTGGATCCAGTGGCCAATAGGACTTACTAATTGCCTTCGAGGCCTTCTGGGCGTGAGGTATGTGAAACGTTCGGAAACCTCGGCCGGTAGTGGTACCCATCCGGCTACCGCCGCTTAGCCGCAAACGTTTAGGCATCAGCTTGAGCGTTTCCCCGTGGGTCGTAATTCTCGCCTCCTGAAGCTCGAAACCCGTTTCTCTCGCTAAACCCGATCTCGACGCAACTCCGTGTATTGTAGCCGGTAGAACCCCCGAAAATCGCGGGTCTAAACACTGCGCCGAAACGTTGTCCCGCTGGTGTACTGCCCTGTCTGCGACGCACCCACCCTTGATCAGGAAGTACTGTGCCGCCTGAAGTACAGTGTCGGCTGCTGCTTGTTGCTCCGAAAATTTCGCCGATCGTGGTGCAGGTGCAGCAGTGACCCTAGCGATAGACAGTCTAGTCGTAGGCGGATTTTTTCCGATCTTTTCGGTGGTTTGAAGAACAACTTCCGTCCCACACTGTGCCGCTCCTTCCGAAAACGCAAACGACGCACCATCCTGCAGCCACACCGACCGCACAAGGGCAGAACGACAGTAGACCCCCGCTTTCTTCGAGCAGTCGTCACACCGTCTCTCCTTGCCGTTGCATTTTCCGACGCAAATCACCATGCGCCTGGCCTGCCCGGCCAGCTGTCGTTTCTGCCGTGAAGTTACCCGAAACCTTCGCGCACAGTGACCATGTTCACCACGTGCCGAAGACCTCCGAGAATTTCGTGCGCAGCATGACGAAAACGCCCGTCGCCACGTGCCGCACGCATTAACTCCGACTTCGTCGTGCGCAGATTAACGGAATCGACAACAAACGTGTTAGCCACAGTGCCCTCCACAAACGCACGGTTAGAGCTGACCCAAGGCCCGTCGGTGCCGCAGGAGCGTCAGAGAAATTCATGGCCGCTAGGAGCAACTACCCGTTCTCCTGGCCGGCTACTGCGCTACTCCTGTCACCACGGCATCCTTCCCTGTCCCCCCCCCGAGGGGTAATACACTCTAAAAAACGGGGAACCTAGGAACTTAGGCTCTGATACCAAGTGTTAATGTCGTGATAGTTAGCACGATGAGGAGCCATAGCTAGGTAAACCCTAGCTAGGCAAGAGAGAATGAAGCAAAGGAGAGGTTTGCACTAGCAACAATGGTGGTACAAATAGCTAACCCTAGAAGGGTTGTACTCGCTATAGAGCACCCCACTGCAGGCTAGAGCATAATATTCTGACACACCCCCATAGCCAAAGTGGGGTGTAATCAGCAGAGCAAGCAAAGCAGTACAAGCTCAGGGTGGATCACGATGTCACCACACATTCTGAGCACAAGTTCAAGAAGCAATAGTTTCAAGTTCACAATTATGAGCAAAGCTAGAGGCAGTCACAGAGGGCAAGTGAGGAGGAGGAGGGCTGGCGAGAGGAGAGTAGATTAGGAGGCGACGACTGAAGCTGCAGACACACGGGCAACAGACGGCTCTGGTGCGACACAGTGGCTACCGGGAATGAGTGCCCCGGAGTACAGGAGTAACACGCTCCAGGTGCTGAGGTACCAGACCCCCTCCCCCCTCAGGGTGCCGCTCCCTCAGGTGTGTCCCAGGTAGACCCGGGTGAGCCTGTCGAGGTAGCTGTTGACTCTCGTCCTGCTAGGGGTGCTGAGCCTGGGGGTGCTGCGTCTGGGGGTGCTGAGCCTGGGAGTGCTGAGTCTGGGGGTGCGGAGCCTGGAGGTGCGGAGCCTGGAGGTGCTGAGCCTGGGGGTGCTGAGTCTGGGGGTGCTGAGTCCGGGGGTGCTGAGCCTGAGCGTGCTACACCTGGAGGAGCCCTCTCCTCCCAGCAGCTGCAGGAGAGGTACCTCGAGTACTGCCGCCTCCGGAGAGGTGCTGCTGGAGCTCGTCCCGGTACTTCCCCTCCTACCCGGGAGCTCCCCCCCATTCAGCAGATCCGCGAGTGGTACACACGGCGCTGCAGTCTTCGGAGTGGTGCTCCTGGTGCTGCGGACCCTGGGGGTGGCGCTGCTGCTGGTGCTGAGGACCCGGACGTTGGAGCTGCTGCTGGTGCTGCGGACCCGCCTGGTGGAGCTGCTGCTGGTGCTGAGGACTCGGACGTTGGAGCTGCTGCTGGAGCTGAGGACCCGGGCGGTGGCGCTGCTGCTGGTGCTGAGGACCCGGACGTTGGAGCTTCTACTGGTGCTGAGGACCCGGGCGGTGGAGCTGCTGCTGGTGCTGAGGACTCGGACGGTGGAGCTGCTGCTGGAGCTGAGGACCCGAGCGGTGGCGCTGCTGCTGCTGCTGAGGACCCGGGCGTTGGAGCTACTACTGGTGCTGAGGACCCGGCCGGTGGAGCTGCTGCTGGTGCTGTGGACCCGGACGCTGGAGCTCCTACTGGTACTGAGGACCCGGCCGCTGGAGTCTCTTCTGCTTCTGGAGACGCTGCGCGGCCGCGACCGTACTTCGTACCGCTCCTTCAGCAGGTTCTTGGGCAGGCTCCTCCTCCTTGTCCTCCTCCCTCCGTAGAGTGTCCTCCGCCTGTCCAGCCGCAGTCACTGTTACCGCCTACCTCGCCTCTCCCTGCTCCCTCTCCTTACACTGGTCCCACAGGAGGTCTTACAGAGCGTCGTGAGCCTGAGTCTCGTCCTGCGTCGCCTGTTCGTCCTGCTCGCGCTGGTAGTCGTGTCCGTCGTGAGCGTCCTCCTCCTGTCCCAGGCACTCACTACATGACTCTGCGTCCCTCTACTGCTCCTCAGCGTGTCCCTCTACCGTCTCCTCCTGCGTCCTCTTTGCCTGACGTTCCGGCCCCTGAGTCTGACCGGTATCGTGCTGAGCACCCTACTGTCACGCGTCTCCTCGCTACTGTTGTCACTGACCCTACCTTTGAGTCCTCGACTGCGTCTGCTCTGGTCGCTGAGTTGGTTGACTTTGCTGCTGCCTGTCGTCTAGACTACGCTGCTAGCCTTGTTGCTGAGTCTGAGTCTGTCTGTCCTCCGTCCGTCGGGGGTGAGTGTGCTCTTGGCACGGACGTCCTTGAGGACAGACAGGAGGAGTTCCAGTGTCTTGCTGCTGCTTTGCCCCGTCTCGTGTCCTTGCTAGTTGCCCCTGAGGGAGACCCGGATGCACCAGACATCCCGACCCCGCGCACTTACGCTGAGGCGATGGCGGGTCCCTACTCCTCTCAGTGGCAGACAGCCATGGACGCCGAGATGGCTTCCTGGAAGTCCACACGCACCTACGTCGACGAGGTTCCCCCTCCTGGGGCGAACATCGTCAGTGGCATGTGGATTTTCAGGGTGAAGCGGCCGCCGGGTTCTCCGCCTGTCTTCAAGGCGCGTTACGTGGCTCGAGGCTTCAGTCAGCGAGAGGGAGTTGACTTCTTCCAGACCTTCTCCCCCACCCCGAAGATGACTACTCTTCGGGTGCTGCTGCATATAGCCGCTCACCGCGACTACGAGCTTCACTCACTTGACTTCAGCACTGCTTTCTTGCAGGGCAGCCTGCACGAGGAGATCTGGCTGCGCCGCCCACCTGGCTTCACTGGGTCGTTTCCTCCTGGTACCCAGTGGAGGCTTCAGCGGCCGGTCTACGGTCTCCGCCAGGCTCCGCGTGAGTGGCACGACACACTGAGGACTACACTTGCGGCTCTTGGGTTCGCGCCTTCTACAGCTGACCCGTCGCTGTTCCTGCGCACCGACACTTCGCTGCCGCCGTTCTACATCCTCGTGTACGTCGACGACTTGGTCTTTGCCACTGCTGACACTGCAGGACTCGCCTACGTGAAGTCGGAGCTGCAGAGGAGACACACGTGCACAGACCTGGGTGAGCTGACAAGCTATCTTGGCTTGCGGATCACCCGGGACAGAGCACGGCGCACCATCACCCTGACTCAGTCACACATGGTGCAGCAGGTTCTCCAGCGCTTCCGCTTCACGTACTCCTCGCCTCAGTCCACTCCTCTGCCTACCGGTCACTCGCTCTCAGCTCTGCCTTCGGATGAGTCCGTAGAGCCGAGTGGCCCGTATCCAGAGCTTGTGGGCTGCCTCATGTACCTGATGACCTGCACTCGACCTGACCTTGCATACCCTCTTAGCATCCTTGCACGCTATGTCGCTCCTGGCCGTCACAGGAAGGAGCACATGGATGCCGCTAAGAGGGTGTTGCGCTACTTGTGCAGTACGTCGGGCATGGGGCTTGTGCTTGGAGGGCGAGACCGAGTTGTTCTCACAGGGCACTCAGACGCTTCTTGGGCAGACGACCAGGCCACTCAGCGGTCGTCAAAGGGTTACACCTTCAGCCTTGGCTCTGGCTCAGTTTCTTGGCGCTCTACACGCTCTTCTTCTGTTCTCGGCTCCAGTTGCGAGGCTGAGATCTATGCTACAGCCATGGCTGCCCAGGAGCTACGCTGGCTGACCTACCTGCTGACCGACCTCGGAGAGCGGCCTCGTTCTCCTCCAGTACTGTACGTCGACAACAAGGCTGCCATTGCCTTGTGTGAGGAGCACAGACTGGAGCACAGAACGAAGCACATCGCCCTGCGGTACTTCCTTGCTCGTGAGCTGCAGCAGCGCGGTCAGCTTTGTATTCGCTACGTGGCCACTGAGGCCAACACTGCTGATGTGTTCACCAAGGCGCTTCAGCCTCGTGACCATCAGCGCTTCTGCACTCTACTAGGCCTTGTGCCTACTGGACCTCACTTACTTACCTCTTGACTTTGCTTGTACTGTGATCACTATATATATCTATACCTGCATGTTTACTCTTGCTAGGTTGTGATCACTGTATCTCTTGCTCTGTTATAAACCTGCATGTGAACTGGTCTTGTGACCACTAGCTTGTGCTCGGAATTTGTGTGGAATCCTTGAGATCCACCCTGAGCTTGTTGTTGCCTTGCTTTGCCTTGACTGGTCTTGTGACCCCTAGGTCTTCCCCACTTTGCCTATGGGGGTGTGTCAAACATTATACATGTTGTATTTGTGTAGGCTGTAGTGGGTTAGCCTATAGGGAGGTCACCACATTAGGGTTTCATATTTGTACTCACAATCCTTGCTAGTTCATCATTCCAGTCCGTTCTCGTTGACAAAATCACCATGCGCCTGGCCTGCCCGGCCAGCTGTCGTTTCTGCCGTGAAGTTACCCGAAACCTTCGCGCACAGTGACCACGTTTACCACGTGCCGAAGACCTCCGAGAATTTTGTGCGCAGCATGACGAAAACGTCCGTCGCCACGTGCCGCACGCATTAACTCCGACTTCGTCGTGCGCAGTTGGCGACCACGTGACGAATGCCAACTCGCACAACAGTGATGACGCCCTGCCAACTGCCGCATGAAAACAGTGCCGAGATTAACGGAATCGACGAAAATAACAAACGCATTTAATGTGCGATAGCCACAGCTGCCCTCCACCCGGGGGGAGGGAGGCCACGGTCAATCCCGACCGTCGAGGGCAAGGATCCGTCGGTGCCGCAGGAGCGTCAGAGAAATTCATGGCCGCTAGGAGCAACTACCCGTTCTCCTGGCCGGCTACTGCGCTACTCTTGTCACGACGGCATCCTTCCCTGTCCCCCCCCCGAGGGGTAATACACTCTAAAAAACGGGGAACCTAGGAACTTAGGCTCTGATACCAAGTGTTAATGTCGTGATAGTTAGCACGATGAGGAGCCATAGCTAGGTAAACCCTAGCTAGGCAAGAGAGAATGAAGCAAAGGAGAGGTTTGCACTAGCAACAATGGTGGTACAAATAGCTAACCCTAGAAGGGTTGTACTCGCTATAGAGCACCCCACTGCAGACTAGAGCATAATATTCTGACACACCCCCATAGCCAAAGTGGGGTGTAATCAGCAGAGCAAGCAAAGCAGTACAAGCTCAGGGTGGATCACGATGTCACCACACATTCTGAGCACAAGTTCAAGAAGCAATAGTTTCAAGTTCACAATTATGAGCAAAGCTAGAGGCAGTCACAGAGGGCAAGTGAGGAGGAGGAGGGCTGGCGAGAGGAGAGTAGATTAGGAGGCGACGACTGAAGCTGCAGACACACGGGCAACAGACGGCTCTGGTGCGACACAGTGGCTACCGGGAATGAGTGCCCCGGAGTACAGGAGTAACAGGCTCCGCGGCTAATACGCGCGGCAGGAGCAACGGACCCACAGGCGACGGCGCAACCGGCTCTCTGAGCTACCGGGAATGAGTGCCCCGGAGTACAGGCGCTGCGTACGACACGACGGCAACCTCCGCTCAATCTCCCCCAACAGTCCCACACCCCTCGACACACACCCCCTGCTTCAAACCCTAGCTCCACTCCCACGGTACCCCCCTTAAACCCCAAACCCTAGGCTCCCACACACCACCCCCCTCAGCGGCAGCTGTAGCAGAGGGAGACGAGGGAGGAGGAGGAGCAGGGGGAGTAACTCACAACCGACACCCCCATAGCCGCCACCCCCACACTCCTCACCCCCAAACCCTAAAACGGGCGGAACGGGGGAAGGAGCGCGGGGGACGGCGAGGGGGACGGTGCGCGACCCCCAGGACGCCACCACGGGGCAGCGAGGGGCCGCGCGCGGCTCCTTAGGGCGCCGCGAAGGGGCAGCGGGGGGTCGCGCGCGGCTCCCCAGGGCGGCGCGACGGGAAATCGGGGGCCGCGGGCGACGGGAACGGGGGGCCGCGGGCGACGGGAACGGGGGGCCGCGGGCGACGGGAATGGGGGGCCGCGGGCGACGGGAAATCGGGGGCGCGCGGGGGTCCCCCACGGTAGGAAAACCGCCGCGCGCCTCGGGGCGCACGGCGGACAGGAAACCGCCGCGCGTCCGGGGCGCACGGCGGGGAGAAAACCGCCGCACGCCCCGAGCGCGCGGCGGGATGAAAAATCCGTCGCACGCCACGGGGCGTGCGACACAAACAGTAGTAGGAGCAGCGGAAGACTGAGGTGGTGGGGCCCACCCACAGGATCGACCCAACTGGATCGTCCTACTCTGATAGCATGTCGTGATAGTTAGCACGATGAGGAGCCATAGCTAGGTAAACCCTAGCTAGGCAAGAGAGAATGAAGCAAAGGAGAGGTTTGCACTAGCAACAATGGTGGTACAAATAGCTAACCCTAGAAGGGTTGTACTCGCTATAGAGCACCCCACTGCAGGCTAGAGCATAATATTCTGACAATGAGTTGTACTAAGAAGAGTGCGCGGAAGACTTTATAAAAAGGATGAGAATTACAGAATGACGAGAATGATAAAGAGGCATGCATTTATAGGGTCGAAACCGTGCTAGGCGAGGACCTCGATGTGCGTGGCTCGGGAATGTCGCAATTGGTGCGGGGCGACTCGGGGCTGGTTCGGTGCGAAAGTGTAGGCCGAGCCACACTGACGCGAACTGCTCGGGGCTGTCCTCGCTAAGGACAGTTCTACAGTAATGAATTGCACATTCATTACAAATACTATGATGTAGTTACGGATGTTCTCTGTATCTCTCTCAGGTAGCAGCGCTGGAGTGTCTCGTATGATCGCTTGGATCACAGCACAAAATGGACTCCTTCAACTGGATCAAATGGTTTGGGGACATTTTGGGGACCGCGCAATTTTGCGGATGATATTTGTCGGCGACTCATGCTGATGAAATACCTAGCCAAGTAGGACTCGTTCCAGCTGTGCCTGCTTCAAGCCCAGCAAGAAGAAATTCCCAGATTAATGGCTGGATCCCGCCAGTTCCCTCGGTCGCATCATTTTTTTGTGACAGCGCAGCATACGAGGGGCGGGACCCGACCATCCCGCCTGCCCGAAGCGAGGACTTGTTCAACGACTGGAGATGTTCAACTGGATATGTTTGGCAACGGTTGCCATGATCAGGTTTGATGCCTCTCCAACGGGTGGTGGACCTCCGCCCTTGCCTTCAAAAAGAGTCCTTCCGCATCACCCGGTCACAGAGGTACGGAGATCTGGTCATGTCGTCTGGAGCTTCACACATCATCCGACCGTGTGAGTGCACCTGTGGTGTGATGTGTTTGAAGTGCGATAGTATGATGGTACAATTTCGAGTTGACGTCAACCCTCGCCTGATGCAAATCGATGTCTCTGGGACCAGAACTTAAACGGCTGAGCTGGCCCAAAGTTTGCCCTTGAAGATACGTTTTGGGGCCACTCAACACTTCAAATCAGGGCTACAAAGTGTAGGCACTTTTCCTAAGGTCCATGCCTCAGTCCCTGGGGACCTCTTTGTCTTGAAGGAACCTACAAAGTGTTGACAAAGAGGTCCCCCGGGATTTTTCACTGCCCATCCGAATTGAAATCAGGAAATGAAAGAACTGGCATCAACCCTAAACACCATGCCTCGCCGTGTTGCATGCCTCCCTGACCGGATGCATGCCGGACCGGGGTTTATTTGTTTTTGCCCGCGGGAAGCGAGCTCCCCCGGGTGTATTCGGCCGACAAAATAGGCATGCCATTCCCAAGAGGGTTCTTTTTGCCCTCGAGCAACGAGCCCTTTGGCGGCCCTTGTACGCAGAAAAAAGTCTATCCGCATCACTCGGTCACAGCGGTACGGCTTATACAAAACGCATAAACCGAATGCCAGATTTGGATTTGAAGCGGTCAAATTTCACCACGAGAAATTTTGGGATCGTTGTGGGCAAGTGAAGAAATGTTTGAAGTGCCTGACCAAGCGACCAAAGGCAGCGGAAGCCTGTGTGATCGACGGCTGTGATAACGAAATGGGACAACCCTACATGCATCTGCCCATGCTGAATTGCTGAAGGGACAAGCAGTGTGATGGAGGTGCTCGATGTTGATGCGAATCTGGGGGAATACCACCCGTGCAAAGGTTGTTTTGCTGTTGTGAGATCCTTCGCTCCACTTCCAGGGGTCTGGAATGGACTCGCTGTGAAAACAGTGGCACCCCACACAACCCTCAATCAAATTATTATATAGTGTATACCCGCTTGTGCAAGCGGGGGTGAAATAGGCTGAGAGAAGTTGAGGGAAGTCTGCTACACATGGTCCGCGCTAAATTCACTACCACCTATTTCACTACCACATATTTCACACCCCCTGTATATTCGTTCCTGATTTACCCGAAATTGAGGGTTGTTTCAAAATATTTGGCTTTAAGGAAGATACAATTGAGACTACACACAAGAGTCAACAGAAAAAAAAAAGAGGCGACGAAATCGTCTTATGGTTGCGAAGCAACAGTCTTTTTATATGCATTTAATGATTTATGATTTTATTTAACTTTCTCATATATATTATTCTTATGTTCTTGTGCAGATTTCAGTCCACGAATATAAGGGCTAACTTGAGTACTACTATTATGTTGGTACTATTCTACTGTAGTGTAGAGATAAGACTCAATGTGTGAATATGTGTAGAAACTACTATTTCAGAAAAATGTATTCATGTTAGACTATATGATTAGATTATTCTGCTCGTCTGGAATATAATTTTGGTCGCTTTAAATTGTATTACATGTGTGCTATTATGCTTGAATGTACATTTGTTCTGTTTTTCATTGTTACGTTATCACAAAACAGTTTCAGCTAAAATCTGTGACAATATCGAACAACTAGTGTATTTGCCGTACGAAAATGCTGACGCCAGCTTCGAATCCCACGCGCGCTGATTTTCCCGATCGTGCTGACGTCAGCAGATTCCGAAATGTTGTACAGTAAAATTCCGCGAAATTGCGAAATTACTGTACAACAATTTTGCTGACGTCAGCAACATTTCCGAAATTGATGACGTCAGCTTCGAGTTTCACGCGCGGAATGTACATTGCGCGTGAAATTCGAGCTGGTTGGTCAGTGGCACGACTTCCCAATGACAGAAATCGAATGTATGTGACAGTTGTATCAACTGCTCAGGCGGTTTCCATTGGCAGCAAAATGTTCAAGGTGTCTTTTTCTGTATGTGTAACTGTAAAACTAAACAAGATTTTATTATGGTCCTGAATGCTGCAAGCTGTTTTGTCTATATTCTTAATGTTGCAAATAACATCTCCATTGCTTGTTTTGTTTTTAGTAAAGCTTGTAAATGTTTCTGATTCCAGCTCACACTAACAAGTCCCTTGCGATTGGACAATGTTTTTGTCCAATTGTGAGTCTCTCAAGTGGATGTTTGGTCCTTGTTTTTGGACCAAGGGCCCTTCTTCACACTACAGCTCTTTCACCATTCTCTTCTGACATTCTGTTGTTCTGCTTCTCATTTCTCCAGCTCCAAGATTGAACCTTCAGCTTTGTGTTCCTACTTCTCACTAGTGAGTCTAAGCACAACCTCTTAGTTGACTCTTCTCAGTGAGTCTTTTACTGCAAGATGCACATATCCTTTTATAGGTTTTGTCCCTTTATCATTTATAGAAGGCACGTTAATTTGTCCATGTCTCTGTATTCAATTCCATCTCTATGTTATTTCTTGCTAACATATGTTCTTTCATTTGTTGTTTTAGGGACAACAACCGTTGCTTTCTACTACTTCTGCTACCCGAGGGTGGACTTGTAGTTCTCACCATCTTGAGGTACTGGCATTGGTGTCACTTCTATATCATTTGTTATTTTCTTGAGCTTATTGTGTCAAAACTGTTCATTTCTTTTTATGCTTTAGTAGTAATATCTTTTGAGTGGAATTTGGTTATCAGTAGGGTCCATTAGCTGGTTTGTTCTTTGTATTTACTAATGCCTTCAAGTTTCTGTTCTTAGGTTTTATATACAAGGTATATGTTCATATATCTATTTCTGTACTTTCTTCCATTTTATTGCTATGCCACATTCTCTGATTTCTTGTTTTCTATCCCCCTTCCTTGCCAATCATTTGAGCTGGTTATATCTTTTGTTGTAGGAACACAAGCTTCAGTCATCAGTTGAAGGTACTAGTGTTTATTGTATTTGTATTTCTTTTGTTGGCATGCTCTTCACTTCATGCCTTATTCTCTGTTCGTTTCAATGATGTTCATGTGTTGTATCCTTGTGACCTCATTTTGTGCTTCTAGTTTAACCGAACATTGTTGAATGCATTATTGTAAGCTTTTGTATGTAGTTCCATTTATATTGTAGTGTGTGTTTCATAGTGTTTAATTATTGCATTGCGATTTCGTCACAGAGCCATTGGCAGTTTCAGGGTTATCAACTCGATCTGCGGAACTCCTTCGTAACCAACAAAAGAGTGTTGGAAGGATAAAAGTATGTACTAGGACAGTCATTAGTGAAGTATACATTTTTCAGATATCTTGAATACAATGATTGATATACATGTAAATATAATCTGTCTTTTTACTTCACTTTTATTAGTCTATTTAAAGTGAAGAAACATAGGACGTTATGTTGTCTGAATTGGTCATTTATTTTGTGTACATTCAATTTACTTGTGTTATGTCGCTTTCGTTTATGCCAGAAACATCAGCAAGATATTCGGTTACACTCTGACATCTTGGAGTACATCGAGTTGTTGCTTCTCAGTAAGCAACAAGTGGTACGTGGTTATTGTGTTTGTAGATATGTTATCCTTAATTTTCAATGATGCTCATGTGTTGTATTATTATAACCTCATCATGTAAAATGGAATTGGTGTGTTTATTTTTACGTACTTCCCAGCTATATTGTACTTCGTGTGTCATAGTGTTAAGAATTATTGCGTTGTGACACAGTGTCATTGGCAGTTTTCTGTTCTCGATTTGCAGAGTTGATTATATGTAGTTATTGTGTGTGCCTTTCTTTGTGCCGTATATATATATTTTTTGTTTCAGGGTTATCAACTCGATCCGCGGAACTTCTTCACAACCAACGAAAGAGTGTTGGAAGGATCAAAGTATGTACTACGAGAATCATTAGTGAAGTCAATATATTTTTGGGACTACAATGAGTGATATATTGTAATTTTAAGTGTAATTTGTCTTCTATTGTTTTCTTTATTGAAAATTGTTCCATTTATGTGGGAAGAAACATTCGACATGCGATCTTGAGACGATTTGGTCATTTACTTTGTGTACGGTACATTTAATTTTACTTGTGTTATGTCGCTTGCTTCTTTTTGTTGGGTGCAAAATACTATTTTTGCACTGCAACCAGCCGCCTGCATGATGTTATGAATTTTGTGTGTGTTCTGTGTGCATCCGTTTTTTGCATTTCGTTTCATGTGTTGTTGCTGTGGGATCATGATCAGTCATGACGGATCATGACGAGTCATGTTCGTTCATGTCGGCTCATGTACGTTCATGTATCTTTCATTGACGAACATGTGCGTTCATGAATATTCTGTGTTTCATGAATGTTCTGTGTTTCATGAATGCCGAGTCATTTTCATGAATGCTGTCGGCGCTGCTGCCCGTGCGTATAAGCCCGTCGCCTGCTCGCGCACGCCCCGCTGCCCGCAGCCGCTCGTACGCCGCTGCTTCCGCTGCTGCTTGCGCACTGCTGCCTCCCGAGCGCCGCCGCTGCCTGTGCGCCGCCGCTGCCCGTGCGCCGTCGCTGCTCCTACGCTGCCGCTGCCCGTGCGCTGCCGCTGCCCGTGCACCGCCGTTCCCCGTGCGCCGCTGCCGCAGGTGCGCTTCTGCAGCCGCCGCCCGCGAGGCACTCGCTCTCACTGTTGTTTATTTTCTACCTACCGTTGCAGCTCCTGCTGCCACGCTACCTACTACTGCCGCTCGTGTGCCACTACGGACAGTCGACCCCGCCCGCGCCTTGCCTAGCGGCCCCGCCGGCCCCGTTGACCCTCCGCACACCTTTCCAGCGGCCTGCTTCCTACTACTACTGTTACTACTACTACTACTGCTACTGCTACTGTCGCTATGGCTAGTCCGCCAGTTCTAGCTTTCGATGCCGAGGGCCGTCCAGTGAAGTTCGAAACCTGGCTAGATGACCTGCACCTGTTCCTACAGCTCACTGCCAAGGAAGATATCTCACTGTACGACCACGCCCTAGGCCATGCCACTGCCCCTGACTCGTCTGCTGACAGCACTCTGCGTTCTCAGTGGCAGACCCGTGATGCGCACGCTCGCTTTGCTATTCGCAACTCCCTGCCGCTAGACGAGCGCGAGCACTTCGGCCAGTGCAAGACTGCTAAGGACCTCTACACCGCTGTAGTTGCCCGCTACTCCTCACCCGCTTCTGCCACGCTAGGCCGCCTCACTCTCCCCTACCTGTTCCCTGACCTAGCCTCCTTTCACACTGTCGCAGACCTCATCACCCACCTTAAGACTAGTGAGGCCCGCTTTCGCGCTGCTATGCCTGCCGAGTTTCTCACTAGCAACCCCCCCCGCTCTGGATCACTCTCTACCACATCGTCACCCGCCTCCCTGACTCTCTGCGCGCAGTCAGGGATCACTTCCTCTCTCGCTCCCCCACTGAGCTCACTGTTGCCCTCCTCGAGAAGGAACTGCTTGCAGCTGAGGCGAGCATCGTCGCTGTAGGCACCTCTCGTGGCGACCCCCGCACCCCGTTCTTTGAGGGGTGTTCCCCTTCCCCCCTCCTCCCCTCTGTCGCCTCTGCTGCTGCTGTCGACCTTCTTGGTGCTGAGAAGGTCGGGACCGCGTCTGCTTCGAGCGGGCGCCGCAGGAACAAGGGGGGCAGGGGTGGGGGTGGCGGCGGAGGAGGTGGGGGTGGAGGCGGTGGGAGTGGAGGCGCGGCTGGGGAGACTAGTGGCGGCAGTGGGGGAGGAGACAGCGGCGGTGGGAGTGGTGGTGGAGGCGGCAGCGGAGGCGGAGGTGGTCGTGGCGGCGGCAGGGGTGGAGGTGGCCGGGGCGGCGGCGGTGGGGGTGGTGGTCGTGGAGGCACTGGCGGAGGGCAGAGTCAGCAGCCCGCCCCGACGCTTCAGGCCGCCCGTGAGTGGTATGCGCAGCGTAGCGTTACCTGCACGTACGTCATTCGCACAGGTGACCGCAGCGGCCAGCAGTGTGGGAGGCCGCACCCCACGCAGCGCTGCTTCGCGCGCCTTAACGACGCGTGGCGCACTCAGTTTCCTGCTGCCACTGAGCTGCCGCGCTGGGCTGATCTGGAAAAGAGGGGTGTTGATATTTGGGCTTTAGACTTTGATGCTATTCTCACTGCCATGTATGCGATGTCTATTAGTGGAGAGGGTGCTCAGTACTTGCGTGTTCCGCCCGACCCGGGCATTCAGGCCAGTCCGGCTGCCGCTCTAGGTGCTAGTGAGTCTGCTCCCACAGGTCCGGGTGAGGCTGCAGCCCTAGGTGCTCGTGCGTCCGTGCCCCCTGGTACTAAGTCGACTGCAGCACTGCACACCTTCACACTGGACTCAGGTGCTTCTCGCTCCTTCTTTCGTGACCGCACTGTCCTTGAGCCACTCGCTCGGCCAGTTGCTGTCTCCCTTGCTGACCCCTCTTGGGGTCCGGTCATTGCGACCTCCTCCACTGTCCTTCCTTGTCCGGCGGTCCCGTCCGGCACGCTGTCAGGTCTCTACCTCCCCTCGTTCTCTACGAACTTGGTGGCAGGTAGTGCGCTCCAGGACGGGGGTGTTCACCAGTTCACCCCTGCCTACGAGCGCGTGACACACTGCACGTGTGCTCGGACGGGTCGCCACCTGGCTACCTTCACTCGGGAGCCGGGGTCGGACCTTTACACACTGACCACTGAGTCCCCTCAGGTAGCTGCGTCCGCGTCTGCGTCTGCGTCAGGTCAGCTGTCCGCCCCCTGCTCGTGTCGCTCTCTGGCGCATGAGACTGTCCTTTGGCACCACCGCCTTGGTCACCCGTCTGTGCAGCGCCTTCGGGCCATGCACAAACGGGACCTTGTTGCTGGTCTTCCCAGGGTGCTCCCTCCCCTTCCCGACTCGCCTGCTCCTCCCTGTATTCCCTGTGTCGAGGGACGGCAGCGCGCCGTTCCTCACTCCTCCTCCTTTCCCCCGACGACTGCTCCCTTGCAGACGCTCCACATGGACGTGTGGGGCCCAGCCCGCGTCCGTGGTCAGGGTCAGGAGAGGTACTTCCTGATTGTTGTTGACGACTTCTCGCGCTACACCACGGTCTTCCCCTTGCGCGCCAAGGGTGACGTCCCTGATGTCTTGATCCCTTGGATCCGCAGATCTCGTCTCCAGCTCCGTGAGCGTTTCCGCTCCGACTTCCCTGTCCTGCGTCTGCACTCTGACAGAGGTGGGGAGTTTTCCTCTGGCCTATTGGAGGCCTTCTGTCAGCAGGAGGGCATTGAGCAGTCGTACACGCTTCCGGCCTCTCCACAGCAGAATGGGGTTGCTGAGCGCCGCATTGGTCTGGTCATGGAGGTCGCTCGTACCTCCTTGAGCCATGCGGCTGCCCCCCATTTTCTGTGGCCGTTTGCAGTCCGATACGCTGCGCATCAGCTCAACCTCTGGCCCCGTGTCTCCTTGCCCGAGACTTCTCCGACACTGCGTTGGACGGGAGAGGCTGGCGATGCGTCGCGTTTTCGGGTCTGGGGATCCCGAGCTTTTGTCCGCGACACGTCCGCGGACAAGCTCTCCCGTCGCGCTGTCCCCTGCGTCTTCCTTGGCTTTGTCCCGGACGCCCCTGGTTGGCAGTTCTACCACCCCACCTCGCGTCGTGTCCTGGCCTCTCAGGACGTCACTTTTGACGAGTCCGTCCCCTACTACCGCCTCTTCCCCTACCGCACTGCCCCGCTCCCCCCCCCGCCTCTCTTCCTCGCTCCAGGTGCTGAGGTACCAGACCCCCTCCCCCCTCAGGGTGCCGCTCCCTCAGGTGTGTCCCAGGTAGACCCGGGTGAGCCTGTCGAGGTAGCTGTTGACTCTCGTCCTGCTAGGGGTGCTGAGCCTGGGGGTGCTGCGTCTGGGGGTGCTGAGCCTGGGGGTGCTGCGTCTGGGGGTGCTGAGCCTGGGAGTGCTGAGTCTGGGGGTGCGGAGCCTGGGGGTGCTGAGCCAGGAGGTGCGGAGCCTGGAGGTGCGGAGCCTGGAGGTGCTGAGTCTGGGGGTGCTGAGCCTGAGCGTGCTACACCTGGAGGAGCCCTCTCCTCCCAGCAGCTGCAGGAGAGGTACCTCGAGTACTGCCGCCTCCGGAGAGGTACTGCTGGAGCTCGTCCCGGTACTTCCCCTCCTACCCAGGAGCTCCCCCCCATTCAGCAGATCCGCGAGTGGTACACACGGCGCTGCAGTCTTCGGAGTGGTGCTCCTGGTGCTGCGGACCCGCCTGGTGGAGCTGCTGCTGGTGCTGAGGACTCGGACGTTGGAGCTGCTGCTGGTGCTGCGGACCCGGACGGTGGAGCTGCTGCTGGTGCTGAGGACTCGGACGGTGGAGCTGCTGCTGGAGCTGAGGACCCGAGCGGTGGCACTGCTGCTGCTGCTGAGGACCCGGGCGTTGGAGCTACTACTGGTGCTGAGGACCCGGCCGGTGGAGCTGCTGCTGGTGCTGTGGACCCGGACGCTGGAGCTCCTACTGGTACAGCGGACCCGGCCGCTGGAGTCTCCTCTGCTTCCGGAGACGCTGCGCGGCCGCGACCGTACTTCGTACCACTTCTTCAGCAGGTTCTTGGGCAGGCTCCTCCTCCTTGTCCTCCTCCCTCCGTAGAGTGTCCTCCGCCTGTCCGGCCGCAGTCACAGTTACCACCTACCTCGCCTCTCCCTGCTCCCTCTCCTTACACTGGTCCCACAGGAGGTCTTACAGAGCGTCGTGAGCCTGAGTCTCGTCCTGCGTCGCCTGTTCGTCCTGCTCGCACTGGTAGTCGTGTCCGTCGTGAGCGTCCTCCTCCTGTCCCAGGCACTCACTACATGACTCTGCGTCCCTCTACTGCTCCTCAGCGTGTCCCTCTACCGTCTCCTCCTGCGTCTTCTTTGCCTGACGTTCCGGACCCTGAGTCTGACCGGTATCGTGCTGAGCACCCTACTGTCACGCGTCTCCTTGCTACTGCTGTCACTGACCCTACCTTTGAGTCCTCGGCTGCGTCTGCTCTGGTCGCTGAGTTGGTTGACTTTGCTGCTGCCTGTCGTCTAGACTACGCTGCTAGCCTTGTTGCTGAGTCTGAGTCTGTCTGTCCTCCGTCCGTCGGGGGTGAGTGTGCTCTTGGCACGGACGTCCTTGAGGACAGACAGGAGGAGTTCCAGTGTCTTGCTGCTGCTTTGCCCCGTCTCGTGTCCTTGCTAGTTGCCCCTGAGGGAGACCCGGATGCACCAGACATCCCGACCCCGCGCACTTACGCTGAGGCGATGGCGGGTCCCTACTCCTCTCAGTGGCAGACAGCCATGGACGCCGAGATGGCTTCCTGGAAGTCCACACGCACCTACGTCGACGAGGTTCCCCCTCCTGGGGCGAACATCGTCAGTGGCATGTGGATTTTCAGGGTGAAGCGGCCGCCGGGTTCTCCGCCTGTCTTCAAGGCGCGTTACGTGGCTCGAGGCTTCAGTCAGCGAGAGGGAGTTGACTTCTTCCAGACCTTCTCCCCCACCCCGAAGATGACTACTCTTCGGGTGCTGCTGCATATAGCCGCTCACCGCGACTACGAGCTTCACTCACTTGACTTCAGCACTGCTTTCTTGCAGGGCAGCCTGCACGAGGAGATCTGGCTGCGCCGCCCACCTGGCTTCACTGGGTCGTTTCCTCCTGGTACCCAGTGGAGGCTTCAGCGGCCGGTCTACGGTCTCCGCCAGGCTCCGCGTGAGTGGCACGACACACTGAGGATTACACTTGCGGCTCTTGGGTTCGCGCCTTCTACAGCTGACCCGTCGCTGTTCCTGCGCACCGACACTTCGCTGCCGCCGTTCTACATCCTCGTGTACGTCGACGACTTGGTCTTTGCCACTGCTGACACTGCAGGACTCGCCTACGTGAAGTCGGAGCTGCAGAGGAGACACACGTGCACAGACCTGGGTGAGCTGACAAGCTATCTTGGCTTGCGGATCACCCGGGACAGAGCACGGCGCACCATCACCCTGACTCAGTCACACATGGTGCAGCAGGTTCTCCAGCACTTCCGCTTCACGTACTCCTCGCCTCAGTCCACTCCTCTGCCTACCGGTCACTCGCTCTCAGCTCTGCCTTCGGATGAGTCCGTAGAGCCGAGTGGCCCGTATCCAGAGCTTGTGGGCTGCCTCATGTACCTGATGACCTGCACTCGACCTGACCTTGCATACCCTCTTAGCATCCTTGCACGCTATGTCGCTCCTGGCCGTCACAGGAAGGAGCACATGGATGCCGCTAAGAGGGTGTTGCGCTACTTGTGCAGTACGTCGGGCATGGGGCTTGTGCTTGGAGGGCGAGACCGAGTTGTTCTCACAGGGCACTCAGACGCTTCTTGGGCGGACGACCAGGCCACTCAGCGGTCGTCTCAGGGTTACACCTTCAGCCTTGGCTCTGGCTCAGTTTCTTGGCGCTCTACACGCTCTTCTTCTGTTCTCGGCTCCAGTTGCGAGGCTGAGATCTACGCTACAGCCATGGCTGCCCAGGAGCTACGCTGGCTGACCTACCTGCTGACCGACCTCGGAGAGCGGCCTCGTTCTCCTCCAGTACTGTACGTCGACAACAAGGCTGCCATTGCCTTGTGTGAGGAGCACAGACTGGAGCACAGAACGAAGCACATCGCCCTGCGGTACTTCCTTGCTCGTGAGCTTTGTATTCGCTACGTGGCCACTGAGGCCAACACTGCTGATGTGTTCACCAAGGCGCTTCAGCCTCGTGACCATCAGCGCTTCTGCACTCTACTAGGCCTTGTGCCTACTGGACCTCACTTGCTTACCTCTTGACTTTGCTTGTACTGTGATCACTATATATATCTATACCTGCATGTTTCCTCTTGCTAGGTTGTGATCACTGTATCTCTTGCTCTGTTATAAACTTGCATGTGAACTGGTCTTGTGACCACTAGCTTGTGCTCGGAATTTGTGTGGAATCCTTGAGGTCCACCCTGAGCTTGTTGTTGCCTTGTTTTGCCTTGACTGGTCTTGTGACCCCTAGGACTCCCCCACTTTGCCTATGGGGGTGTGTCAAACATTATATATGTTGTATTTGTGTAGGCTGTAGTGGGTTAGCCTATAGGGGGGTCACAACATTAGGGTTTCATATTTGTACTCCCAATCCTTGCTAGTCCATCATTCCAGTCCGTTATTTCTGACACTGTTGTGAGTGTCGAGTGTGTTAGGGGCTCGAGTTTGTTGACCTGCCCCTTTGACCTGTCTCGCGCTGGTCAAGGCTCGAGGCCATGAGCCCGAACCCTGTTGCGCCAAAGGGCCGAAGGGTGCCAGTCGCGGCACACGCTCGGCCTGAGGCTGCGACTCAATTCGCTGCCACACGCACGAATGTGGCGATAAGGTGGCGCGTGGGAAATGCCAAGCGCGCGTGGGTCCAGCTTGGATTTCGAGGGTGCCACGTGGGGCCAGCGAGATTTCGCTTGACCCACGATTGGTTTGTCTTCATGCGCCGAAAAGAAATTCGCCGCGGAGTGTTTCGCGACGTGCGCGAATTATATTCGAAGCTGGTGCGATGGGAGCGAGAAGAAGTTCGACGAATTCATAATTTCGTCGCGTAACTGCTCGAATTCATCAGGTGTTTTCATGAACTGTCACGTATGGTCATGAGCTGTCATGATCGTACAAGGCTACGCGTTTTCATGGAATTTCATGGGCGAGTATGGGCTACATAATTGTGCGTGGGCGAGTATGTTCCCACTGAATTCGCATGGAGACAACTGGCATTTTGGAGTATGGTTCTAGCTATTATTTCGGTGGGCTGATTGCTTTTGCTTTCAGTGGGCTGGTTTAAATCTTTGCATGTGTGTTTAGCAAATGATGTCATTCTTGCTTTTATTATTGGCTTGAATTCTACTACTTCGTATTGACGAGAGTAGAAAACACAACGACGTGCTGCCGAAACGCTGCTCGACCAGAACACTCATTCTACAAGCTACGTTGAGCATAAGTAGTCACTTGTGTACCACACCCTTGGTTATGAGGTGACATGCTGTCACACTCGAGGGGTTCCAAGTGATGTTAAGTGTTGCTTAACTTATGTTTGTGATTTGTGTTTAATCGCTCCCGCATAGTACTTAGAGTTAACACGTGGTATCAGAGCTGGTCCTTAGTCGTTTCTGACGTACCCGACGATGGGAGAGACTGGTGAAGAAGGGAACTCAGCTCCCGCGAGTAGTGGTAGCCAGGAATCTGGAGTATCCGCGCCTAGGGGATCACGGACAAACCAGGGCCCGCTGCTAAGGGAAGTGCTGAAGAACTTCACAGTCGACAAATTTAGTGGTGAAGGTTACGACGACTGGTCCTGGAAGATGCAGCTTTTTTTTCGGCAGATAGGACTCCTCAAAGTCATGATCGGTAGTGAAAAGCGCCCTAGCAATCCGGAGCTTCAGGGCGATTGGGATGAACGCTCATCAGCGGGATATTATATCCTTTCTCAGAGCTTAGATCTCGCCCAACGCCAGCATATCATGCACCTTCTCCCAGAGGATGAGTGCGGGCCCAAGGCGTGGGCGGTGCTCAAGGACCTTCACGCACCAACCTCAGTTGTAGCCACCCTTATGCTTGAGAGAGAGCTCTCCACCCTGCGCCTCAGTGAAGGAGAACCCGTTCAGCCCGTCCTAGACAAACTTAGGGACCTCTACGCCAAACTAGCCATTGCCGGTATCACCCATCCCGAACAAACCAAGTGTGCGAAGATGCTGTCGCTGCTGCCGGAGTCTTGGATGGTCTTCACCAGCGGACTCAGTCTTCCCCAAAACCAGAGCCTCTGGACCTTGGAGTGGATCCGCACCAAGATACTCGAGGAGGACTTTCGGAGGCGTCAGTTGAGGGGCAGTGACGAGGGGAGTAGCAGCTACGCTATGCAAGTAGGAAAACGGGGTGGAGGCAAGAAATGGCAAGGGGCTGGGAGAGGAGCTTCAAAGGACGAGGAGACCTCCAACCTGCAAGGCGGTAGAGGAGCAGGACGCGGCGGAGGCAGAGGTGGCAGAGGTGGTGGAAGGGGACCTGGGAGGATGGAGGGCAAATGCTGGTACTGTGAGAAAGTGGGCCACCCGTGGTTTAAGTGCATGACCAAACCCACCTGGTGGACCCCCTCCAACAGGACCCAAGATAGGAGCGGCGCCGGAGCGGTCGCCGATGATGAACCGACCGAGCAAGAGGAGAGGGAAGCCGGTCAGTTCTTCCACGTCGGGGAGCCGGTTGAGGACGCGGTGATAGCCCATGCTGGAGCTGCACTGCACCCGCTCAACTAGTGGATTTTGGATACAGGAGCGGCATGGACCATGACTCCAAGGGCCGACCTCCTTGACAAAGTGGGGACACCACCGATTGCAAAGGTGAAGTCGGCGTCCGGGCACGCTCTCAAGGTGACGGGGGCGGGACGTGCTGCATTCAAAGGAGCCGATGGCAAACCGGTGGTGCTAAGTGATGTGCTTCTTGTCCCTGACATTAATGCTAACCTCATCTCCCTCAGGAAACTAGGCAAGTGCGGGGTCAGCACATACACCGAGGGAGCCAAGACATTCACGGGGCAGCTTGGAAAGCGGGTGTTGTGGGACCTCCACGAGAGCCGTGACATCTGCAACTCCATGTGGCAGGTACCTGTGATGACATGGGGCAAGGAGGGTGGATCCGAGGGGGAGTGCAATGCGGTAGCGGCAGAGGAGCTGAAGGTTTCAGCGAGGAGCGGTGAAACGGACTGGATGACAGCCCACCGTCGCCTCGGGCACATTGCTATGCCCGCACTGCAGCAACTGCAAAAGGAGGAAGGGGTTAAGGGACTGAAGCTGACAGGTGCAGCAGCAACCCACAAGTGTGAGACTTGCTTGCTCAGCAAGTTCACTCGGTTCCTGTTCCATGCAACCGAGGGAGGCGGCAAGAAACTGCTGGAGCTAGTGCATATGGATGTGGTGGGGCCGCTACCGGTTGTGGGGGAGCGAGGTGAGAGGTACTTCCTCACCATCGTGGATGATTGGAGCCGAGTCACCTGGGCTTTCCCACTAAAGAAAAAGGACCATGTGCCGTCCACCATACGCCATGAATGGCTGCCGTTGGTGGAGAAGCAGTCCGGGCAGAAGGTGAAGCGGGTAAGGACTGACCGGGGTGGGGAGTTCCTTGGGGAGGAGCTGACTGCATGGCTGAAGAAGCAGGGCATCATTCGAGAGCTCACCACCTCTTACACACCCCAGTCCAACGGCATAGCGGAACGGGCAAACCGCACGGTATTAGAAACGGCACGGGCATTTCTCATTGAGTCGGGGTTGGGGAACACAAAGTGGCCACATGCTGTGCGCCACGCCATGGTGGTTAAGAACAGGGTGTTCACCAACGTCAGTGGTGAGTCATGGGTCCCCATGGAGAGGTGGCTTGGGAGGAAGCCGCCCATTGACATGCTGCGTGTGTTTGGCTGCATGGCTGTGGCCCACATCCCAAAGGCCCATCGCCACAAGTTGGGTGCAACGGCTGTGTGGTGTGTGCATCTAGGGCTGGCAGCCGAAAGCAAGGGGTGGCTGCTGTGGGAGCCGACCAAGGGAGTTGTGTTTGACAGCAGGGTTGTCAAGTTTATGGAAGACATTACCTACGGGAGCTGGTCCAAGCAGCCAAAGGAGCAGACCGTGCAGCAACTGCAGCAGGCCACCATGGGGTTTGAGATTGAGGAGGAGTGGTTTGGGGAGGAGACTTCAACGGCACAGGGGGAGGAAGGTGCAGCAGAGCTTCCAGTGGTTAAGGACGTGGAGCCAACGGCTGTACCAGAAGAACCTCACCCTATAACACGTGTGCTTCCTCCCACCCTTCCCCAAAGAAGGACCCAAACCAAAACCCCTCCCACAGGCCGTGCTCCTTCACCCATGATCGAAAAGCAGATGCGTGCAGCCGCATTGAAGCTGAGGGACTACAAAGTAGCAAGGGGAGAGCAGCAGCAACCCGATGCGTTACTGGTGCTTCAAAGCAGCTGTGACTCCAATGAGGAAGCGGAGGAAGAAGTTTACTGCTTAATGGCACCCGCACCAACTCAGCCACTGACCATGGAAGAAGCCCTTAACGGACCAGATAGGGACAAGTGGCTGGCGTCAAGGGATGCTGAGTACAACAGCCAAATGGAGAATGGAACTTGGGAGCTGGTGCCACTGCCGGAGGGGAAGAAAGCCATAAGCTGTGGCTGGATCCCTAGGATTAAAACTGACAACAAAGGAGCCGTGTCAGTTTACAAGAGCAGGCTGGTGGCAAGGGGTTACCAACAGAAAGAAAGGGAGGATTTCAAGGAGACCTTTGCTGCAACCCCGAAGACACCAACACTGTGTGTTCTCCTTGCCGGGGCAGCCGTATGTGGATGGGTGATAGTTCAGATGGACATCACCACAGCCTTCCTCTACGGGCTAATAGATGTGGAGGTGTTCATGTTGCAGCCGCCGGGTTATGAGGATGGTACCGGGCGTGTGTGCAAGCTGAAGAAGGCCATCTATGGCCTCAAACAAGCACTACGCTGCTGGTACCAGAAGCTGTCTTCGGTCTTGGAGGAGATAGGGTTCAGGGCGAGTGCATGTGATGAGGGACTTTTTCTCATGGGAGAGAAGGAAACCCTCGTTATGTTCCTGGTGTACGTGGACGACATCCTCTTGTTCGGGAGCAGCAAGCAGGAGGTGATGAAGGTGCAGCAGAAACTCATGCAAAACTTCAAGTGCAAGACCCTGGGGGAGGCGAACTACTACCTAGGAATGCACATTGAGAGGGACATCAGCAATGGGTGGGTGAAGCTGCACCAGGAGAAATACATCAATAACATGGGGAGCAAGTATGAGGTAGAGGTCGGAAGGAAGATTACCACACCTCTTCCATCCGGATTCAAGCTCGTCAAAGCGGGTGAGAATGAAGGAGTGGATCAGCGGGAGCAGGCTCGTTTTCAGTCCATGGTGGGGAGCTTGCTCTATGCAGCAGTACACACCAGGCCGGACGTATCATTTGCTGTGGGGCAGCTGGCCAAGGTGGTGCAAAATCCCACCGAGGAGCAGGTGGATGCAGCAGACCGTATCATTCAGTATCTGAACTCCTACCCCACCGTTGGAGTTCAATACTCAGCCGTGGCACAGCTGAAGCAGAAGGGATCAGAGGTTCTCAAGGAGAAGGGGGAGCAGCTCAGGGAGAGGGAGTTATTCCTCACAGGGTTTGCTGATGCAACATGGGCCTCGGAAAAGGAGGACATGTCCTCAGTGGGAGGATATGTGTGCGTGATTGGAGGTGGGCCCGTGAGCTGGAGGTCAAAGAAACAAGTGGAAACGGCGGGTTCATCAGCTGAAGCAGAGTACATGTCGATGTATCATGCAGCCAAGGAGCTGATTTGGCTGAGGAAGCTTGCTGGAAGAGATAGGGCATGAGCAGAAAACAGCTACCCCGCTGTTTTGTGACAACTCAAGTGCCATCGCAATGTCCAAGAACGCTGTGCTGCATGGGCTCACCAAGCACATGCAGATCAAATGGCATTGGCTGCGGAAGGAGGTGCAGAGGGGATCAATCCAGCCCCTCTATGTGAAGACGCAGCAGCAGCCGGCAGATTTTCTCACTAAGCGGCTGGCTGAAGTACCCCACTAGCGCTGTGCTAAGCTGTGCGGCATGAGTCTTAACTAGGCTCACACAAAGGGAGTGCAAGCAGGCGACTGCTTGAGGGGGAGTTTGTTGGGTGCAAAATACTATTTTTGCACTGCAACCAGCCGCCTGCATGATGTTATGAATTTTTTGTGTGTTCTGTGTGCATCCGTTTTTTGCATTTCGTTTCATGTGTTGTTGCTGTGGGATCATGATCAGTCATGACGGATCATGACGAGTCATGTTCGTTCATGTCGGCTCATGTACGTTCATGTATCTTTCATGGACGAACATGTGAGTTCATGAATATTCCGTGTTTCATGAATGTTCTGTGTTTCATGAATGCCGAGTCATTTTCATGAGTGCTGTTGTGAGTGTCGAGTGTGTTAGGGGCTCGAGTTTGTTGACCTGCCCCTTTGACCAGTCTCGCGCTGGTCAAGGCTCGAGGCCATGAGCCCGAACCCTGTTGCGCCAAAGGGCCGAAGGGTGCCAGTTGCGGCACACGCTCGGCCTGAGGCAGCGACTCAATTCTCTGCCACACGCGCGAGTGTGGCGATAAGGTGGCGCGTGGGAAATGCCAAGCGCGCGTGGGTCCAGCTTGGATTTCGAGGGTGCCACGTGGGGCCAGCGAGATTTCTCTTGACCCACGATTGGTTTGTCTTCATGCGCCGAGAAGAAATTCGCCGCGGAGTGTTTCGCGACGTGCGCGAATCATATTCGAAGCTGGTGCGATGGGAGCGAGAAGAAGTTCGACGAATTCATAATTTCGTCGCGTAACTGCTCGAATTCATCAGGTGTTTTCATGAACTGTCACGTATGGTCATGAGCTGTCATGATCGTACAAGGCTACGCGTTTTCATGGAATTTCATGGGCGAGTATGGGCTACATAATTGTGCGTGGGCGAGTATGTTCCCACTGAATTCGCATGGAGACAACTGGCATTTTGGAGTATGGTTCTAGCTATTATTTCGGTGGGCTGATTGCTTTTGCTTTCAGTGGGCTGGTTTAAATCTTTGCATGCGTGTTTAGCAAATGATGTCATTCTTGCTTTTATTATTGGCTTGAATTCTACTACTTCGTATTGACGAGAGTAGAAAACACAACGACGTGCTGCCGAAACGCTGCTCGACCAGAACACTCATTCTACAAGCTACGTTGAGCATAAGTAGTCACTTGTGTACCACACCCTTGGTTATGAGGTGACATGCTGTCACACTCGGGGGGTTCCAAGTGATGTTAAGTGTTGCTTAACTTATGTTTGTGATTTGTGTTTAATCGCTCCCGCATAGTACTTAGAGTTAACACGTGGTATCAGAGCTGGTCCTTAGTCGTTTCTGACGTACCCGACGATGGGAGAGACTGGTGAAGAAGGGAACTCAGCTCCCGCGAGTAGTGGTAGCCAGGAATCTGGAGTATCCGCGCCTAGGGGATCACGGACAAACCAGGGCCCGCTGCTAAGGGAAGTGCTGAAGAACTTCACAGTCGACAAATTTAGTGGTGAAGGTTACGACGACTGGTCCTGGAAGATGCAGCTTTTTTTTCGGCAGATAGGACTCCTCAAAGTCATGATCGGTAGTGAAAAGCGCCCTAGCAATCCGGAGCTTCAGGGCGATTGGGATGAACGC
This sequence comes from Closterium sp. Yama58-4, assembly GCA_947470075.1. Classification (NCBI taxonomy): domain Eukaryota; kingdom Viridiplantae; phylum Streptophyta; class Zygnematophyceae; order Desmidiales; family Closteriaceae; genus Closterium; species Closterium sp. Yama58-4. Next base: position 2,640,460 of record CANIUD010000015.1, on the reverse strand, counting down.
TCATCAGCGGGATATTATATCCTTTCTCAGAGCTTAGATCTCGCCCAACGCCAGCATATCATGCACCTTCTCCCAGAGGATGAGTGCGGGCCCAAGGCGTGGGCGGTGCTCAAGGACCTTCACGCACCAACCTCAGTTGTAGCCACCCTTATGCTTGAGAGAGAGCTCTCCACCCTGCGCCTCAGTGAAGGAGAACCCGTTCAGCCCGTCCTAGACAAACTTAGGGACCTCTACGCCAAACTAGCCATTGCCGGTATCACCCATCCCGAACAAACCAAGTGTGCGAAGATGCTGTCGCTGCTGCCGGAGTCTTGGATGGTCTTCACCAGCGGACTCAGTCTTCCCCAAAACCAGAGCCTCTGGACCTTGGAGTGGATCCGCACCAAGATACTCGAGGAGGACTTTCGGAGGCGTCAGTTGAGGGGCAGTGACGAGGGGAGTAGCAGCTACGCTATGCAAGGAGGAAAACGGGGTGGAGGCAAGAAATGGCAAGGGGCTGGGAGAGGAGCTTCAAAGGACGAGGAGACCTCCAACCAGCAAGGCGGTAGAGGAGCAGGACGCGGCGGAGGCAGAGGTGGCAGAGGTGGCAGTGGTGGTGGAAGGGGACCTGGGAGGATGGAGGGCAAATGCTGGTACTGTGAGAAAGTGGGTCACCCGTGGTTTAAATGCAGGACCAAACCCACCTGGTGGACCCCCTCCAACAGGACCCAATATGGGAGCGGCGCCGGAGCGGTCGCCGATGATGAACCGACCGAGCAAGAGGAGAGGGAAGCCGGTCAGTTCTTCCACGTCGGGGAGCCGGTTGAGGACACGGTGATAGCCCATGCTGGAGCTGCACTGCACCCACTCAACACGTGGATTTTGGATACAGGAGCGGCATGGACCATGACTCCAAGGGCCGACCTCCTTGACAAAGTGGGGACACCACCGATTGCAAAGGTGAAGTCGGCGTCCGGGCACGCTCTCAAGGTGACGGGGGCGGGACGTGCTGCATTCAAAGGAGCCGATGGCAAACCGGTGGTGCTAAGTGAGAACGAGGCCGCTCTCCCAAGTCAGTCAGCAGGTAGGTCAGCCAGCATAGCTCCTGTGCAGCCATAGCTGTGGCGTAGATCTCAGCCTCACAACTGGAGCTGAGAACAGAAGAAGAGCGTGTAGAACGTTAAGAAACTGAGCCAGAGCCAAGACTGAAGGTGTAACCCTGGGACGACCGCTGAGTAGCCTGGTCGTCCGCCCAAGAAGCGTCTGAGTGTCCAGTAAGTACAACTCGGTCTCGCCCTCCAAGCACTAGCCCCATGCCCGACGTACTGCACAAGTAGCGCAACACCCTCTTAGCGGCATCCATGTGCTCCTTCCTGTGACGGCCAGGAGTGACATAGCGTGCAAGGATGCTAAGAGGGTATGCAAGGTCAGGTCGAGTGCAGGTCATCAGGTACATGAGGCAGCCCACAAGCTCTGGATACGGGCCACTCGGCTCTACGGACTCATCCGAAGGCAGAGCTGAGAGCGAGTGACCGGTAGGTAGAGGAGTGGACTGAGGCGAGGAGTACGTGAAGCGGAAGCGCTGAAGGATCTGCTGCACCATGTGTGACTGAGTCAAGGTGATGGTGCGCCGTGCTCTGTCCCGAGTGATCCGCAAGCCAAGATAGCTTGTCAGTTCACCCAGGTCTGTGCACGTGTGTCTCTTCTGCAGCTCTGACTTCACGTGGGCGAGTGCCGCAGTGTCAGCAGTGGCAAAGACCAAGTCGTCGACGTACACGAGGATGTAGAACGGCGGCAGCGAGGTGTCGGTGCGTAGAAACAGCGACGGGTCAGCAGTAGAAGGAGTGAACCCAAGAGCCGCAAGTGTAGTCCTCAGTGTGTCGTGCCACTCACGCGGCGCCTGGCGGAGACCGTAGACCGGCCGCTGGAGCCTCCACTGGGTACCAGGAGGAACCGACCCAGTGAAGCCAGGAGGGCGGCGCAGCTAGATCTCCTCGTGCAGGCTGCCCTGTAAGAAAGCAGTGCTGAAGTCAAGAGAGTGAAGCTCGTAGTCGCGCTGAGCGGCTATGTGCAGCAGCACCCGAAGAGTGGTCATCTTCGGGGTGGGGGAGAAGGTCTGGAAGAAGTCTACTCCCTCTCGCTGACTGAAGCCTCGAGCAACGTAGCGCGCCTTGAAGACAGGAGGAGAACCCGGCGGCCGCTTCACCCTGAAAATCCACATGCCACTGACGATGTTCGCCCCAGGTGGGGGAACCTCGTCGACGTAGGTGCCTGTGGACTTCCAGGAAGCCATCTCTGCGTCCATGGCTGTCTGCCACTGAGAGGAGTAGGGACCCGCTATCGCCTCTGCGTAAGAGCGTGGGGTCGGGATGTCTGGTGCATCCGGGTCTCCCTTAGGGGCAACTAGCATGGACAGGAGATGGGGCAAAGTAGCAGCAAAGCACTGGAACTCCTCCTGTCTGTCCTCAAGGACGTCCGTGCCAAGAGCACACTCACCCCCGACGGACGGAGGATAGACAGACTCAGACTCAGCAACAAGACTAGCGGCGTAGTCTAGACGACACCGGGCAGCAAAGTCAACCAACTCAGCGACCAGAGCAGACGCAGCAGAGGACTCAAACGACGGGTCAGTGACAACAGTGGCGAGGAGACGCGTGACAGTGGGACTGGCAGCACGACGGGAGTCAGACTCCGGGTCAGGAAGAGTAGGTAGAGAGGACGCAGGAGGAGACGGCAGAGGGACACGCTGAGGTGTAGTGGAGGGACGCGGAGTCATGTAGTGAGTGCCACGGACACGAGGAGGACGCTCACGTGGGACACGACGGCCAGTGCGAGCAGTACGAACAGGCGACGCAGGACAAGACTCAGGCTCACGACGCTCCGTAAGACCTCCTGTCGGACCAGTGTAAGGGGAGGGACCAGGGAGAGGCGAGGCAGGCGGTAACTGTGACTGCGACTGGACAGGCGGAGGACACTCTAAGGAGGAAGGAGGACAAGGAGGAGGTGTCTGACCAAGAACCTGCTGAAGGAGCGGCACGAAGTAAGGTCGCGGCCGCGCAGCGTCTCCAGAACCAGTAGAGACACCAGCGTCAGGGTCCTCAGTACCAGCAGTAGCTCCAACGCCCGGGTCCTCAGCACCAGCAGCAGCTCCAACGCCCGGGTCCGCAGCACCAGCAGCAGCTCCACCGCGCGGGTCCTCAGCACCAGCAGCAGCTCCACCGTCCGGGTCCTCAGCACCAGCAGCAGCTCCACCGCCCGGGTCCTCAGCACTAGCAGGAGCTCCAACACCCGGGTCCTCAGTACCAGCAGTAGCTCCAACGCCCGGGTCCTCAGCACCAGCAGCAGCTCCAACGCCCGGGTCCTCAGCACCAGCAGCAGCTCCAACGCCCGGCTCCTCAGTACCAGGGTCCGCAACACCAGGAGCGCCACTCCGAAGACTGCAGCGTCGCGTGTACCACTCTCGGATCTGCTGAAGGGAGGGGAGCTCCCGGGTAGGAGGGGAAGCACTGGTACCAGCTCCAGCAGCACCTCTCCTGAGGCTGCAGTACTGTAGGTACCTCTCCTGCAGCTGCTGTGAGGAGAGGGCTCCTCCAGGTGTAGTACTACCAGGCTCAGTACCGCTAGACTCAGTACCCCCAGACTCCGCACCCCCAGGCTCAGCACCCCCAGACTCAGCACCCCCAGGCTCCGCACCCCCAGGCTCAGTACCCCCAGGCTCAGCACCCCCAGGCTCCGCACCCCCAGACTCAGCACCGCCAGGCTCCTCACGCGCAGGCTCAGCACCCCTAGCAGGACGAGAGTCGACAGCTACCTCGACAGGCTCAACCAGGTCTACCTGGGACACACCTGAGGGAGCGGCACCCTGAGGGGGGAGGGGGTCTACCACAGCAGCACCTGGCGCGAGGAAGAGAGGCGGGGGGGGGAGCGGGGCAGTGCGGTAGGGGAAGAGGCGGTAGTAGGGGACGGACTCGTCAAAGGTGACGTCCTGAGAAGCCAGAACCCGGCGCGAGGTGACGTGGTAAAACTGCCAACCAGGCGCATCCGGGACAAAGCCAAGGAAGACACAAGGAACAGCGCGAGAGGAGAGCTTGTCCGCGGACGTATCGGACAAGTCTCCGGCAAGGAGATACGGGGCCAGAGGTTGAGCTGATGCGCAGCGTATCGGACAGCAAACGGCCACAGAAAGTGGGGGGCAGCCGCATGGATCAAGGAGGTACGAGCGACCTCCATGACCAAGCCAATGCGGCGCTCAGCAACCCCATTCTGCTGTGGAGAGGCCGGAAGCATGAACGACTGCTCAATGCCGTGCTCCGCACAGTAGGCTGCCAGGAGGTCGGAGGAGAACTCACCACCTCTGTCAGAGTGCAAACGCAGGACAGGAAAGTCCGAGCGGAAACGCTCGCTGAGCTGGAGACGAGCTCTGCGGATCCAAGGGATCAAGACATCAGGGACCTCACCCTTGGTGCGCAAGGGGAAGACCGTGGTGTAGCGCGAGTAGTCGTCAACAACTATCAGGAAGTACCTCTCCTGACCCTGTCCACGGACGCGGGCTGGGCCCCACACGTCCAGGTGGAGAGTCTGCAAGGGAGCAGTCGTCGGGGGAAAGGAGGAGGAGTGAGGAGCGGCGCGCTGCCGCCCCTCGACATAGGGAAGACAGGGAGGAGCAGGCGAGGGTGGGAGGGGAGGGAGAACCCTGGGAAGACCAGAGACAAGGTGCCGTTTGTGCATGGCACGAAGGCGCTGCACAGACGGGTGGCCAAGTCGGTGGTGCCAGAGGACGGTCTCGTGCGCCAGAGAGCGACACGAGCAGGGGGCCGACAGCTGACCTGACGCAGACGCGGACGCAGCTACCTGAGGGGACTCAGTGGTCAGTGTGTACAGGTCCGACCCCGGCTGCCGAGTGAAGGTAGCCAGGTGACGGCCCGTCCGAGCACACGTGCAGTGTGTCACGCGCTCGTAGGCAGGGGTGAACTGGTGAACACCCGCATCCTGGAGTGCACAACCCGCCACCAAGTTCGTAGAGAACGAGGGGAGGTGGAGACCTGACAGTGTGCCCGACGGGACCGCAGGACAGGGAAGAACAGTGGAGGAGGTCGCAATGACCGGACCCCCAGAGGGGTCAGCAAGGGAGACAGCAACTGGCCGAGCAAGCGGCTCAAGGGCAGTGCGGTCACGAAAGAAACAGCGAGAAGCACCTGAGTCCAGGGTGAAGGTGTGCAGTGCCTCAGTCGACTCAGTACCAGGGGGGACAGACTCACTAGCACCTAGAGCGGCAGCCTCACCATCACCTGAGGTAGCAGACACGCGAGTACCTGGAGCGGCAGTGTCACTAGCACCTAGAGCGGCAGCCTCACTGGTCAGAATGCCCGGGTCGGGCGGAACACGCAAGTACTGAGCACCCTCTCCACTAGTAAACATCGCATACATGGCAGTGAGAATAGCATCAAAGTCTAGAGCCCAGATATCAACTCCCTTCCTCTCCAGATCAGCCCAGCGGGGCAGCTCAGCGCCATCAGGGAACTGGGTGCGCCAAGCGTCGTCAAGGCGCGAGAAACAGCGCTGCGTGGGGTGTGGCCTCCCACACGTCTGACCAGTGCGGTCACCAGTGCGGATGACGTACGTGCAGCTAAAGCCACCCGCCCCCCGGCGCTGCGAATACCACTCACGGGCCTCCTGGAGCGACGGAGTGTGCTGCTGGCTCAGACCACCGCCAGCGCCTCCACGACCAAAACCGCCTCCGCCACCTCCTCGACCACCTCCACCCCTGCCGCCGCCACGACCACCTCCGCCCCGGTTGCCGCCCCCGCCCCTGCCACCGCCCCCGCCGCTGCCGTCACCACCCCCACTGCCGCCACTAGCCTCTCCAGCCCCACCTCCACTCCCACCGCCTCCACCCCCGCCTCCTCCGCCGCCACCTCCACCCTTGCCCCCTCTGTTCCTGCGGCGCCCGCTCGGAGCAGACGCCGTCCCGACCTTCTCAGCACCAAGGAGGTCGACAGCAGAAGCAGAGGCTACAGAGGGGAGAAGGGGGGAAGGGGAACACCCCTCAAAGAAAGGGGTGCGGGGGTCGCCACGAGAGGCACCTACAGCGACGATGCTCGCCTCAGCTGCAAGTAGTTCCTTCTCGAGGAGGGCAATGGTGAGCTCAGTGGGGCAGCGAGCTAGGAAGTGATCCCTGACTGCGCGCAGAGAGTCAGGGAGGCGAGTGACGATGTGGTAGAGAGTGAGCCAGAGCGGGGGGGGGTTCCTAGCAAGGAACTCATCGGGCATAGCAGCGCGGAAGCGGGCCTCACTAGTCTTGAGGTGGGTGATGAGGTCAGCAACTGTGTGAAAGGAGGCCAGGTCGGGGAACAGGTAGGGGAGGGAGAGGCGGCCTAGTGCGGCAGAAGCAGGTGAGGAGTAGCGAGCAACGACAGCAGTGTACAGTTCCTTAGCGGTCTTATGCTGGCCAAAGTGCTCGCGCTCATCTATCGGCAGGGAGTTGCGAATAGCAAAGCGAGCGTGGGCGTCACGAGTCTGCCACTGTGAGCGGGCAGTGCTGTCAGCAGAAGTATTAGGGGCAGTAGCATGGCCGAGGGCATGATCGTACAGTGAGATGTCCTCCTTGGCAGTGAGCTGTAGGAAGAGGTGCAGGTCATCTAGCCAGGTGTCGAACTTCACTGGGCGGCCCTCGGCATCGAAAGCGAGTACAGGAGGACTAGCCATAGTGGCAGCAGCAGTAGCAGTAGCAGTAGTAGCGGTAGCAGCAGTAGCAGCGGGGCCGCTAAGAGGCGGTGTGTGGGGTCGACGGGGCCAGCGGGGCCTCTATGCGGGGCGCGCGCGGGGACAGCGGGGCCGGCGGGGCCTCTAGGCGGGGCGTGCGCACGGGGTCGACGGGGTCGCGGGGCCTCTAGGCGGGTCGCGAGCGGGGCCGACGGGGCCGGCGGGGCGTCTAGGCGGAGCGCGAGCGGGGTCGACTGGGCCGGCGGGGCGTCTAGGCAGGGCGCGCACGGGGTCGACGGGGTCGCGGGGCGTCTAGGCAGGGCGCGAGCGGGGTCGACGGGTCGGCAAGGCCGCTAGGCGGGGCGTGAGCGGGATCGACGGGGCCGGCGGGGGGCTCTAGACGGGGTGCGCGCGGGGTCGACGGGGCCGGCGGGGCCTCTAGGCGGGGCGCGCGCGGGGTCGACGGGGCCAGCGGGGCCTCTAAGCGGGGCGCGCGCGCTGTCGACGGGGCCAGCGGGGCCTTAAGCGGGGCGCGCGCGCGATCGACGGGGCCAGCGGGGCCGAAAAAAAATGAAGCGCGCGAGGGCGCTGGGGGGAGGCACTAAGGCGCGCTCTGGCAGTAGGGCGCACGAGGCCGCTAGTAGAGAGTAAGTAGTGGTGGGCCCGAAGGAGAATTAAGTCCTAGCGAAGGACCTGCTCTGAAACCATGTCAGAATAACTGAGCAGGAATGAATGAACTAGCAGTGAGTTTGGTACAAATATGAAACCCTAGAATTGTGACCCCCCTACAGGCTAACCCACTATAGCCTACACAAATATAACATGTATAATGTTTGACACGTACAACTTGTAGAACTTACAACAATTATGCGACAGCGCGAAGAAGTTAAATTTGCCGAACTGTTGAATCGTTTACGTGAAGGCATTCAAACTCGGATGGACATAGAATTTTTACGTGATCGACAAATTGATACTCCTTCAGTAGGTTTAAGTTTGCAACATTTGTGTTGCACCAACAAAGCAATCGATTCATTTAATCACGATCTTTTTTGTTCCTCGTCAGAGGAGAAAAATGCAATTCCAACGCTTGATTGTGCACTGTTCGGGGATGATCAATCTAGGAAGAACAAACCGATCACGCCTGATGGGTTCGCAACAACGTATCACATGGGCTATTTTCGATTCTGGAGCTTTTTATCAACTCTCGCGTTCACATGGTTTGTAATCTGGATACGTCAGATGGATTTGCCAATGGCACACCTGGCGTTGTGGCTCATTTCAGATTGAGTGAACAAAGTGCGGTGGAAATCATTTGGGTCGAGTTTGACGATGAACAAGTCGGCAAAAATTTGCGCGACAAATACAAATCATTAGTGTCTAATACTGTGGGAGTCAAGCAAACTTGGACGCCTATACAACGAATAGATAAAACATTTTCAGTAAACTCTCGATACGATTCAATTTCTCGAATGCAGTTTCCATTGCGACCAAGTAATGCGATAAGTTTTCATCGAAGACAAGGTGCTACGTTTGAGAGTGGGGTTGTGCATTTTGAGTCTAAAGTTTTTCCTCAAGGTTCATACGTTGCTTTAAGTAGATTTAAAACCCATAATCGACTATTTCTTCGAAACTTTTCAGAAGCATCATAAAAACAGATTCCCGAGTGGTAGCAGAAATGCGTCGTCTAAGAGAGAATCCTCTTGTTCTAGATCCAGTACCAGTTGGTCTGATCATTAAACAAGCGTCTATTTTGAAATTCGCGTTCCAAAATTTAAGAAGTCTTCGAGGGCATTTAAAAGATATAAATATCAGTAGTCTGAAAGGATTTGATTTTGTAGTTCTATTTGAGACCCATTTGGGCGAACATGATGATATTCCAACCCAAATGGATGATCATTTTAATATTATTCGTTACGATTGCAGATCTGGGGGGATCGTATTATGTCATCATGTTCCAACTCACATGGTACATTATGATGAAAATTCAAAAGTTGAATTGTTGACTTTTACCGTTATGATCGAAGTGTTAACTCTAAGTACTATGCGGGAGCGATTAAACACAAATCACAAACATAAGTTAAGCAACACTTAACATCACTTGGAACCCCCCGAGTGTGACAGCATGTCACCTCATAACCAAGGGTGTGGTACACAAGTGAGTAGTTATGCTCAACGTAGCTTGTAGAATGAGTGTTCTAGTCGAGTAGCGTTTCGGCAGCACGTCGTTGTGTTTTCTACTCTCGTCAATACGAAGTAGTAGAATTCTAATAATAAAAGCAAGAATGACATCATTTGCTAAACACACATGCAAAGATTTAAACCAGCCCACAGAAAGCAAAAGCAATCAGCCCACCGAAATAATAGCTAGAACCATACTCCAAAATGCCAGTTGTCTCCATGCGAATTCAGTGGGAACATACTCGCCCACGCACAACTATGTAGCCCATACTCGCCCATGAAATTCCATGAAAACGCGTAGCCTTGTACGATCATGACAGCTCATGACCATACGTGACAGTTCATGAAAACACCTGATGAATTCGAGGAGTTACGCGACGAAATTATGAATTCGTCGAACTTCTTCTCGCTCCCATCGCACCAGCTTCGAATATAATTCGCGCACGTCGCGAAACACTCCGCGGCGAATTTCTTCTCGGCGCATGAAGACAAACCAATCGTGGGTCAAGAGAAATCTCGCTGGCCCCACGTGGCACCATCGAAATCCAAGCTGGACCCACGCGCGCTTGGCATTTCCCACGCGCCACCTTATCGCCACACTCGCGCGTGTGGCAGAGAATTGAGTCGCTGCCTCAGGCCGAGCGTGTGCCGCAACTGGCACCCTTCGGCCCTTTGGCGCAACAGGGTTCGGGCTCATGGCCTCGAGCCTTGACCAGCGCGAGACTGGTCAAAGGGGCAGGTCAACAAACTCGAGCCCCTAACACACTCGACACTCACAACAGCACTCATGAAAATGACTCGGCATTCATGAAACACAGAACATTCATGAAACACGGAATATTCATGAACTCACATGTTCGTCCATGAAAGATACATGAACGTACATGAGCCGACATGAACGAACATGACTCGTCATGATCCGTCATGACTGATCATGATCCCACAGCAACAACACATGAAACGAAATGCAAAAAACGGATGCACACAGAACACACAAAAAATTCATAACATCATGCAGGCGGCTGGTTGCAGTGCAAATATAGTATTTTGCACCCAACAAACTCCCCCTCAAGCAGTCGCCTGCTTGCACTCCCTTTGTGTGAGCCTAGTTAAGACTCATGCCGCACAGCTTAGCACAGCGCTAGTGGGGTACTTCAGCCAGCCGCTTCGTGAGAAAATCTGCCGGCTGCTGCTGCGTCTTCACATAGAGGGGCTGGATTGATCCCCTCTGCACCTCCTTCCGCAGCCAATGCCATTTGATCTGCATGTGCTTGGTGAGCCCATGCAGCACAGCGTTCTTGGACATTGCGATGGCACTTGAGTTGTCACAAAACAGCGGGGTAGCTGTTTTCTGCTCATGCCCTATCTCTTCCAGCAGCTTCCTCAGCCAAATCAGCTCCTTGGCTGCGTGATACATCGACATGTACTCTGCTTCAGCTGATGAACCCGCCGTTTCCACCTGTTTCTTTGACCTCCAGCTCACGGGCCCACCTCCAATCACCATATTTATAATATACACCATATTTTGCATCTTTTTTATATGTGCACACAACAGATCCTTTGCCATTTCCGCACAACTCAACGGTGGTAAGTCTTCTCCATCGCTTTGTGCTTCTTTTATCTCATAAGGAATGTAAAACTTATGCCTTATTACTACAATTTCCTTTGAAATATGAATCACATGCAGGCATCTGTCGAGGTTAAGCTCAAGTTTCTTGAGTCAGAAGTGGAAAGCAGGCCATGCGATTTCCACTTGAAGGTCATGGTGATAGGCATTAAAAACTGTTTCATGAAGCATGATGGAAGGGTTTCGCCTAGAAAGCTCTATTTATTTGACGATGAGTTCACTGTGGCGGGGTTGATTTTCTGGCCACAGTCCCCGGGGGTTGGGCGATGTGATCCAGAAGCATTGAATTCTTTCTTAATGAGCTTCTCCATTGGAAAGTTTTATGAAGTCCGTCGCGTCAACGCTTCACGGGGACACGCCAAATGGTAAGTTTGTTTGCAATTGTTAAATTGAATCGACACGTTTAGTTTTTACATATTTCGTATTGTATTGGTACAGGAACCATGTCGGTGGTCTCGCCATGCAACTCGTCTGGGTACACAGATGCTCCTACATGGTTGAGACCGATGGACCTGCGCAGCTGGCCATGGGGAATGTGCCAACTCCTCCGCTTTGTAACTTCTATGACGGCGAGGACCAGACTAGGGTATAATTTGATATGTTCTTCATTGACTACATGCTCATACATGATTGAATGACTTCTTTTGCTTGATAAAATGCTCAATTTATGTACTTTTAAGGTTTTGCTAACCTTCAATGTTTTCCCTGCTATTCCAAATCACTCATACCGCATAAAGCATTTCAACAATAGCATATCAACATTGGCGGACATACAATCATTATTGTGTTTGTACCAAACATCATTGGAATATTGTTGATAGTATGAATTATTAGGTAATGGATCTCATAAGTACTTCATTCTTCTTATTTTAGTGTGTTATATGTGTATGTACAATGTACTTCCTATCATCAGATCCCCAGCATTTCTACCAGGATCAAAATCTCATCATTTACGCCAAGCGGATTTTCGAAGCTCGTTGTGCGCATTCATGACTCAACAATGGAGAGTGCTTTGGTAGCACTTGGAGATAGTGCCACACGGATGCAGTCGCTCTGTGCTAGCTATTTGAGGGATCACGCTAATACTGTGGATGTTCCTGCTTTCATTAGCAATGTGCATCTCAAGTCGGGGATATTCATGACGACAAAGCCTTCCGACATGGTCATTCTTGATCCCGAACGAGCATCCAAGATCACTGCTGCGCCAGTCACCGAAGAGCCACAATTCGTCGGACTTGTGACCCTGTAAGTCATCAAGCCTTAAGCCAATGAACTTTGTAAGGTTGAGAATGAATTTGATGAATGTTGTTTTTTTAATTCCTTTTGTTCAACGTACATCCAGAATGTCTCATGTGGACACACTGGTGACTGCAACAAGAAAGGACCAGATAGCAACAGTTACAGCAGAGATCAAGAACCCAGAGAATCATTCTCGATCGGTGTGCAAAGGTGGTGTAGGAGGTGCCATCTGTAGAATGCCCGTCGTGAAATCCGTGGCTACGAATATCTACAGATGTTTCAACCACGGAACGACATCAATCTGTGCAGGCGAAAGTGTTACAGTGACGCTCGTCGTACATGAGAGCGGTAAGCATTTTAAGTTTGTATGGTTTCTTACATGTTGGGTTTGTTTTATGTATGGGTGGTTTTTTTACATTGTATACTTATTTTGCATTTGTGCTTGTTTTACTTTGTACACTATGTACGTTACTAGCAAATTTGGTGCACTATTTATCTAGTTATTATTTCTTTCCCTCTTTTTCAGAGACCTTCAAGAACCAAGCGAATGACTTGGAGATTCAGCCAAATCTCTTGGGAAAATTGGTACCAACTTTCCAGATCTCCGACTTCCTCTCTTTGACCTCGGACGAGCGTCAAAGTGCACTGAACTCTCTTTTGGGTTATTGGCGCGTGAAGGTATGCGTATAATGTCAAAACATTTTTCTATATCATCAGTATGTTTCATTTAGTTGTGCAGAACACACTGTACTTGTTCTTTCGTGTTTGCCAACATTATCTTTGTACACCATGTTGTTCTAGTCATAATCTCATATATATTTATTTCTCTTTTACGTTTTCAAGGTTCACTTTCGTCTGGAAGGTTTGCGCGTCAGCAAGACCATCTTGGATATGTTACCGCTGCCGTATCCGACTGACGCTCATGCGAGCTTCGACACATCAAGCACGCCGATTTCGTCGACACCTGTCAAAAGGAGGCGGGATGTAAGATTGCATGATGGTATTGAAGATATTTACCAACATACATTCAAAACTTTTGCATATACTCCTTCTCTCTCTCTCTCTCTCTCTCTCTCTCTCTCTCTCTCTCTCTCTCTCTCTCTCTCTCTCTCTCTCTCTCTCTCTCTCTCTCTCTCTCTCTCTCTCTCTCTCTCTCTCTCTCCCTCTCTCTCTCTCTCCCTCTCGCTTTTCTTATGTTGTGTGTGCAGCAAAGGTGAAGGTCCGGAAGAGTTTATTGAAGACATTGCACAAGATTTTGGATGAGCAGGAGATACCCTTATGAGTTTGTGGCGTTTGATGCTTGTTTTTTTACCCTGAACTTTCGACTTGGTAATAGAAAGGTTGGTTAGATTTATTGGAGCGCGAGAACGTGAGGTGAGAAAGTCGAGGTACCCTTATGAACTTGTTGGGTTCGATGCTGGTTTTTTTTTTTTTTTTTTTCAAGAACTTTCGACTTGGTAATAGCAGGGTTGGTCAGATTTATTGGAGCGCGATAACGTGAGGTGAAAGAGTCGAGGTGCTCTTATTGGTAATGCTTTTCTTTTACATAGTTAATTAACTTGCACCCCGTTATGCTTATGTGTTGTGTGCATGCTGATTGCATCCACGTTTCCATTACATTAATAACACACGTCTGTGTGTTTTAAAAATGAGGATCAGATTATCATTTCCCATAAGGTTCTTTGCCCACTCAGTGAGTGTGTTCACTTGAACTGGATTTGATAGTTTTGACCTTGTGTCAAAACTATCAAAGAACATACTCACTGAGTGCGCAAATCTATCAAATCCAGTTCAAGTGAACACACTCACTGAGTACCACCTTTCAAAACTATCAAATCCAGTTCAAGTGGACACACTCACTGAGTGCGCAAAGAACCTTTTGGGATACACAGATTGTGTTATTTCATGTAATCGTTGAATGATTGAATGCTAGCCTATTGACTTCCCCCCCATGCTAGAGCAGGGGAAGCGATAGACTAGTTTTTTCACTCATTCCACATCACTCATTTCCATCATAAAATATATGCACTACGTTATACATGTAAATGCATATCATCTACTAAGCATGTCACCATGGAAACATTCATTTATTTCTCATATGTACATGATATACATAGTACGACATGCCATTTATATACACGGATATATACAAAGAACATAAAAAATAGCATGAACAAAATCGATACATGTGTCATGAGAATGATGCAAATACTACAACACACAATACAAAGGTGTGGTTCCGTTTGTTTCCATTTGTTACCATGAACCCTAATAGTGAAATATTTTTTATTTGTTATTACAACAATAAAAAATATGCTTTTTTTTTCTTAATGCTAAAAAAAAAAAACTTGTACGATGGATTGTAATAGGTTGCTTCGCAACCCAAAAAACATTACCGCAGCGGAAGATCCAGTCTTTGAGCTGCCGTCACCGAGTAAGAGTTTTACAACATCGAATTTTTACGTTGCCACGGATATCCTCCAGTTTTGGGGTGTCTGATCCCTCTAGTCAGAAAAGGTCAATAGGGCTTTAAGGCCCATCCAGAGGGGGTGTGAAATTGGCGCGGGCTAGGTGTATTCATCAACCGAGGCTCGCGCACCTAACGGCTCGATCGTCGTTGACCATACTGGGTTGACGTCGTGGGTTTCGCATCAGCCAAGGGTTGACGTCAACCTAAAAAATGCGGTATGTGAGGTCAACCACATCCCGCCTTCCAGTTTTTTAATGCAGGTCCATACGCCCTCGGATAATGTGAAATGAAGGTCCGGACCATATGACCAGCCCCTTTCATAGGTAACCGAGTGATGGGGAAAATGCGGAAACACTCTTTCCGCAAGGGCGGCCAAAGGGCTCGATGCCCGGGGGGGCAAAAAAAAAAACAATGAGTAGAAGGCTCATCTTGGGGCTGTCGATAGGCTGTGAGGCGGTCGAAATCTGGCCCGATTATTTTACGATGGTGAGCATTTTCTGGGTCACGGGTGCAAGGCAAAGCCAAAACACGGGCTCTGAAAGAGAGTGTACTTCAGGTTTAAACTAAGTTCAGTCCGCGGCAAGGACCTATTTCACTTTTAAGTAACATCGCCACTCCGCACACACATGTCACCAAATTCTAACAACTCTTCATCTGGCTCTCTCGTGGGTGGAGGGAAGGGGGGTCGGGAATAGGAGGATATGGGGGATCACAAATAAACCCTAACTGCAATGGTTAACTATGAATGTGGAATTTCAATAGGCGAGGTGTTCGAAACCTGAAGCGGATTGCTCATGGAATCGATAGTCGTCGTGATTCATCGTTGCATCACTGTACACTGAGCACGAAATCATCTTTGTTGAGCCCAGGCCCCAGGAAGTCAGGGTGTTTTACCCTGATTAGTCTGTTTTTTATAGTAACTTTTTCAAGCCACTGATGAAATTGACTTCGACGCTTGTACCACCCTGACACGCCATGACATGAGTGAAACCGTACCCTTCATTTCCAAATGAAAGCATACTGTCAGCCCTGCCGTTTCCGAGTTTAAGTAATTTCTACCCTTTCAAGGACTCCTTGAGAGTCGAACTCTCGTGCTCTCCAATTTTAGCGAAGTCAGTCAATCTGGCTAAGGCACTGAAACTCCGGAAATGCTGTCAAGTCTTTGAAACACACAGGAAATTTGGCTAAGTCACTGAAGCACTTTGGAAATCCACCCAAGTCAGTAGAACACATTCACTGAAGCACTCAGAGAATTCGCCCAAGTGACATGAGCACACTGGACATTCAGCGAAGTCTGAAACATACTGGAAATTTGGCAAAGTCACTCAACCCCTCCGAAATTCGGCGAGTCACAGAAATACACTGGAATTTTGTCTTTGTCGCTGGGACAAGCTGGAAACTTAGTTAAGTCCCTTTAACACGCTAAGCTCGCTCAGTGACGGAACAGGCTGTAATTTGACGAAGCCCTGCTCAGTGTGGGTTTACAGAGTTCAGCAGTGTTAGCGAGATTTCTGCCCTGCCAGTTCCGACAAGAAAACACAAAACACCCTGCCATTCCTGAGTATGCCGCGCTTGGCACACTGCAGTGGCAGAGCGAAGGTCGGCCACGACTCGTTTCTGGCAGGGTGTCCAAAAACACATCGATAGGCCTGGGTGAGCCCCTACCAACGGCTCAAAATGTACACTACAGTACATACAACCTAATGGCAAAAAGTGTGGCAATCAACGCTGTTAATTGGTTGGCGCTCAAAGATGGTCACGAAATGGGATTCAGCATCCCGCCAAAACTTGCACATGCGACCTCAGGCATGGTGCACCTACACCTGCGCAAGTACACCGAAACTGCGATAATTCCACACCCCGTACGCCTCCCTGGCCAGACGCCCTGTATGGTTGCTGGCTATATTAGACGGACACCCTGATTTAAAGGTCTACAGAAAAATATGGTAATCAGAAAGCCAGACTCGCGAACTTACAATTTAAAGTAAGATTGAGCGGGAAATCACCTATGTCATGTCTCTACTTCCGGAAAGCTCGCTACGAAATTGCGTCACTGTAACCCCGATAATTCGGTTATTAATGCTAACCACCCTCTAAATGAAAATAGATGAGGGAGGTTACCTAGGGTCGTGAAGATAGCAGGTGTGGAATTATCGCAGTTTCGGTGTATCAACACCTGGCCCCGGATCAGGTTCCTTGTCGTTTTGCCCTCGGGTTGAAATTGGCGGGAACAAATAAGTTCCCCTCAATTTGAACACTTTGATGGAAGATATATTGGTTAAGATATAATTTGAACTGTGTTGTAGCAGTTATTCTCGGTTTTCTTTATTAATATGTTGATCCTTGGACCAAGCCACACTCTCCCTAGCACCACAGGTGGCGACAAGCGTGTTGAAATTGGGGGGGGGGGAGGTGGGAGGGTTAGGTGTACCCTCAAGTCGAAACTCCCTGGGAAACGTTGAGACGAAGCCTTGCACACGCATGGTTTTGAGTGTAGCAGCCATAAACGAAGTAGCGAGGTTTCGAATATTACATGCCCAGGTTGAGGAATTCGCCAAGTGCACTACCATTCATGCACTTTTGTATGCACATTTCGACATTCGACCAAGGAAGTGACGACATTACACAAACGATTATGTGCAATTGTCAGGGTGTATTCTTGGCTTCATATCATTCGGTGTTGGTGTTATCTCGATATTTTTTTGTCAGAATGTTATGATCTAGCCTGTAGTGGGGTGCTCTATAGCGAGTACAACCCTTCTAGGGTTTGCTATTTGTATCCCCATTCTTGCTAGTGCAAGCCCTCCTTTGCTCGTTTCTCTCTTGCCTAGCTAGGGTTTACCTAGCTATGGCTCATGATTCTAGCTCCTATTTTGACATGCTATCAGAGCGGTTACGCTCCTGGCCTGTGGGCCCGCCTGCTTCCGCTGCCTTCCTGTGTGTCGCGCGTCCCGTGGCGCGCGATGTTCGTTTTTTCTTCCCGCCGCGCGCTCGGGGCGCGCGGCGGTTTTCTGCCCGCCGTGCGCCCCGAGGCGCGCGGCGGTTTCCCACCGTCGAAGCGCCCCCCGTCGCCCGTCGAAGCGCTCCCCCCCGTCGCCCGTCGAAGCGCCCCCGTCGCCCGTCGGAGCGCCCCCCGTCGCCCGTCGAAACGCCCCCGTCGCCCGTCGAAGCGCCCCTGGGACCCGCGCGCGGCCCGTACGGGCTGCGCCAGGCCCGCGCGCGGCCCGTACGGGCTGCGCCAGGCCCGCGCGCGGCCCGTACGGGCTGCGCCAGGCCCGCGCGCGGCCCGTACAGCCCGCGCGCGGCCCGTACGGGCTGCGCCAGGCCCGCGCGCGGCCCGTACGGGCTGCGCCAGGCCCGCGCGCGGCCCGTACAGCCCGCGCGCGGCCCGTACGGCCTGCGCCAGGCCCGCGCGCGGCCCGTACGGGCTGCGCCAGGCCCGCGCGCGGCCCGGGCAGCCCGCGCGCGCCTCGTCCGGCCTGCGGCAGGCCCGTGCGCGCGCCTCGTCCGTCCCCCGAGCTTCTGCCGGCGCCCCACCCCCGCTACTGCCCGCGTTCCTGTGTTAGGGTTTGGGGGTGGAGGGTATGGGGGTGCCGTGAGTGTGAGCCGTCCCCTGCTCCTCCTCCTCCTCCGTCTCCCACTGCTGCAGCTGCTGCTCAGGGGGGTGGGTGTGTGGGAGCCGAGGGTTTAGGGTTTAAGGGGGGTGCCATGGGAGTGGAGCTAGGGTTTCAGCAGGGGGTGTGTGAGAGGGGTGTGGGACGGTCGGGGGAGGTTGAGCGGAGGCCGCCGTCGTGTCGTCCGCAGCGCCTGTATTCCGGGGTTCTGTTAGCCACCGGTAGCTCAGAGAGCCGGTTGCACCTGTCGCCCGTGGGTCCGTTGCTCCTGTCGCTGCTGATCAGACGCAGAGCCTGTTACTCCTGTATTCCGGGGCCCTTGCTCCCGGTAGCCACTAGAGTTGCACCAGAGCCGTCTGTTGCCCGTGTGTCTGCAGCTTCAGTCGTCGCCTCCACTCTTCTCTCCTCTCGCCAGCCCTCCTCCTCCTCACTTGCCCTCTGTGATTGCCTCTAGCTTTGCTCATAATTGTGAACTTTAAACTATTGCTTCTTGAACTTGTGCTCAGAATGTGTGGTGACATTGTGATCCACCCTGAGCTTGTACTGCTTTGCTTGCTCTGCTGATTACACCCCACTTTGGCTATGGGGGTGTGTCAGAATATTATGCTCTAGCCTGTAGTGGGGTGCTCTATAGCGAGTACAACCCTTCTAGGGTTTGCTATTTGTATCCCCATTCTTGCTAGTGCAAGCCCTCCTTTGCTCGTTTCTCTCTTGCCTAGCTAGGGTTTACCTAGCTATGGCTCATGATTCTAGCTCCTATTTTGACATTTTTCTCAAACCACCAATTTTCCAATTCGAGCTTGCATTGACGACACCTGTAAATCGTGCAAGCAAGGTCAACATCTGCACCTGCCCGGGCCGTCGAAATTACGGCCATGATTTTGTGGGCCTTTCAAGATCATCAAGATGGTGACACCTGTCACCGCAAAGCTGCTGAAAAAATTCAGAGGTGCCACAAAATTTTATTATGAAAATTCAGACAAGCACATTTTTTTTTTTGTCAGAGTTACCTTCAAATTGTTAAAAGCATACTTATAATAGCATTGATACTGCATTAGACGAGTCAAACCACCCAGTTTCAATGCTAGTCCTCGAAGTTATCGAGACGAATCTTCGTCGAAGTTTCTGATAATTAATTCCACACTTCCCCCCCTCCAATGCGTAATCATTTCCACACCCCGTGTGCCTGTCTTTTTGTTCACGTGGGTACTGTGGCGCGCTGCTATGATCGCACTCGCGTGGGCACTGTGGCGCACTGCTGTGAAATTAGGAAGCTCCTCCTGATTCATAGTGAAATTTTCGTGCGGCACTGACAAGTGCTCACACACCAAGTTTCTGCGCGCAGCCAGCTCAGCTGCGTGGTACTTGGCCCATCCAGTTTTACGTGACAACAATCAGATTGGATGAACGATCAGATCGCTAGAAATACAAATCCAAATTCTGTTGAAGGGAATGGCCCCACCCTCGCTTGGGCGCAGCCGATCTCGCCGTCGACGAGAAGTTTTCGACGGATTGGTCGAAGAAGTGTGCTTCTGCAGTTCGACGAAAGTTGCGGTCTAGCAGGCTCTGCTCGACAAAATCTGGTTGACAAGCTCTGGTCGACGATCTCTGCGCGGCGATTTCCTGCCGAAGGGCGCTGGTCGAAGAACTCTGGTCGAAGAGTTCTGGTCGAGAAGTTCTGCTCGGCGAACGCTGTTCGACCGAGCAGAGTCGAGCTGATCGACCGAAGTTGCAGAGTTGTGCGAAACTCTGCGAAGGCGTGCGAACTTTCGCCCAGGAGGTTTTGGCGAAGTTCTACCTGCGGAACGGCATCACGTGGTCGACGGTGCGCACCTGGCGAAACCGACGACACGTTTTCTACCTGGCACCTGCGCAATGTGCCTAACGGTGAAACCGTCAACCTGCACCTACTTGGTAGGTATGCACATCTGCGCAGATAGACAACCCGCGACTGCAGAAAGTTACCTGCGACTGCAGTGCTGGCAGACCGCGCGCAGTGCAACGCTGGCAGACCACTCTGCTGCAGCGTTGGCAAGCCGCTCTTCTGCTACACTGGCAGATTTCGCCCTTGCTTGGAGCTCCATGCCATTCTAGTCATATCAATTCTGCATGCCTCGGTTGTACTCTAATATTTTCCGATCACCAGTGGCGGCCATTCCGTAGAGCAGACCGTTTTGGGTGGCCGCAGGCTGCTCTCCGGTTGGACATGCCCTGCCGAAGGAGATGACGCCGCACGAGCTGCTGTTTGATACGAAACCGGATCTGATGTTAGCGCATGTGTATGGGGCTGCATGGTGCAGTTCATGGTCCCTGAGCAGCAGCGCGGCGGGAAGCTGGCACCGAAGCCATCTTCTACGAGCACCTGTCAATGGAGAAGTGGAAGAGAGAGTACGGGCTGGCGTCGACGAGGACGCTGTCTGCACCTCTGAGATGCATCCGCTGCTCGCCGACGTTGATGATGAGGACGTCGAGAAAGTCCCGCTCCCTCCCCTTGTTGTGCCCTCGTCGGCCGCCGTCGATGAGGGGAGCCTTGGTGCGTCGCCTGCGGCGCTTACCGGTTGCATCGCCTGTGGCCGACGTAATGCTGAGTAGGTCGGCGACGGGAAGCGGCAGACGACAGGGGAGCTGTCGGCGTCGAAGCCGACTTCAGAGAGCCGTTGGCATAAGTGCCATCTGCAGAGAAGCTGCTGGCAAAGGCGCCGAAGCAGACTGCAGAGGAGCCATCGGCAAAGGCGGCAAAAGCGCCAGCTTCAGGGGAGCACTTGGCAGAGAAGCAGATCCGGGGGGAGCAGTCAGTAGAGAAGCTGCCGACAGGGGAGCAGTTCGACGACGACTCGTCGAGCGACGACGTTGTGGGAGTCGTCAAGGCGGATGGTGGCGGTGAAGGGGAGCTGTCGACAGGGGAGCAGTCCGACGACAGCGACGTGGTAGAGGTCCCGGTTGAAGAGGCGAAACCGCGACGGTCTGCCCGCTCCAACATCGGCAAGCCGCCGGAGAAGCTGAGCTACCACGCTTGTCTACCTCCGACCTCCTATAGCACGCTGCTTGACGACGCACAGGACGACGTCGTTCTGCCCGAGCTCGACCCTGACATGCACGCCGATTTGGACCATCGCTGGGACATCGCCAACATGACGGTGAAAGAGGCATTGGCGAGCTAGGCAAGGCGGTGAAGGCCGCCATGGACGAGGAGATCAAGAGTCTCATCTACAATAGACGTGGGAGCTGGTCGAGCGTCCGCGCAGCATCAATGTCATGAAGAACCGCTGGGTGCTCATGACGAAGTACCACGTCGACGACACGGTCGTCCGCGAGAAGGCTCGTCTGGTGGTGAAAGGTTTCACGCAGGTCTACGGCGCAGATTACGATGAAACATACGCGCCGGTGGGGAGCTACGTGACTCTGCGAATCTTTCTTGGCATTGTAACTATGCTTGACCTGCATCTGATGCAGCTTGACATAAAGAATGCATTTCTACAGAGCAAGCTGGATCGCGTCCTCTACATGTATCAGCCCGACTACTACAACGACATAACTGGTCGTGTGTGCAAGCTGCTAAAGAGTTTGTACGGCCTGAAGCAGAGTCCGCTGCTGTGGTACTCGGCGCTCGACGCGGTGCTGACTAGCGCTGACTCGCAAAAGTGTCAGGTCGACGAGGCACTCTACTTCAAGGCTGGAGACGGCGGAGTGATGTGCTGGGTGCTCATCTACGTCGATAACTTGCTCGCCGCAAGCAGTAGCACTGCGATGCTGAAGGAGCTAAAGGAGCTGCTGGGGCTCGCATATGAGCTGCGCGAAATCAGCCCGGTCGAGAAGTATCTCGGGCTGGAAATCGTGCGCTATAGTCTTGCGAGGAAGCTGTGGCTGCACCAGCAGTCGTACGTCGACAAGCTGCGCAGGCGTTTCATCGACGAGGAGCAGACTGGGTGAGTGCCGAAGACGCCGATCTCCATCGACGCCTACGCAGAGCTGGTGTTCGACGACGAGGAGTTTCAGTCGCGCGAGGAAGCAAAATTCCGGCAGAAGGTCGGCTCGCTGCAGTTCGCGGCCACCACGACGAGGCCTGACATTACCTTTGCTTGCAGCAAGCTCGGATCCGGCCTGACAGTGCGGAGCGACAACCACTCGAGTGAGGTCGATCGCTGTCTGCACTATCTCGCTGAAACTCGCGAAGCCGCTCTGGAGTTCGGCGGCGGACCAGAGTCGCTGTGTCTGGTCGGCTATGCAAATGCAGACGACGCTGGCGAAAAGCAGAATCGGACGAGTACGGGCGGCTACATATTCGTCTTTGGAGGAGTTGCAATTTGTGGTTGAGCCAGCGCATCAAGTGCGCGACGCTCTCGTCGACCGAGTCGGAGTACGTCGCGGCAACGGAAGCCGGCAAGGAGGCTCGCCGTCTGCGCTTCCTCCTTGCAGAGTTCCAATTGCTCGACCCAAAGAAGCCAACTGTTCTGCACGTGGACAACCAGTCTGCAATCACTGTCGCAGAGGGCTTGGGGCTCAAGGGCAACCTCAAGCACATGGAGCGACGCTACGCATGGCTGCAGCAGATGGTGAAGCGCGGGAAGATTGCTCTGCAGTACATCTCGACCTTCGAGCAGCCGGCGGATTTCCTGACGAAGGCGCTGCATTTTCCGGCTTTCAACCAGTGCTCCGTCGCAATCGGCCAAGTGCGTCTGGCCGACGTGGGCGACGGGGATGACGAGGTGCAGCAGTAGGTGCCGTGCCCTTCTGCACGGCTGGTGCAGTGACATGCGTGCTATATTTTGGGTGCACGCAGACGGACTTTTCTCCTTCAATTCTCTCTCTGGGTTCCGTGTAGACCTAGTGTGTGGGGTGCCCAAAGCGTGAGCGCGGTAGGGGAGTGTCAAAGGGAATGGTCCCGCCCTCGCTTGGGCGCAGCTGATCTCGCCGTCGACGGGAAGTTCTTGACGGATTGGTCGAAGAAGTGTGCTTCTGCAGTTCGACGGAAGTTGCGGTCGAGCAGGTTCTACTTGACAGAATCTGGTCAATGAGCTCTGCGCGACGAGCTCTGGTCGACGATCTCTGCGCGAAGATCTCGTGACGAAGAGCGCTGGTCGAAGAACGCTGGTAGAAGAGTTCTGGTCGAGAAGTTCAGCTCGGCGAACACTGTTCGACACGAGCAGAGTCGAGCTGATCGAACGAAGTTGCAGAGTTGTGCTAAACTCTGCGGAGGCGAGCGAACTTTCGCCCAGGAAGTTTTGGTGAAGTTTTACTTGCGGAACGGCATCACGTGGTCGACGGTGCGCACCTGGCGAAACTGACGTCACGTTTTCTACCTGGCACCTGCGCAATGTGCCTAACGGTGAAACCGTCAACCTGCACCTACTTGGTAGGTGCGCAAATCTGCGCAGATAGACAACATGCGACTGCAGAAAGTTACATGCGACTACAGATGATCACCTGCGACTGCAGTGCTGGCAGACCGCGCGCAGTGCAACGTTGGTAGACCGCTCTGCTGCAGCATTGGCAAGCCGCTGTTCTGTTGCGCTGGCAGATCTCACCCTTGCTAGGAGTTCCATGCCATTCTAGTCATATCATTCTGCATGCCTCAATTGTACTCTAACCTTCGCTATCAACTTTTTATTGTAAAGTGTTCTTTCAACTTCCTTAGTGGAATTCTTGCCAAACTTCTTTGTGAACATAGCAAGCAGTAAGAACGCTAGCAGAGCGCTGCGATTACTTGCACAACCCCGTGCCCTCCTCCGTAGTCCACTCCCATTGTGTAGTGATTCTCCGCAAATTCGACAAAGTCGAAACGTTAGCTTTGTGCGGCAATGCCTTGTGCCTAAAATTCCGCACGGCATACCAACGCAACTATGTGGTGGTTTCCCGCCCGTGATTTACAGTGTTAGTGCTACACACCGCCAGGCTAACGGAAACCCCTGTATTACTGGTTTCAGAGTGTACCCTCGATACAAGTCTGAGGCTCAGCCTACACTATAAAAATTAGGCTGAAATTTCAGACAACTCCTTAAAAAAAAAAAAAATTAGACAAGGTACATTAAGAAAATTCTTAGACTGTACAAAAAAAAGTCTGAAACGGATTCTGAATCGGACTAAAAAGTCTGATGTTTAGAGCGCTGGCATCGGGTTCACCTTGACGCAGCTAGTCGCCACGTCGATTTCCTAATCCGTTGGACTAATCGCATAAGTGAGGACGACACGTGGGTGCCATCCACCTTGCTTGACGCGTCCCTGTTAGTTCGTAACTACCTCTCGCGCAAGCGTGTTGCGGATATTGACCACCTCTCTTAAGGGGGGGGGGGGGGGGGGGGGGGGGGGGGGGGGGGTAGTGTAAGGAATTTACACGAATTCCTTATCGGGGTTGACTGCTTCGCGTACAGCCCCGATTTTCGGACTCTGCACATTCGCCCGATGTCAGCGCTGCTGAGGCTCCTCGCGCCGCCTTCGGCTTTTCCCTTCGCCAACCTGCACCCAACCTCGCCTTCCCGAGGTTTACTCCTAGCTAGGCTAGCCCCTACATTAGTGTGTGCCTTGTATTCTCAGTTCGTTCAATCACAGTCTAGTAATTCGTTTACCTACGCACTCTCTTTGACAACTCATAATACATTTAGTGCGCTTCAAGTTTTCGTTCCCTCGTGTAAGGAATTTTCTCGCCATTCCTTAATGAGACCTGCAACATCGCGTACAGCAGCAGCCGTTGTTCGCCCGTTACTGCTAACAGGGCTTCGCCAACTTCGCGCGCACTATTTCACCAAACCACGCACTGCCAACCCGGCCGTGTCGGCCTACGCTTCGGGACTAGCCCGAACCTCGCTGCCAGCGTAGCACTAGCTAGCTCGCACGCACCGCGTTACCGTTTGCATGTTTCGCGTATAAATGTTCGCTCATGCCTTCGCTAACATCTTGTACTCGTTTGACACCTTAGTGCAATCCTCGCTACCTCGATCCATTGCACCCGTAACACTTGGTAATCAAAGCTTCTTTCCTTTTCGGACCGCGCATCTCCGCACCCCAGGAAATCAACTTTTGATTTTTCACTCGAAGGGACTCACGCACCTTAGCCCCTAGGAGCCGCTACCCTCGTGTTCTCTCGTAAACGCGTGTAGCCACGACTGCGCCTATACTAAGCGGAGCCGACGCCCTTCGCCATGGCAGAACACATTGACATCACCACCCTCATGAAGGACCGTCTGAATGAGCTGCTACGACAACTTCACGAAAGCTCCGAAGAAATTGCGGCGCTGACGGCCGAACGCACGTCCATGCAGGATGACGTCGCACGAGCACAGCAAGCACAATCACAAGCACCTGGCACTCCGGGACAACCTGCACCACAGGCATCACAAGACGGAAGTGTGGGCCGACCCGCGAGCGCGGCTAGTGATGGCGTCGTCCGCCACGACGGAGACGACGACCACGGCGCGACACACCCCGAGGCGACGAATGCGGCCCGAAGCCAGCCTCGCGTCACGATTTCGGCACCGACCATTGATTCGGCACTGCCGTCACCGATGCCGCTAAAGCCGCAGCGTCCGCCATGCTTCGATCCCAGTCGACGGGGTGGTCCTACTGTTCAGGCGTGGTTGTTTACGATGAACGTATTTTTGGACGCCAACTACGTTTTGGAGGATACGGCGAAAATCGACTACGCCATGTCGTTGCTGTGAGGACCCGCCATGGATTGGTGGTGCGTCATCGTCATGGAGCCGAACGACTACGAGACTCTACCGACAATCTGGACCCTGGGCGCCATCATATTTCGTGGAGGTGCCCCAATAACGCACGTGGGACGCATGGTGCTCAGGTCTGCTCGCACGATTTGAGCCAATTGCGGCTTCGATCGCAGCGCGTAAGAAGCTCCGCACTTGGCGCCAACTCGGTTCCGTCCAGGACTACACTAGCGGGTTTTTGGCGCTACGCGAGCAAGTGGGTTATATGCACGATAGCGAGCGTGTCGACCGCTACATCGGTGGCCTGAAGCATGACATCGCTTAGGAAATCCAGCTTCGCGGTGTCACCGACTTTCAGGAGATTTTCGCTATGGCGGATAAACTCGATTTCTTCCGCCGACCGAGACTGGGGTCCTACGGGAGTAGCAGTAACTGGGGACATCGGTCTTGTGGGACGAACAAGGGTGCTATGATACGTGCCGTCGCCGCGAATGCCGCTGCCGCACCGTTCAAAGGGCGCTGCTTCTCGTGCAATCGACCGTGACACCGCAAGAGCGAATGCCCGGAAAACGCTAAGGGAAAGGGGGAAGCTGAGCAGCAGAAACAGACCAAACAGTAGGGATATGTTGGGAGTCGGTAGCAGACGGGCTCTCTACTGACAGGTCTCGCTACTCGCCCGACCCAACCGACCCTCACCGAGTGATTGTGCCGGTTCACGCAATCGACCACACTCGGCCGAATAAGGAGGGTACCGCGGTAGACAGCCCCATACTGCTTTGTGAAAAAATCGGGATAGACTTAGTTAAAATATTTGTAGGCGGAGAAGCCAGCCACAGTCTCATCAACACTGCCACGGCATGGAAGCTGAAACTGCCACTAGATAGATGCTTAACCGACACGACGCAAGACTGGTTGACGGCACGCCACTGGCGATACGAAATCGCGTAGACCGAGTTCGGATTCGATGTAGGGGTAACTCCACGTTTAGTCAGGAAATGCTCGCGACATTTTTCGACGGAACCGACATTTTACTCAGCCGTGATTGGTTGCGACGGCACAATTTGCGAATCGACTGGACGACAGGTGATTGCATCATGCGAGTGAATGGTAACAACATCGCCTTACCACGCTGGAGCTCGCCTGAGTCTTCGTCGGTCCGTGTCAACGCAATCACAATGAAAAACGACGTAGCGGCAGGAGCTGACGTGTATGCGGTTGACATTCGGGAAGCCGAAGCAGCAGACCAGGAGGGGGACTTACAGAAACTACTCGCCGATGTACCGGATGAATTGGCAGCACTCGTGAAGCGGTACAGTGGGATATTTCTGGATGACCTGCCGACGGGACTGCCACCTCAGTGACCGCACGACCACAGGATATAGTTAGAACCGGGGGCACAGCCGACAGTACAGCGATAGTTCCGACTGACCCAATCCGAATTGGATGAACTGAGGAAGCAGCTGGATTACCTGCTCGAGAAGGAGTTTATTCGCCCGAGTTCGTCTCCCTTCGCGGCACCGATACTATTCGTACCGAAGAAGGACGGGGGGTTTTGCATGTGCGTAGATTACAGAGCACTGAACAGGGTTACCATCAAATCCTGTTACCCCATCCCGCGAGCCGACGAACTGATCGACCAACTGCACACATCCCGGGTTTTCTCGAAAATCGACCTTAGATTGGGTTACCACCAGATTCGCGTCAATCCGCCCGACTGCCCAAAGACTGCTTTCCGAACATGCTACGGATCCTTCGAATACACGGTAATGCCCTTCGGACTGATCAACGCCCCCGCCACTTTTCAAATGACGATGCACGAGGCGTTCCGCCCGCTTTTAGATAAGTGCGTCATTGTTTATTTAGATGACATACTGATTTACAGCCCCGACTGAGTACAGCACTTACAGGACATCGAAGCAATTTTCAAAATACTGAGTGAGAACCGCCTACTGACAAAAGCATCTAAGTGTGAGTTAAATAGAATTTTAAGAAGTTTAAATAGAAAAACTAGCTAGCCATGGGGTACATTCCCTTATTGCAACTGTATTGCACGACTATAGTAACTGCGACTATTGTTGTTCTTGACAATTTCCTGGTTGCATCGCGTAACCTCTAATATGGTTGTCGGCTGGTCAACAGTCACGACCATTGACTTTCAGTGACTGTTGACCTTTGAGTGAGTCTCGATCTTCCGGATGCTCTTGTGCTAGCAAGTAGCGATACTGGTACAGTTGCGTTGCTTTGCTATGCAGTAATGCGTTAGCAATGAACCTTCGGGAATGTTATAATAACCAATTGGTTATTCCAACACTCCCCTTCATTCTTGAAGGTGAGCCACATGGGACTTCTTCGAGATGCCGCAGAGGTTGGCGCAGTGCCTGAAATTTCTGACGTGGCAGTTTATTGGTCAAGAATTCTGCTGCCATGTCACCGGTTGGGCAGTACGTGAGTTTAACCTTGCCCTTGTCAATCTTGTCCTTGACGAAGAAGTAACAAAGTGCGATGTGTTTCGTGCTTTTCACGAAACCGGGCTTGTTTGCGATCTTGATCGTGCTCTGATTGTCGCGGAGTAACGTGAAGTTCCCTTGTCACTTTTGCTTCCTGCAGGAGCTCCATCAGGTACAGTCCTTCGCGAACAGCTGCGCTGGCAGCGATGAACTCTGCTTCGACTGACGAAAGAGCAATGAGCTCCTGCTTCTGGGAGTTCCAGGAGATGAGTCCAGCAGGTTGGAGTTGAAAAACAAATGCAGTGTGGGAGCGTCTGTTGTCAATGTCTCCTGCATGATCAGCATCTACGTAGCCGTGAAGCTGCAGAGTAGCAGTTAAGTTGACTTCATAGGTGAGTCCGACGCCAGGGGTGGATATGAAGTACTGAAGTGCTCTGCGTAGATTCAGTAGGTTCTCCCCTTCAGGTTTCTTCAGGTACTGTGCGAGCTGGTTTGCGACGTAGGAGAGATCCAGCCGGCATGTGACGACGGCGAACAGGAGACACCCTAGCTGCTGCTGATAGAGCCGATGATCTTCGATGGAGAGTGGCGTAGTGTCGGGTTGATGATCAAGAGGAGGAGTGTGGTAGGGAGTGGTAAAGTTGATGGGGGCGATTGCAAATTTCTTCGCGAGTGTTTCCGCGTATTTGGCGGTGGAGAGATGGATGGAGCCGCTAGATTGGGTGATGTTGAGGCCCAGGAACTGCGTCACGTTGTGATTGACCGTCACTTCAAGCCTTTCCTTAATTTCTTCCTCGAAGCGATCTAGCAGGTCGACGTCGTTGCTAGTGTAGAGAAGGTCGTCGACGTAGGCAACGAGAAGGATGAAGGACTCCCTTTCGGTACATCCCTTGGTCGTGCGGTAGCTGGACAAAGCCGTGCTCCGTCAGGACGTTGTGTAGGTAGCGCTGCCAGAGGCGAGGCGCTTGCTTGATGCCGTAGAGAGATTCTTGGAGAAGATAGACGATGTTTTCACTTTCTTCAAGAGCGTATGATTTCTCGACAAAGATGATGGCTTTGACCAATGCGTATAGGAATGCACTGCCGACATCGATCTGTCAGTGCGGGCGCTGCATGACTGCTGCGATGCAGATGAGGATGTGGACGAAAGTGTGTCGCTCAACTGGGACGAAGGTTTGATTATAGTCCACGAGGTAAGTCTGCACAAAACTACCTTATCATGCTTTGTATTTGTCAATGGAGCCATCTGCGACAGTCTTGATTCCGAAGACCCATTTGCTGCTGAGATTTTTTCTCCCCTTCGCAGATTTTTTTCCAGGTTCCGTGGTGCTTCAATGCTGCTACTTTTGCTGCCATGGCTGCGTTCCACTTGAAGCTTGAAACCAAGGCTCGGGTTCTTCATCACAAACTCAACCTTGAGTTCTTGATGGGTCTGCTGCACACACCTGCGACACGCCGAACGTTCGACATAGGACAAAAAAAGAAACCACACACGGGACACACGACAAAATCGAAACCGCACACGAGACACAAATGACCGCATTAACACGCGGCTAGCGATAACTCGCTATTGACTCGACACACACACACACACTCGATACATGACCCATCATGCACACACTATTATAAGCATGAAATATATATTTATTTCATGCACTCATACCATTCCATGCACACACGCATGCACGCACACGGACAACAAGCCGAGTGCAAACCGTAGGGTTGCACCAACAAACTCCCCCTCGGGTTGTTGGTCTTAGGATCTGCTCCTCTCAGTTCAGAGCCATCCCAGCCAGCTTGCAACACTTCCAATGCTGCTGTTTCACCAGCCTCTTGGTCATCATGTCAGCTGGCTGCCCCGTCGTCTTCACGTAGCGCAACTCAACTTGACCCGCTGCCACCATGCTCCTCGTCCAGTGCCACTTCACCCTCATGTGCTTGGTCAGGCCGTGCAACACAGGGTTTTTTGCTAGAGAAATGGCACCCTGGCTGTCACAGTAGAGTGGGGTAGGTCCTTGCTGCTCCTCCCCCAATTCAGCCAGCAAACGCCGCTGCCACACAAT
The DNA here is from genome assembly GCA_947470075.1 of Closterium sp. Yama58-4. Lineage (NCBI taxonomy): Eukaryota > Viridiplantae > Streptophyta > Zygnematophyceae > Desmidiales > Closteriaceae > Closterium > Closterium sp. Yama58-4. Next base: position 2,610,483 of record CANIUD010000015.1, on the reverse strand, counting down.
CTCCCATACGGCACGAAAGAGTGTCATGTACTCGGACTCCACCAAGCTCAATGCTTGGTTCACCTACATCTTGCTCTCCCAAGCAGTTGGGCCTCCACCAACACAGCATATGAACCCTCCAACACTTGTCATGTCCTCTGGTTCTGATGCATAGGAGGCATCCGAGAATGCGGTGAGGAACAAACGTTCGGGTTCCACACCATCCGCGCCCTTTTGGCGCCTTTGTGCCGCCGCCGAGTATTGCAGCCCAACGGTCGGTGTTTGGCCAAGATACTTGGCCACCCTTATTCGAGCTGCTACCTGCTCCTCATTAGGGCATTGCACAACCCTAGCCAGCTGCCCGGTAGCGAACGCGACATCCGGTCGTGTGTTGACTGCCGCATACATGAGGCTGCCTACAAATGAGTGAAAACGGCGCCTCTCCTCTTCACCCACGCTCTCCTCCTCTGGTCCCTTCACACACTTGAACCCAGAGGGAAAGGGTGTAAACACATGGCCGTCATGCTGCCTAAAGTTGGCAGCCAATGCCTCCAGGTACTTCCGTTGGTGCACCCGCATGCACCGCTTCTCCACATCGCGCTCGATGTGGAGCCCAAGCTAGAAATTCACTTCACCAAGTGCCTTACACTTGAACTTGTCATTAAGCTTCAGCATCTCCTCTTTCACAAGGTCAGAGGAGGGTGAGAAGATGAGGATGTCGTCCACGTAGGCCACCATGAAGCTCCTTTTCCCACCCTCGCCAAGCATGAACAAGGAGTGATTGGTCGTTGAGGGAGTGAAGCCGATCTCCTCCAACACTTCGCGCAGCTTCAGGTACCACTGCCTAGGGGCCTGCTTCAGCCCATAGAGGGCCTTCTTCAGCTTCCACACTCTCCCGCTGCCATCGTCAAACCCCTCTGGCTGCACCATAAAAATCTCATTGTAGCTCACGGATTCTGTTGAGGAACGCCGTTACAACGTAGCGAGGACCATGACTCAGGGAGTAAGGCCAGAAAACCCCTCTTCTTCTGGAGCTCACTGTAGTTGAGGTCCGCTCCTTCAAGCCGCGTCAACAAATCGAAGAATTTCTGCATCCCGTCTTCTACGGGTTTATCTTCCTCAATCAGGAGTGTCGCAGGAGCGTGTACACCCTTGAGAGCAGCCCATGCCTTTGGTCCCTTCTCTGGTTCACGCTAGAAAGGCTTGATGTGACAGATTTGATTGCTCCCCAACGCTTGCCCAGGAAGGAGGTAGCCTTGTGCGCTCTTCTCCACCCACGAGCTCTTCTCCGGGTCGTTCTCGGGACGCTTCTCCGTTCCTTCCATCACCTCCAGCAGGTCATAGTGGTCAAACACGTTCTCCATTCTGAAGGACCACTCAGCAAAGTTGTCGCCGTTGAACTTGTCGAGCCCGAACACTCTTGGATTGTCCTTAGAAGGTCCAAGAGCCGGTTGCACGGGCGCCATGGCTGAATCACGGGGTTGACCTTGTGCTTGGGGTCCTCCACTGCCACCAGCACCTCTGTCACCCCTTTCTTCAGGTCCAGCCATCGTCGTAGCTGCTCCAAGGCGCACTGATACCATTTGTTGTAGTCACAATAGGCTTCAGTGTGCCTAAAACGAAATATAGAATGCATAGTTGGATTTCTGCACAGCAGCTTCAAACGTTCATAGCGATCTGCTCACAGCTCAAAACAAGATTATTCAACTTGGATCTGGAGCGTCTTAATGTCGCCTACAATAGGCAATTTAGATCGCACAATTTCATTAAGAATTGACGGCACAGCGTCAGTTTGAACAAACGGCACTATGGCAGCAACATAATCTTAGAACACACAATTAGGAACAGCTAGGAAGAATTACTAGGAAGGGTTACGAGTTGGGAATGACTCCCAGCTCCTACAAACCCCAAGAGCCGAGGTACAGTGATGGGGAACAGTGCCACACTGTCCCCAACCAAGAAGGGTCTCGAAACTACCCTTCACAAGGGCCTACACCAACTGAAATGTTACACTACACATTGTAATGTAACTATCTTCAATATCTTGAGGTGTACCCTTTTGGCGAGCTTCAAAATCACTTGAAGCTTGAAACCAAGGCTCGGGTTCTTCATCACAAACTCAACCTTGAGTTCTTGATGGGTCTGCTGCACACACCTGCGACACGCCGAACGTTCGACATAGGACAAAAGAAACCATGCACGGGACACACGACAAAATAGAAACCGCGCGCGAGTCACAAATGACCGCAGTAATACGCGGCTAGCGATAACTTGCTATTGACTCGACACACACACACACACTCGACACATGACCCATCATGCACACACTGTGATAAGCATGAAATATATATTTATTTCATGCACTCATACCATTCCATGCACGCACGCATGCACGCACACAGACAACAAGCCGAGTGCAAACCGTATGGTTGCATTAACATATGCAAGGCCAAAAACACAGAGACCATTTTCATTGGTCTTTTCGTAGTGGAGGCAATCGTAGTTATGGAAGCTGGTTACTTTGACGACATCGTTGTCCCTTTCTTGGCCGGTGCAGATGGTGTCTTGCGAGAAGTTTGCGAGTTGTATCATTAGGATCGAATTGAGAGACCGGTATGTAGATTGGAGTTCCAAGTGGGTTTGTAACGGGGATGCTGGGGGCTGTGTCAAATTGCGTGACATCTGATGTGTCAGCGTCTTCTGCCAGGTCAGCCTCACCATGAGGAGTGGCAAAGTTGCGATGGCCCTCAAAAACCTTTTCTAGTGCCTTGTCAGCTTCGCGGTGTTCCTTGAACAGTGGCAGGATCAGCTTCTCGTAGAAGATGCAATCACGTAATTTTGTTACTTCATGTGTCACGTAGTCCAGCACGATCCACGCCTTATACTCCTATTTATCTTGAGGTGGATGCCCCAAAGTGCCCGATCTGAAAATTTTCCAGTTCTTGCTGTATGTGGCATGTACTGTACCATGCAGCCGAACACCCGAACAAGACGCATGACAGCTTTCCTGCCCGTCCAAGTCTTGTAGGGAGAATTGTTATTTTCGAGGCTTTGGGATGACAGCAAGTTGTGCAGCCGGACAGCGTGGTTCATCGCACACGGCCAATATCGGGTTCGGATAGCCAACTGCTTCACCAGGGCCCTCATCCTTGTAGCGAGGCTCCTGTTTGTACATTCTATGACTCCTTGTTGCTCGTGAGCGTAGGGCAGGGACACCAGGTGCTCAATCCCCTTCTTGGTGAAGTTTTCCTTAAATTCAGTGGAGAAGAACTCCGCTCCTCCATCTGTCTAGAAGCATTGGAAGGCGAGAGAGTGATAATCTGTGTTGACGCCCCAAATGTAGCGTGTACAGGCGTTGATGAAGGTTACTGTGTAGTATTCACCGTCAATTCCCTCTTGGCTTAGAATTAAGAAGTTGCTGTAGACTTTCTCAAGCGGCTCGTAACGCTCGTAGCCTGGAGGTAAGCCCGGAAACGGCTTGTGAGCGAGCGATGCGGTTGGGCACACGATGCACGGGGGGTCGGCTGAGTCTGCTCTGAGGGATCCACCGCGCAGAAGTAGCAGTGCACCTTCGTCAAAGAATCCGGCCTTGAGAGAGTTCTTAAGTGTGGCGTGAGAGAGAAGCTCGAGTCGTTGATGCCAATTTTCTGGGTCCGCTAGGTAGCCGGCTGTCTTCTGATAATATTTGTTTCTTGCTACTTCGTCCCTCTGTCCTACTTCAGGTCTTTTGTCGGCAGTATTGTCCACATCTGCGAAGGCTCGTGCGGAATTTTGTTCCAGAATGGTCTCAGAAACAGCATGATGTCGTATGAGTCAACGGTGTGAACTGAATCCAAGGTGACCAGTAGAGGACGCGGGAGCCGTGCCGCTTCATTCCATTCGGCGGAGGAGTCCGTCGGAGGCGGGCCGCTCTAGGTCCATCTCCTCGGGATGTGACCAGGTTGGTGGCTCCGTCGGAGTTGTCTTCAGCAGCAGAGTCTGGTCAGAGTCCCCAGTGGTGCCTTGAGCCGAGAGCTGCAGCACGAAGACTCCATCATCGTCGACGGCCTTGCCAATGTAAGAATTTCTGTAGAACAGCTAGAAGGCCTTATCTTTGCAGCTGCTACGGATGTCGACTCCGCAGTGCATGAGTTGCGCCGAGGAAAGCAGGTTGTACTGCAGGTCCGGGGCGACTAGCACATCTACAATGTGAATGGTGAACTTGGTGTCGTCGGCTTCAAGGTAAACTTCACCAATGTCGTACGCCATGAGTTTGGTGTTGTTGGCGATGGTGATTTCGCACCGTCATCGCATGCGCCTTTAATTACTGATGAACATTGATGCTCCCACCATGTGTTGCCCGCAGCAGCTATCGAGGTACCAGGTGTTGATGTCTTCGCGATTTTGACGCGCGATGTTGGCGATTCTTAGAATAACCACGCAATCGAAGTCACCGGTGTACGGTGAGCGGTCAATGTATTTCCTACCAGGGACGCTGGGAGGTGACTCCGGGGTGCTTGGCGGTAGCTCGAAGTCGAGTTGGATGGTGGTAGGTCTCTCGAACCAAAGATTGAGAATTTAGGGTCATTGCACGGGATTGGTGTTATAGGAGCATTGGGCGCAATTGGTGGGTATTCAATGTCATAGTAGAATTGGAGGCCTCTACAACCATGGGCCATGCAGCTCAGAACTGATCCCTTGCTTTTGTCTTTGGATGTAATGCGTGCAGGAATTTGCGATAGAAGGCGATGAAACGGTTGTTGTCGCGGCTGAAGTTGCCGGGGGCGCCGACGAATGCTGACCAGATGGGTTGCTGTTGCGTCTCTCGTCAGCGGCGTTCCGCTTGTAGCACCGATCTATGGTGTGGCCGGGCTTCTTGCAGTATTTGCAGAAGGTTCCCTTCTTTCCATGCTGCTCCCCTTCAGTTGCTCCAGCAAAGAAAACAAATTTCTCCCGCTTGCTAATCTTCTCATTGTACAGGTCAATCTCCTTTTGCTCAGAGAGAAGGGTGGAGCAAAGAGCAGACTCGGAAATGTCTACTCTGGCGCGGAGCAACGCTTGGCACCGGCGCCAATCTGGTCCAAGGCCCGAACAAACATGTCATCGGGAACGGTTCCGCCACACTTCTTGATGTGGTCGTGCAGATTGCAACACCGGATGATATACGGTCCCGCTTTCTCCCCTTGTTGCATTTATATTGTGCCAACACACTATAATGGCACAGTCATCGCACTCCCATTCGGCCTACAAGCCTGCTCAGCTTCTGGAATTTTGTGGGGAGGTGCTTCAACATGTCTTCATCAAACTCTCAAAGTTTCAGAATTTTTAAAGCAGTTAACCAGGGATGACAACATTTTAAGGTCGTATCCCTGGCAGGTGGCAGTTTGTGTTGGTGTCAGTTGTAAACATCTGCACACATCAGGAGGTCTAGTCCTCCAGGTGGCAGAACAGTGCTAAGCGAAAATTCGCATGAAATTCGCCCAATGTGTTCAAACATTGACCCCAGGCTGGAAGCGCGAGTCAGCGCGGCTCCACCTGGTGTCAAGCGGGAAATGCGTTTGCCACCTGCTCAAAACTGCCACCTGCCAGGGATACGACCTAAGTTTCAAGACTTATGGCATTCCGGAAGTGTGTGTTACTCTTTTTTGGTAACACCCGAGTTCACTATTTCGGCTGCTGACTCGTCTACCGAGCTCTGATTGGTCTGGAAATCGGTCTGGCAGTCCTTTGCCGCTTTTGCAGGTGGTCACCAAGTTTCAGAACGATCCAACATCGCAGCAGCGCGTGACAGCTGTCGAAAGTCACTGTTCCGTAGTCATGGTGCACTGTTGGCAGCATTTCCCTGGCCACACTTTCATTGTTGTCATGCCGATGGTGCAGGGACAGAGAGTGAGACAAGAAGTACAGGTGGTCAAGTGGGACTCTACCACCCTCCTTTTGAGAAGTGTGGTCTTCCTGGAAGCAGCTTGCAAGAGGGTGCAAGTGGGAAGACAAGCTGACTCATAGTTGGCTTGACTCACTTAGCTAGGACGTTTCCCATCCTTCTCTAGCCTTTCTCCCCTAGGACTCAACCTTCTCTGAGTTCCCAGGATGATCCCAACCCCTTAAGAGTCCCCTAGTGTGAGGATCTGGTTCAGGAAAGATTGAACTATTGAATAATGCACCTGGGTACAACGCGAGGCTATATATAGGCTCGACACAAAGGCAGTAACCCGGGTGTTACTAGAAGGTTCCGCGGGTCGCGAAGCGTCCCGAACGGGTCCTTCCCAAATTCGGTAGAAGGCAATTCGGTGGCAACCGAAAAGCCTAGAATTCGGTGCACTCAACCTAGTTCGGTGCCTATAACTATAATAAATATAGTAAGAGCAACGAACCTAGGAATTCTAGCAAAAGCAAGCAAAATAAAGCAAAGCTAAGCTAGATAATGCATAATAAAGCATAATCAAGCTAGTAAATCATAGCAAAGCCGTCGTTCTCTCACACGTCCCTTCCTCAAAGCTGGGTGGCGTGAGATACACCCTGCTAGACAAGATAATCCTGGAGAGCACGCCAACTGTCCTCCGACAAATAATATCCCTTCCAGCGTATCAGGAACTCGAGCATGTTGTCGCGACTGCGTCGATGAGCAAGAACTCGTTCCACCTCGTACTCTGGTTCATCCTGTATGAGAACAGGTGGTGGTGGCGGTAGTTGTCGTCCCGTGAACTGTTGGTTGGGGTCCTTGTAGGGCTTCAGCAGCTGAACATGGAAAGCATTGTGAAGCTTCCACGTAGTAGGTAAGCGCAAGCGGAATGTAACTGGTGTCACCATCGCCTCAACGTGAAAGGGACCACAGAAGCGAGGCCGGAGCTTGGACGGAATGCGAGACAAGTCCAAGTTGCGAGTGTAAAGAAGCACCTGATCTCCGACTGCTACTGAGTGATCTTGTCGCTGTCGATCTGCATACTGCTTCTGGGAGTTCTGCATCGTGGTGAGACGTCGCTGAGTCTTCTCCCATAGCTGTTGCATGGTGGTGACGAAGTCGTGTGCGGCTTGGACGTGTGCCGGTGTGGTTGGCTGCTGTGGTGTAAGTGGTTCTCGTCCATAGCACAGGAAGAATGGAGATTTCCCTGTGGCCGCATGCGACGCGTTGTTGTAAGCGAACTCAAGCGTTGGTAACTGTTGATCCCAGTGGCTGATGTCGTCCTTGCAAGCTGTGCGCAGTAACTGTTCAACCACCTGATTGAGTCGCTCAGTCTGTCCGTCAGTCTGGGGGTGGTACGCTGAAGACATCGCAAGCTTTGTCCCCAACAATCCCATGAGTTCCCTCCAGAACTTACTAGTAAATTTTGGGTCTCTATCTGAGATGAGTGTAGCGGGGATGCCGTGGATGGTGATGATGCGGTCGAAGAAGAGGCGAGCAGTTGCTTCAGCTGTAGCCGTGGCGTTGGTCGGAATGAAGTGTCCCATTTTAGAGAACTTATCGATCACCACGAGTATAGCGTCATGCCCTCGTGAGGTCGAAGTAAGACCAGTGATGAAGTCTAGGCTAACGACTTGCCATGGCTGCTCCGGTACGGGTAGAGGCTGAAGTAATCCTGCTTTTTTCTGCTTGCTACTCTTCATCCGCTGGCACGTGTCGCATGAGGTGACGAACTGCTGCACGTCTGCTGCCATCCGGGGCCAGTAGTAATACTTCGCTATTCCCGCTAACGTCTTGTTACTCCCGAAATGTCCCGCATATGCCACATCGTGGAACTCCTCCAGTAAGATCTGTCGGAGTGGGGCATAGTTCGGTACCCAAATCTTTCCCGATCCCTTTCTTACAGCTAAGTCATTCTCCCACTGTAACAGCTTCTGTTTCTCTGCTGTAGCGATCTCTGCGTCCACGGAGTACCCATGTTGGAATAGACCCTTGAGTAGAGGGTTCATCCCGTCGAGTTGGATGCCTGCTACGTGACCGGGGCGGCTCAACGCGTCTGCTTTGTTGTGTAGCCCGGGCTTGTAGACGATGTCGTAGTGGAAGTGTGTCTCCAAGAAGTCCACCCACCGCACCTGTCGCCGTGATAGCGTAGGCTGCGACTTCAGGTATTTGAGGCTGCAGTGGTCAGTGTAAACTGTAGTCTTGGCTCCCTCTAAGTAACACCTCCACGCCTTGAAGGCTATGACTATCGCTAAGGCTTCCTTGTCATGGATGGGGTAATTCAGTTCTGCTCCGTGTAGCTTCTTACTGAGATAGGCGATGGGTTGCAAACCGCGTCCGTGATCCTGCATCAGTACTGCTCCGACTGCTTGGTCACTAGCGTCTGCTTCCACCACGTAGTCTCTGTCTGGGTCCGGTAGGATGAGTACTGGCGCTGTAGTCAGTGCTGTCTGTAGCTGCTCCATGGCTTGCTGATGAGGAGTATCCCATTTGTAGGGCGTATCCTTTTTCAGTAGGTTGGTCAGTGGCGCTGCTATCTAAGCGTACTACGGCACGAACCTGTTGTAGTAGTTGGCGAAGCCTAGGAACTACTGCAACTCCTTCACGTTCTCTGGAACTTTCCACTTCTTGACGGCTTGGATCTTCCGTGGTTCCACGTGTACGCCCTCCGCACTCACCATGTGCCCGAGAAACTGCACCTTCTTCAGGGCGAAGTCGCTTTTCGACAGCTTCACGTAGAACTTGTTCTTCCGCAGGATCTCGAACACTTTCCGCAGATGCTCCACGTGCTCCTTCATGGTCTTAGAGTAGATCAGTATGTCGTCCAGGTACACCACCACGCATTCGTCCAGCAGGGGCCGTAAGATATGATTCATCTCCGCCTGGAACGTCGCTGGTGCATTGCAGAGCCCGAACGGCATCACTAAGTACTCGTAGGAGCCGTATCTGGTACGGAACGCCGTCTTGTGGATCGAGTTGTCTGCCATCTTGATCTGCCAGTAACCCGACCGTAGGTCCATCTTCGAAAACACCGGCGCACCACGCAGTTGGTCTGGAAGATCATCTCTGCGCGGTATGGGGTATTTGTTCTTGACTGTCTGTTTGTTCAGTGCGCGGTAGTCGATGCACATCCGTAAACTACCGTCTGGCTTTGGAGTGAAGAGAACTGGTGCGCCGTAGGGAGAGGTGGATGGGCGGATCAGTTGTCTGTCCAGTAAATACTCGATCTTTTTTTTCAATCTGTCAGTTCGGTCGGACTAAGGCGGTATGGTGCACGTGAGACGGGTTTCGCACCTAGTTCTTCCATGATCTCGTGCTCGTGGGTACACGTTGGAGGTACTCCTGCAGGTAGGTCGTCTGGCATGATATCATTGTATTGCTCCAACACATCTTTTACTGCTGCAGGTTGGGCACACGATGCACGGGGGGTCGGCTGAGTCTGCTCTGAGGGATCCACCGCGCAGAAGTAGCAGTGCACCTTCGTCAAAGAATCCGGCCTTGAGAGAGTTCTTAAGTGTGGCGTAAGAGAGAAGCCCGAGTCGTTGATGCCAAGTTTCTGGGTCCGCTAGGTAGCCGGCTGTCTTCTGATAATATTTGTTTCTTGCTACTTCGTCCCTCTGTCCTACTTCAGGTCTTTTGTCGGCGGTATTGTCCACATCATCTGCGAAGGCTCGTGCGGAATTTTGTTCCAGAATGGTCTAAGAAACAGCATGATGTCGTATGAGTCAACGGTGTGAACTGAATCTCAAGTGACCAGTAGAGGACGCGGGAGCCGTGCCGCTTCATTCCATTCGGCGGAGGAGTCCGTCGGAGGCGGGCCGCTCTAGGTCCATCTCCTCGGGATGTGACCAGGTCGGTGGCTCCGTCGGAGTTGTCTTCAGCAGCAGAGTCTGGTCAGAGTCCCCAGTGGTGCCTTGAGCCGAGAGCTGCAGCACGAAGACTCCATCATCGTCGACGGCCTTGCCAATGTAAGAATTTCTGTAGAACAGCTAGAAGGCCTTATCTTTGCAGCTGCTACGGATGTCGACTCCGCAGTGCATGAGTTGTGCCGAGGAGAGCAGGTTGTACTGCAGGTCCGGGGCGACTAGCACATCTACAATGTGAATGGTGAACTTGGTGTCGTCGGCTTCAAGGTAAACTTCACCAATGTCGTACGCCATGAGTTTGGTGTTGTTAACGATGGTGATTTCGCACCGTCATCGCATGCGCCTTTAATTACTGATGAACATTGATGCTCCCACCATGTGTTGCCCGCAGCAGCTATCGAGGTACCAGGTGTTGATGTCTTCGCGATTCTGACGCGCGATGTTGGCGATTCTTGGAATAACCACGCAATCGAAGTCACCGGTGTACGGTGAGCGGTCAATGTATTTCCTACCAGGGACGCTGGGAGGTGACTCCGGGGTGCTTGGCGGTAGCTCGAAGTCGAGTTGGATGGTGGTAGGTCTCTCGAACCAAAGATTGAGAATTTAGGGTCATTGCACGGGATTGGTGTTATAGGAGCATTGGGCGCAATTGGTGGGTATTCAATGTCATAGTAGAAATGGAGGCCTCTGCAACGATGGGCCATGCAGCTCAGAACTGATCCCTTGCTTTTGTCTTTGGATGTAATGTGTGCAGGAATTTGCGATAGAAGGCGATGAAACGGTTGTTGTCGCGGCTGAAGTTGCCGGGGGCGCCGACGAATGCTGACCAGATGGGTTGCTGTTGCGTCTCTCGTCAGCGGCGTTCCGCTTGTAGCACCGATCTATGGTGTGGCCGGGCTTCTTGCAGTATTTGCAGAAGGTTCCCTTCTTTCCATGCTGCTCCCCTTCAGTTGCTCCAGCAAAGAAAACAAATTTCTCCCGCTTGCTGTTCTTCTCATTGTACAGGTCAATCTCCTTTTGCTCAGAGAGAAGGGTGGCGCAAAGAGCAGACTCGAAAATGTCTACTTTGGCGCGGAGCAACGTCTGGCACCGGCGCAAATCTGGTCCAAGGCCCGAACAAACATGTCATCGGGAACGGTTCCGCCACACTTCTTGATGTGGTCGTGCAGATTGCAACACCGGATGATATACGGTCCCGCTTTCTCCCCTTGTTGCATTTATGTTGTGCCAACACACTAAAATGGCACAGCCATCGCACTCCCATTCGGCCTACAAGCCTGCTCAGCTTCTGGAATTTTGTGGGGAGGTGCTTCAACATGTCTTCATCAAACTCTCAAAGTTTCAGAATTTTTAAAGCAGTTAACCAGGGATGACAACATTTTAAGGTCGTATCCCTGGCAGGTGGCAGTTTGTGTTGGTGTCAGTTGTAAACATCTGCACACATCGGGAGGTCTAGTCCTCCAGGTGGCAGAACAGTGCTAAGCAAAAATTCGCATGAAATTCGCCCAATGTGTTCAAACATTGACCCCAGGCTGGAAGCGCGAGTCAGCGCGGCTCCACCTGGTGTCAAGCGGGAAATGCGTTTGCCACCTGCTCAAAACTGCCACCTGCCAGGGATACGACCTAAGTTTCAAGACTTATGGCATTCCGGAAGTGTGTGTTACTCTTTTTTGGTAACACCCGAGTTCACTATTTCGGCTGCTGACTCGTCTACCGAGCTCTGATTGGTCTGGAAATCGGTCTGGCAGTCCTTTGCCGCGTTTTGCAGGTGGTCACCAAGTTTCAGAACGATCCAACATCGCAGCAGCGCGTGACAGCTGTCGAAAGTCACTGTTCCGTAGTCATGGTGCACTGTTGGCAGCATTTCCCTTGCCACCCTTTCATTGTTGTCATGCCAATGGTGCAGGGACAGAGAATGAGACCAGAGGTACAGGTGGTCAAGTGGGACTCTACCACCCTCCTTTTGAGAAGTGTGGTCTTTCTGGAAACAGCTTGCAAGAGGGTGCAAGTGGGAAGACAAGCTGACTCATAGTTGGCTTGACTCACTTAGCTAGGACGTTTCCCATCCTTCTCTAGCCTTTCTCCCCTAGGACTCAACCTTCTCTGAGTTCCCAGGATGATCCCAACCCCTTAAGAGTCCCCTAGTGTGAGGATCTGGTTCAGGAAAGATTGAACTATTGAATAATGCACTTGGGTACAAGGCGAGGCTATATATAGGCTCGACACAAAGGCAGTAACCCGGGTGTTACTAGAAGGTTCCGCGGGTCGCGAAGCGTCCCGAACGGGTCCTTCCCGAATTCGGTAGAAGGCAATTCGGTGGCAACCAAAAAGCCTAGAATTCGGTGCACTCAACCTAGTTTGGTGCCTATAACTATAAAAAATTTAGTAAGAGCAATGAACCTAGCAAAAGCAAGCAAAATAAAGCAAAGCTAAGCTAGATAATGCATAATAAAGCATAATCAAGCTAGTAAATCATAGCAAAGCCGTCGTACTCTCACACGTCCCCCCCTCAAAGCTGGGTGGCGTGAGATACACCCTGCTTGACAAGATAATCCTTGAGAGCACGGCGTGCGTTGCCCATATCAGCTTCTGCAAGCCAACTGTCCTCCGACAAGTCATATCCCTTCCAGCGTATCAGGAACTCGAGCGTGTTGCCGCGAATGCGTCGATGAGCAAGAACTCGTTCCACCTCGTACTCTGGTTCATCCTGTACGAGAACAGGTGGTGGTGGCGGTAGCTGTCGTCCTGTGAACTGTTGGTTGGGGTCCTTGTAGGGCTTCAGCAGCTGAACATGAAAAGCAATGTGAAGCTTCCACGTAGTAGGTAAGTGCAAGCGGAATGTAACTGGTGTCACCATCGCCTCAACGTGAAAGGGACCACAGAAGCGAGGCCGGAGCTTGGACGGAATGCGAGACAAGTCCAAGTTAGTATGTCAAGAAGCACCTGATCTCCGACTGCTACTGAGTGATCACGTCGCTGTCGATCGGCATACTGCTTCTGGGAGTTTTGCATCGTGGTGAGACGTCGCTGAGTCTTCTCCCATAGCTGTTGCATGGTGGTGACGAAGTCGTGTGCGGCTTGGACGCGTGCAGGTGTGGTTGGCTGCTGTGGTGTAAGTGGTTCTCGTCCATAGCACAGGAAGAATGGAGATTTCCCTGTGGCCGCATGCGACGCGTTGTTGTAAGCGAACTCAAGCGCGGGTAACTATTGATACCAGTGGCTGATGTCGTCCTTGCAAGCTGTGCGCAGTAACTGTTCAACCACCTGATTGAGTCGCTCAGTCTGTCCGTCAGTCTGGGGGTGGTATGCTGAAGACATCGCAAGCTTTGTCCCCAACAATCCCATGAGTTCCCTCCAGAACTTACTAGTAAATTTTGGGTCTCTATCTGAGATGAGTGTAGCGGGGATGCCGTGGATGGTGATGATGCGGTCGAAGAAGAGGCGAGCAGTTGCTTCAGCTGTAGCCGTGGCGTTGGTCGGAATGAAGTGTCCCATTTTAGAGAACTTATCGATCACCACGAGTATAGCGTCATGCCCTCGTGAGGTCGAAGGAAGACCAGTGATGAAGTCTAGGCTAACGACTTGCCATGGCTGCTCCGGTACGGGTAGAGGCTGAAGTAATCCTGCTTTTTTCTGCTTGCTACTCTTCATCCGCTGGCACGTGTCGCATGAGGTGACGAACTGCTGCACGTCTGCTGCCATCCGGGGCCAGTAGTAATACTTCGCTATTCCCGCTAACGTCTTGTTACTCCCGAAATGTCCCGCATATGCCACATCGTGGAACTCCTCCAGTAAGATCTGTCGGAGTGGGGCATAGTTCGGTACCCAAATCTTTCCCGATCCCTTTCTTACAGCTAAGTCATTCTCCCACTGTAACAGCTTCTGTTTCTCTGCTGTAGCGATCTCTGCGTCCACGGAGTACCCATGTTGGAATAGACCCTTGAGTAGAGGGTTCATCCCGTCGAGTTGGATGCCTGCTACGTGACCGGGGCGGCTCAACGCGTCTGCTTTGTTGTGTAGCCCGGGCTTGTAGACGATGTCGTAGTGGAAGTGTGTCTCCAAGAAGTCCACCCACTGCACCTGTCGCCGTGATAGCGTAGGCTGTGACTTCAGGTATTTGAGGCTGCAGTGGTCAGTGTAGACTGTAGTCTTGGCTCCCTCTAAGTAACACCTCCACGCCTTGAAGGCTATGACTATCGCTAAGGCTTCCTTGTCATGGATGGGGTAATTCAGTTCTGCTCCGTGTAGCTTCTTACTGAGATAGGCGATGGGTTGCAAACCGCGTCCGTGATTCTGCATCAGTACTGCTCCGACTGCTTGGTCACTAGCGTCTGCTTCCACCACGTAGTCTCTGTCTGGGTCCGGTAGGATGAGTACTGGCGCTGTAGTCAGTGCTGTCTGTAGCTGCTCCATGGCTTGCTGATGAGGAGTATCCCATTTGTAGGGCGTATCCTTTTTCAGTAGGTTGGTCAGTGGCGCTGCTATCTTAGCGTACTGCGGCACGAACCTGTTGTAGTAGTTGGCAAAGCCTAGGAACTGCTGCAACTCCTTCACGTTCTCTGGAACTTTCCACTTCTTGACGGCTTCGATCTTCCGCGGGTCCACGTGTACGCCCTCCGCACTCACCATGTGCCCGAGAAACTGCACCTTCTTCAGGGCGAAGTCGCTTTTCGACAGCTTCACGTAGAACTTGTTCTCCTGCAGGATCTCGAATACTTTCCGCAGATGCTTCATGTGCTCCTTCATGGTCTTAGAATAGATGAGTATGTCGTCCAGGTACACCACCACGCATTCGTCCAGCAGGGGCCGTAAGATATGATTCATCTCCGTCTAGAACGTCGCTGGTGCGTTGCAGAGCCCGAACGGCATCACTAAGTACTCGTAGGAGCCGTATCTGGTACGGAACGCCGTCTTGTGGATCGAGTTGTCTGCCATCTTGATCTGCCAGTAACCCGACCGTAGGTCCAGCTTCGAAAACATCGGTGCACCACGCAGTTTGTCTGGAAGATCGTCTATGCGTGGTATGGGGTATTTGTTCTTGACTGTCTGTTTGTTCAGTGCGCGGTAGTCGATGCACATCCGTAAACTACCGTCTGGCTTTGGAGTGAAGAGAACTGGTGCGCCGTAGGGAGAGGTGGATGGGCGGATCAGTTGTCTGTCCAGTAAATACTCAATCTGTTTTTTCAATCTGTCAGTTCGGTCGGACTAAGGCGGTATGGTGCACGTGAGACGGGTTTCGCACCTGGTTCTTCCACGATCTCGTGCTCGTGGGTGCGCGCTGGAGGTACTCCTGCAGGTAGGTCGTCTGGCATGATATCCTTGTATTGCTCCAACACATCTTTTACTGCTGCAGGTTGGGCACACGATGCACGGGGGGTCGGCTGAGTCTGCTCTGAGGGATCCACCGCGCAGAAGAAACAGTGCACCTTCATCAAAGAATCCGGCCTTGAGAGAGTTCTTAAGTGTGGCGTAAGAGAGAAGTCCGAGTCATTGATGCCAAGTTTCTGGGTCCGCTAGGTAGCCGGCTGTCTTCTGATAATATTTGTTTCTTGCTACTTCATCCCTCTGTCCTACTTCAGGTCTTTTGTCGGCGGTATTGTCCACATCATCTGCCAAGGATCGTGCGGAATTTTGTTCCAGAATGGTCTAAGAAACAGCATGATGTCGTATGAGTCAACGGTGTGAAATGAATCTCAAGTGACCAGTAGAGGACGCGGGAGCCGTGCCGCTTCATTCCATTTGGCGGAGGAGTCCGTCGGAGGCGGGCCGCTCTAGGTCCATCTCCTCGGGATATGACCAGGTCGGTGGCTCCGTCGGAGTTGTCTTCAGCAGCAGAGTCTGGTCAGAGTCCCCAGTGGTGCCTTGAGCCGAGAACTGCAGCACGAAGACTCCATCATCGTCGACGGCCTTGCCAATGTAAGAATTTCTGTAGAACAGCTATAAGGCCTTATCTTTGCAGCTGCTACGGATGTCGACTCCGCAGTGCATGAGTTGTGCCGAGGAGAGCAGGTTGTACTGCAGGTCCGGGGCGACTAGCACATCTACAATGTGAATGGTGAACTTGGTGTCGTCGGCTTCAAGGTAAACTTCACCAATGTCGTACGCCATGAGTTTGGTGTTGTTGGCGATGGTGATTTCGCACCGTCATCGCATGCGCCTTTAATTACTGATGAACATTGATGCTCCCACCATGTGTTGCCCGCAGCAGCTATCGAGGTACCAGGTGTTGATGTCTTCGCGATTCTGACGCGCGATGTTGGCGATTCTTGGAATAACCACGCAATCGAAGTCACCGGTGTACGGTGAGCGGTCAACGTATTTCCTACCAGGGACGCTGGGAGGTGACTCCGGGGTGCTTGGCGGTAGCTCGAAGTCAAGTTGGATGGTGGTAGGTCTCTCGAACCAAGGATTGAGCATTTAGGGTCATTGCTCGGGATTGGTGTTATAGGAGCATTGGGCGCAATTGGTGGGTATTCAATGTCATAGTAGAATTGGAGGCCTCTACAACGATGGGCCATGCAGCTCAGAACTGATCCCTTGCTTTTGTCTTAGGATGTAATGCGTGCAGGAATTTGCGATAGAAGGCGATGAAACGGTTGTTGTCGCGGCTGAAGTTGCCGGGGGCGCCGACGAATGCTGACCAGATGGGTTGCTGTTGCGTCTCTCGTCAGCGGCGTTCCGCTTGTAGCACCGATCTATGGTGTGGCCGGGCTTCTTGCAGTATTTGCAGAAGGTTCCCTTCTTTCCATGCTGCTCCCCTTCAGTTGCTCCAGCAAAGAAAACAAATTTCTCCCGCTTGCTGTTCTTCTCATTGTACAGGTCAATCTCCTTTTGCTCAGAGAGAAGGGTGGCGCAAAGAGCAGACTCGGAAATGTCTACTCTGGCGCGGAGCATCCAACGTCTGGCACCGGCGCCAATCTGGTCCAAGGCCCGAACAAACATGTCATCGGGAACGGTTCCGCCACACTTCTTGATGTGGTCGTGCAGATTGCAACACCAGATGATATACGGTCCTGCTTTCTCCCCTTGTTGCATTTATATTGTGCCAACACACTATAATGGCACAGTCATCGCACTCCCATTCGGCCTACAAGCCTGCTCAGCTTCTGGAATTTTGTGGGGAGGTGCTTCAACATGTCTTCATCAAACTCTCAAAGTTTCAAAAATTTTAAAGCAGTTAACCAGGGATGACAACATTTTAAGGTCGTATCCCTGGCAGGTGGCAGTTTGTGTTGGTGTCAGTTGTAAACATCTGCACACATCGGGAGGTCTAGTCCTCCAGGTGGCAGAACAGTGCTAAGCGAAAATTCGCATGAAATTCGCCCAATGTGTTCAAACATTGACCCCAGGCTGGAAGCGCGAGTCAGCGCTGCTCCACCTGGTGTCAAGCGGAAATGCGTTTGCCACCTTCTCAAAACTGCCACCTGCCAGGGATACGACCTAAGTTTCAAGACTTATGGCATTCCGGAAGTGTGTGTTACTTATTTTTGGTAACACCCGAGTTCACTATTTCGGCTGCTGACTCGTCTACCGAGCTCTGATTGGTCTAGAAATCGGTCTGGCAGTCCTTTGCCGCTTTTGCAGGTGGTCACCAAGTTTCAGAACGATCCAACATCGCAGCAGCGCGTGACAGCTGTCGAAAGTCACTGTTCCGTAGTCATGGTGCACTGTTGGCAGCATTTTCCTTGCCACACTTTCATTGTTGCCATGCCGATGGTGCAGGGACAGAGAGTGAGACAAGAAGTACAGGTGGTCAAGTGGGACTCTACCACCCTCCTTTTGAGAAGTGTGGTCTTCCTGGAAGCAGCTTGCAAGAGGGTGCAAGTGGGAAGACAAGCTGACTCATAGTTGGCTTGACTCACTTAGCTAGGATGTTTTCCATCCTTCTCTAGCCTTTCTCCCCTTGGAATCAACCTTCTCTGAGTTCCCAGGATGATCCCAACCCCTTAAGAGTCCCCTAGTGTGAGGATCTGGTTCAGGAAAGATTGAACTATTCAATAATGCACCTGGGTACAAGGCGAGGCTATATATAGGCTCGACACAAAGGCAGTAACCCGGGTGTTACTAGAAGGTTCCGCGGGTCGCGAAGCGTCCCGAACGGGTCCTTCCCGAATTCGGTAGAAGGCAATTCGGTGGCAACCGAAAAGCCTAGAATTCGGTGCACTCAACCTAGTTCGGTGCCTATAACTATAATAAATATAGTAAGAGCAACGAACCTAGGAATTCTAGCAAAAGCAAGCAAAATAAAGCAAAGATAAGCTAGATAATGCATAATAAAGCATAATCAAGCTAGTAAATCATACCAAAGCCGTCGTTCTCTCACACCTAGGCAATGTTGTACTCACCTCTTCCTTGCATCAATGAAACTACACGTTTTCAGCCGAGCTTACGTTTTCGTTCACTGCGTAGTGTATACACCTCGGATAGTAACAAGTAATATACCGTTGGAAAGCAGACACCTAAGGCTAACTGCTGTCCAGGTTTCGGCATCGTATGTTATTCGAGCTGGTCGTGACGACGTTTTGATCAGAGATGGTTTGAAGTCGTCAGTTTCTACTTAGGCGGTTTCATGGGCATCCGCGACCCCTAAGTGGACTCTAGACTATAACAAGTGGTATCAGAGCTGTTCTACTCTGTTCGTGGGTGAATATGGAGGCTGAAGGTTCTGCTCCAGCTGGTCCCAGTGGCAGTGGTGGCGTGAGAGGCGCTGGGGAAGCGGGAAGAGGCGTTGCAGGCGGATCTGCACCAATGGCTTCCGTTTCAACATCAGCTAAGGATGATGTGAAGGCATTAAGCCTAGAAAAGTTCTCTGGGGAGGATTGGGCATCATGGAGCTTCAGGATGGAGCTCCTCTTCAACCATTATGGGCTGCTTGAAGTGATGGATGGAGAATTGAAGAGGCCTGCGAGCGAAGGAGCGACCAAGGAATGGGATCGCCGGTCCAAGGATGGATTCTTCCTTCTCTCCCAATGCCTCTCATCCAACCAGCTGCACCACATCAAGCATCTCATCAAGGAAGTTGAGTGTGGTCCTAAGGCATGGAAGATATTGAAGGATGTCCATGCCCCCAGCAGCGAAGCAATGGTGGTGGTGCTCGAGCGACAACTCCATGCGGTGAAGATCAACGAGGGTGATGCCGTACAAGGAGCGTTCGATCAACTCATGTGGTGGTGCCTCTATGTGAAGCTGCTGGTGTGGACTACCCTGAGAAAATCAAGTGCTACAAGGCTCTCTCCCTACAGCCGGAGTCGTGGGAGCCCTTAATGGCATGAAGGACTCGTTTTCCCTTGAGTGGATTCGCGCACAAGTTCTTCAAGAAGAGCTTCGGAGGAAGGAGCTGACCGCCGCTGCCGGTGAAGGTGGAGGTTCAGCCTACGGCATGAAGGGCTTCAAGGGGCGTGGCAGCAAGAAAGGCAAGGCCAAGGAAGGCTCTGGAGGGGAGCAGCATTCGGGAGGGAAGAGTGGCAGCAAGGGAGGCAAGCGGTGTGGCGGCAAGTGTTGGTATTGCCATGTGGAAGGTCACCCATGGTTCAAGTGCCGCAAGCTACCTGACGGTTGGAGGCCTGGTCAGCCATCAATTGAGGGCTCCAAGGGTGTTCATGGAGCTATGGGAGAAGGCATGGGCAGTGAGGAGGGCAATGGAGGTGCTGGCGGATACGACGTCATGTTCTACCATGTAGGAGAGGCGTGCTCCGAGGACATGTTGGTGCAACCCTACGGTTTGCACTCGGCTTGTTGTCCGTGTGCGTGCATGCATGTGTGCATGGAATGGAATGAGGGCATGAAATAAATATATACTTTATGCTTATAATAGTGTGTGAATAATGGGTCATGATGTCGAGTGTGTGTGTCAAGTCAATAGCGAGTTATCTCTAGTCGCGTGTTACACAGTCATTTTGTCGTGTGTCCCGTGCGCGGTTTCTATTTTGTCCTGTGTCGAACGTTCGGCGTGTCGTAGGTGTGTGCAGCAGACCCATCAAGAACTCAAGGTTGAGTTTGTGATGAAGAAACCCAAGCCTTGGTTTCAAGCTTCAAGTGTTTTCGAAGCTCACCAAAAAAGTACACCTCAAGATATTGAAGATATGTATTATAATGTGTAACATTGTACATTACATTACAATGTATTTTGAAGATAGTTACATTACAATGTGTAGTGTAACATTTCAGTTGGTGTAGGCCCTTGTGAAGGGTAGTTTCGAGACCCTTCCTGGTTGGGGACTGTGTGGAACTGTTCCCCATCACTGTACCTCGGTTCTTGGGGTTTGTAGGAGCTGGGAGTCATTCCCAACTCGTAACTCTTCCTAGCTCTTCCTAATTGTGTGTTCTAAGACTATGTTGCTGCCATAGTGCTGTTCGTTCAAACTGACGCTGTGTCGTCAATTCTTAATGAAATCGTGCGATCTAAATTGCTTATTGTAGGTCACGTTACGACGCTCCAGATCCAAGTTGAATGAGGTCATTTGGAGCTGTGACCAGATCGCTATGAAGGATTGAAGCTGCTGTGCAGAAATCCGACTATGTAGTTTACGTTTTGTTTTAGGCACATTGAAGCCTATTGTGAACATAACAAGTGGTATCAGAGCGCCTTGGAGCAGCTACGACAATGGCTGGACCTGAAGAAAGGGGTGACAGAGGTGCTGGTGGCAGTGGAGGACCCTTAGCACAAGGATGAACCAAGAGTGTTCGGGCTTGACAAGTTCAACGGTGACAACTTTGCTGAGTGGTCCTTCAGAATGGAGAACGTGTTTGACCACTATGACCTGCTGGAGGTGATGGAAGGAACGGAGAAGCGTCCCGAGAACGACCTGGAGAAGAGCTCGTGGGTGCGAAAGAGCGCACAAGGCTATCTCCTACTTGGGCAAGCGTTGGGGAGCAGTCAAATCCGTCACAACAAGCCTTTCCAGCGTGAACCAAAGAAGGGACCAAAGGCATGGGCTGCTCTCAAGGGTGTACACGCTCCTGCAACAGCGGTTGTAGCTATGGTGTTGGAACGGCAAATGGCGACGCTACGAATTGAGGAAGATGAACCCGTGGAAGAAGGGGTGCAGAAATTCTTCGACTTGTTGACGCGGCTTGAGGGAGCTGATTTGAACTACAGTGAGCTCCAAAAGAAGACCAAGTTGCTGGCCCTACTCCCTGAATCGTGGTCCTCCCTCATCATCAACTTGAACCGTGATCTGCCCCGTCTCTCGCTTGAAGACGTGAAGCGCGCGATCCTACAAGAGGACTTCCGCCGCCGTGAGTTGGCGAGTGCGGATGGCGCTGGGGCAGCAAGCGTCGGCCGTGGATATGGCCGAGGAAGAGGCAGAGGACGAGGGGGAGGAAGGTTTGGTGGCAGCAACTTCAGCGGAGGCCGCGGGAGTGACGGATACGGCAGGGACGACAAGAGCTACGGTCACGGTCGCAGACGATTCGACGGCGAATGTCACTATTGCCACAAGACCGGGCACATGTGGCGAGATTGCTACAAGCTCCCTGATGGATGGACCCCTGCTCAAGACCAAGAGGGTAGAGGAGCAGGAGGAGGGAGAGGAAGAGGCCGTGGAGGCCGTGGCGGTCGCGGTGGTGGAGCCGCGAACATGAAGTACGGAGATAACGACAAGGACTCCAGCGACGATCGGTACCCGGGTCTATTCTACTTCGTGTCGACGCAAGTACCGGCTGGTCCAGAGAAGGATGAAGGCTTTGAGGAGCCAGCAGCTGTGGGGAAGGTGACCCTACACCCCCGAGACTATTGGGTGATCGATAGCATGACGCCTCGCTCAGACTTGCTCACCGAACTTGAGCCGTCACCGGTGAAGCATGTCACATCGGCTTTGGGGCAGCGAGCAGAGGTGAAAGGCATGGGCAAGGCCATGTTCAAAGGTGCTGATGGAAAGATGGTGGGCCTCAAGAACGTGCTTTGGGTGCCCAGCCTTGCTGCGAACCTGATTTCCGTGCGGCGATTGGCAAAGGCCGGCATGGACACGAACTCGAAGGGAGCCAAGACCTACACCGCAAGGATTGGCGACCGGTTTTTTTGGGACCTTGACGTGGCAGATCCCTGTGGTCCTAATCCCCGAGAGGCAAGTGGCAGCAAGCGTCAGCACCAAGGGTGAAGCGGTTGGTAGCGGCGATGGCGCGAACGGTCGCGCTAAGGAGAACGAGCTCAAGAAAGCAAACTTGGAGGGACCAGCAAGCTGTGTGACCATAAGGAGAGCGGTGCAGTGGCCAAGGAGCAGCACAAGGGTGAGGAGAACCCCAAGGCAGCAGCGGAGGAGGAGTACGGAGAGAGTATGTGGGGCGCTATTGCGAGCGCGGCATTCTCCAATCCGACTTCGGCTATGGGGGAGTGTGATTGGTTGACCATGCATCGGCAAATGGGGCATATGGCACTACCTATCTTGCAGCAGCTAGTGAAGAACCAGATGGTTGCTGGCATACGTGTGAAGGGGGAGCCCGATGAGGTACTTGGCTGCCCGACGTGCATGCAGGCCAAGTTCACTTGTTTCCCGTTGTCTTGTTCAGAGGCAACGGCTAAGGCACCACTTGACGAGGTGGTGATGGACGTGGTGGGCCCCCTGAAGCTTGGAGCTGCTGGTGCAGAGTACTTCCTCACCATTGTCGACGTCTACACCCGCATGACTTGGGTGTATGTGCTGGCCAAGAAGAGTGACGTGGCTGAAACGTTGAAGACGGATTGGTTCCCGATGGTGGAGCGGCAACAAGACCGACTGGACAATCACGGAGGCGGCACGCGGGTTGCTCATTGAAGCCGGGCTACCCGACTATTTCTGGACTGATGTGGTGCGGAGCGCGTGTGTGGCCAAGAACAGAGTTTTGAATCATGTGGGAGCAGACAAATGGGTGCCCTATGTGGAGTGGCTTGGAAGGAAGCCAAATGTGGATATGTTTCGGGTGTTCAGTTGCATGTGCATGGCGCTCGTGCCTAAGCATCTTCGGCACAACAAGCTTGGTGCCAAGGCGGTGTGGGCCGTGCACTTGGGCATGGCTCAAAACAGCAAGGGGTGGCTTCTTTGGGACCCATTCACCAAGAAGTTCTTGGTGAGCAGGGACTGCAAGTTCATGGAGAAACTTCATGTACAAGGATTGGAAGGCGGAGAATGAGGCGAAGATAGGCGTGCGGTTTGGAGAGGTGAAGAGTTCCGGGTTGGAGCATGTGGAGCTGCCTTTGGAGCTGAGCAGCGGCAGCACCACCACAAGGCAATCTTCCCTTGTGAATGGGGGAGAGGAGGCCAAGGATGCAGAGGAAGAAGAGGAGGAGGTGCAGCAAGTGAGCGAGCGTGCACCGACACTCCCTTCCCGCACTACGAGTGCTCCACGGAACCGAGCCAAACACCGCAGCAATGCCAAGGCCTTCAAGTCCTTGTAGCTGAAGAGGAAGGAAAGGTCAAGAGGAATGTTCAATCCCCTAATAGGCTAACGTATGATGCGCCGGGAAAGCAGGGCAAGACAGCCCTGGCCGGAGCGGCAATGATGGTCGGAGACGACGAGGAGAGTGACTACGAGGAGTGTGCCTTCGCGTTCTTCTCTCCGGTGGAGATGCCGGAGGAACCAGCAACTCTCAAGGAAGCCTTGGAGAGTGATGATGCTGAGGAGTGGAAGAAGGCAATGGAGAGTGAGCTGAAGAGCATCGAGGAGAATGACACGTTCGAATTGGTGGAGCTACCGGAGGGGCGTACGGCGATAACGTCCAAGTGGCTCTTCAAAATCAAGTCGGATGCCGACGGCAAGATCGAGCGTTACAAGTCCAGGCTGGTGGCCAAGGGGTACCAGCAGAAGGACAAGGTGGACTTCAAGGAGTTGTTTGCTCCTGTGGTGAAGCCGACGACGCTGCGAACCCTACTCGCGGGAGCCGCGATCAAAGGTTGGGTGGTGAAGCAGTTGGACATCGTAACGGCGTTCCTTGACGGAATCCTTGTGGAGGAGATTTTCATGGCGCAGCCAGAGGGGTTTGATGACGGTAGCGGCAGAGTGTGGAAGCTGAAGAAGGCCCTCCATGGGCTCAAGCAAGCCCCTAGGCAGTGGTACCTGAAGCTGCGCGAAGTGTTGGAGGAGATCGGCTTCACTCCCTCAACGGCCGATCACTCCTTGTTCATGCTTGGCGAGGGGGAGCAGAGGAGCTTCATGGTGGTCTATGTGGATGATATTCTCATCTTCTCACCCTCCTCTGACCTTGTGAAGGAGGTGATGCTGAAACTTCAAGACAAGTTCAAGTGCAAGTCCCTTGGGGACGTGAACTTTTACCTCGGGCTTCACATCGAGCGTGATGTGGAGAAGCGGTGCATGCGGGTGCACCAACGGAAGTACCTGGAGGCATTGGCTGCCAACTTTGGGCAGAATAAAGTCTATGTGGCTACACCCTTTCCCTCTAGGTTCAAGTGTGTGAAGGGACCAGAGGAGGAGAGCGTGGGTGAAGAGGAGAGGCACCAATTTTACTCGTTGGTGGGCAGCCTCATGTATGCTGCGGTCAACACTCGACTAGATGTCGCGTTTGCTACCGGGCAGCTGGCAAGGGTTGTTCAATGCCCTAATGAGGAGCAGGTAGCAGCTGGAATGAGGGTGGCCAAGTATCTTGGCCAAACACTGACCGTTGGGCTGCAATATTCAGCAGCTGCACAAAGGCGCCAAAAGGGCGCGGATGGTGTGGAACCCGGGCGTTTGTTCCTCACCGCATTCTCGGATGCCTCCTATGCATCAGAACCAGAGGACATGACAAGTGTTGGAGGGTTCATATGCTGTGTTGGTGGAGGCCCAACTGCTTGGGAGAGCAAGAAGCAGGTGGACCAAGCATTGAGCTCGGTGGAGTCCGAGTACATGGCACTCTTCCGTGCCGTACGGGAGATTGTGTGGCAGCGGCGTTTGTTGGCTGAATTGGGGGAGGAGCAGCAAGGACCTACCCCACTCTATTGTGACAGCCAGGGAGCCATTGCTCTAGCTAAGAATCCAGTGTTGCACGGCCTCACCAAGCACATGAGGGTGAAGTGGCACTGGACGAGGAGCATGGTGGCCGCGGGTGAAGTTGAGCTGCGTTACGTGAAGACTACGGGGCAGTCAGCTGATATGATGACCAAGAGGCTGGTGGAGCAGCAGCATTGGAAGTGTTGCAAGCTGGCTGGGATGGCTCTAAACTGAGAGAGCAAGATCCTACGGCCAACAGCCCGAGAAGAAGTTTGTTGGTGCAACCCTACGGTTTGCACTCGGCTTGTTGTCCGTGTGCGTGCATGCGTGTGTGCATGGAATGGAATGAGGGCATGAAATAAATATATATTTTATGCTTATAATAGTGCGTGTATGATGGGTCATGATATCGAGCGTGTGCATCAAGTCAATAGCGAGTTATCGCTAGTCGCATGTTTCGCGGTCATTTTGTGTGTCCCGCGCGGTTTCTATTTTGTCCTGTGTCGAACGTTCGGCGTGTCGCAGGTGTGTGCAGCAGACCCATCAAGAACTCAAGGTTGAGTTTGTGATGAAGAACCCGAGCCTTGGTTTCAAGCTTCAAGTGTTTTCGAAGCTTGCCAAAAGGGTACACCTCAAGATATTGAAGATAGTTACATTACAATGTGTAGTGTAACATTTCAGTTGGTGTAGGCCCTTGTGAAGGGTAGTTTCGAGACCCTTCCTGGTTGGGGACAGTGTGGCACTGTTCCACATCACTGTACCTCGGTTCTTGGGGTTTGTAGGAGCTGGGAGTCATTCCCAACTCGTAACTCTTCCTAGTTCTTCCTAATTGTGTGTTCTAAGACTATGTTGCTGCCATAGTGCCGTTCGTTCAATCCGACGCTGTGTCGTCAATTCTAAAATAAAATTGTGCGATCTAAATTGCCTATTGTAGGCGACGTTAAGACGCTCCAGATCCAAGTTGAATGAGGTCATTTGGAGCTGTGACCAGATCGCTATGAACATTTGAAGCCGCTGTGCAGAAATCCGACTGTGCACTCTATCTTTCGTTTTAGGCACATTGAAGCCTATTGTGAACATAACAGGACATAGTTGTGCCGGCCAGCAAGGTTGCTCTTCACCGATCCTCCCGTTGGGTCATTGACATGGGAGCCTTCATGACCATGACCAACCGAGATGTGAGAGGAGGGCGTGTTAACCACGTGGAAAATGGAGGAGGTGGTGATGACAGTGATGGTGGGCTCCTTGGGCATGGAGGGGCTGCGCTACCAAGTGTAACTCCTAGCACGGGTGAGACGGATTGGCTCACCGCACACCGTCGCTTTGGCCACGTGGCGCTACCTCAGTTGCAGCAGCTGTTCAAGGAGGAAAGAGTCAAGGGGCTGAGGATAAAGGGGGAGCCCAAGGAGGTGGGATCTTGTGAGACTTGCTTGACCAGCAAGTTTTCACGGTTTCCCTTCCATTCGGTGGAGGGGAAGTCGAGTGACCCGGTGGAGCTCGTGCAGGTGGATCTTGTGGGACCCATGAAGGTGAAGGGTGGGGCCCTGTATTCCATGACCATGGTGGATGACAACACGAGGCTCACCTGGTCCTTTCCACTTGCAAAGAAGAGTGATGCTGCAAGGGTCCTTATTGAAGAGTGGCTGGCCTTGGTGGAGCGAGTCAGCGGCAAGCGGGTGAAGGCGATTCGTAGCGACCGTGGTGGGGAGTTCTTGGGAGCGGAGTTCCGGAGCTGGCTGAAGCGGCACGGCATCAAGCAGCAGCTCACCACGGCCTACACCCCTCAATCCAATGGCGTGGCAGAGAGAGCGAACCGGACCATCATGGAGGGTGGGAGAACGATGTTGGTTCTACCCTTACGGTTCTGGCCCCTCGCTATTCGCCATGCCACCGTCATCAAGAACCGAGTATTGACTCATGTGAGAGGGCAGCATTGGGTCCCAATGGAGAGAAGTGGAGAGGCAAGAAGCCCCTGGTGGATATGCTTCAAGTCTTCGGGTGCTTGGGATTTGTCCACGTCCTAAGGAGAAGCGTGACAAGCTTCAAGCGGCGGCAGTGTGGACTGTTCATTTGGGACTTGCACAAGGGAGCAAGGGGTGGCTCATGTGGGACCCAAAAGCCAACACCATCTTCACCACCAGAGTCGCCAAGTTCATGGAGGGGCTCATGTTCAAGGAGTGGTTGGAGCGAGGGAGGAGCAAGGTCACCATTCCGCTCGGAATAGAGGTGGGAACGAATGACCCACTCCTTATTCCCATCGAGTTGTTTTCATCTTTAGAGGCAACAGAGGTGTCACATGACTTGGGAGGTGCTGAAGGGGAGGCAGCAGAGGTGGAGGGGGTGTTGCAGCAAGAGAAGGTCCCTGTAGCTGAGAGAGGTGATGCCGAGGAGGAGGTGCAGCAGCCTACACCATCCCCTACACTTCCACCAAGGCGGACAACCCAAGGGAAGCGTGGTGCTGTCCGTGGTGGAGCTAAGGAAGGTGCAGCCAAGGAGAGGCCTAAAAGAGTTGCTCACCCACAGATTTCCTCAAGTATGAAAGACTTGGGGGTCCCAAGGCATTGCTGGTCCAGGAGGAGGAAGAAGGGAGCCGAGGGAGAGATGGAGCAGATTTGTTGCTTCGGTGTCAACTTACCTCATGAACCGGCTTCCATGGAGGAAGAACTTGCTGGAGATTATCGAGAGGCTTGGTTGGCTTCGAGGGAGTATGATTTTCAGAGCCACATGGAGAATGGAACGTGGACCCTCACCAATCTGCCCCCGGGAAGAAAGACATTGGACTGCACGTGGATATTACGTGTGAAGACCGATGCGGAGGGGAAGTTGGAGAGGCGCAAAACAAGACTTGTGATCAAGGGCTTCCAGCAGAGGGAGGGGGCTGACTTTAAGGAGGTGCTTGCTTCTGTTGCCAAGGCTCCTATGCTCCGGATGTTGCTAGCAGCCGCTGCCGTTTGTGGTTGGAAGGTGGAGCAAATGGATGTGAAGACGGCATTCTTCTATGGCGTGGTAGATGAGGAGATCTACATGAAGCAGCCAGAGGGGTACGACGATGGGAGCGGACGTGTTTGCAGGCTCAACAAGGTCATATATGGCCTCAAAAAAGCTCCAAGGTGTTGGTATGCAAGGCTGGTGGAAGCGTTAGAGGCTCTTGGCTTCCAAGTTAGCGGATGCGACGAGAGTCTCTTCATGACCGAGGGGGAGGAGGAGAAGGTGTTTCAATGCAAGGCCCTTGGACCAGTGGGGTATTACCTTGGTCTTCACTTGGAGGGGAACGAGGTGAAGGGATGGTTGAGGCTTCACCAACACAAGTA
Source organism: Closterium sp. Yama58-4 (assembly GCA_947470075.1). Taxonomy (NCBI): domain Eukaryota; kingdom Viridiplantae; phylum Streptophyta; class Zygnematophyceae; order Desmidiales; family Closteriaceae; genus Closterium; species Closterium sp. Yama58-4. Next base: position 2,582,545 of record CANIUD010000015.1, on the reverse strand, counting down.
CCTTGCAGCCATGGGGGAGAGGTATGGGCTGGAGGAAGGGAGGAGTGTGAAGACTCCTCTACCCTCAGGGTTTCAGCTACACCTTGATGAAGAGGAGGGTGAGGTGTTGGAGCCCGAGTTGCAGCATTGGTTCCAGTCAATGGTGGGGAGCTTGATGTATGCTTCGGTCAACACTCGCCCCGATATTGCATTCGCAGTTTCGCAGCTGGCTCGTGTGGTGTCTAGGCCCCTTCAAGAGCACCTTGATGCAATAGAGAGGCTGGTGAGGTACTGCATGGCAACCTCAAGGGTGGGGCTGCAATATTCAGTGCATGGGCAGCTGAAGCAAAAGGGAGTGGAGGAGGTGAGCACGAAGACCGGTGCACCTGCAAGGCGTGGACACTTGTACCTCTCGTGCTTCACCGATGCTACCTGGGCAAGTGACATCAGTGATGCAACATCCCATGGTGGCTATGTATGCTGTGTTGGAGGGAGTCCAGTGAGCTGGAAGTCTAAGAAGCAAGGGGAGATAGCTCACTCATCAACGGAGAGCGAGTACATGGCGTTGTTTCATGGGGTGAAGGAGGTGGTTTGGATGAGGAGGTTGCTTGAGGAGTTGGGGCAGGAGCAAGAGGGTCCTACACCTGTGTTTTGTGACAGCCAAGTGTCAAACATTGTATGTTTATATTGTGTAGGCTGTAGTGGGTTACACCTTAGGGGGTACACAAAGTTAGGGTTTCCTACTTGTACCAAACTCTGTGCTAGTTCATTTCATTCCTGCTCAGTTATTCTGACATGGTTTCAGAGCAGGTCCTTCGCTAGGACTGTTCTTAGGGCCCACCGTACGATACCTACCTACCTACCTACCTACCGGAGCGCGTTCTTAGCGTCTCCCCCGTAGCGCCCTCGCGAGCGTTACCTTTTTTTTCCCGGCCCCGCTGGCCCCGTCGATTGCGATCGCACCTACCGGCCCCGTTGGCCCTCTAGCGAACCGCCCGCGAACTGCCCGCGCGGCCTGCGCGCCGCCCGCGAACCGCCCGCGAACCGCCCGCGCGGCCTGCACGCCGCCCGCGAACCGCCCGCTACCCGCTGCCGGCCCGCGCGCTGCTTGCGCGGCCCGCACGCAGCCTGCTGCCGGCCCGCCGCTGCCGCTCGTGCGCACCCGCAGCCGCCGCCGCACGCACCCGCTGCCGGCCCGCCGCTGCCGCCCGTGCGCACCCGCAGCTGCCGCCGCACGCCCTCGCCTGCCGGCCCGCCGCTGCCGCCCGTGCGCACCCGCAGCCGCCGCCGCACGCACCCGCTACCGGCCCGCCGCTGCCGCCCGTGCGCACCCGCAGCTGCCGCCGCACGCCCTCGCCTGCCGGCCCGCCGCTGCCGCCCGTGCGCACCCGCAGCCGCCGCCGCACGCCCTCGCTGCCGGCCCGCCGCTACTGACTGTCCGCACCTGCAGCCGCCACCGCACGCCGCTACTGCCGGCCTACCACCGCAGCCCGTGCGCCCCTGCGACTCCTGCTAGTGCGTCTTTACAGCTACAGCTGTCTACTACTGCTGCTACTGCTACTATCGCTATGGCTAGCCCTCCCGTTCTAGCTTTCGACGCCGAGGGCCGTCCAGTGAAGTTCGAAACCTGGCTCGATGACCTGCACCTGTTCCTACAGCTCACGGCCAAGGAGGATATTTCTCTGTACGACCATGCTCTCGGCCACGCTACTGCCCCTCTTACTACTGCTCCCCCCACTGAGCGCTCACAGTGGCAGACCCGTGACGCGCACGCTCGCTTCGCCATACGCAACTCCCTGCCGCTAGATGAGCGCGAGCACTTCGGCCAGTGCAAGACTGCTAAGGAACTGTACACCGCTGTCGTTGCCCGCTACTCCTCACCCGCTTCTGCCACGCTAGGCCGCCTCACTCTCCCCTACCTGTTCCCCGACCTGGCCTCCTTTCACACTGTCGCAGACCTCATCACCCACCTTAAGACTAGTGAGGCCCGCTTTCGCGCTGCCATGCCTGACGAGTTCCTCGCTAGCAACCCCCCCCCGCTCTGGATCACTCTCTACCACATCGTCACTCGCCTCCCTGACTCTCTGCGCGCAGTCAGGGACCACTTCCTCTCTCGCTCCCCCACCGAGCTCACCGTAGCCCTCCTCGAGAAGGAACTGCTTGCAGCTGAGGCCAGTATCGTCGCTGTAGGCACCTCTCGTGGCGACCCTCGCGGCCCCTTCTTTGAGGGGTGTTCCCCTTCCCCCCTCCTCCCCTCTGTCGCCTCTGCTGCTGCTGTCGACCTCCTTGGTGCTGAGAAGGTCGGGACTGCGTCTGCTTCGGGCGGGCGCCGCAGGAGCAAGGGGGGCAGGGGTGGGGGTGGCGGCGGAGGAGGCGGGGGTGGAGGTGGTGGCGGTGGAGGCGCGACTGGGGAGGCTAGTGGCGGCAGTGGGGGAGGTGACAGCAGCGGTGGGAGTGGTGGCAGGGGCGGAGGCGGCGGCGGAGGCGGAGGTGGTCGTGGCAGCGGCAGGGGTGGAGGTGGCCGGGGCGGAGGCGGAGGAGGTGGTGGTCGTGGAGGCACGGGCGGAGGCCAGAGTCAGCAGCCTGCCCCGACGCTTCAGGCCGCCCGTGAGTGGTATGCGCAGCGCGGCTTTACCTGCACGTACGTTATTCGCACAGGCGACCGCACTGGCCAGACGTGTGGGAGGGCGCACCAGACGCAGCGCTGCTTCGCGCGCCTCAACGACGCGTGGCGCACCCAGTTTCCTGACGCCACTGAGCTGCCGCGCTGGGCTGATCTGGAAAAGAGGGGTGTTGATATCTGGGCTCTAGACTTTGATGCTATTCTCACTGCCATGTATGCAATGTCTATTAGTGGAGAGGGTGCTCAGTACTTGCGTGTTCCGCCCGACCCGGGCATTCAGGCCAGCCCAGCTGCTGCTCTAGGTGCTAGTGTGTCTGCTCCCACAGGTCCTGCTGCAGCAGCTGCCCTAGGTGCTAGTGCGTCTGTGCCCCCTGGTACTGAGTCGACTGCAGCACTGCACACCTTCACACTGGACTCAGGTGCTTCTCGCTCTTTCTTTCGTGACCGCACTGTCCTTGAGCCACTAGCTCGGCCGGTTGCTGTCTCTCTTGCTGACCCCTCAGGGGGTCCGGTCATTGCGACCTCCTCCACTACACTTCCGTGTCCAGCGGTTCCGTCCGGCACGCTCTCAGGTCTCTACCTCCCCTCGTTCTCTACGAACTTGGTGGCGGGCTGTGCTCTGCAGGACGGGGGTGTTCACCAGTTCACCCCTGCCTACGAGCGTGTGACACATTGCACGTGTGCTCGGACGGGCCGCCACCTGGCTACTTTCACTCGGGAGCCGGGGTCGGACCTGTACACACTGACCACTGAGTCCCCTCAGGTAGCTGCGTTTGCGTCTGCGTCTGCGTCAGGTCAGCTGTCCGCCCCCTGCTCATGTCGCTCTCTGGCGCATGAGACTGTCCTCTGGCACCACCGCCTTGGTCACCCGTCTGTGCAGCGCCTTCGGGCCATGCACAAACGGGACCTTGTTGCTGGTCTTCCCAGGGTGCTCCCTCCCCTTCCCGACTCCCCTGCTCCTGACTGCATTCCCTGTGTCGAGGGGCGGCAGCGCGCCGCTCCTCACTCCTCCTCCTTTCCCCCGACGACTGCTCCCTTGCAGACGCTCCACATGGACGTGTGGGGCCCAGCCCGCGTCCGTGGTCAGGGTCAGGAGAGGTACTTCCTGATAGTTGTTGACGACTACTCGCGCTACACCACGGTCTTCCCCTTGCGCGCCAAGGGTGACGTCCCTGGTGTTTTGATCCCCTGGATCAGCCGAGCCCGTCTCCAGCTAGGCAAGCGCTTTCACTCGGACTTTCCTGTCCTGCGCTTGCACTCTGACAGAGGTGGTGAGTTCGCCTCCGACCTCTTGGCAGCCTACTGTGCTGAGCACGGCATTGAGCAGTCGTTCACGCTTCCGGCCTCTCCACAGCAGAATGGGGTCGCTGAGCGCCGCATTGGCTTGGTCATGGAGGTCGCTCGTACCTCCCTGACCCATGCGGCTGCTCCCCACTTTCTGTGGCCGTTTGCGGTCCGGTACGCAGCGCATCAGCTCAACCTCTGGCCCCGTGTCTCCTTGCCGGAGACTTCCCCGACTCTACGGTGGACGGGAGAGGTTGGCGATGCGTCGCGTTTCCGGGTCTGGGGATCTCGAGCTTTTGTCCGCGACACGTCCGCGGACAAGCTCTCGCGTCGCGCTGTTCCCTGTGTCTTTCTTGGCTTTGTTCCCGACGCGCCTGGATGGCAGTTTTACCACGTCACCTCGCGCCGGGTTCTGGCCTCTCAGGACGTCACTTTTGACGAGTCCGTCCCCTTCTACCGCCTCTTCCCCTACCGCACTGCCCCGCTCCCCCCCCCGCCTCTCTTCCTCGCTCCAGGTGCTGAGGTACTAGACCCCCTCCCCCCTCAGGGTGCCGCTCCCTCAGGTGTGTCCCAGGTAGACCCGGGTGAGCCTGTCGAGGTAGCTGTTGACTCGCGTCCTGCGTCTGGGGGTGCTGAGCCTGGGAGTGCTGCGTCTGAGGGTGCGGAGCCTGGGGGTGCTGAGCCTGGAGGTGCGGAGCCTGGGGGTGCTGAGCCTGGAGGTGCGGAGCCTGGAGGTGCGGAGCCTGGAGGTGCGGAGCCTGGAGGTACTGAGCCTGGGGGTGCTGAGTCTGGACGTGCTGAGTCTGGGGGTGCTGAGTCTGGGGGTACTGAGCCTGAGCGTGCTCCACCTGGAGGAGCCCTCTCCTCCCAGCAGCTGCAGGAGAGGTACCTCGAGTACTGCCGCCTCCGGAGAGGTGCTTCTGGAGCTCGTCCCGGTACTTCCCCTCCTACCCAGGAGCTCCCCCCCATTCAGGTGATCCGCGAGTGGTACACGCGGCGCTGCAGTCTTCGTAGTGGTGCTCCTGGTGCTGCGGACCCGAGCGGTGGTGCTGTTGCTGGTGCTGAGGACCCGGACGCTGGAGCTGCTGCTGGTGCTGAGGACCCGGGGGCTGGAGCTGCTGCTGGTGCTGAGGACCCGGGCGTTGGAGCTGCTGCTGGTGCTGAGGACCCGACCGGTGGCGCTGCTGCTGGTGCTGAGGACTCGGGCGTTGGAGCTGCTGCTGGTGCTGAGGACTCGGGCGTTGGGGCTGCCACTGGTGTCCCTGCTGCTTCTGGAGACACTGCGCGGCCGCGACCGTACTTCGTACCGCTCCTTCAGCAGGTTCTTGGTCAGGCTCCTCCTCCTAGTCCTCCTCCCTCCGTCGAGTGTCCTCTGCCTGTCCAGCCGCAGTCACAGTTACCGCCTGCCTCGCCTCTCCCTGCTCCCTCTCCTTACGCTGGTCCCACAGGAGGTCTTACAGAGCGTCGTGAGCCTGAGTCTCGTCCTGCGTCGCCTGTTCGTACTGCTCGCACTGGTCGTCGTGTCCCACGTGAGCGTCCTCCTCCTGTCCCTGGCACTCACTACATGACTCTGCGTCCCTCCACTGCTCCGCAGCGTGTCCCGCTGCCGTCTCCTCCTGCGTCCTCTCTTCCTACTCTTCCTGACCCGGAGTCTGACTCCCGTCGTGCTGCCAGTCCCACTGTTACGCGTCTCCTCGCTACAGTTGTCACTGACCCGACCTTTGAGTCCTCTGCTGCGTCTGCTCTGGTCGCTGAGTTGGTTGACTTTGCTGCTCGCTGTCGCCTAGACTACGCTGCCAGCCTTGTCGCTGAGTCTGAGTCTGCGTCTGCCTGTCCTCCGTCCGTCGGGGGTGAGTGTGCCCTCGGCACGGACGTCCTTGAGGACAGACACGAGGAGTTCCACTGCCTTGCTGCTGCTTTGCCCCGTCTCGTGTCCTTGCTAGTTGCCCCTGAGGGAGACCCGGATGCACCAGACATCCCGACCCCACGCTCTTACGCTGAGGCGATGGCGGGTCCCTACTCCTCTCAGTGGCAGACAGCCATGGACGCAGAGATGGCTTCCTGGAAGTCCACAGGCACCTACGTAGACGAGGTTCCCCCTCCTGGGGCGAACATCGTCAGTGGCATGTGGATTTTCAGGGTGAAGCGGCCGCCGGGTTCTCCGCCTGTCTTCAAGGCGCGCTACGTGGCTCGAGGCTTCAGTCAGCGAGAGGGAGTAGACTTCTTTCAGACCTTCTCCCCCACCCCGAAGATGACTACTCTTCGGGTGCTGCTGCACATAGCCGCTCACCGCGACTACGAGCTTCACTCACTTGACTTCAGCACTGCTTTCTTGCAGGGCAGCCTGCACGAGGAGATCTGGCTGCGCCGCCCCCCTGGCTTCACTGGGTCAGTTCCTCCTGGCACCCAGTGGAGGCTTCAGCGGCCGGTCTACGGTCTCCGCCAGGCGCCACGTGAGTGGCACGACACACTGAGGACGACACTTGCGGCTCTTGGGTTCGCTCCCTCTACTGCTGACCCGTCGCTGTTTCTACGCACCGACACCTCGCTGCCGCCGTTCTACATCCTCGTGTACGTCGACGACTTGGTCTTTGCCACTGCTGACACCGCGGCACTCGCCCACGTGAAGTCGGAGCTGCAGAGGAGACACACGTGCACAGACCTGGGTGAGCTGACGAGCTATCTTGGCTTGCGGATCACCCGGGACAGAGCACGGCGCACCATCACCCTGACTCAGTCACACATGGTGCAGCAGGTTCTCCAGCGCTTCCGCTTCACGTATTCCTCGCCTCAGTCCACTCCTCTGCCTACCGGTCACTCGCTCTCAGCTCTGCCTTCGGATGAGTCCGTAGAGCCGAGTGGCCCGTATCCAGAGCTTGTGGGCTGCCTCATGTACCTGATGACCTGCACTCGACCTGACCTTGCATACCCTCTTAGCATCCTAGCACGCTATGTCGCTCCTGGCCGTCACCGAAAGGAGCACATGGATGCTGCTAAGAGGGTGTTGCGCTACTTGTGCAGTACGTCGGGCATGGGGCTTGTGCTTGGAGGGCGAGACCGGGTTGTTCTCACAGGGCACTCAGACGCTTCTTGGGCAGACGACCAGGCTACTCAGCGGTCGTCACAAGGTTACACCTTCAGCCTTGGCTCTGGCTCAGTTTCTTGGCGTTCTACTCGCTCTTCTTCTGTTCTCAGCTCCAGTTGTGAGGCTGAGATCTACGCCACAGCCATGGCTGCTCAGGAGCTACGCTGGCTGACCTACCTGCTGACCGACCTCGGAGAGCGGCCTCGTTCTCCTCCAGTGCTGTACGTCGACAACAAGGCTGCCATTGCCTTGTGTGAGGAGCACAGACTGGAGCACAGAACGAAGCACATCGCTCTGCGGTACTTCCTTGCTCGAGAGCTGCAGCAGCGTAGTCAGCTTTGTCTGCGTTACGTGGCCACGGAGGCCAACACTGCTGATGTGTTCACCAAGGCGCTTCAGCCTTGTGACCATCAGCGCTTTTGCACGCTGCTAGGCCTTGTACCTACTGGGCCTCACTTGCTTACCTCTTGACCTTGCTTGTACTGTGATCACTATATATATATGCCTACTTGTTTACTTTTGCTAGGTTGTGATCACTGTATCTCTTGCTTTGTTATAAACCTGCATGTGAACTGGTCTTGTGACCGCTTGCTTGTGCTCGGAATTTGTGTGGAATCCTTGAGATCCACCCTGAGCTTGCTTTGCTTTGCTTTGACTGGTCTTGTGACCCTGTGGTTGTCTCCCACTGCGCCTATGGGGGTGTGTCAAACATTGTATGTTTATATTGTGTAGGCTGTAGTGGGTTACACCTTAGGGGGTACACAAAGTTAGGGTTTCCTACTTGTACCAAACTCTGTGCTAGTTCATTTCATTCCTGCTCAGTTATTCTGACACCAAGGAGCAATTGCAATGGCTCGCAATGCTGTGCTCCATGGGCTGAACAAGCACATGCATATCAAATGGCATTGGGTGAGGAAGGAGGTGAAGAAGGGCACGGTCTCCTTGCACTACATCAACACTACCAAGCAACCTGCAGATTTCTTGACCAAGCGGCTTGCAGAGCATCAGCATTGGACCTGTGCCACCTTGTGTGGCATGTCCTTCAACTAAGGGGGGCAGCCTTTGGGGAGCAGCTAAGGGATGAATGAGAGCACGATGAGGGGGAGTTTGTTGTGCCAACACACTATAGTGGCACGGTCATCGCACTCCCATTCGGCCTACAAGCCTGCTCAGCTTCTGGAATTTTGTGGGGAGGTGCTTCAACATGTCTTCATCAAAATCTCAAAATTTCAGAATTTTTGAAGCAGTTAACCAGGGATGACAACATTTTAAGTTTCAAGACTTATGGCATCCCGGAAGTGTGTGTTACTCTTTTTTGGTAACACCCGAGTTCACTATTTCGGCTGCTGACTCGTCTACCGAGCTCTGATTAGTCTGGAAATCGTTCTCAGAAAGAACGAGAACTTCGCAAGCCTTATAATATGTAATTTTTTTAAAGTTTATCTTCTAATATTTTTGAAGATTGTGATACGACTAAAAGAGGAGTTTGCTGTAAAGGAGACAAACTCCACCATTCCGGCAGGTCTCTCAGACCTGCCACCTGGTCTCATTTGCATTTTCAGATCTCCAACTTTGCTTCCCTCCCACCCAATCCCATTTCTTAGTTACATTGAGTTTATGATTTTCCATTGACTTAATTTTGTTATTGCTAATCTGAGTGTGCCGTACAAATGGAATTTGTAATGCTATGATGACTGCACTGCACAATCCTCGGAGAGTCGTGTCACAATGTAATCCAACTCTCAGACCATGTTGATATAACTTAAGGATCGAGATGGATAAAATAAGGTTGCTAAGCTTATAGAGAAGACAATGAAGTCTTTAAGTGACCTAGTTGATATTACCGTATTCTCCCGGATATAAGATCCAGGGGACTTTCATAAAATGGAGGCAAAATGGCTAGGGTGAACATTTATTCGGCACGAGTTGTAAGAGTCCCTGGCACACTTAATAATCAAGTACAGTTATATGATTTAGGCGTGTGCACTTGATTTTGAGGGGGGGGGGGGGGGGGGGGGGGGGGGGGGTCTTATCTTCGAAACAAAAAACATCCTGCGTGCGCGAAATTTGCGCGAGCGGCACGTCAGAAGCGTCAGATCTTGAATCCGACGCGATTGGTGTGTCAGAACTCGATACTGACACAACTGACGCGTCACAATTTGGATTTTGTGCCTCTAAAAGCTGACTCACATATTGATGTTTAACTGCTGTATACAGAAAAGGGGGTTCTATAAATGTTTATAGTCCCAGTACCGAATTTAAGTCCCGGGGGTCCTTTTTTGGGGAGGGTCCTATATCCGGGAGAATACGGTAGTTGAAAGTGGAAAACAAGAAGAAAAACTATAAGAAGTAAAATAGAAAAACAAGAAGAAAAACAAGAAGTTTAAATAGAAAAACTAACTAGCCATGGGGTAAATTTCCTTATTGAAATTGTATTGCATGACTATGTCAAATTATATATATAATGTTAGGGTGTAGGCTGTAATCGGGTAGCACATATGGGTTACAACACATTGCTAGGGTTTGTACTTGTACCCAATCTTCCCGATAATCAATCCATTCCTGTCTAGTTTCTGAGATGGTATCTAGAGCAGTAGGTCTTTAGGACCTAAGATTAGGGCCAACCTGTTACCGCGTTACCTCACCTACGGCCTTACCTGCCTGCCTTGCCTGCCTGCCTGCCTTGCCTGCTGCCCGCGCGCGCCTCGGCTGCATGCGCGCGTATTAATATTTTTAGCGCGCGCTGCTGCTGCAGCCTGCACGCGGCCCGCTGCCACCTCGCACGATGCGCTAGCCGCCTCCGCAGCCCGCTGCAGCACCGCGCGCTGCACGCGCAGCCTGCGCCGAGCCCGTGCAGCCCGCGCACGGCCCGCAGCTGCCCCCCGCACCGCTCGCGCAGCCCGCGCCGAGCCCGCGCAGCCCGCGCGCAGCCCGTGCACCGCCCGCGCAGCTCGCGCCGCGCCCTGCCAGCCCGCGCGCGGCCCGCCGCAGCTCTGCGCGCTGCCCTACCTGCTCGCGCCGTGCCTCCGCAGCCTGCGCGCGCCCTACTTCTGCCTCGGGCACTACCTGAGGTACCTGCAGCTGCTTTGCGCGTCGCCCCTGCTGCTTACGCGCTCACTCTGCGGCCCTGCGCACGGTCTCTCTTTGCCTGCGGCCTGTGCCTGCTGCCTTTTACCTGCACTGCGATTATGGCGACGCTTAATGTTCTCGCGTTTGAGCCTGACGGTCGCCCGATAGAGTTCGCCACGTGGCTTGACGATCTCCAGCTGTTTCTTATGACTGATTCCAAAGACGGCGTTTCACTGCTCGATCAAGCGTCTGGCACTGCTGCTGCTCCAGCTGACACTGCGCCTGCTCTGGACCACTCCCAATGGCAGAGTCGCGATGTTGCTACGCGCCTCGCTACCCGCAACCACCTGCCAATCACTGAGCGCACGCATTTTAGTCAGCACAAGACTGCTAAGGCGCTGTATGATGCTTTAGTTGCGCTCCATTCCTCCCCAGCCACTGCAGCCGTAGGACGTCTCATCCTGCCCTACCTCTTCCCCGACCTATCCTTGTTTACCACCGCTGAGGACCCTCCGCGCTAGTGACGCCCGCTTTCGTGCCGCTCTTACTGACGAGTTCCTCACCATGAATACCCCCCCGTTGTACTTTACCCTCTACATCCTCGTCACCCGCCTCCCTGACACTCTTAGCTCGGTCAGGGACCATTTCCTCGCCAAGGACCCTACCACTATCACTCTAGCCGACTTCGAGCAGCAGCTCCTAGCAGCAGAGAAGAACATCCTCGCTGTAGGTGCTGCTCGTGGCACTCCTCGCACTCCCCTCTTTGAGGGATGCTCCCCCTCCCCTCTTGCCCCCTCCTATGCCTCAGCTGCTGCTGCAGTCGACCTCCTCGGTGCTGAGAAGGTCGCAGCGGCTTCCGCTCCTAGTGGGAAGCGCGGCGGTGGCAGGGGCGGCAAGGGTGGCAGGGGTGGTGGAGGTGGCGGCGGAGGGAGCGGTGTGGAGGCGGCGAGGGTGCTGGAGGTGGTGGGGGTGGTTGTGGGGGTGGAGGAGGTGGGTGGGGTGGCGGTGGGACCGGGAGTGGTGGAGGTGGCAACGGTGGTAGTGGGGGAGGAGGCAGTGGTGGTGGCGGTGGAGGTGGGGGCGGGAGTGGGACCGGCCAGAAGGGGAGCTCCAGTGGGGGCCAGCAGCAGCAGCAGCAGCAGTAGCAGTAGCAGCAGCAGCAGCCGCAGCAGCAGCAGCAGCAGCAGCGCCAGACCCCCTCTTCTCAGCAGCTCCATGACTGGTATGCCGGGCGTGGGGCGTCTGGGGGTCCTGGTTGCTGCCCCTATGTTATTCTCACTGGTCCCCGCAAGGGTCGCCCATGCAACGGCTTTCACACTGAGTACCGCTGCTTTGCTCGGCTCAGCGACGCCTGGCGCGCCAAGTTTCCTGATGCTACTGAATTCCCCAACTGGGCAGATCTGCTTAGGCGTGATGTACCTATCTTTGATCTTGACTATGATGCAATCCTTGCTGCCATGTATGCATTGACTGTTAGTGCTAAGGGTGACTGTTACTTGTGTGTGCCGCCAGACCCAGGTATAGAGACTGCAGCCCTAGGTGCTAGTGAGTCTGCCCTCTCTGGTACTGCGTCAGCTCAGGCCTTGCACACGTTTACACTTGACTCTGGTGCTTCTCGCTCCTTCTTTCGCGACAGTACCACCGTCACCCCCCTCCCTGCACCTGTCCCTATCTCACTGGCTGACCCCTCTGGGGGCCCAGTGCTTGCACGAGCCACGACTGTGCTTCCGTGCCCGGCGGTCCCGTCTGGTGAGCTGTCAGGTCTCCACGTTCCCTCGTTCTCTACGAACCTGGTGAGAAACGCCATCCTTCAGGATCACTGGGTTGACACCTGGACTCCTGGAGGGCAGCGTGTGGCGATCTGCACGTGCTCCAAGACTGGCCGCCACCTGGCCACGTTCACTCGTGAGCCGGGGTCCAGTCTGTATGCCCTCACCACTGTTTCACGCTACACTCCTTAGTCTCCACAGCTGTACGCGTTTGCTCAGGTAGCTAGCCCAGTGTGAGTGTCGCCGCTTGTCGCACGACACTCTCCTGTGGCACCACCGCCTTGGTCACCCCTCCTTGCCTCGCCTTCGTAGCATGCACTCTCGCTCCCTGGTCTCTGGTCTTCCCAAGTCTCTGCCTGCCCTCCCTCCCTCGCCTGCGCCGCCCTGCATTCCTTGCGTCGAGGGGCGGCAGCGCGCCGCTCCTCACTCCTCCTCGTTCCCTCCCATAGAGGCTCCACTGCAGACTCTCCACCTGGACGTGTGGGGCCCCGCCCGCGTCCAGGGGCAGGGCCGCGAGCGGTACTTCCTGCTGGTCGTCGACGACTACACACGCTACACCACGGTCTTCCCCTTGCAGCGCAAGGGTCAGGTCCCTGATGTTCTGATCCCCTGGATCCGTGCTGTTCGTCTCCAGCTCTGCAAGCGGTTTCTCTCGGACTTTCCTGTCCTGCGTCTGCACTCTGACAGAGGTGGTGAGTTCACCTCCGACCTCTTGGCAGCCTTCTGTGCGGAGCACGGCATCCGCCAGATGTTCACGCTTCCGGCCTCTCCGCAGCAGAATGGGGTTGCTGAGCGCCGTATTGGCTTAGTCATGGAGGTCGCTCGTACCTCCATGATCCATGCGGCTGCCCCACATTTTCTGTGGCCGTTTGCGGTCCGGTACGCCGCGCATCAGCTCAACCTCTGGCCCCGTGTCTCCTTGCCGGAGACCTCGCCCACGCTGCTGTGGACGGGGGAGGTTGGCGATGCATCGTGTTTTCCAGGTCTGGGGTGCTCGTGCCTTTGTCCGCGATACCACCGCGGACAAGCTCTCCGCTCGCGCCATTCCCTGTGTCTTCCTTGGGTTTTCTTCTGACGCGCCTGGCTGGCAGTTTTACGACCCCGCCTCGCGCCGTGTCTTTGCGTCTCAGGACGTCACCTTTGACGAGTCTGTTCCCTTCTACCGTCTCTTTCCCTACCATACTCCCCCTCGCACCCCCCCGCCGCTCTTCCTCGCTCCAGGTCCTCCCCAGGTAGACCCCCTTCCCGCGCCAGGTCCTGCTCCTTCAGGTGTTTCTCAGGTAGACCCTCCCGTGCCTGCGCCTGTTGAGGTCACTGGTGACTCCGGTCCAGCTGGGGGTGGTGCTTTCTCTGGGGGTGCTGAGCCTGGGGGTGCTGAGCTTGGAGGTGCGGAGCCTGGGGGTGCGGAGCTTGGGGGTGCTGAGCCTGGGGGTGCTGAGACTGGGGATGCGGAGTCTGGGGATGTTGAGCCTGCGCGTGAGGAGCCTGGAGGTGCTGCGCCTGGGGGTGCTGCGTCTGGGGGTGCTGGTGTCGGAAATTCCCTTACCCAACCCCATGCCTCGCCTACTTCTCCCTCACCACCTTGGTTCTTGCCACACCTTAGTTGTATGTGATAAGCTCCTTAGCTTACTCACAACGCCCTGAGCTCTTACATTTCTACTTCTCCTTCTGCTTGTTATGGCCTGTGACCTCACGCGAACTCAGCAATATCACATGAGAAAAGCACAGAACATACAAACACTACAGAACTAGTTGCCAGTACCCCCTATAACTACCCACACTCCCCTGCCTAAGGCTACACCTCTCAGTCCCTTGTAAGAGCTGGCTTCTTTACTTGGTGAAGAGCCAACCTGCCTTCCTTCTCCACCGTCACTTAGCCATCCATCTGCCGTTCCTCCAGCTTGCACCAGTGCTCCAGCTGGCTCGGGCACACAACCTGCAAGAAAGCAAACATGCAAACGCACGCACAAGCACATGAAACAGAAAGCAGCAACTTCCAGCTAGCAGCCTGATTTCCCGCCCGTATGCCTTCCCATTTTTGCTCGCCACTTCAGCCAACCCTTCCCTCCTGCACTGTTACCAGCTCCGTTACAGCTGACTCTCCGCTTATATACAAATATACAGTATGTACACTCCGTTCCTGTTCTTGTTATCTCGCGCAGCTGTCGGAAATTCCTTTACCCAACCCCATGCCTCGCATGCTTCTCCCTCACCACCTTGGTTCTTGCCACCCTGCTTCCTACACTTCTTCCATTGCCCACTCGTCCTTACCTAGCCTTCCTTCCCCCCTCCCCCTTCTCTTCCTCATCACGTCCCTTCTTCCCTGCTTCAGGGTTAAGCTCGTTCCTGTCCGTTGTGTGCACTCCCTTGCCCCCTCCCGTGACGCTGAGCCGCCCTCGCACGGGTCACGGGACCTTCGTAAGGCTGCCTTGCTGGCCCCGCCCGAGCCACGTTAGTAACATGATCCACCGCCCTGACCCCCGCCTCGCTTTCCAGCACCAACACCCCTGACTCTCGTACCTCCCTCACTGTCCAGCGCTGATGGGATAGCCCCACGTCCAACCCATCCTTCTTCGGCCTGCGGATTTACACTTCCTGCCCCTGACACAGCGCCAGCGGCGCCCCTCCCGCCCTCTGCTCCTGTCTCTGCTTATAGCGATGTATGTCCCTGAGCTGAGCCACGTGCAGATTTTCCATGGCCGCCGGCAGTAGCTGCCGCAGATAGCTGCCTCTCGCCGCGGCTAGCGCCCCCCATTTCTCAGGCGTTCCTGCCGTGACCACATCCGTCAGCACTCTTGGTGCCCCCACTGGTAGTGTCGGCTCCCTTCCGAAGAGGAGATGATAGGGAGAATGATCCTTCAACGCCGCCTGCTTGCTGAATCTGTAGCCCGCCATCACTCAGTGTAGCTGCTTGTCCCAGTCTCTCTTCCTCTCCTCCCCGTACACTCTCAACCCTTCTTCAACGTCTGAATCAGCCTCTCAGTCAGTCCGTCACTCTGTGGGTGGTAGCGTGAGGTTGTGCGATGCGGGATCAGGCAGCTCCGTAGCAACTCATCAAACTCTCCTTGGAACCCCGTTCCTTGATCCGTCAGCACCTCCCCACACGCCCCAAACCGAGTCAGCGCCTGCTCCTCGAACGTGTCTGCCACTGCCAGGGGTGTCTTGCTAGGCAATGCCCGCACTTCCACCCACTTGCTGACATGCTCTATCATCACCATTACATACTTCCGTCCTCTCCTGGTCAGTGGTAGCTCCCCCGTCAAGTCGATCGACCATCGGTACCCCAAGCCCACGATTTGTAACGGGCGCAGCTCCGCCAGGCTCCGTTCAAACGCCGCTCTGTTCCTGATGCAGGCCTGACACCTCGCCACCCAATCCTTTACATCTCTCCTCATCTCCGCCCACCACCATCCCGTCTGCAGCAACTGCTGTGTCCTCAGGGGCCCGTAATGCCCTAGCTTGTTATGTACCTCCTGTATGATGCCCTCTCTCTCCTTGGGCTCTGGTACTCTCTTCCACCTATCCTTGGTCTTGATCTGAACCTGCTCTTGGTACCACCGATAGTGCTGCCCCCTGCTTCTCGCCCTCACTGATACCACCGTTCCTTCGGCCGTTCTGCCCATCAGCCAAGACATCGTCTCTTGATCTTCCCATATGACTGGGGCTCCTGTCTGCTGATCCCTCTTCAATGGTGTCGCTGGGTCCGGTGCTATCGCCATCAGCGCCATCTCAGGGCTTCCGCTGGGTGGGTTACGCGATAACCTATCCACGTGCTGCATGGTCCTTCCCGGGCGATGCCGAATGGTAAACTGGTACTCCTGCAACTTCATGGCCCAGCGCGCGTTCCGCCCCGTGAGGGCCTGGTTCTGCATGAGCTACAGCAGGGGCTGATGGTCCGTGACCAGTGTAAACGGGCGGCCCTGCAGGTACACCTTGAAATGCCCCACCGCCCAGACCGCTGCTAGCCCTTCCCCTTCGTAAGACGAGTAGTTAGCCTCTGCTGGGTTGCATGTCCGGCTAGCAAAGGCTACCACATTCTCCTCCCCTTCGTACTCCTGGCTCAGGACTGCCCCCATGCCCACACTGCTCCAGTCGGTATACAGTACGAATGGCAGATCCGCTCTGGGCATCTGCAGCACCGCTCCCTGCTTGACTGCTTCCTGTAGATCCTTCATTGCCTCCTTCTGAGGCCCTCCCCACTGCCACGTCTGCTCCTCCCGTAGCAGCTTGTTCAGAGGAGCCGCTTGCTTGCTGAAATTCTCCACAAACTTCCTATAGTAGTTTAGGAAGCCCAGTATCGCTCTCAGGCTGCTCTTGTCCTTCGAGGGCGCCACGTGGTCTAACACCTCCACATTCGCTCGCTGAATCGACATCCTCCCCCCCGATATTTCAAACCCCAGGTAGCTCACTGTCACGTGCCCAAATCTACACTTCTTGGGGTGGCACGTCAGTCCCGCCTTCTGTATCCTTCCTAGTGCCTCGGCCAACCTCTCCACATGCTCCTCTGCTGTGGCAATGAACACGATCACGTCATCGATGTAGCACAGGGCCCCTTCCATACCCCGCAGCACCTCATCCATAACTTTCTGGAAGAGCACCGAGGCATTTTTCAGCCCGAACGGCATGCGATTCCACTCGTACGTCCCATCATGCCCGTGGAAGGCCGTCTTTGCCTTTTCCTCCTCGGCTATCGGGATCTGGTTGAAGCCTTGCCTCAGATCCAGCGTTGAAAACACCCCTGCGCCCGCGAGCTGGTTGAAGAGCTCGTCCACCATTGGCGTCGAGTAACGCTCGGGAACAGTGACCTTATTCAGGTCCCTATAATCCCCACACATCCTTCTTGCCAGTACTGCCCCTGTAAGATCCATCCTCGCCGCTACTACCATTGCCGCTGCGTAGCTAGATTCTGAGCGCCTTATCAGCCCCGCTTCCAGCAGCTCCAGGCACTTTCCCTTGCACACCGTGAGATCCTGCGGGCTCATTCTTCTCCTTCTTTGGTACACGGGTACAGTGGTGGTTAGCTTCAGTGTCATCGCT
This sequence comes from Closterium sp. Yama58-4, assembly GCA_947470075.1. Taxonomy (NCBI): domain Eukaryota; kingdom Viridiplantae; phylum Streptophyta; class Zygnematophyceae; order Desmidiales; family Closteriaceae; genus Closterium; species Closterium sp. Yama58-4. Next base: position 2,565,699 of record CANIUD010000015.1, on the reverse strand, counting down.
CCGCAGTTGCAGCACCCCATATCCTTCAGCGTATAGGCGAAGGCTGCTCGGTGGCCTGCCAGCAGCTCTTTCACCGCCTCTCTCTCCTGTCCTTGTAGGCCTTCCCTGATGTCCCACGCCTGCTCATCTCCTTCCTTCCCTCCTACACCGGCCCTTCCTTCTGCTGCAGGTTCAGCCCCCTCCACCTCTCGCTCGTTCTCCTTGTGAACTGCCTCCAAGACCATATAGGCCCTCCCCCTCGGAGACCAATCTGGGGGGTCCACATCGTCTGCCCCCATATCAAAGTCCAAGTCCTCGAATTCCACTGGTGCCTCGGTAAACCCTCCTTCCTCGAATACTCCCACCACCTCCTGCTCCTCCTCTTCCTCCTCCTCCTCTGGCGGGTCCGCGTATCGTCCCGGTATGCCTTCTCTGTCGTCCCGCCAACTTGCCAGCCTCCGCTCCTCTGCTAGTCCTCGGGCCCACTGTCGTTCTTCCTTCTCATCCAGCCCTTCTAGCATGGTCCGGGCCTCCATTTCCTTGTCCGCCGCTATCCTCGTCTGGGGTCGTATCTGCGTCGTCTTACTTATCCTGCGCTCCAGCCATTTCCTCTCCAGGTGAGTGGCCATGACGGTTATTAGCCAGTGCAGTGCGTTGAGATCCATGGCCCGTCCCAGCGCTGCCCGCCTCTCCTTCTCTGTCATTTGTGGGCATGCCGTCGCTCCTGCCAGGAACCCCATAGCCAGCTCACGCTCCTGTGCCGTTGGCTCCTCCCACTCACCCCTTGCCAGGTCATATACCATGCCCGGGCCCGCCGTCTCCCCTGTCTTTCTGAATCCGCTGGCTTGCTCAAAGGACACCAAAGTGGGCCAGGCCTGCCGCGGCTCATCCACCTTGTTGCAGGGGTACTGCGCAGGGTGATCTGGGTGAGTCACCGGAGCCGGTATCCTTCCTGGTTCCAGAATGTCCGCCACTAACCTCGCCCTTGGTCGTTCCATCCGTGACAGCTGGTAACGTAGCACTCTCTCTGGGACCACATTTTGCCAGTACCTCCGAGGCCGATGCGCCCTGCTCCCGTTCTGCGCCACATCCCACGCCACTCCGCTCCCAGTTCTAGCATGATTTCTTCATTAGCTGCTCGCACCGCAGGTCTCGGGTCCTCAGACATGTCTACATTCTCTATGATGTAAGCCAATTCTCCTTGCCTTCTCTTGATTAGCTTGAGCACCCGCACCAGCTCCCGAAACTGGCTTCCCCGCGAGTCTTCCATCCCTCCTCCTCTTCCGGCTCTGGAGAATGCCTGACAGCCCCATCCGGCTGTCACCAAGTCAATCCTTCCCCATTCTGTGATTACTTCTTCATTGATCTCCTCCACCCCTCGGCATAGCCACTCGGCCCCTCTCTCCACCGCTCCCTGCATGAGCTGCCCATGGTACCGCTTCCTCAGCAGCTTGATGTGCTGCCACGCCATCTGGTTCGCCTTGTCATCGTTTTCCACGTAGATGTAGGTGCTCACGACGTGCCCAGCCTTCAGCACCGCTGCCAGTTTGGTCGCTATCCCTCCGTACAGCTCCAGCACCACCAATGTCTCCCGCACCCCATATTTCTTCGTACTGCTTTCTGGCCGCTAGCGCCTGATCCATCTCCTTCCATGACAGCACACCCAGCTCTTCTTCCAATGGCCGCTCGATTGCTTGATATGCCTCCCGAGGTTCCCGCCTGATGAAACGCACGGTAGCTCCGCCGTCGTGGTCCCGCGCTCCCAATATGTCACACGGTACATGAGCTTCTCCTCCCACGTGCAGATCGTCGTTCCGATGGCGTATAGGTATTGCACCCCTAGCAGTAGATCATAATCCTCAGATGACAACACTCCGCAAATCATCCTGACCGCGCACTCCTCCTTCTGTCCGGGCCTAATTACGATCTCCACGGTGCTTCGCGTCCTTGGCATCCACTTTGCCTCCCCTCCATCTGCCGTTATGAGCAGGTACCCTTCTTGCACCAACCCCTCCTCCCGGTCAAGCCCCAACAGCCTTGCCATAGCTGCCCCAATGATCACATTGTGAGCTCCCGTATCTAGGATGGCTTGCTTGACTTTGACTCCTCCCACCGTGATCACGTCCCGTTCCACCACCAGTACTCAAGGCTGGCAGGCCATCCTCTCCAATGTGTTAGAGATTAAGGATTGAGTCTACGAAGATTAGGAGGCCAAATTTCTCAAAATCGTTGGCTTAGAATTCTGGACAGAAACCGCGACTTCACAAGAAACGTCGCCGATGAAAAGTGCACCGTTAAAATCTCACGAAAACCGAGTATGTTGTAGCTCTGAACCGTGGCTACAATTCCCAAGTTGAATCACATCAAAAGGTGAACTATTTCTCGAGTTTTCCGTTTCGGCGCACAGGGGGGTAAGCTGCCACCTAAACTCAATAATAATATTCTCACAAGTTCACAAGTTGCACACAAGAGAGTTAGAGTAGCACTAAACCAGGTGGGAGGGAAGAGGAGGACGAGAGGGAAGGTCCCAAGGGAGTCCCCAACCAAGGAAACCCCATGCCACACAAGTCCCATCTCCATAGGCAACCCCACTTTCACATTTGTCACTTTCCCAACTCATGCCATCCACCTCAACCCACTTGGCCACACTTGCCAACTTGGTTTGGCTTCTCCCAACCACATGGCAGCAATCTACAGTGATGGGTTCAGATTTCCCAACCCCCAAAATTCTATAACCCATGTTGAGTCTCTCCCACAACTTCCCATAGTCGCCGCAACCAAAGTACAGAAAGCATACGAACTCCAATGTTCGTAACTTTCTTGTTCTTGCTCCGATCGCGACGATTCTTGGCTCGTCGGAAAGCTCTTGAGCTGAGGAGTCATTTCACATATCTGCTCAAGTCAAATAACATTCACACACACTCAGGAAATCCAAACCGCACAAAAAACACAAACTCTTGCACACGTTCACACCACGCATGCAACACACGAACATTTGATGGGAGGCAGACAGACGTGATTGCGAATGATAGCATCACACAACAAACTCCCCCTCTGGCTGCCAACCATGATCCCACATGCCATAACTCAAGCATGCACCCTCAATGCACACTCATTCCAGCAAGCTTCATGCCCTTCCAATGCTCAGGTTCTGCCAGGCGCTTGGTGAGAATGTCAGCCGCCTGCTGCTGAGTCTTCACAAGCTCCAGTCGCACCTCCTTATCCAGGAGCCTCCTCGTCCAATGCCACTTAGGCCTGATGTGCTTTGTCAGGCCATGAAGACAGGCATTCTTCGCAAGCTTCACAGTCGACTCATTGTCACAGAAAATCAGAGTCGACTTCTTCTGGCACACACCGATCTCCTCCAACAAACGCCTCAGCCACACCACCTCCTTTGCCCCATGATGAAGGGCCATGTACTCTGTCTCACACGAGGACAGCCCCACCTCGTTCTGCTTCTTGCTGCGCCAGCTCACTGCACCACCTCCAAAGAGGCACACATAGCCTCCAATGCTGGTGCCATCCGCCTTCACAGAGTTGAAGCTGGCGTCGGTGTAGCAAGTCAAGCGCATCTCCCCCTTGCTCAAATCAGCTGCACCCCTCTGCAGCCTCTGTCGCACAGCACTGTACTCCAAGCCCACAGATGCTGTAGCACTCACATAGCGGACCAACCTCTTGGCCGCTTCCAGCTGCTCACGACTAGGACGTGAGACCACACTTGCAAGCCATGATGTTGCAAATGCAATGTCAGGCCGGGTGTGATTTGCCGCGTAGTTCAGCGCCCCCACCATGGAATGAAACAGCTTCCTGTCACTCTCTCCCACCACCTCCTCATCAGCACAAGGCTCCACAGTGACACCCGAAGGCAGTGGGGTGGCTGGCTTTCCTCCATCTTGCAGCCCATACTTCTCGGCCAGCCCCTCACAGTACTTCCTCTGGTGCAACCTCAACACTCCCTTGTCAAGGTCCCTCTCCACATGCATCCCAAGGTAGTACTTCACATCTCCCATCTTCGAGCACTTGAACTGCATCTCCAGCATCTCCTCCACACGTTCAATCATTGCAGACGACTTAGAGAAAAGCAGGATGTCGTCCACGTACACCAGGAGCATGAGGAACTGCTCCTTCTCTTGCAGCAGGAACAGGCTGTGGTCGCACTCACTCTTCTTGAACCCCCCAGCCAGCAGTGTCTCCTCCAGCTTGTGGTACCATGCACGAGGAGCCTGCTTCAGGCCATAGATGGCCTTCTTCAGCCTGCACACCCTGCCGCTCCCATCATCCAACCCCTCAGGCTGCAGCATGTACAGCTCCTCCAGGATGATCCCATTGAGGAAGGCGGTGGTAATGTCCATCTGCTTCACCCGCCATCCACGGTATGCAGCCATTGCCAATGACACTCTCAGTGTTGTCCCTTTCCCCACAGGAGCAAAGATATCGTCAAAATCCTTCCCCTTTGTCTGCTGGAACCCCTTAGCCACAAGCCTTGACTTGTAGCGGGTCAGCTCCCCATCAGGTCCGTACTTGTGCCTGAAAATCAGCTTGGAAGAAATGGCCTTCTTCCCAGGAGGCAGCTCACACAGCTCCCACGTGTCGTTCTCCAGCAGAGAGTCATACTCCTCCTTCACACTCTGCTTCCACTTCTCAGCATCGGGCCCACTCAAGGCCTCGGTAAGCGTCTTGGGCTCGGGGACGGCTGCCCAGTAGCAGTGCGCTATCTCCTCCTCATCACACTGCTCAGCCACACTCCCAGCCCGCACCACCTTTGGCTTCCCAAAGCTCGGATAGGTAAGCCGGTTAGGAGGACGCACATCCCTCCTAGGACGGTCAGCCGTATGTGCGGCACCTTGTGGAGCACCTTGCTGCTGCTGCTGCTGCTGCTGCTGCTGCTGCTCCACCACCTCAGGTTCTTCTCCATCCTCAGTCACTCCAGAGATCTCCTTCTCAGAGACAGAAACCTCCACCTGCCTGGAAGGCCGCTGCACCTCATCGGCCTCAATGATCAGCGGTGTCGTAGGAAGCTTCTGCTGCTGCTGCTTCCACTCCTTGTAGTACAGGGACTCGAGGAACTTCACATCCCTCGACACAGTCAGCTGCTGGCTGGTCAAGTCCCATATCAACCAGCCCTTGTGATCCTTTGCAAGCCCCAAGTGCACACCCCATCTCCCAGAAGCTTCCAGCTTTCCCCTCTTCTCCTTAGGCACATGAAACACCACCATGCAGCCGAACGCTCTCAGCATGTTGACTGCTGGTGCACTCCCATACCACTTGGTGTAGGGGACCCACTGCTTGTCCCCCACAGTCGCCAGCACCCTGTTCTTCACAAGAGCGACCTGCCTCAGTGCAGTCACCCAAAACGGATCCGGCAGCCATGCGCGCCCAAGTAGAGTGCGAGCACCTTCCTGCAGGGTCCGGTTGAACCGCTCAGCCACGCCGTTCTGCTGCGGGTTGTAGGGCACTGTAAGTTGATGCTGAATTCCCTTCTTCTTCAGCACCGCCTCAAAATCAGCGCCAATGAACTCTCCCCCGTTGTCGGTGCGGATCACTTTCACCTTGTGTCCGCTCTCCCTTTGAGCTCCACTCCTTAAGTTTAGCCGCTGCCACATCCCCCTTGGTCTTGAGAGGGTACACCCACACCGCACGTGTGTGGTCGTCCACAATGGTTAAGAAGTAGCGGCTGCCCGAGAGAGAAAGGGCCCTCGTGGGGCCCACCACATCCACGTGCACAAGCGCAAGTGGCGCCTTGGCTGGTCCCGTGCTGCTGCTGAAAGGGAACTTGGTGAATTTCGTCTCAAGGCACGTAGGGCAGCTCCCAACCTCCTTTGCTGCCCCCTTCACCTCCAACCCCTTCAAGTTCCCATCCTTCACCAGCTTCTGTAGCATCGGGATGTTGATGTGGCACAACCTCTCGTGCCACGTCTCCCAATCGGCCTCACCACTCCCAGATGAAGCCTTTGCCCATGCAGCCGTTGCATCCACACCAGCAAGCACCTCACACATGAGGCTGCTGCACCTTCTTGACTGCATCCAGGGCCCTAGCAGTTGGTGCAGTCTCCTCTCCTCCCGCAGTTGCTTTAGCCGCTGCCGCTGCCTTTGCCGTTGCTGGTGGTTTCCCATTCCAAGGGATGATGGGCAGCTGCCACAGGTCCTTGATGCAGCTGCTCTTCTCGTCCAAGTCCCACAGCAGCAACTTCCCAAGCTTTGCACGGCAGCTGGTTGGGCCGAACGTAACCTTTGCCTTGCTTTTCTGCAGTCGGCGCACAGAGAGGAGGTTAGCGGACAAACCTTCAACAAGTAGGACATTCCCAAGTCCCACAAGTCCCCCATTGGCTCCCATCACCTTGGCATTCCCAACACCAATCACAGGGAGCAAAGCACCTGAAGCGGCAGCCACAAACTTGATCTTCCGGGGGGGTTTCACCTCATCGAGCAAATCTGCCCGCGGAGTCATGTGACTCGTGCAACCTGAATCTATCACCCAGTGAGTGAGGGGGTGCATCACAACCTTCCCAACTGAACCCACATCATCCTCACTCACTTTCACATCCTCAACCATGAGGAACAAGCCAGGGTCGGCTTTACCTTGTGCACCATCACCTTGTGCACCTGAACCTTGCACAGCGCCACCTCGTGCGCGTTCACCACTTGGCGGCTTCATGCCTGGAGGCGCCCATCCCTCAGGCCGGCTGAAACACTTGAACCACGGGTGTCCAGCCTTCTTGCAGTACCAGCACGCACCCTCCATTCGGGTGCTCCCCCTGCCACCAGAGCTCCCATGCCCCTCGTTGTAGTCACCTCGGCCTCTCCCTCTGCCAAAGCCTCTCCCACAGCCTCGGCCTCTCCCTCCCCCTCTTCCTCTGCTGCCTCCTGCAGCTCCGTACCCCTCAGCAGTTTTGTTGGCAGCACCACCTCCCGTGTGGCGCCTGCGGAAGTCCTCCTGCAGGATCTGCTGCCGTAGCCACTCAGGCGTCCACTTGTCCTGCTGAACGTTGAGGGTGGGGATGAGGTTGTCCCACGAATTGTCAAGCACCGAGATGATCTTGGTGCACTGCTGCATCTCCGACACCTTGCTGCCCGCCGCTGCCATCCTCGCATAGGTGTCTTTGATCTAGTCAAGCACCGGCTTCACATCATCTCCCGGTCGCATGGAGAGGGCAGCCAGCTCCTTCTCCAACACAATCACCATCGGCAGCGTGTTGGGCTGAACCACGTCGCGTAGAAGCTTCCACGCCTTCGGTCCGGAGTCGTCCAGCTCCACCAAATCCTTGATATGCTAGAACATGTCGTTGTTCACGGACTGTAGAATCAGGTCGTACAGCACCGCGCTCCGCTCAATCCATCGATCCCGAGCATCTCCTTCCTCAGGAATCTTCTCTTCTCCCATCGCGAGTTTCAGCAGCTTGTAGCGCTTGAAGGCGCTCCGCATCCGCCCGCTCCATTCCTCATAGTTGGAGCCGTCCAAAGCCTCGATCTTGGACGGTGGCGGTTCACTCTTCTTATCAGCTGCTTCTCCACTCCCATATTTGACTCATCTTCTGTGCTCCCAATCAGAGGTTTCAGCTCCCCCTTTGCTGTCCACACCGAAGTCCCACACAATTTCCACAAGTGTTAGCACCAACGAAATTTCGGCAGAGTTTCCCCTTAGCGGAAGTCACTTTCAACCTTTAGAACTCCACTTAGGCACGCCCACAAGCCATGGTAAGTCTAAGAGGGTCTTCACACTTCAGTAGACTCCTCACAAAGTCCTTAATCAGCTCTGATACCACATGTTAGAGATTAAGGATTGAGTCTACGAAGATTAGGAGGCTAAATTTCTCAAAATCGTTGGCTTAGAATTCTGGACAGAAACCGCGACTTCACAAGAAACGTCGCCGATGAAAAGTGCACAGTGAAAATCTCACGAAAACCGAGTATGTTGTAGCTCTGAACCGTGGCTACAATTCCCAATTTGAATCACATCAAAAGGTGAACTATTTCTCGAGTTATCCGTTTCGGCGCACAGGGGGGTAAGCTGCCACCTAAACTCAATAATAATATTCTCACAAGTTCACAAGTTGCACACAAGAGAGTTAGAGTAGCACTAAACCAGGTGGGAGGGAAGAGGAGGACGAGAGGGAAGGTCCCAAGGGAGTCCCCAACCAAGGAAACCCCATGCCACACAAATCCCCTCTCCATAGGCAACCCCACTTTCACATTTGTCACTTTCCCAACTCATGCCATCCACCTCAACCCACTTGGCCACACTTGCCAACCTGGTTTGGCTTCTCCCAACCACATGGCAGCAATCTATAGTGATGGGTTCGGATTTCCCAACCCCCAAAATTCTGTACCCCATATTGAGCCACTCCCACAACTTCCCATAGTCGCCGCAACCAAAGTACAGAAAGCATACTAACTCCAATATTCGTAACTTTCTTGTTCTTGCTCCGATCGCGACGATTCTTGGCTCGTCGGAAAGCTCTTAAACTGAGGAGTCATTTCACATATCTGCTCAAGTCAAATAACATTCACACACACTCAGGAAATCCAAACCGCGCAAAAAAACACAAACTCTTGCACACGTTCACACCACGCATGCAACACACGAACATTTGATGGGAGGCAGACAGACGTGATTGCGAATGATAGCATCACACAACACAATGGGTGCCTCCGCGGCGCACCCGCCTCTGGTTCTACGGCCGTGCTTCACCTCGGACCCTGTTCCCGTCGTGGCATCGCCTGCGGGAAGTAGCGCTGGCTCGCCCGCAGTCCCAACTCGTCTCTCTCCCTTGCCGGCCGAGCCAGTAACGCGAAGCTCGCTTCGCTGTCGTCATCATCCTCTTCTTCAGCCTTGGCTAGCATTGCCGTACCCCTGGGTTCTGTCCCCTCCAGCTCTTGCAATTGCTTCCGCAGGCGCGCGATTTCAGCTCTCATGTCCGCGGGGTCTTTCTTTTGCCTCCCCTCCTGCCTGGAATAGCAGTCCCTCTCTTCGTGTCCCTTCCCCCCACACCGCGGACAGGTGGGAGCCTCAGGGCAGTCCCTCCGCATATGATCCTCGCTGCCGCATGTGGAGCACGCAGGCGGATTACGGCATTCCCTCCTTAGATGTCCGGTCTGCCCGCAGTTGTGACAGCGCCTCTCCTCCCCTCCTCTCCGTGTTGGCCTATCGTGGTCTGCTGGCGTGGCTGCCCACGCTGGTCGTCGTCGTTCCCCCCCACGATCCGTGTTCGTCTCGATCTCATGCAGGCGTCGTCCTGTTTCCACCCGTTTCACAATCTCATATGCCTTCTTCAGCGTCGCTCCCGCTCCCATATCGTAGATCCGCACCGACACGTCCCGGCGGAGCTCGTGGTGAAGACTGTTCATGAACTTACTGACCAGCCGACTCTGATCCTGGCACCCCATATCTTCGGCCAGCTCTACCAACCGCCCGTAATAGGCCAGGAGGGATTCTCCAGTTCGGCGCCGGAACTCGCAAAACTCTGACACCCGTTCTGGTGTCTGTGCAGGAAATTGCTCCTATAGCATCCCTAGGAAACGTGTCGTCGGAACTCTTTCTCCTGGGGCTGCCCTCTCGGCCCATGTCAGTAGCTCTCTCCGGCTGATGCGGTAGAAAGTCTCAGCCTCTCCTGCCAGTGTATTGGCTAAGCCTTGAAAGAACTCCTCTGGATCCAGGCGATCTCTCTCCCATCTAGCCCTTAGGTTTTCCAGCTGCATCACATAGTTCTGGATGCTCGGCCTCGCCGCGTGTCTCCCGAAAACCGCTCTGGCACCTCGATCTTCGGCAGCAGCGTGTATTTCCACCGATGCGCCGACGCGTCTTTCTGCCACGATGCGCTGCGCTGATACGACCCCGACGCTAGGCCTTCAGGACCACTCCGCATCGCTCGTTCCTCCGATCTTGGGCTTTTTCTTTCCGTCCCCACCGGTTTCAATCCCGTCGGTGCCTGCTCCCGCCGATCCCGCCCTGCATCCCCTGCGAATCCGGGACTCGGCCATCGTCATCATGCGTGTTCGTCCCCTGGTCCATGCCTTGCAGCTCCTTCTTCGTCCTTCGATTCGATTGCCCCTCCTTCGCTTCTAACTCGTACTCAGTTCCTCCTCATGTCCGCATCTACGTCATGAATGTTTGTATGTGATAAGATCCTTAGCTTACTCACAACGCCCCGAGCTCTTACATTCCTACTTCTCCTTCTGCTTGTTATGGCCTGTGACCTCACGCGAACTCAACAATATCACATGAGAAAACCAGAGAACATACAAACACTACAGAACTAGTTGCCCGTACCCCCTATAACTACCCACACTCCCCTGCCTAAGGCTACCCCTCCCAGTCCCTTGTAAGAGCTGGCTTCTTCACTTGGTGAAGAGCCAACCTGCCTTCCTTCTCCACCGTCACTTAGCCAACCATCTGCCGTTCCTCCACTTGCACCAGTGCTCCAGCTGGCTCGGGCACCCAACCTGCAAGAAAGCAAACATGCAAATGCACGCACAAGCACATGAAACAGAAAGCAGCAACTTCCAGCTAGCAGCCCGACTTCCCGCCCGTCTGCCTTCCCCTTTTCGATCGCCACTTCTGCCGACCCTTCCCTCCTGCACTGTTACCAGCTCCGTTACTACTTACTCCCCGCTTATATACAAATATACAGTATGTACACTCCATTCCTGTTCTTGTCATCTCCCGACACTGGGCCTGCCCGTGAGGGGCCTGAGGGTGCTGAGCCTGGAGGTACTGAGCCTGAGCGTGAGGAGACTGGAGGTACTGCGCCTGGGGGTGCTGCGTCTGGGGGTGCTGAGCCTGCGCGTGAGGAGCCTGGGGGTGCTGAGTCTGGGGGTGCGAAGCCTGAGGGTACTGCGACTCCTGGTGTGCGGTCTCCTTGGAATGGCCACCTTCATCCGCGTACGCCTCTCACCTCACAGCAGCTGCACGAGTGGTACAGTGTCAAACATTATATATGTTGTGTTTGTTTAGGCTACAGTGGGTTAGCCTATAGGGGGTACACAATTCTAGGGTTAGGTACTTGTACTGATTTCACTGCTAGTTCAATCATTCCTGTCTGTGGATTCTGACATGGTTTCAGAGCAGGTCCTTCGCTAGGACCGTTCTTAGGGCCCACCGCTACCTACCTACCTACCTACCTACCTACCGTGCGCCCTCGTGCGCCTACGCGCCCCAGTGCGCCTCCTACCTACCGCGCGCGCGCAGCCCGCCAGCCAATCGCGCGCGGCTCGTTTTTTTTTTTTTTTTTTTTTAACCGCGCGCGACCCGCTAGCTGCCCGCGCGCGGCCGATTTCTTTTGAGCGCGACCGGCTAGCCGCCCGTGCGCCGCTCGCACCGCTATAGCGCAGCCCGCAGCGGCCCCGCAGGCCTGCACATTGCCGCCCGCCCGCTGCAGCGCCCGCCCGCTCGTCGCCCGCTGCAGCTGCCGCCCGCTCGTCGCCCGCTGCAGCTGCCGCCCGCTCGTCGCTCGCTGCTGCTGCCGCCCGCTCGTCGCCCGCTGCAGCGCCTGCCCGCTCGTCGCCCGCTGCAGCTGCCGCCCGCTCGTCGCCCGCTGCTGCTGCCGCCCGCTCGTCGCCCGCTGCAGCTGCCGCCCGCTCGTCGCCCGCTGCAGCGCCTGCCCGCTCGTCGCCCGCTGCTGCTGCCGCCCGCTCGTCGCACGCTGCAGCTGCCGCCCGCTCGTCGCCCGCTGCTGCTGCCGCCCGCTCGTCGCCCGCTGCAGCTGCCGCCTGCTTGTCGCCCGCTGCAGCTGCCGCTACCACGGGCCCGCCGCTGCAGCTACCGCCTGCGCGTCGCCCGCAGCCGCTCCCGCTCGTGCGCCGCGGCCGCTACCGCCCGTGCGCTCCTGTTGCGCCTGCTACCGCTGCCGCTGCTGCACTCGCTCCCACTGCGGCCGCCGCTTCTGCGCCCACTGCCGCTCCCGCCCGTGCGCATCAGCTGCTGCCGCCCGTGTGCTGACACTGCCCACAGCTTCCCTGCGGCCTCATTCTTACTGTTTCTACCGCTACTGCTACTGCCGCTATGGCTACTCCTACTGTACTTACTTTCGATGCTGAGGGCCGTCCAGTGAAGTTCGAAACCTGGCTCGATGACCTCCACCTCTTTCTACAGCTCACTGCTAAGGAGGACGTTTCACTGTACGATCACGCCCTAGGCAACGCTACTGCCCCTCCTACCACTGCTGACAGCACTCAGCGCTCACAGTGGCAGACTCGTGACGCCCACGCTCGCTTCGCTATTCGTAACTCCCTACCGATCGACGAGCGCGAGCACTTTGGCCAGCACAAAACTGCTAAGGACCTGTACACTGCTGTAGTCGCTCGCTACTCCTCCCCCGCTTCTGCCACACTAGGCCGCCTCACTCTCCCCTACCTGTTCCCCGACCTGGCCTCCTTTCAGACAGTTGCTGACCTCATCACCCACCTTAAGACCAGTGAGGCCCGCTTTCGCGCTGCTATGCCTGACGAGTTCCTCACCAGCACCCCCCCCCCCGCTCTGGATCACTCTCTACCACATAGTCACCCGCCTCCCCGACTCCCTGCGCACAGTCAGGGACCACTTCCTCTCTCGCTCCCCCACTGAACTCACCATTGCCCTCCTCGAGAAGGAACTGCTTGCAGCTGAGGCGAGCATTGTCGCTGTAGGCACCTCTCGTGGCGACCCCCGCACCCCGTTCTTTGAGGGGTGTTCCCCTTCCCCTCTCCTCCCCTCTGTCGCCTCTGCTGCTGCTGTCGACCTCCTTGGTGCTGAGAAGGTCGGGGCCGCGTCTGCTTCGAGCGGGCGCCGCAAGAGCAAAGGGGGCAAGGGTGGAGGTGGCGGCGGAGGAGGTGGGGGTGGAGGCGGTGGGAGTGGAGGAGCGGCTGGGGAGGCTAGTGGCGGCAGTGGGGGTGGTGACAGCAGCGGCGGGAGTGGCGGCAGGGGTGGAGGCGGCAGCGGAGGCGGAGGTGAACTGACAAGCTATCTTGGCTTGCGGATCACCCGGGACAGAGCACGGCGCACCATCACCTTGACTCAGTCACACATGGTGCAGCAGATCCTTCAGCGCTTCCGCTTCACGTACTCCTCGCCTCAGTCCACTCCTCTGCCTACCGGTCACTCGCTCTCAGCTCTGCCTTCGGATGAGTCCGTAGAGCCGAGTGGCCCGTATCCAGAGCTTGTGGGCTGCCTCATGTACCTGATGACCTGCACTCGACCTGACCTTGCATACCCTCTTAGCATCCTTGCACGCTATGTCGCTCCTGGCCGTCACAGGAAGGAGCACATGGATGCCGCTAAGAGGGTGTTGCGCTACTTGTGCAGTACGTCGGGCATGGGGCTAGTGCTTGGAGGGCGAGACCGAGTTGTACTTACTGGACACTCAGACGCTTCTTGGGCGGATGACCAGGCTACTCAGCGGTCGTCTTAGGGTTACACCTTCAGCCTTGGCTCCGGCTCAGTTTCTTGGCGTTCTACACGCTCTTCTTCTGTTCTCAGCTCCAGTTGTGAGGCTGAGATCTACGCCACAGCCATGGCTGCCCAGGAGCTACGCTGGCTGACCTACCTGCTGACCGACTTGGGAGAGCGGCCTCGTTCTCCTCTAGTGCTGTACGTCGACAACCAGGCTGCCATTGCCTTGTGTGAGGAGCACAGACTGGAGCACAGAACGAAGCACATCGCCCTGCGGTACTTCCTTGCTCGAGAGCTGCAGCAGCGTGGTCAGCTTCGTCTGCGTTACGTGGCCACTGAGGCCAACCTTGCTGATGTGTTCACCAAGGTGCTTCAGCCTTGTGACCATCAGCGTTTCTGTACTCTTCTAGGCCTTGTGCCTGCTGGACCTCACTTACTTACTTCTTGACTCTGCTTGTACTGTGATCTTTATATATATGCCTGCATGTTTACACTTGCTAGGTTGTGATCACTGTATCTCTTGTTATATTATCAACCTGCATGTGAACTGGTCTTGTGACCACTTGCTTGTGCTCGGAATTTGTGTGGTATCCTTGAGAACCACCCTGAGCTTGTTTTGCTTTGCTTTGACTGGTCTTGTGACCCCTTGCTCTCCCCCACTTTGCCTATGGGGGTGTGTCAAACATTATATATGTTGTGTTTGTTTAGGCTACAGGGGGTACACAATTCTAGGGTTAGGTACTTGTACTGATTTCACTGCTAGTTCAATCATTCCTGTCTGTGGATTCTGACATACAGTCGCCGTCAGGGTCGCGCTGCTGGAGCTCGGGGCTCTACTGCTGGAGGTACTTCTGCTGACGTCGCTGGAGCTAGGAGTGGTGCTGGTACTTTGTCTACTGGAGGTGCTGGAGTCGCTCGTCCCGGAGGTGCTCGTATTGGAGGGACTGGATCTGCTGGGGCCAGAGGTGCTGCGTTTGGAGGTGCTGCTGCTAAAGACACTGAGGCTAGAGACCCTGGGACTGGAGGTGCTGGTTCTAGGGGTGCTGCTGCTGGAGACACTGAGGCTGGAGACCCTGGGACTGGAGGTGCCGGGTCTGGCGGTGCTGCTGCTTGTGGCGCTGGTCCTGGAGGTCCTGGCGCTGGGGGTACTGGAGCTGCTGGAGGTGCTGGAGCTACAGGTACTAGTGGCACTGCACCGACGCGACTGTTCTTCGCTCCGCCGTCTCCGTCGTCTCAGCCACCGCCTGACTCTGTGCTTCGCCAGGTTCTTAGCCTTCCGTCTTCTACTGGTCTTCCGTTACTGCCTGGCTCACCGCTGCCTGCTCCTTCTCCTTACACTGAGCAGACAGGTGGTCTTGCTGAGCGTCGTGAGCCTGCGTCGCGTCCTGTCTCGCCTGTTCGTCCTGGTCGTACCGGTCGTCGTGTTCCTCGTCAGCGTCCGCCGGTTGTCCCCGGCGCGCACCTCGTCGCCCTTCCTTCTGCCTCTGCTCCGCAGCGTGTTGCCCTGCCGTCTCCTCCAGCGTCCTCTCTACCAGACGTTCCGGACCCTGCGTCTGACCGGTTTCGTGCTGTACACCCTACTATCATGCATCTGTTAGCCACTATGGTAACTGACCCGTCGTTTGAGTCTGCTGCTGCGTCTGCCTTGGTCGCTGAGCTTGTTGACTTTGCTGCTGCCTGTCGTCTAGACTACGCCGCTAGTCTTGTTGCTGAGTCTGAGTCTGTCTGTCCTCCGTCTGTCGGGGGTTCGTGTGCTCTTGGCACGGACGTTCTTGAGGACAGGCACGAGGACCTTGAGTGTCTTGCAGCCGCTGCGCCTCATCTCGTGGCCATGCTACTTGCCCCTGAGGGAGACCCGGATGCACCAGACATCCCGACCCCGCGCTCTTACGCTGAGGCGATTACGGGTCCCTACTCCTCTAAGTGGCAGACAGCCATGGACGCAGAAATGGCATCCTGGAAGTCCACAGGCATTTACTTCGATGAGGTTCCCCCTCCTGGGACGAACATCGTCGATGGCATGTGGATTTTCAGGGTAAAGCGGCCGCCGGGTTCTCCGCCTGTCTTCAAGGCTCGTTACGTTGCTAGAGGCTTCAGTCAGCGTGAGGGAGTTGACTTCTTCCAGACCTTCTCCCCTACCCCGAAGATGACCACTCTTCGGGTGCTGCTGCACGTTGCCGCTCACCGTGACTACGAGCTTCACTCTCTTGACTTCAGCACAGCCTTCTTACAGGGCAGCCTGCACGAGAAGATCTGGCTGCGCCGCCCACCTGGCTTCACTAGGTCGTTCCCTCCTGGTACCCAGTGGAGCCTCCGGCGGCCAGTCTACGGTCTCCGCCAGGCGTCTCGTGAGTGGCACGACACACTGAGGACTACACTTGCGGCTCTTGGGTTCGCTCCTTCGACTGCTGACCCGTCGCTGTTTTTGCGCACCGACACTTCCCTGCCGCCGTTCTACATCCTCGTGTACGTCGACGACTTGGTCTTTGCCACTGCTGACACTGAGGCTCTCGCTCAGGTGAAGTTGGAGCTGCAGAAGAGACACACGTGCACAGACCTGGGTGAGCTGCGCAGCTACCTTGGCTTGCAGATCACCCGGGACAGAGCACGCCGCACCATCACCCTGACTCAGTCACACATGGTGCAGCAGGTCCTTCAGCGCTTCGGCTTCTCCTGGTCCTCCCCACAGTCCACTCCGCTGGCTACAGGTCACTCGCTCTCAGCTCCACCTTTGGACGAGTCCGTAGAGTCGAGTGGTCCTTACGCAGAGCTAGTGGGCTGCCTCATGTATCTGATGACCTGCACTCGACCTGACCTCGCGTACCCTCTTGGCCTTTTGGCTCGCTACGTGGCTCCTGGTCGGCACCGAAAGGTGCACATGGATGCTGCAAAGAGGGTACTGCGCTACTTGTGCAGTACATCGGGCATGGGGCTCGTGCTTGGAGGACGGAGCGACGTTGTCCTCACTGGACACTCTGACGCGTCTTGGGTTGACGACCAGGCTACGCAGCGGTCGTCATAGGGTTACACCTTCAGCCTTGGCTCTGGCTCTGTTTCTTGGCGGTCCACGCGCTCGTCTTCTGTTCTCAGCTCCAGTTGTGAGGCTGAGATCTACGCCACAGCCATGGTTGCACAGGAGTTACGCTGGCTCACCTACCTGCTGACTGACTTGGGAGAGAGGCCTCGTTCTCCTCCAGTTCTGTACGTCGACAACAAGGCCGCCATTGCCTTGTGTCAGGAGCACAGAGTGGAGCACAGAACGAAGCACATCGCTCTGCGTTACTTCCTGGCTGAGGAGTTGCAGCAGCGAGGTCAGCTTCGTCTTGCTCACATGGCCACTCGGGCCAAAACTGCTGATATATTCACCAAGGCACTTCCGTCTAGTGATCATCAGCGCTTCTGTACTTTGTTAGGCCTTGTGCCTACGTTTCCACACTTGCTGTAGACTTGATTGTACTGTGATCTATATATATATACCTGCATGCTTGCTCTTGTTAGGTAGTGATCACTGTGCTGTTCTTGTTGCATATATATATCTCTGCATGTGAACTGGCCTTGTGGCCTCTTGCTTGTGCTCAGTGTGTGTGGTGACGTTGTGATCCACCCTGAGCTTGCTTTGCATCTCTTGACTGGTCTTGTGACCCTCTGTTCTCCCCCACTTTGCCTATGGGGGTGTGTCAAATTATATATATGTTAGGGTGTAGGCTGTAGTGGGGTAGCACATATTGTTAGAGACTAAGGACCGAGTCTATGAAGATTATGAGCCTAAATTTCTCAAAATCGTTGGGCCTAGTTTCTGGACAGAAAAGTCGACTCCACATGATACGCCGTCGACAAAAAGTGCACCGTTAGAATCACCTCAAACTCGAGTATGTTATAGCCCTTGACCGTGGCTATCATTCCCAATTTGAATCGTGTCAAAAGGTGGAGTAAATCTCGAGTTATGATTTTCGGCGCACTAGGGGGTATGCTGCCACAAGCTTAACTCAATCACAATAGTTCTCACAAGTTCCACAAAGTCCCAAAGGAAGAGGAGGACGAGAGGGAAGGTCCCAAGGGAGTCCCCAACCAAGGAAACCCCATGCCACACAATTTCCCTCTCAATAGGCAACCCAACTTTCACCCTTGTCATTTTCCCAACCTCCACACTTGCCAACCTGGTTTGGCTTCACCCAACCACATGGCAGCATCTACAGTGATGGGACCGAATTTCCCAACCCCAAAAGTCTATACCCCTTATGGAGCAAACCCCACAACTTCCCATAGTCGCCGCAACCAAAGTACAGAAAGCATACGAACTCCAACGTTCGTAACTTTCTTGATCTTGCTCCGATCGCGACGATTCTTGGCTCGTCGGAAAGCTCTTGAGCAGATGAATCACTTCAGATATCTGCCCAATTCAAATAAAATTCACACACACTCAGAAAATCCCAACCACACAAAAAACACAAATTCTTGCAAACGAGCACACCACGCATGCAACGCACGAACACATGATGGGAGGCAGACAGACGTGAATGCGAATGATAGCATCACACAACACATATGGGGTAAAACACATTGCTAGGGTTTGTACTTGTACCCAATCTTCCCGATAATCAATCCATTCCTGTCTAGTTTCTGAGATACTACAGTAACTGCGACTTTTGCTGTTCTCGACAGTTTCCTGGTTGCATCACGTAACCTTAAATACGGTTGTCGGCTCGTCAACGGTCATGACGACCATTGACTTTCAGTGACTGTTGACCTTCGAGTGACTCCCAATCTTCCAACAGGGCTCTCGTTATTAGACCATTTTGGTATGAAGGTCTGATTTTCAGACATATTTTTTATATTCATCTGATTTTCCAATCTAGATCAAACAAAACCTTTTTTGTGCCTGGGGGACCCGTCTCATGAATCAGACGTCCTCAAATTCTAGCAGGAGCTCTGCTTTCCGAGTGCTCTTGTGCGAGCAAGTAGCGATACTGGTCCAGTTGCGCTCCTTCGCTATGAAGTAACGCGTTAGGAATGAACCTTCGGTATGGTATAATAACCTATTGTTATTCCAACTTTTTTTCGTTACAACGCTATTGAATCCGTGGCCTTTGGGGGGGGGAAGGCTGGAAAATTAGTGTTGCCTAAGATAAAAAGGCTGGAAAATCAATGTCACTAAAATCTGAACTCTGAATAATCAGTGTAGGTACAGTACAGGAAAAAAACATGAAAAGGAATTTCATGAAAGAACGCTGATATATGAGGCCCTAATTGAGTCACATTCTCATTATTTTCTTGACGGGGGTAGTGATGTCAAGAAAAATATTAGAACCAGTACCCTATAGCATGCAATTCAGACTGACTGTCAAATATATATAGACTGACTCTCTACTGCTACGTATCACGGCAGGGAAACTCGCAACCTAGAAAGTGCACAGCAAGCACAAACCTGTTGGAATTAAGGTTAATTCGGGTTGCTCCAATAAACATATGTAGTGGCAGATCTACACTGTAGTAGCGTAAAATACATTGGTTGGGTTGGGAGAACTTGTGGTGTACACTCTTTAGAGTGGACCACCTCCCAAACCCTATAGGTTAGGGTTCTCTATTGTTGGAATCACATTTTTTTGAAACCTCTTTGATTCTAGCATGGTTCATGCCTGAGTTGGCTCCTAAGATTCCTAGGCCTTAGGAGGAGGTTCTAAGACTACTATAGCTTCCGCTAGTAGCTAAGGCCATTCCAACATGGTATCAGAGCTAGGAAGGCCTAGCAATCTGTTGGAATAGGAGTTATTCAAGACATCGGACCATAATATTTTGGTGGATGCTATTTAGCTTCCATCCCTCCCGAAGGGCTGCCGAAATTGCACCGTGGCGGACTCTGGACGTGGGAGGGGAGGAGGAGAGAAGGAAACTGCTGGAAATCGAGTGGATCCCTTCGGGAGGACGAGAAGGGTGACATCCATTCACGGAGGCGCTCAGTCAAGGCCGATCAAGACGTGCAGCATATCGTTGGAAAGGCCTCAGCACGATCTACAACAATTGCCGCGGGATCGTCACCAATCGACGAGCGGATCGGACGCAATTCGCAAAAAAACTGCCGGCGGCCGAATTGGAAAATCGCGAATCGAAAACGATTTAAAGCGCGGAAAAGAAATTGGAGGCAGGCAAAGCGCGGAATAGAAATTTAAAGCGCCAAGAGAGGACATCAGGGCGCATCCAACAAGCCAAAAATCGGGCGAAACGGTTGAGTCTTCGTCGACGAAAACTCGGCCAACTTTGACGAGTTTAAGCGGACAGCTCGGACGTGGGATCCCGGAGCGCGATACACCATTGGAACGTGCTAGGAGCGATGATTCATCAGAACTAAACGGCTCATCATTCGGAGGTTCGAGCGCGGAATTACGCTCCAAAAACCAAGAGGGGGTGAATCTGCCCGCATCGTCTTCACCGCCGCCGCCGTTGCCTCCACCACCACCTTAACGTCAATCTTCAGTGCCTGCGCCGCAAATGGATCACGACTCAGGCAAAGAGAAGCTGGAGAGTGCACCAAAGTTTGACGGGAGCGACTATTGGACTTGGAGCTTCCGATTCGAACAATGGGCAGAGGCGCACGATCTATGGGGGTACTTTGATGGCTCGGAGGAGCGACCTGCAACGGGTGATGCACGGCTGAAGTGGGAGAGAAAAAATCAGAAGGCATTCGCCCAATTTTGCAATGCCTTGGTGCCAGATGAGCTGATTCACTTGGTACGGGAGTTCGGCGGCAAGACCGAGTTGGGCAGCGCACCTGTTGATGGCGGAGAAAGAGCAGTCACCCGGGTTCCTGCAGGCACAGTAGCGGCATACGCACGAGTGAAGAAGTTCTACCTTCAGCGTGGATTGTTTAATCGGATGGCACTCTCTGAGCAGCTCTCCTGATTGAAGATGAATGAGGGGGAGGGAGTGGCTGCATACTGGGCGCGTGCCGAGGACTTGAGGTCCAAGTACTTGGCTGCAGGAGGGAAGGAGGGGGTTGTGGAGTGGATGATGAGGGTACTCAAAGGACTACCTCCTCACTTTGAGATGCTGAAGGTGGTGCTGAACAACCAGTCATCATCGCTCACTAAAGGTCAGCTGCTTACCTCCTTGAGGAGCGAGGAGATGCGGATTGGTGTCGCACCAAGATCGGATGGTGTAGCCACTTTTGGAGCGGGTACGAAAGTGGGCAGCAGCGGCAGGGGAAATTGGGACAAGGGAGGAAAGCATGGAGGCAGCGGTAGCAGCAGTGACACCAACTCGGGCAGATGGGGTCAAGGGAAAGGCAAAGCGGGAGTGCTTAATTTCCCCTGGGGGTCCAATGGCATGGCTCCTCGGGGGTTGTGTCATGGCTGTTGGGATGAGGGACATGCATGGCAGCGATGTCCTCATCGACCTAAGGGAGGCATTCCGGCATTCTTAAAGCGGGGGGGTCGTGGGTCCAACCGCAAGGCACAGGTGGTGGATGAGGAGGAGCAGGATGACAAGGCAGAGGCAGTGGTTGGAGAGGCAATTGCAGCAATGGGAGAGGAGCAGCCGCGAGAGGGGTGGTGGATTGACAGTGGGGCCAGCCACAACTTTACTCCTTATGCATCAGACTTCAAAAGTAAGCTTCAGCCACCAGAGGTTTGGGGAGTTAGATTGGGAGATGGACGGGTGGTGAAAGCTGTTGGCATGGGTGAGGTGCCAGTGGTTGGTGCTGGAGGTCAGTTGTTGAGGATTCAAAAGGTCCACCTTGTGCCTGAGATGCACACGCGTCTGCTGTCAGTCCCACACCTCACCTCTCGAGATGTCATTGTCACATTCAAGGGCAAGAAATGTGTTTTTAAATGGGGGGAGAGGGTGTTGGCGATTGGAGAAAAGGAGAGGGGAAGGGACCATGGATTGGTGCGGATGTCTCTTCCTCTTGCTCGGGGCACACAAGGTAGTGCTCTTGCAGCTAGGTCCTCCTCCTCATTTTCCTCATTGACCCTTGCTCATCGCCGCCTTGGTCATACCGCCCCCACAACATTGCAACAGATGGCTCGGGGGAACAGTGTACTGGGCTTGGAGATTGGGGGGGGGGAGCACTGATTTCTCCCCATGTGAGCCTTGCTTATTGGGAAAGTCGGCTCGGAAGTCGTTTCCCCATGAGGCGTCTCGGGCACTTGGGCCTTTGGATGAGGTCCACATGGATTTGTGGGGGCCAGTGCGCACACCGTCACTGGGAGGAGCGGTGTATGTCCTCAGTCTCATTGACGACTTCACCAGACGAGTTTGGTCGTTCCCACTCCCCAACAAGGAATCAGCCACAGTCGCAAAAGTCCTTCGCCAGTGGCATAAGGACGTGGAGTTGGAGTGTGGGCGGAAGCTGAAGGCTGTTCGCTCAGACAGGGGTGGCGAGTTTTGGGGGGAAGCTGTAAAAGCATGGAAGGCAGAGTTTGGCATCAAAACCTAATTAAGTGTCGCAGATACACCGCAACAGAATGGGGTCGTGGAGCGGTGGCACAGGACGATGGCAGAAGGGATTCGCACATTGTTGGTCGACAGTGGTCTCCCTGCTCGCTTGTGGGGTGAAGCATTGATGTGGGTCGTGTGGGTTAAGAACAGGGTCACCCACAGTGCTTTGCCTGCCTCCATCACACCAATGGAGGCGTGGTCTGGCCAGAAGCCGCATGTGGGCATGGCTCGGATTTGGGGTTGCATGGGGAGTGTCATGCTGCGTGGGCATGAGACGGGTGGCAAGCTTGATGCACGCGCTGTCATGTGTGTCTGTGTTGGGGTGGACATGGAGAGCAAGGGTTGGCGCATGCTGGACCCTTCTCTCATGCGCATTCGCATTGCTCGGGATGTTGATTTTCTTGAGAATGTGATGTGGAAGGATTGGGACAAGGCAAATGGATTTGGGGAGCTTCTGCAGGATGCAGCTGAGATTTCCCAGCTCATCCCTCTTCCACTCTCGCCACCCTCAGCAGCGGTTGATGACGCTGAAATGCCACCTTCATCACTGCCACCGGCATCGCTGAGTGTGTCGGTGCAGCAGCAGCCCACCCCTCTGCAGCAGCTCAGTGGTCCCTCGGTCAGTCAGCGGAGATCCGCCGACACAGCTGATCGTGTCATCAGGTATGAACGCCAAGGTGGTGAGCAGGTTGTTGGGTACACCGACTCGGATTGGGGTGGTGAGACTGATGGCAAGAGTCGCTCTGCCTACATCTTTAAGTTGGGAGGAGGAGCTATTAGCTGGTATAGCAAAAAGCAAGACAGTGTTGCAGCAAGCGTTTCTGAAGCTGAGTATAAAGGTCTATCGGAGGGGGTCAAGGAGGCCATTTGGTTGAGAAGTTTGTTGGCAGAGATGCATGTGGGGGATGGGTGGGCTATTCCATTGCTCTGTGATAATGAGGCTGCTGTCTCCCTTGCCCACAATCCCGTTCTCCATCAGCGCACCAAGCACATTAAGGTGGCATGGCACTTTGTACGTGATGCGGTGCGCCAGCAAGAGGTCGAGGTGCACTCAGTACGCTCCCACCTCCAGGATGCCGACATGCTCACCAAAGCTCTCCCAAGCTTGCAGCTGCATGAGAACCTTGAGCGCATCGGCATGCGAGTGATGGCTGCGAAGGCCGAGGCTTCATTTGCTGGAGGGGTTGTGTTTTGATTTATGGGTGAACTTAATGCTTATTGGAGCAAGGGGGGGTGTTGGAATTAAGGTTAATTCGGGTTGCTCCAATAAACATATGTAGTGGCAGATCTACACTATAGTAGTGTAGAATACATTGGTTGGGTTGGGAGAACTTGTGGTGTACACTCTTTAGAGTGGACCACCTCCCAAACCCTATAGGTTAGGCTTCTCTATTGTTGGAATCACACTTTTTGGAAACCTCTTTGATTCTAGCATGGTTCATGCCTGAGTTGGCTCCTAAGATTCCTAAGCCTTAGGAGGAGGTTCTAAGACTACTATAGCTTCCGCTAGTAGCTTAGACCATTCCAACAAAACCAACTCTATACCTACAGCCTGGGACTTCAGAAGCATCTTACCCAGCCGCCAGAGTAGACTGAGTGCCTTTGGCATGCAGCAAAACGACAGCATGCATTGCACTGTGCGGCACCAATTGAGGTCGACACAGTGAACGCGCCCTCCTATGCAGCAAAACAACATGGTGGCATGCATTGCACTGTGCAGCATCGATCGAGGTCGACACAGTGAACACGCCCCTTGCTCCCCTTACACTCCCCCTCCCTACTGCGCACCAGCCTTGCCCTAGCACACATGCTGCACCGCACACAGCCGCCTGCCTTCCCTGCCAGCCCACCTGTCCCCTGCTGCACCAGCATGCTGCGGCATCCTGCTCTCACCACTCCATCCGCACACACTGCCACACTGCGGCAACCCCCTTTGCTTCCCCCTCCCCTGGTGCCTCTGCCTGCCATGCACATGTGCCTGCCCATGCCCTATTCCAGCGAGCAGCACTCCACACTCCACACCCCTGCGTCCCCCGAAGCTGCATCCCTTGTCTGTTGCGCTACTGCCAGCACAAAGCACACAGCCTGTACAGCTGCCCGCGCGCTGCTGCCAGCACAGCATCTCCCAACCCCTGTGCACCCAGGGGCCAGTGCGAAACAGGCAGCAGAGGACATGGGGTAGCAGGGGAGGCTGAACACAGCCTCGAGAGGAGGCTGCCCTGCAGTCCGCAGTCAAAGGGTTAGGACGCAGCACCTCTTGCAATTTTGCACGACTGATCGCAGGATCGCTGGTTTCACCGCACTGATATCCATTTAAAACTCCGCAAAAAATCGATCCTGCGCAGAATGGTGCTAGAGGTGCCGCGTCCTTAGCTTGCTTGCCTGCCGCTCCTGCACCCGCTCGCACACTGCTGCGCTGCTACACGCCTTCTTGGGGTGGCTGGCTTGCAGTACGGCTGGTGGATCCGCGGCTGGATAGCAGGATGGAAGGACGTGGGGAGAATGGATGAACGCTGCTTGTATAGCTCGACCACGAGTTGCCTCGACAACCGCTACGTAAAAACAGAAAGCTCGTTGCGTTGTGCACTTTAGACTGGACCAGTAGCCCACGATTGAGCAGGCTGGAAAAAAAAAAAAAAGAAGAAAAAAAAAACCATTAGAGTGCGCAGCTGTCAGTCCTTGTCGCACGTGCGCCGCTGCCACGTGAACCCGTGCTCCTCCAGCCGCTCGCCCGTGCCGTGGGGCAGCGCGCGCATCCAGTCCCAGTCCGCGGCGATCTTGCGCAGCACGCGCAGCTTGGAGTCGAGCCCGAAGCAGCACGTGGCGTGCACCGTCACCAGCTCCGCCAGTGCGCCCATCTCGCAGAACCCGCCAACGTGCACCGTGGGCAGGTAGCGCACGGTGAGCGGCGTGGCAGTACGCGTGAAGGGGTTGGCCTCGGGGCGGATCCAGTCGAATATCTGCTGGATGCGGTGCTTCGGTAGCCTGGCGCATGCACGAAAGGGGCAGGGTGGGGAAGGGGATGGGGAGCGAATAGAGTGAGTGAAAGTGGGAGCGAGTGGGGTGAAGCAGACCTGGTGTGGGAGAGCAGGCGCGGGGTGGGGCAGCATTGCGACGAGGAGAGGGGGCGAGGCGCTCACCGCTTGTGCCAGGCGATCCAGTCGTCGAAGAACTTGAGCGTGCGCGTGTTGCTGCGCGCCGCGTAGAAGCCGCCGTTGGCCATGACGGCGCGCGAGTTGGCATGCTACCAGTCGACGCTCATGTGCATGTCCTCGGGCGCCGCGAGCAGCAGGCTTGGCAGCGGGTTGCGCAGCCAGAGAATGTCGTTGTCCGTGAACACCACGTCGTACCCCAGCGCCAACATGCCCCAGCACCACGTGCACCTTCCGCCACACCTGCGCGCGCGGAGGAGGAGAATGGGCCAGGGGGTGGGAAGGGGAAGGGAGTTGAGCGGTTTAGATGCGCGCAAGAGGGAAAGGAGCGGGGAGGAGGGGAAGGAACTGGAACGGTGTAGTGGCTAGGCGGAGATGTATGGAGGGCGGATCGCGGCGTACCAAGTGGATGTAGGCGGGGGTCATGAAATGCTTCTGTTCGCCACTGAAGTCCTCCTTCTCCTCCGCGTCGTCCTGCCAGTCGAAGTAGCAGTGCAGCCCCAACGAGCAGCACACCTCGAAGCTCGCGTCGTCGTACGCCACCACCACCAGCCGATCCACCAACTGGTTCAGCCCCGCCTCCCGCGCCGCAGCCCCCTCCGCGCACGCCTGCTGTTCGACGAGGCGGAGGCGGTGCAGGAAGAAGCGCATCATGGGCGCCCACGCCTCCGACAGCGCCGTCACGATCACCGTGCGCGACAGCGACGACGCCGCCCACGCCTCCACCACATGATTCCCGGCGGCCGACTTGCCGTCGCCGCCGTCATCTTCTGCCCGCGCCGTCAACAGTTGGGGCGCCTCGGGAAACGGGCGATCCGGGTCGGGCAGCCCGCTGGGCCCGCCGTACTCCTCTTCCAACGCTGCCGCCAGTGCCACCGCTGCCGACGGATCGCCGCCGGCAGCCGTCAATGCTCCGTCAAGCACCTCCTTGAGCGTTCTGGCGAGGACGGATGGATGGAGACGGGAAGACGGGTGGAACAATGAAAGGAGTTGCGGAGAGAAATACAGGGGAGAGAATGAGGGCGCCGAGGAAGCGGTACGAGAGCCGCGTGGAACGAAAAGCGCGCCACAATTGGCAAGGCTTCGGCGGTGGACAAGTCTGCGGAATCAAGGGCCCGAGGACGGGATAACCGCACTGACTGACCACCAAAACGTTGCGAGAGACGACGAAGCGACGTACCTGCATAACACGTGGCGGCTGATTGATTGGCGAGCGGTTGGTCGGAAGGCGGTTGCTTGGCGGACGAGGAGGTAAGCGACGCGAGGAACGACTGGGGTGGTCTGTCGGTCTCGTCGAGAGCTCGTCACGGCACGGATGACGACGCCGGCCACTCTAATTCCGACCTTATCACACCGCTGCTGCGGCTAAGGTCTCGTATTTGACCGCCGCACACGCTCTCGCGAGTCTGATCCAATAGCACTCTTGCGGCTCTCGCTGGAACCGCCGCTACTACTTTTGGCTTCGAAGGGTGCAATCGCACAGCGACGAGCCCAATCGACGCGACGGCGAAGACGGTTAGTAACAGCCAGAGGCGCGGCAGTCTGAAGGCGCGCATGGTGAGGCGCGGCCAGAAGGCGGTGGGGCTGAGCGAGGTGGCGCAGAGCACGGACGCATACGGCGACCTGAAGTGTGACGAGGCGGTGAGCGGGTCGGAGCTGCTGTGTCTGGACGAATTCTACTGTCGCGCTCCAATGACCTTGGCTCTGCACACACTCCCATCTAGGAACTGGTAGATTGTCGAGTTAGGGTTCAAACCTAACACAGGCAGAAGCTTCAGAAGTACTAAGTTGTACTCTTTATCATTATTTCCGCTTCGTTAACGTGGAGGGGCTCGTAAAGCGGGATGCAAGCTCTGCATGGGATAGTTGTTATAAGTTGTAGCAGTCGTCATATGGTTTCGTACTAGTCCAAACCGCAAGAATACTCGTCACCACCTGCTCCTTGCCCCACCCTCCACTTCCCCCAGAATCGTCTTGGCCTTTCCTCGCTGCCTCTCTTTGCCAATCGGTCTCGCTCGTTTGTACCGTTTAGGTTTCGGTGGCGTCGCACGTCTGTCACTGACCACCACCCAGGAGCCGAACCCCTAGAAAGACCGAACCACCACCAAGCCTCAGAATTGCAAGACGTTTTACCCTGTGAATGTCCTGTAATTACCACCCCGCAGCCTCCGGCTACGTTAGAAAAAAAATCCTTGTGTTGCAGTTTCAGGATACCGTAACACACCACCTTGGCCGAGTTAGATTTGGCGGAACACTGTCTGCGATTCTTTATCCGAAACTCAAAAGTGTCGCTGGAAACTCAGTTTCACCTGTAAACTCAATAGTCGGCACGTCAAGGTTAGGACATGCGTCAAATGTCGCTGTGTATTCTTCTGCATGATCTGAGTGAACATTCCTTCCTAGACTCCACACCACAACAGTGTAGACTTTTTTTCCCACTCTTCCAGTTCAGTCGAGAAATCCTTGAACATTCCGCCTTTTTAGGGTACGCCGCTGCAGCGGCAGCGGCATTGTGGTTTTGACGCCGAACTCTGATTCCACAGGGTGGCCCAAAACGAATCGAGAGGCCTGACCACCACCCGGCTTCCACTCGCTGCCACATCCACGTCCTGCGCGCTGTTCCCAACATGAATTGTTGGTGCACGCCTCGGGCCACCCAAGCCAGCCTCCTCACGCCATGCCTCGCCAACCGCGAGGACGGTGGTGGGTGACGCGGTTGCCGAACTAGTGCCTCAAATCGGGTACCCCAAGAGAGAAGGTTCGGCAGGAAACAGGTTTGGATGAGGCATGGTGGCGTAGCACTCCACATTGGCCCTGTTCGATAGCAATTCGGCAAAAAGCCCCCCACCGTTGTCCAAGCACAACGGTGGGAGCATAAAGACAAACGGTGCTCGTTCGGCACCGCCGGCAGCGTAATGATTGAAGCCGACTGCCTGCCGGCTTCTTTCTGCAGGTCTAACGGCCGAGGTGTTCGGAAACACCACATCAACGGCCAATTGGTGTGGAAACATTCTGTGTTTTTTTTCTGACCCGGGCCCTGGCGGAACCATGGTCAGCGTCAGAAAAAGTATCGCCATCAAAATATTCAATCTGAAAAATATATAGTGTTTTACAGAGCGGTTCCAAAACGAGTGAGCTGTGTCCCAAGGAGTGGGCATGCCACTGGTTTAGACTGTTATTTTACCTAACATATCCCTCAATACCCCAACCGACAGAAACCGTTGCTCCTTCACCGAAAAGTAGAAATGGCATTGGTGTGGTAAATTAGCGGCGTTTTGCCCGAGAGGAGCTGTGACGAGGATGTAATCATTGGGCGAGAGTCACTGTTAGGGCGCGCTTCGGCGTCTGGAACCATTGTTGAACTTCCCGCCTTGTTTTCCCGCGAAGGCGGGAAATCCGAGACATCGCAGTGGGATCGTTCGCGCTAGCGGGAACTCGGACTCGTCGCAAGGAGTGCCACGTAGATTCCCGCCCAATTCTCCCCACCGTTTCCAAGTTTTCTTCTTCTCGTTCACCCTGCTATCGAACAGGGCCATTGTTGAGGCAAGCCGAAGCGCCAAAGGCACGGGAATAACCACAACTTTTTTTTATTTTTGATGCAAAATACACTAAAAAGTGTAAAATACATCGGCAGTCGTAACTGTAGCTGATGGGCCAAGGGGGATACCACCCTCCGTACCCATCCTGAGCCTCTAAGGGGGACGGAAAGCAGCCCTCGGGTTCAACCAGATGGCCATGAACCCTTTGGACCACGTTGTCGAGGATGTGGCCCAAGACCCGGCACTCGTCATCATCCAGTCCAGGACGAGTGGCACCGAGCCGCTTAGATGCCGCCTTAGCACGCTTGTAAATTCTGACATGCAGCTGGAAAGACGCCGCGATCCTCCTCAGCGCCCTCCTGACTCAGAACTTGCTACGTTCGAAAACCGCGTCACACCTCTCTACCCAGATTCGGTGAAGCGCAATTGCTGTAATCGTAGCCTCGGGGAAACCCGAAGCTGTCCCCTCCTTCTTGAAAACCAAGTCCCCAAGCGTCTCGATTTTCCGATGCGGATTCAGCATGCGGAGCGCCTTCAGTAATGCCCGAACCACCGGCTGGATACGTGGGCAGAGAAACAGCCCGTGCTCCAGCGTGGGAATAACCACAACGGTTTGCGTTGTGGCGCGACGACGCGGCTTTACACAACACAACTTCCACAATACACTTGGGTTTTTTCTGGTATCTGTAAAAAGTTTTCTGTCATTCTCAAATGAATATACAATTCATTACTGTAGAGGCTGCTCCTAGCGAGGACAGCCCCGAGCAGTTCGCGTCAGTGTGGCTCGGCCTACACTTTCTGTTATGAGTTGAAAAAGAGAGCGCGCAGATAAACGAATAACGAGACTGTGATTGCACGAACTGAGAACAAAATGAAGGCGCACACTAATATAGGGGCTAGCCTAGCTAGGAAGGAACCTCGGGTGAGCGAGGTTGGGTGCAGGTTTGGCGAAGGGGAAGGCCGAAGGCGGCGCGAGGAGCCTCGGCAGCGCTGATGTCGGCCGAACGTGCAAAGTCTGAAAATCGGGGCTGTACGCGAAGCAGTCAACCCTGATAAGGAATTAGGAAAAAAAATCCTTACACTACCCCTCCCCCTTGAAAGGTGGTCAATACCCGCGACACGCCTTCGCGCCAGATAGTCAGCAATAAGCGGGGACGCGTCAAACGAGGCGGATGGCAACCACGTGTCATCTTCACTGGTTCGACCCGTCCAGGGGATGAGGAAATCCACCTAGCAACCAGCTGCGTCAAGTCGTACACGATGTGCCAGAATCTTCGACGGGTCAAGGGTCCGCTCCGGGTTAAATCGTGCTGTTGGTGCAACATTTTGTCGCGCGATGTCGGTCGTGGCTGGCACGAACTTGCGAAGTTAGCTGACGTGGAAGGCGTCATGGATACGCCAGTCGTCGGGTAGCAGCAGATTCGCGGTGACGAGTGTCACCATCTTGATGATTTTGAAAGGCCCACAAAATCGTTGCCGTAACTTCGACGGGCCGGGCAGGTGTAGGTTCTTCACGTCGAGTAGGACTGACTGCCCAGCTGCCAAGACGAGTTCCTGGTGTAGAAGGTCGGTGTATTTCCGGGAAGTGATATTCGCCTTGCGGATTGCGTCGGCAGCCTTTTCGCGAATTTCCTGCAGTTCGGTCACAAATGTTTGTGATCTTGGACCGGGTTGTCGAGTGTAGTCGTCATAGGAACCGTCAGTTCTGTCACAAATGTTTGCTGCAGCGTTGGCACCCTGTCGACCTGCAGTGTTGGCAGGTCGCTCTTCTGTAGTGCTGGCGCGGCTCCTCTACGCAACGTTGGCAGGCGGTCAACCATGTAGTGCTGGCGGTCGACCAGGCTAGCTGCAGAGTTGCTAGGTGCCTGATGAAGTCATTTTCTGCCATTGCTTGTTCAATCATTCTGTAATTCCAACTTTGCTAGTGAAACTCTTGCCAACTTCTCCCGTGAATGTGCAAGTGCTAAGGAGCGCAAGCAAAGCTACGATCACTCCTAGTAGTTCGTGCCAACCCCCGTGGTCTATCTCACTACCATTGTGGAGTGACTCTTTGCATGGTGCGGTGAGCATGGATGGCCCCGCAAATTACCTTCAGATAGGATTCGACCAACTTTTGCACCTACTAAGTCGTTCGTAGGCCGGTAGCGTTGGTCACCATGGTCGACCCCGTTGTAGAAGCGGGCGTAGCGGACACCTTGGAGGCACGCTTGGCGGATGCAAGGAGGCGCCACACGGATGGCGAGTACGGGAAGATCCCCTTCACAATCGTCGAGTTGGGCAACCGCGCGCAGTGGGCGACGGATCACCCTTCCCGTCCTGCATCTCCTTGGCCGGTGCGAAACGAAGGTGGCGCCGACGACGAGGTTGACGGTGGTGCTCGAGTCAGCGGCAGCGAAGGCACGAGGCAGAGAGGGGTGATCAAGGTCGACGGTGGCGTCGACAGGAGTCAGGCGCGAGTGCAACAGTCGACGGCGGCTGCAGGCATCTCTCGTGTCGACGTCGATGGTTGACGTCGCTCTCCTCTATGAAGCGGTGGAGGTCTCTCGGCGACGACACATGTGACGGCGAGCGGAATTGCACCGGCGTATGGCTACTTCAAGTTCTCGCCGGACCGGATCACCGTCGCCCCGCTGCAAGGTCGACGTGACCTCATCACCTGGAGGGAGTCGATAGAACCCCAGCTGGAGGTCGCTGGGCTAAAGGGCTTCGCCAACGGCACTGTGCCCATCCCGCCCGAGGAGGATGTTGAGCTGTGCAGGGAGTTTCGTGCTGCTCACCTGCTCACCTTCATGGTCATCTCGAGGAGCTGTTCGCCGGTGGTGCAGCTAGCGCTCAGGAGCTGTCGAGAGCGACTGGATGCTGGTCACCAAGCATGGCACTTCATCCTGTCGACGTACCAGGTGAAGGACGACCTGTACATCGGACAGCTGGAGGAGAAGATGACTCACCTTCGGATGGGTGAGCAGGAGTCGGCGATGGACTACTGCAACCGTGCTCGACGGATCCTGGATGAGATGCGGATGGCAGGCGCCGAATACTCTACAGCTTCCTACATCACCCACGTCATCAAAGGCCTGCCGCGCAGCTACAATGACGACGGTGCCTGGCACACGTGAGTCCCTCAACGAGGACTCCCTCACCAGCTACATCCTCCAAGATGAGGCGATGCAGGAGGCAAAACAGCCCACGGGGCTCCTTCAGCTGGCAAGTTACGCTGCACCGACGAAGCAGAATCGTCAGCAGGAGCAGCGCGGGAAGTCGGGCGGAGGTGGTAGCGGGGGTGTGCGGTCGACGAAGGACGTCAACGCGAAGCGGTCGACGAGACAAGGGCCGTGGAGGTGGTGGTCGACGGCGGGAGTGCTGGATCTGCGGCGACCCCGACCATCTCTCCTTCGAGTGCGCCCACCGCGATGACAGCGACGAGGACGACAGCAAGGGAGGCCGCGGTCGATCGGCCAGTCGTCGCCCCCGTCGAGGTGCGAAGCCACACAAGGAGATGAAGACGTCGAAGAAGGTGTCATTGACGAAGGAAGTCGACAGCTCCAGCGGCAAGGACCGAGGCGACGGGGAGGCGTCGTGCTCGATGGTCGACGTGGTAGAGCCGACAGTCTTGCTGGCGCCAGAGGCTAGCAAGGACTTCCAGGCGGTGGCGGCAGCCGTGCAGGCCAACCCGATGGCGGTGCTGCTCGACAGCGGGTGCTCCCGGCACCTGATGGGGACGAAGACGGTCTTTGTCGACATGGCACCGAGCGACGAGGTGAAGCATGTGCACGGCTTCAATGGGGCGTTGCAGGTTGTCGAGGGTCGCGGAACCGTCGCTCTACAAGGGGAGGCCGGAAAGCGGGTCCTCATCCCCGACGTGCTCTACGTTCCGGAAGTACATGCAAATCTGCTGTTAGCTGGCCAACTGAAGGAGTGTGGCGTGCAGCTGCAGGGCGACGGCGATGAGATGCTGCTCGTCGCCGCGACTGGGGAGATGCTCAGTCGAGCACGCTACACCGGACGAGTCCTCTGCACCTACCTTTGCCCCTCCTTGATGCGATCGCCGTCGACCGAGGTGGTGGCTCTACGGACGATCGTCTCGGTGACAGAGACTACCCCTGACCGGCTGCATGCAAGGCTTGCGCACGTCGGCATCGACACGATCAAGAGCTTGGCAAAGCATGAAGTTGCTACTGGGCTCGACATCAAGCCGTCGACGGGAGCAAACCCGCCATGTGTCTCGTGCGTCGGAGGAAAGCTGGCACGACACACTTTCCCCGACAAGGGCTCGGACGCCGAGGAGGCATTGGCTGTCGTGCACATTGACTTGTGCGGGCCATTTCGGGTGGCTGCCAAGGATGGCAGCTTGTACTTTCTGCTGCTGAAGGATCGCTACATTCGTTCCGTGTGGACAATTCTGGTCGCTAAGAAGAGCGACGTGCTGTAGGAGTCCAAGAAGAGGCTGGTGTTGGTGGAACGATAGACGAAGAAATCGGCGCTGTCGCTCCACTCCGACCGGGGTGAGGAGTTCCTCGGCAAGGATTTCACTACCTTCGTCGACAGGAAGGGCATTGTCCACGACCTGACATGCCCTTGCACTACGCAGCAGAACGGCATGGCTGAGCGGGAGATGCGCACGGTCGTCGAGTCCGTGCGGACGATGTTGCTGCACATGGGCGTGCAGCACCACTGGTGGCACCTCGCTCTACGCGAGGCCGTCTGGGTGCGCAACTGCTTGGAGCGGTCGACGACGCCGCCGGGGACGACTCCGTACCAGCTGCTGACCGGGAAGAAGCCCGACCTCACGCTGGCGCGGGTGTGGGGCTGCATGGTGCAGTTCATGGTTCCCGAGCAGCAGCGCGGTGGGAAGCTGGCGCCGAAGGCTCACTGGTTGCTTCACCTGGGCATGTCGCTGGAGAGCAAGGGCTGGGAGGTGCTCGACCTCACCGACAACAAGGTGGTCACGTCGGTCGAGGTGATCTTCTACGAGACGCTGTCGCTGGAGGTGTGGAAGGCGAAGTATGGGCCGGCGTCGGGGCGGACGCAGGCACACCTGCCGGCGGACTCCTCGACGGCGACGGTCCCACTGCTCGCCGAAGTCGACGAGCTTGCTAATGAGGATGTTGTGGAAGTTCCTCCAACCCCCCCTGTTCTTGCTCCTCTCCCCCCCGTCACAGCTCGGCCTGTGTCGGCCACCGGCGATCAGAGGAGCCTCGAGGCGTCGCCCGTGGCGCCGGCCAGTGGCATCGCCGGTGGTCGTCAATGCGCCAAGCTCGTCGACCAATGACCGGAAGCCGTCGCCGACAAAAGAGCAGCAGACAGGGGAGCCGGTCGAAAAGGAGGCCACAGCAGGGGTGCAGTCGACACGGGAGCTGTCGAGTGAGCAGGAGGGGTGTAACCGGTCGAAGGTTCAAAGCAGCTGGTCGACGACGAGGCCGTCGACGAGGAAGGGGAGCAATCGGCAGGAGAAGAGTCCACCGACAGTGATGTGGTGGAGGTTCCGGTCGAGAAGCCTGCGCCGGAGCTGCGGCGTTCTGGTCGAGCTCAACGGCCACCGGAGCGACTAAGCTTCCACGCCTGCCTGCCACCAGCTGCCTTCACCACGGTGTATGACGAGGTCGACGACGACCTGTTGTACGACGACGCCGAGGAGGATGAAGACCTGCCGGAGCTCGACCCCGACGTACCTGCCGAAGCTCGACCCCGCTGGGACATCGCCACGATGACGGTGAAGGAGGCGCTGGCGAGCTGGAAGGGCGAGGCGGTGAAGGCCGCCATGGAAGAGGAGATCCGCAGCCTCATCGGCATGGGCACTTGGGAGCTGGTCGAACGCCCACGCGGAGTGAACATCATGAAGAACCGGTGGGTGCTGACGACCAAGAAACGCATCGACGACACCGTCGAGCGTGAGAAGGCGAGGCTGGTCGTGAAGGGCTTCACACATGTGTACAACGCCGACTACGACGAGACGTACTCGCCGGTGAGCAGCTACCTCACGCTGAGGATCTTCCTCAGCATCGTCGCTGTCCTCGACCTCAATCTGATGCAGCTCGACATGAAGAACGCTTTCCTACAGAGCCAGCTCGACAGGGTGCTCTACATGTACCAGCCGGACTACTTCGACGATGGAACCGGCCGGGTGTGTAAGCTGCTGAAGAGCCTCTACGGGCTGAAGTAGTCGCCGCTGCTGTGGTACAGGGCTCTCGACGGAGTGCTGCTGGGGGCTGGATGGAAGTGTTAGAGATTAAGGACGGAGTATATGAAGATTAGGTGCCTGGATAACACAAAATCGTTGGCTTAGAATTCTGGACAGAAACCGCGACTTCACAAGAAACGTCGTCGACAAAAGATTGCACTGTTAGAATTATCTCAAACTCGAGTATAATATAGCTCTAGATCGTAGCTATATTTCCCAATTTGAATCGTGTCAAAAGGTGGAGTAAATCTCGAGTTATGATTTTTGGCGCACTAGGGGGTATGCTGCCACAAGCTTAACTCAAATCACAATTGTTCTCACAAGTTCACAAGTTTCACAAAAGTTGAATTAGAGTAGCACTAAACCAGGTGGGAGGGAAGAGGAGGACGAGAGGGAAGGTCCCAAGGAGTCCCCAACCAAAGAAAACCCCATGCCACACAATTCCCCTCTCCATAGGCAACCCCACTTTCACATTTGTCACTTTCCCAACTCATGCCATCCACCTCAACCCACTTGGCCACACTTGCCAACCTGGTTTGGCTTCTCCCAACCACATGGCAGCAATCTACAGTGATGGGTTCGAATGTCCCAACCCCAAAAGTCTGTACCCCATATTGAGTCACACCACAACTTCCCATAGTCGCCGCAACCAAAGTACAGAAAGCATACGAACTCCAACGTTCGTAACTTTCTTGATCTTGCTCCGATTGCGACGATTCTTGGCTCGTCAGAAAGCTCTTGAGCAGAGCAATCACTTCAGATATCTGCTCAGGCCAAATAACATTCACACACACTCAGGAAATCCAAACCGCGCAAAACACAAATTCTTGCACACGCTCACACCACGCATGCAACGCACGAACACATGATGGGAGGCAGACAGACGTGAATGCAAATGATAGCATCACACAACAAACTCCCCCTCTGGCTGCCAACCATCATCCCACATTCCATAGCTCAAGCATGCACCCTCAATGCACACTCATTCCTGCAAGCTTCATGCCCATCCAATCAGTGCTCAGGTTCTGCCAGGCGCTTGGTGAGAATGTCAGCCGCCTGCTGCTGAGTCTTCACAAGCTCCAGTCGCACCTCCTTATCCAGGAGCCTCCTTGTCCAATGCCACTTGGGCCTGATGTGCTTTGTCAGGCCATGAAGACAGGCATTCTTGGCCAGCTTCACTGTTGACTCGTTGTCACAAAATATCACAGTCGGCTCCCTCTGGCACACTCCGATCTCCTCCAACAAACGCCTCAGCCACACCACCTCCTTAGCCCCATGATGCAGGGCCATGTACTCGGTCTCACACGAGGACAGCCCCACCTCGTTCTGCTTCTTGCTGTGCCAGCTCACTGCACCACCTCCAAAGAGGCACACATAGCCTCCAATGCTGGTGCCATCCGACTTCACAGAGTTGAAGCTGGCGTCGGTGTAGCAAGTCAAGAGCATCTCCCCCTTGCTCAAATCAGCTGCACCCCTCTGCAGCCTCTGTCGCACAGCACTGTACTCCAAGCCCACTGATGCCGTTGCACTCACATAGCGGACCAACCTCTTGGCCGCTTCCAGCTGCTCATGACTGGGACGTGAAACCACACTTGCAAGCCTGGATGTAGCAAACGCAATGTCAGGCCGCGTGTGGTTAGCCGCATAGTTGAGCGCCCCAACCATGGAATGAAACAGCTTCTTGTCACTCTCTCCCACCACCTCCTCATCAGCACAGGGCTCCACAGTGAACCCCGAAGGCAGTGGGGTGGCTGGCTTCCCTCCATCTTGCAGCCCATACTTCTCGGCCAGCCCCTCACAGTACTTCCTCTGGTTCAACCTCAACACTCCCTTGTCAAGGTCTCTCTCCACATGCATCCCAAGGTAGTACTTCACATCTCCCATCTTCGAGCACTTGAACTGCATCTCCAGCATCTCTTCCACACGCTCAATCATCGCAGATGACTCAGAGAAAAGCAGGATGTCGTCCACGTACACCAGGAGCATGAGGAACTGCTCCTTCTCTTGCAGCAGGAACAAGCTGTGGTCACATTCACTCTTCTTGAAACCCCCAGCCAGCAGTGTCTCCTCCAGCTTGTGGTACCATGCGCGAGGAGCCTACTTTAGGCCATAGATGGCCTTCTTCAGCCTGCACACCCTGCCGCTCCCATCATCCAACCCCTCAGGCTGCAGCATGTACAGCTCCTCCAGAATGATCCCATTGAGGAAGGCAGTAATAATGTCCATCTGCTTGATCTTCCATCCACGGTTTGCAGCCATTGCCAGCATCGTCCTCAGTGTAGTCCCTTTCCCCACAGGAGCAAAGATATCGTCAAAATCCTTCCCCTTTGTCTGCTGGAACCCCTTAGCCACAAGCCTTGACTTGTAGCGGGTCAGCTCCCCATCAGGTCCGTACTTGTGCCTGAAAATCAGCTTGGAAGAAATGGCCTTCTTCCCAAGAGGCAGCTCACACAGCTCTCACGTCTCGTTCTCCAGCAGTGAGTCGTACTCCTCCTTCACACTCTGCTTCCACTTCTCAGCATCGGGCCCACTCAAGGCCTCGGTAAGCGTCTTGGGCTCGGGGACGGCTGCCCAGTAGCAGTGCGCTATCTCCTCCTCATCACACTGCTCAGCCACACTCCCAGCCCGCACCACCTTTGGCTTCCCAAAGCTCGGATAGGTCAGCCGGTTAGGAGGGCGCACATCCCTCCTAGGACGGTCAGCCGTACGTGCGGCACCTTGTGGAGCACTTTGCTGCTGCTGCTGCTGCGGCTGCTGCTGCTGCTGCTGCTCCTCCACCTCAGGTTCTTCTCCATCCTTTTTTTTTTTTTTTTTTTTTTTTAAGGAGGTGAAATTACATTATACAATGCAAAAAACACCATCCACGGTCGTAACCGGGCTAGAGGGCCTAGATATAGCATACCGTACCCTCGCGGAAGCTTCTACGGTGGTTTAAAAATCAGATGCCTAAAAATTCCTTCTTGCTTAGCTATGGCTGTCTCTTTACCATCACAACACTTCAGCTCTTGGGCCACTGTGTGGAATCTGAAGAGGGAGAGTTGCAGCTGCAGCTCCCGGTATTGTTCTGGAACTTCCTCTTGAGGGAAAAGCACCTCTTATGAAACTGTGGGCCGAGCCTCCTGATTCATGGCGACGAGCTATTAAAAAACTCCCATCACTATCTTCCACCTGTAGAAATACTTCTTGCAAATTCCATGAATTGTCATCTTCAGTCTCATTCGTAAATCCTTTGTCCAGCACCTTAGAAATGGAGTCACTTTCTTCTGGC
Organism: Closterium sp. Yama58-4; assembly: GCA_947470075.1. Classification (NCBI taxonomy): domain Eukaryota; kingdom Viridiplantae; phylum Streptophyta; class Zygnematophyceae; order Desmidiales; family Closteriaceae; genus Closterium; species Closterium sp. Yama58-4. Next base: position 2,527,787 of record CANIUD010000015.1, on the reverse strand, counting down.
AGTTGAGTAGGAAGAAGATATTCAAGCTGAAACATTTCATGAGGAAAAACTTCCTTGTCGTCAAGCACTTTAGTAGTCACGTCTTCAATCTCGTTTGTAGTTCCGTGGTCGAGTATCTTGAGAAAACAGTCGCTTTCATCATGTAGCTGAGTAGAGGGAGGATCGTCACCCTTGAACATTTCAGGAGGGGAAACTTCTCTGTCTTCTAGCATTTTAGTAGCCACGATCTCGTTTGTAGTTCCGACGTCCAGCGTCTTAAGAATGGAGTTACTTTCATCAGGAGGATCTTCATGCTTAAACATAGGAGAAGAGGTGTTTCTGTCGCCAAGCACTTTAGTAGCCAGAGAAGTGAAGATCTTCGGCCTTTCATGAGGCAGAAAATGTTGTGGTGACCATGGTTGTCGATGAATGGCAGCAAATGACGATAACCGGAGGATGTTTCGATGAAGAACTATTTTAAGCTTGTACTTCTTGTGCTGTCTGGGGCAAGGCGATCTTTGGTAAAGACTTGAACACGATCCAACCATTTAATCTTAGTCTTAGTCCTAGTCTTAGTAGGAACAACTTGAGCAATGTCTGAAGCTTGAAAGTATTTTAACCTGGAAAAAACGGGAACCGTCAGGAGCAGCAGCGACGAACCAATGTTCGTTGTGTGAACATAATGCTGGTGTCGATAATAAGCTCCTGATTTGCAGATCCCGAAACTGTTTTCGGGTTAAAAAACTGACGAGCTTAAAGCTGACATTGTTGCTGTCAAAGTCCCTGACTAGAAGCTATGGCGGAGAGCTAAAGATCGAGCTAAGGATCGTGGTTCTTCTCCATCCTCAGTCACCCCAGAGATCTCCTCCCCCGACACGGAGACCTCCACCTGCCTTGAAGGCCGCTGCACCTCATCGGCCTCAATGATCAGCGGTGTCGTAGGAAGCTTCTGTTGCTGCTGCTTCCACTCCTTGTAGTACAAGGACTCGAGGAACTTCACATCCCTCGACACAGTCAGCTGCTGGCTGGTCAAGACCCATATCAGCCATCCCTTATGGTCCTTAGCAAGTCCCAAGTGCACACCCCATCTCCCAGAAGCCTCCAGCTTTCCCCTCTTCTCCTTCGGCACATGAAACACCACCATGCAGCCGAACGCTCTCAGCATGTTGACTGCTGGTGCACTCCCATACCACTTGGTGTAGGGGATCCACTGCTTGTCCCCCATAGTCGCCAGCACCCTGTTCTTCACCACAACGACCTGCCGCAGTGCTGTCACCCAAAACGGATCCGGCAGCCCAAAACGCCCAAAGAGAGTGCGGGCACCTTCCTGCAGGGTCCGGTTGAACCGCTCAGCCACGCCGTTCTGCTGCGGGTTGTAGGGCACTGTGAGCTGATGCTGGATTCCCTTCTTCTTCAGCACCGCCTCAAACTCATTGCCAATGAACTCTCCCCCGTTGTCAGTGCGGATCACCTTCACCTTGTGTCTGCTCTCCCTTTGTGCTCTCGGCATCCACTCCTTAAGAACAGCCGCTGCCACATCCCCCTTGGTCTTCCTTGAGAGGGTAGACCCACACCGCACGCGTGTGGTCGTCCACAATGGTCAGGAAATAGCGGCTGCCCGAGAGCGAAGTGGCCCTTGTGGGGCCCACCACATCCATGTGCACAAGCGCGAGTGGTGCCTTGGCTGGTCCCGTGCTGCTGCTGAAGGGAAATTTCGTGAACTTGGTCTCAAGGCATGTAGGGCAGCTCCCAATCTCCTTCGCTGCCCCCTTCACCTCTAGCCCCTTCAAACTCCCATCCTTCACTAACTTCTGCAGCATCGGAATGTTGATGTGGCACAACCTCTCGTGCCACGTCTCCCAATCGGCCTCACCACTCCCGGATGAAGCCTTTGCCCATGCAGCTGTTGCATCCACACCAGCAAGCACCTCACCATGAGGCTGCTGTGGCTGCTGCACCTTCTTGACCGCATCCAGGGCCCCAGCAGTTGGTGTAGTCTCCTCTCCTCCCGCAGTTGCCTTAGCCGCTGCCGCTGCCTTTGCCGTTGCTGGTGGTTTCCCATTCCAAGGGATGATGGGCAGCTGCCACAGGTCCTTGATGCAGCTGCTCTTCTCCTCCAAATCCCACAGCAGCAACTTCCCAAGCTTCGCACGGCAGCTGGTTGGGCCGAACGTAACTTTGGCCTTGCTTTTCTGCAGTCGGCGCACAGAGAGAAGGTTAGCGGATAAACCTTCAACTAGCAGGACATTCCCAAGTCCCACAAGTCCCCCATTGGCTCCCATCACCTTGGCATTCCCAACACCAGTCACAGGGAGCAAAGCACCTGAAGCGGCAGCCACAAACTTGATCTTCCCAGGGGGTTTCACCTCGTCAAGCAAATCTGCCCGCGGAGTCATGTGACTCGTGCAACCTGAATCTATCACCCAGTGAGTGAGGGGGTGCATCACAACCTTCCCAACCGAACCCACATCATCCTCACTCACTTTCACATCCTCAACCATGAGGAACAAGCCAGGGTCGGCTTTACCTTGTGCACCATCACCTTGTGCACCTGAACCTTGCACAGCGCCACCTCGTGCGCGTTCACCACTTGGCGGCTTCATGCCTGGAGGTGCCCATCCTTCAGGCCGGCTGAAACACTTGAACCACGGATGTCCAGCCTTCTTGCAGTACCAGCACGCACCCTCCATTCGGGTGCTCCCCCTGCCACCAGAGCTCCCATGCCCTTCGTTGTAGTCACCTCGGCCTCTCCCTCTGCCAAAGCCTCTCCCACGGCCTCGGCCTCTCCCTCCCCCTCTTCCTCTGCTGCCTCCTGCAGCTCCATACCCCTCAGCAGTTTTGTTGGCAGCACCACCTCCCGTGTGGCGCCTGCGGAAGTCCTCCTGCAGGATCTGCTGCCGTAGCCACTCAGGCGTCCATTTGTCCTGCTGAACGTTGAGGGTGGGGATGAGGTTGTCCCATGAGTTGTCGAGCACCGAGATGATCTTGGTGCACTGCTGCATCTCCGACACCTTGCTGCCCGCCGCTGCCATCCTCGCATAGGTGTCCTTGATCTTGTCAAGGACCGGCTTCACATCATCTCCCGGTCGCATGGAGAGGGCCGCCAGCTCCTTCTCCAACACAATCACCATCGGCAGCGTGTTGGGTTGTACCACGTCGCGTAGCAGCTTCCACGCTTTCAAACCGGAGTCGTCCAGCTCCACTAAGTCCTTGATGTGCTGGAACATGTCGTTGTTGACCGATTGGAGGATAAGGTCGTACAGCACCGCGCTCCGCTCAATCCATCGATCGCGGGCATCACCTTCCTCCGGCACATTCTCTTCTCCCATCGCAAGCTTCAGCAGCTTGTAGCGCTTTAACACCCTCCGCATCCGCCCGCTCCATTCCTCATAGTTGGAGCCGTCCAAAGCCTCGATCTTGGACGGTGGCGGTTCACTCTTCTTCTCAGCTGCTTCTCCACTCATCTCCTCTGCTCCCAATCAGAGGTTTCAGCTCCCCCTTTTTTCTATCCACACCGAAGTCCCACACAATTTCCACAAGTGTCGGCGCCAACGAAATTTCGGCAGGATTTCCCCTTAGCGGAAGTCACTCCCAACCTCCAGAACTCCACTTAGGCACGCCCACAGGCCATGGTGGGTCTAGGAGGGTCTTCACACTTCAGTAGACTCCCCACAAAGTCCTCAATCAGCTCTGATACCACTTGTTAGAGATTAAGGACGGAGTCTATGAAGATTAGGTGCCGGGATAACACAAAATCGTTGGCTTAGAATTCTGGACAGAAACCGCGACTTCACAAGAAACGTCGTCGACGAAAATTGCATCGTTAGAATTATCTCAAACTCGTATGTTGTAGCTCTAGATCGTAGCTACATATCATTCCCAATTTGAATCGTGTCAAAAGGTGGAGTAAATCTCGAGTTATGATTTTCGGCGCACTAGGGGGTATGCTGCCACAAGCTTAACTCAAATCACAATTGTTCTCACAAGTTCACAAGTTTCACAAAAGTTGAATTAGAGTAGCACTAAACCAGGTGGGAGGGAAGAGGAGGACGAGAGGGAAGGTCCCAAGGAGTCCCCAACCAAAGGAAACCCCATGCCACACAATTCCCCTCTCCATAGGCAACCCCACTTTCACATTTGTCACTTTCCCAACTCATGCCATCCACCTCAACCCACTTGGCCACACTTGCCAACCTGGTTTGGCTTCTCCCAACCACATGGCAGCAATCTACAGTGATGGGTTCGAATGTCCCAACCCCAAAAGTCTGTACCCCATATTGAGTCACACCACAACTTCTCATAGTCGCCGCAACCAAAGTACAGAAAGCATACGAACTCCAACGTTCGTAACTTTCTTGATCTTGCTCCGATTGCGACGATTCTTGGCTCGTCGGAAAGCTCTTGAGCAGAGCAATCACTCCAGATATCCGCTCAGACCAAATAACATTCACACACACTCAGGAAATCCAAACCGCGCAAAACACAAATTCTTGCACACGCTCATACCACGCATGCAACGCACGAACACATGATCGGAGGCAGACAGTCGCGAATGCAAATGATAGCATCACACAACAGGAAGAAGAGCCAGGTCGACGAGGCGCTCTACTTCAAGTCCGGCGACGACGGAGTGACCTGCTGGGTGCTGGTCTACGTCGACGATCTGCTCGCCGCTAGCAGCAGCACCGCGATGCTGAAGGAGCTGAAGGAGCTGCTGGAGGCCGCCTTCGAGCTGCGCGAGACCTCGCCGATCGTGAAGTACCTTGGGCTAGAGATCGTGTGCGACAAGCCGGCAAGGAAGCTGTGGCTGCACCAGCAGGGCTATGCCGACAAGCTGCGTAGGCGCTTCATTGACGAGGAGCAGGGCGGTCGGATCTTGAAGACGCCGGTCTCGGTTAACGCCTACGCCGAGCTGACGTTCGACGACGAGGAGGCGCAGGAGCGCGAGGAGGAGGAGTACCGGCAGAAGGTCGGCTCGCTGCAGTTCGCGGCGACGACGACGAGGCCGGACATCGCGTTCGCCTGCAGCAAGCTGGGGAGCGGCCTCACGGTGAGGAGCGACCAGCATTGGCGCGAGGTCGGCCGTTGCCTCGCCTACCTCGCATACACCCGCGGCCCCGCCCTGGAGTTCGGCGATGAACTAGAGTCGCTGGAGCTGATCGGCTACGTGGACGCCGATGATGCGGGCGACAAGCAGAACCGGACGAGCATGGGCGGCTACGTGTTCGTCTACGGAGGGGTCACTGTCTCCTGGTCGAGCTCGCGCATTAAGTGTGCGACACTGTTATCGACCAAGTCGGAGTACGTGGCGGCCATGGATGGAGGCAAGGAGGGACGCCGACTGCGCTTCCTTCTTGCGGAATTCAAGTTCCTCGACGCTGGGAAGCCGACCATCCTCCGCGTCGACAATAAGTTGGCAATCACGGTCGCTGAGGGCATGGGGTTGACGGGCAATCTCAAGCACATGGAGCGACGCTATGCCTGGCTGCAGCACATGGTGAGGCGCGGGAAGTCACTCCCAACCTCCAGAGCTCCACTTAGGCACGCCCACAGGCCATGGTGGGTCTAGGAGGGTCTTCACACTTCAGTAGACTCTTCACAAAGTCCTTAATCAGCTCTGATACCACTTGTTAGAGATTAAGGACTGAGTCTATGAAGATTAGGTGCTCAAATAACTCAAAATCGTTGGTCTCAATTTCTGGACAGAAATGTCGACTTCACAAGAAACGACGTCGACGAAAATTTCTCTGTTGGAATCTCACGAAAACCGAGTATGTTGTAGCTCTAGACCGTGGCTACAATTCCCAATTTGAATCACATGAAAAGGTGGAGTATTTCGCGAGATATTAAATTCGGCGCACTAGGGGGTATGCTGCCATAGAGAAATTAACTCAATCACAATTAACTCACAAGTTCTCACAAGTTGCATACAAGAGAATTAGAGTACCAATAAACCAGGTAGGAGGGAAGAGGAGGACGAGAGGGAAGGTCCCAAGGAAGTCCCCAACCAAGGAAACCCCATGCCACACAAATCCCCTCTCTATAGGCACCCCACCTTTGACATTTGTCACTTTCCCAACTCATGCCATCCACCTCAACCCACTTGGCCACACTTGCCAACCTGGTTTGGCTTCTCCCAACCACATGGCAGCAATCTACAGTGATGGGTTCGAATTTCCCAACCCCCGAAAGTGTATACCCCATAATGAGTCATTCCCACAACTTCCCATAGTTGCCACAACCAAATATAAAAGCATACGAACTCCGATGTCCGTAACTTTCTTGGTCGTGCTCCGATCGCGATGATTCTTGGCTCGTTGGAAAACTCTTGAGCAGAAGAGTCATTTCAGATATCTGCTCAAGCCAAATACCATTCACACACACTCAGGAAATCCAAACCGCGCAAAACACAAATTCTTGCACACGCTCACACCACGCATGCAACACACGAACACATGATGGGAGGCAGAAAGACGTGAATGCATATGGTTGCATCACACAACACTACGGAGGGGTCGCTGTCTCTTGGTCGAGCTCGCGCATCAAGTGCGCAATGCTCTCCTCGACCGAGTCGGAGTACGTCGCGGTCGTAGATGCTGGCAAGGAGGGGCGTCGACTTCGTTTCCTTCTTGCGGAATTCAAGCTGCTCGACGCTGGGAAGCCGACCATCCTCCGCGTCGACAACAAGTCGGCAATCACGGTCGCTGAGGGCTTGGGGCTGACGGGCAACCTCAAGCACATGGAGCGACGCTATGCCTGGCTGCAGCACATGGTGAGGCGCGGGAAGTTCGACTTGAAGTACATCCCGACCACCGAGCAGCCGGCAGACTTCCTGACGAAGGCGCTGCATTTTCCGGCTTTCAACCGGTGCTCTGTCGCCATCGGCCAAGTTCGCCTGGCCGACGTCGGCGACGGCGACGATGAGGTGCAGCAATAGGTGCCGTGCCCTTCTGCACGGCTGGTGCGGTGACGGCGTGCTGTGTGTGGGGTGCACGCCGAGGATGCGTTTTCTCCGTGGAGTACTGCCGTGTGGGCTGGAGGCCCAAAGGTGAGAGCGGCAGACGAATGTTAACGGGAGTGGAGTGTTGGCCCCGCCCTCGCTTGGGCAACGCCGACAACTTGGTCGGATGTACGAGTGAAGCAGCCGATCGTGAGGAGTGAAGGAGCTGCTCGACGGGCTTCGTCGAGCTGCAGGGTGTCACTGTGGGGTTCCCGTCGACCAGGGGTGCTCGATAGGTGTAGCTGACTGGGCTGGGCGACGGGTGGGCCGTCGACGAGGGGTGCTCGGCGAGATCAGCAGAGAGTTCTGGTCGACGGAAGGGGTCCGTCGACCATGGGGCAGCTCGACAGGAGCTGTGGTCGACCAGAGGCACCTGGTGGTTGACCGAGGGGCCTGGTGGTCGACCGGGGGACCTTGTGGTCGACTAGAGGCGCCTGATGGTCAACTAGAAGCTCTGGGTGGTCGACCAGAGTGGCTGGTGGTGTCCAGGTCGACCAGGTAACCTGCTCGGCGAGTTCTGCGGAGGCACGCGGATGTCGTCGAGGTCGCAACGACGAAGGCGACTTCGGGCTGGTATCCCGAAGTCGATGTGGCTTGTCAGGCGCAGACAACAGCCGACGGATGCACAGCAATGCAAGTCGGGCCAATCGTCTGCGCGCACCTGCGAGCGTGCGCACTGCTCTATTCTACGGGGCAACGCTGGACAGCCGCATTGCTGCAGCGTTGGCACGCCGTTGACCTACAGTGTTGGCAGGTCGCTCTTCTGCAGTGCTGGCGCGGCTCCTCTATGCAACGCTGGCAGGCGGTCGACCATGCAGTGCTGGCGGTCGACCAGGCTAGCTGCAGAGTTGCTAGGTGCCTGATGTAGTCATTTTCTGCCATTGCTTGTTCCAACTTTGCTAGTGGAAACTCTTGCCAACTTCTCCCGTGAATGTGCAAGTGCTAAGGAATGCAAGCAAAGCTATGATCACTCCTAGTAGTTCGTGCCAACCCCCGTAGTCTAGCTCACTACCGTTGTAGAGTGACTCTCCGCAACACTTGCACTGACTTGGGTGAGCTGCATCATTACCTTGGCTTGCAGATTACCCGGGACAAAGCAGCACGCATCATTACACTGTCGTACATGGTGCAACAGATCCTCGACCAGTTCTGCTTTCACTACTCCTCTCCATAAGCCACTCCGCTTGTAGTTGACCATAAGCTCAACGTTGCTCTTCTTGACGAACCTAGTGAGCCTAGTGGTGACTACGCAGATCTGGTAGGCTACCTCATATACTGGATGCCTTGTACTCGCCCAAACCTTGCATACCTTCTCAATTTTCTTGCTTGTTTCGTTGCACCTAGAAGACGCCGTCTTGTCTATTGGGAGGCCGCTAGGAGGGTTGTGCCCTACCTTGTAAGCACATCAGGCATGGGGCTTGGAGGGAGACGGCTGGTCAGCCTTGTTAGTCACAGCGACATGGCACGAGCAAACAACCCTCAGTTTCGGTGGACTTCATAAGGCTGCTGCTACAGTCTTGGCGCTGGTGTTGTGTCTTGGAGGTCGAATCATGCGTCGTTAACTGCACTCTCTAACTGTGAGGCTGAGCTCTACGTCGGTACCATGGCTGCATAGGAGCTGCGTTGGCTCACCTTTCTGTTCACCAACCTGGGTGAGCCGCCTCGTACTACCCTAGTGCTCTTCACCGACAACAGGCCCATGATCCTGTTGTCTTAGGAGCCCTGACTAGTGGGGCATACAAAGCACATTGAGCTGTGGTACTTCTTCTTGCATGAGTTGCAACATCACAGCCAAGCACGGGAGGTTAGATTGACTTCAGAGCAGAACACATCTGACGTCTTCACCAAGATACTTCCGTCTTGTGACCATTAGCAATTTTGTACTCAGCTCGGACTCGTTACTTGTGGTACTTACTCGTGGTCCTATCTTGATCACTGTTACTTGTTGTATAATATGAATGTATATATTCTAGTCAACACTTGTATTCGCCTTTTGGCCTTGTTTGTCAACATTTACACCGCCCTGAATTTGCTAGTTGTTGTTGCTCAGAAACTATTTCTTAGCTATCCTAGGGGGGGTTTCTGTTGGTGCAACCCCACGGTTTGCACTCGGCTTAAAATAATAAACAGTTCATGCTTACAATAGTGTGTGCATGATGAGTCATGATGTCGCATGTGTGTCTGTCGAGTCAATAGCGAGTTTCGCTAGTCGCGTGTTACACGGTCATTTGCGTCTCGCGCGCGGTTTCTGTTTTGTTTTGTGTCTCGTGCGCGATTTCTATTTTGTCCAGTGTCGAACATTTGGTGTGTTGCAGGTGTGGGTATGCAGCAGACCCATCAAGAACTCAAGGATGAGTTTGTGATGAAGAACCCGAGCCTTGGTTTCAAGCTTCAAGTGATTTCGAAGCTAGCCAAAAGCGCACATTTCAAGATAGTGAGAATAGTTACATTACTTTGTGTAGTGTAACATTTCACTTGGTGTAGGCCCTTGTGGAGGGTAGTTTCGAGACCCTTCTTGGTTGGGGACAGTGTGGCACTGTTCCACATCACTGTACCTCGGCTCTTGGGGTTTGTAGGAGCTGGGAGTCATTCCCAACTCGTAACTCTTCCTATCTCTTCCTAATTGTGTGTTCTAAGACTATGTTGCTGCCATAGTGCCGCTCGGTGTCGACAATTCTCAATGAAATCGTGTGATCTAATTGCCTGATGTAGATGACATTAAGACGCTCCAGATCCAAGTTGAATTAGGTTATTTGGAGCTGTGACCAGATCGCTATGAACGTTTGAAGCCGCTGTGCAGAAATCCGACTGTGCACTCTATCTTTCGTTCTAGGCACATTGAAGCCAATTGTGACTATAACAGTGTTGAACTATATTTATGAGTGCTTTATATATATAATTTTAGGCTATACTAGGGTTTTTTTTTTTTGAAATGGATGCCACTTGTATGTTTGTACCCTCAATCAATACTCAGTCCCACCTTTTTTCTCGACTCCGACTTCACCTCGTTGTCCAACGTCAGCCAGGTTCGCCAAAGTCAGATCCTCTATAGCCAACTTCCTCGAAGTCGACTAACCAGGAAGTTGGCTCTCAAGCTGAAGTCGGCTCCACTAAGGTCATCCAACCAAGCCAATTTGCTCATCCAAGTCGGCACCAACCGTGAAGCCTAGTCGCCTGCTCACCTTGCACGTCGGTTATCGACGTCAACTTCACCCAAGCAAGGGCGGGGCCAGCTCCCCGATCAAGACATGGTACAAAGCCCCACACTGGCCAAACAGGACAATTTAAAGAGCGGGCCAGATGGCGCATCCACCTCGACATTGAGCCAGAGTACCATGCATGGACCATCCTCGACTTCGCAACCCACCAAGTCATACATTCATGTGACTGCATCTTCTACGAAAGGCTCAAGCTACTATTGTTCCAGCACCATCGAAGTGAGCCACCCTTCGTCATCATTACAACAGACTCCAGCACACCGACATACATCCCAACCAAGACCAACCCAAACGGAGTAGTACAAGCTCAACATAACTATGAAAGTGTTCAAATGCACACACCCATGGAATATGGATGTTTGTCTTGAATACTTCTCGGTCTTCAGCGTGTCGTAGGTGTGTGCAGCAGACCCATCAAGAACTCAAGGATGAGTTTGTGATGAAGAACCCGAGCCTTGGTTTCAAGCTTCAAGTGATTTGAAAGCTCGCCAAAAGGGTACACTTCAAGATATTGAAGATAGTTACATTACAATGTGTAGTGTAACATTTCTCTTGGTGTAGGCCCTTGTGAAGGGTAGTTTCGAGACCCTTCGTGGTTGGGGACAGTGTGGCACTGTTCCACATCACTGTACCTCGGCTCTTGGGGTTTGTGGGAGTTGGTAGTCATTCCCAACTCGTAACTCTTCCTAGTTCTTCCTAATTGTATGTCCTAAGACTAGGTTGTTGCCATAGTGCCGTTCGTACAAACCGACGCTGCATATGTCAATTCTAAATGAAATCGTGTGATCTAAACAGCCTATTGTAGGCGACGTTAAGACGCTCCATATCCAAGTTGAATCAGGTCATTTTGAGCTGTGACCATATCGCTATGAATGTTTGAAGCCGCTGTGCAGAAATCTGACTGTGCACTCTATCTTTCGTTCTTGGCTTGGCACATTGAAGCCTATTGTGACAATAACATGCAGGAGATCCTAACAATAGATGGTCATGAACTGGATTTATTTTCAAACTTGAACTTAGAGGACCAGTCTCTTGGAACTTTCAGAAGCAAGAGGTCATCGCCATTTCATCAACCGAATCTGGATTTATTGCAACATGTGCAGTAATTTGCGAAAGGCTTAACTTGACGGAGCTCCTGCAGTAAAGAAAGGTCATGATAAAGGGGCCATTAAAGTTACTGTGTGACGCGATCAAGATTGCGAACAAACCCGGCTTCGTCAACTGCACGAAACACATCGTCCTCCGTTGCTTCTTCATGAGGGACGGAATCGACAAGGGCAGAATTGAGCGCACGTACAATCCAACTGGCGAAATGGCAGCAGAGTTTTTGACAGAAAAACTGCCACATAAAAAAATTCCAATACTGTGCGGATCTATGCAAAGTCGTCAAGAAGTTCTATATAACACTCTTTCACATAACACTCTTTCACATAACACTCTTTCACTCAAGTCCCACATAACACTCTTTCACAAATGCAGGTGTTGGAGTGAATAGAAGGTCAATTCAATATTTGAGAATGTATAACAATATCGCACCTTCTGGTAGCAGCAACATTTGTACTACTACTACATCAGCTCATGTAGAGCACGCATGCCAATTGATGCGATAGTTGACCGACTTGGACCAAGAGGTGTTATTTTTCACAATAGGCTTCAATGTGCCTAGAACCAAAGATAGAGTGCGCAGTCAGATTTCTGCACAGCGGCTTTAAACATTCATAGCGATCTGGTCACAGCTCCAATCGACCTCATTCAACTTGGATCTGGAGCGTCTTAACGTCACCTACAATAGGCAATTTAGATCGCACAATTTCATCAAGAATTGACGACACAGCGTCAGATTGAAGGAACGGCACTATGGCAGCAACATAGTCTTAGAACACACAATTACGAACAGCTAGGAAGAGTTACGAGTTGGGAAGGACTCCCAGCTCCTACAAACCCCAAGAGCCGAGGTACAGTGATGGGGAACAGTGCCACACTGTCCCCAACCAAGAAGGGTCTCGAAACTACCCTTCACAAGGGCCTACACCAACTGAAATGTTACACTACACTTTGTAATGTAACTATCTTCAATATCTTGAGGTGTAGCCTTTTGGCGAGCTTCGAAAAACACTTGAAGCTTGAACCAAGGCTCGGGTTCTTCATCACAAAACTCATCTTGAGTTTTTGATGGGTCTGCTGCACACACCTGCGACACGCCGAACGTTCGACAAGCGACAAAATAGAAACCGCGCACGACAAAATAGAACCCGCGCGGGACACACAAAATGACCGCGTTACACGCGGCTAGCGATAACTCGCTATTGACTTGACACACACATTCGACATCATGACCCATCATTCATACACCACTATAAGCATGAAATATATATTTATTTCATGCACTCATACCACTCCATGCACACACGCATGCACGCACACGGACAACAAGCCGAGTGCAAACCGTAGGGTTGCACCAACAAACTCCCCCTCGGGTTGTTGGCCTTAGGATCTTGCTCTCTCAGTTCAGAGCCATCCCAGCCAGCTTGCAACACTTCCAATGCTGCTGCTCCACCAGCCTCTTAGTCATCATGTCAGCTGGCTGCCCCGTCGTCTTCACGTAGCGCAACTCAACTTCACCCGCGGCCACCATGCTCCTCGTCCAATGCCACTTCATACCATGCAGCACAGGGTTCTTGGCTAGAGCAATGGCTCCCTGGCTGTCACAATAGAGAGGGGTTGGTCCTTGCTGCTCCTCCCCCAATTCAGCCAACAAACGCCGCTGCCACACAATCTCCCGTACGGCACGGAAGAGTGCCATGTACTCGGATTCCACCGAGCTCAATGCTTGGTCCACCTGCTTCTTGCTCTCCCAAGCAGTTGGGCCTCCACCAACACAGCATATGAACCCTCCAACACTTGTCATGTCCTCTGGTTCTGATGCATAGGAGGCATCCGAGAATGCGGTGAGGAACAAACGCCCGGGTTCCACACCATCCGCGCCCTTTTGGCGCCTTTGCGCCGCCGCCGAGTATTGCAGCCCAACGGTCGGTGTTTGGCCAAGATACTTGGCCACCCTCATTCCAGCTGCTACCTGCTCCTCATTAGGGCATTGAACAACCCTTGCCAGCTGCCCGGTAGCAAACGCGACATCCGGTCGAGTGTTGACCACCGCATACATGAGGCTGCCCCCGAACGAGTGAAAACGGCGCCTCTCCTCTTCACCCACGCTCTCCTCCTCTGGTCCCTTCACACACTTGAACCCAGAGGGAAAGGGTGTAGCCACATGGCCTTCATTCTGCCCAAAGTTGGCAGCCAATGCCTCCAGGTACTTGCGTTGGTGCACACGCATCCACCGCTTCTCCAGGTCTCGCTCGATGTGGAGCCCAAGGTAGAAGTTCACGTCCCCAAGGGACTTGCACTTGCACTTGAACTTGTCTTGCAGCTTCAGCATCACCTCCTTCACAAGGTCAAAGGAGGGTGAGAAAATGAGCTTATCATCCACATAAACCACCATGAAGCTCCTCTGCTCCCCCTCGCCAAGCATGAACAAGGAGTGATCGGCCGTTGAGGGAGTGAAGCCGATCTCCTCCAACACTTCGCGCAGCTTCAGGTACCACTGCCTAGGGGCCTGCTTCAGCCCATAGAGGGCCTTCTTCAGCTTCCACACTCTGCCGCTGCCATCATCAAACCCCTCTGGCTGCGCCATGAAAATCTCCTCCTCGAGGATTCCGTTGAGGAACGCCGTTACGATGTCTAGCTGCTTCACCACCCAACCTTTGATCGCGGCTCCCGCGAGTAGGGTTCGCAGCGTCGTCGGCTTCACCATAGGAGCAAACAGCTCCTTGTAGTCCACATTCTCCTTCTGCTGGTACCCCTTGGCCACCAGCCTAGACTTGTAACGCTCGATCTTGCCGTCGGCATCGGACTTGATCTTGAAGAGCCACTTGGACGTAATCGCCGTACGCCCCTCCGGTAGCTCCACCAACTCAAACGTGTCGTTCTCCTCGATGCTCTTCAGCTCACTCTCCATTGCCTTCTTCCACTCCTCAGCATCATCACTCTCCAAGGCTTCCTTGAGAGTTGCTGGTTCTCCCGGCATCTCCACCGGAGAGAAGAACGCGAAGGCACACTCCTCGTAGTCGCTCTCCTCGTCGTCTCCGACCATCATTGCCGCTCCGGCCAGGGCCGTCTTGCCCGGCTCTCCCGGCGCATCATATGTCAGCCTCTTAGGGGACTGAACTTTCCTCTTCACCCTTCCTTCCTCAGCTGCAGGGACTTGAAGGCCTTGGCGTTGCTGCGGTGTAGCTCGGTTCCGTGGAGCGCTCGTAGTGCGGGAAGGGAGCGTCGGTGCACGTTCGCTCACTTGCTGCACCTCCTCCTCCTCCTCTTCCTCTGCATCATTGGCCTCCTCTCCCCCATTCACAAGGGAAGATTGCCTCGTGGTGGTGCTGCCGCTGCTCAGCTCCAAAGGCAGCTCCACGTGCTCCAACCCGAAACTTTTCACCTCTCCAAACCGCACGCCTATTTTCGCCTCATTCTCCGCCTTCCAATCCTTGTACATGAAGTTCTCCATGAACTTGCAGTCCCTGCTCACCATGAACTTCTTGGTGAATGGGTCCCAAAGAAGCCACCCCTTGCTGTTTTGAGCCATGCCCAAGTGCACGGCCCACACCGCCTTGGCACCAAGCTTGTTGTGCCGAAGATGCTTAGGTACGAGCGCCATGCACATGCACCCGAACACCCGAAGCATATCCACCTTTGGCTTCCTGCCAAGCCACTCCACATAGGGCACCCATTTGTCTGCTCCCACATGAGTCAAGACTCTGTTCTTGGCCACACACGCGCTCCGCACCGCATCAGGCCAGAAATAGTCGGGTAGCCCGGCTTCAATGAGCAACCCGCGTGCCGCCTCCGTGATCGTCCGGTTCGCTCGCTCGGCGATGCCGTTCATTGCAGGGGAGTATGGCATGGTGAGGGAGTGCCGAATGCCATTCTTCTTCAGCCACAACCCAAACTCCTTGCTCAGGAACTCTCCCCCTCGATCGGTGCGGATTGACTTGACTAGACGGTCTTCTTGCCTCACCACCATCGGGAACCAATCCGTCTTCAACGTTTCAGCCACGTCGCTCTTCTTGGCCAGCACATACACCCAAGTCATGCGGGTGTAGACGTCCACTATGGTGAGGAAATATTCAGCTCCAGCAGCTCCAAGCTTCAGGGGGCCCACCACGTCCATCACCACCTCATCAAGCGGTGCCTTAGCCGTTGCCTCCGAGTTCGAGAACGGAAATCGGGTGAACTTGGCTTGCAAGCACGTCGGGCAGCCAAGCACCTCATCGGGCTCCCCCTTCACACGTATGCCAGCAACCATCTGGTTCTTCACTAGCTGCTGCAAGATGGGCAGGGCCACATGCCCCATGCGCCGATGCAAAGTCAACCAATCACACTCCCCCGTAGCCGAAGTCGGATTGGAGAATGCCGCGCTCGCAATAGCGCCCCACATGCTCTCTCCGTAGTCCTCCTTCGCTGCTGCCTCGAGGTTCTCCTCACCCTTGTGCTGCTCCTTGGCTGCTGCACCACTCTCCTTATGGTCACACAGCTTGCTGGTCACTCCAGGTTTGCTCTTCTTGAGCTCGTTCTCCTTAGCGCGACCGTTCACGCCATCGCCGCTACCAACCGTTTCACCCTTGGCGCTGACGCTTGCTGCCACTTGCCTCTCCTTAGGCATGGGGACCACAGGGATCTGCCACATCTCATTGTAGACGTCCCTGTCTTCATGAAGGTCCCATAGAATCCGGTCGCCAATCCTTGCGGTGTAGGTCTTGGCTCCCTTCGAGTTCGTGTCCATGCCGGCCTTTGCCAATCGCCGCACGGAAATCAGGTTCGCAGCAAGGCTGGGCACCCAAAGCACGTTCTTGAGGCCCACCATCTTCCCATCAGCACCCTTGAACATGGCCTTGCCCATGCCTTTCACCTCTGCTCGCTGCCCCAAAGCCGATGTGACATGCTTCACCGGTGACGGCTCGAGTTCGGTGAGCAAGTCGGGGCGAGGTGTCATGCTATAGGTAGCGCCGCTATCGATCACCCAAAAGTCCAGGAGGTCTAGGGTCACCTTCCCCACAGCTGCTGGCTCCTCAAGGTCTTCATCCTTCTCTGGACCAGCAGGTACTTGCGTCGACACAAAGTAGAATAGACCCGGGTACCGATCGTCCTTCGAGTCCTTGTCGTTATCTTCGTTCTTCATGTTCGCGGCTCCACCACCGCGACCGCCACGGCCTCCTCGGCCTCTTCCTCTCCCTCCTCCTGCTCCTCTACCCTCTTGGTCTTGAGCAGGGGTCCATCCTTCAGGGAGTTTGTAGCAATCGCGCCACATGTGTCCGGTCTTGTGATAATAGTGGCACTCGCCATCAAATCGTCCGCGGCCGCGACCGTAGCTCTTGTCGTCGCTGCCGTATCCGCCACTTCCGCGGCCTCCGCCGAAGTTGCTGCCACCAGATCTTCCTCCCCCTCGTCCTCTGCCTCTTCCTCGGCCATATCCACGGCCAACGCTCGCTGCCCCAGCGCCATCTGCACTCGCCAACTCACGGCGGCGGAAGTCCTCTTGAAGGATTGCTCGCTTCACGTCTTCAAGCGAGAGGCGAGGCAAGTCGCGGTTCAGGTTGATGATGAGCGAGGACCACGACTCTGGGAGTAGGGCCAGCAACTTGGTCTTCTTCTGGAGCTCACTGTAGTTCAAATCAGCTCCCTCTAGCCGCGTCAACAAGTCGAAGAATTTCTGCACCCCGTCTTCCACAGGTTCATCTTCCTCAATTCGTAGCATCGCCATTTGCCGTTCCAACACCACAGCTACCGCCGCTGTTGCAGGAGCGTGTACACCCTTGAGAGCAGCCCATGCCTTTGGTCCCTTCTCTGGTTCACGCTGGAAAGGCTTGATGTGACGGATCTGGTTGCTCCCCAACGCTTGCCCAAGTAGGAGATAGCCTTGTGCGCTCTTCCGCACCCACGAGCTCTTCTCCGGGTCGTTCTCGGGACGCTTCTCCGTTCCTTCCATCACCTCCAGCAGGTCATAATGGTCAAACACGTTCTCCATTCTGAAGGACCACTCAGCAAAGTTGTCGCCGTTGAACTTGTCAAGCCCGAACACTCTTGGTTCGTCCTTAGAAGGTCCAAGAGTCGGTTGCACGGACGCCATGGCTGAATCACGGGGTTGACCTTGTGCTTGGGGTCCTCCACTGCCACCAGCACCTCTGTCACCCCTTTCTTCAGGTCCAGCCATTGTCGTAGCTGCTCCAAGGCGCTCTGATACCACTTGTTATTAATCACAATAGGCTTCAATGTGCCTAGAACCAAAGATAGAGTGCGCAGTCAGATTTCTGCACAGCGGCTTTAAACATTCATAGCGATCTGGTCACAGCTCCAATCGACCTCATTCATCTTTGAACTGGAGCGTCTTAACGTCACCTACAACAGACAATTTAGATCGCACAATTTCATCAAGAATTGACGACACAACGTCAGATTGAAGGAACGGCACTATGGCAGCAACATAGTCTTAGAACACACAATTACGAACAGCTAGGAAGAGTTACGAGTTGGGAAGGACTCCCAGCTCCTACAAACCCCAAGAGCCAAGGTACAGTGATGGGGAACAGTGCCACACTGTCCCCAACCAAGAAGGGTCTCGAAACTACCCTTCACAAGGGCCTACACCAACTGAAATGTTACACTACACTTTGTAATGTAACTATCTTCAATATCTTGAGGTGTAGCCTTTTGGCGAGCTTCGAAAAACACTTGAAGCTTGAACCAAGGCTCGGGTTCTTCATCACAAAACTCATCCTTGAGTTCTTGATGGGTCTGCTGCACACACCTGCGACACGCCGAACGTTCGACAAGCGACAAAATAGAAACCGCGCACGACAAAATAGAACCCGCGTGGGACACACAAAATGACCACGTTATACGCGGCTAGCGATAACTCGCTATTGACTTGACACACACATTCGACATCATGACCCATCATTCATACACCATTATAAGCATGAAATATATATTTATTTCATGCACTCATACCACTCCATGCACACACGCATGCACGCACACGGACAACAAGCTGAGTGCAAACTATAGGGGTGCACCAACAAGAGGTTGCGACTTGCTTCAACCATCGGAATCGTCTCAGATGTTAGAAGTTACAACAGGGTATCTGTGGGAATCACAATAGTCACTGCTACTGTACCGATACTAGTATTACCGTCAATAAATGAAAGTACCCCTCAGAGTACATGGCTAGCCAGGATCTATATATTGCATTAATGTTATATTATATTCAATCTTGTGATTTACGCTCACTATATGATCAAGGTTCCCCTGTGTTCAGATATGAAATTATATGAGAAGGCATTCCTGTACACTGCAGAAGCCGACTTTACCGAGTACGACGTCGAGGAGTCAGAAGAGCCAAAGAGGCACCGGCAACTGTCGGATCAAGACCGATGCAGGCAGAAACATTTGAAATGAAAAGAGCGGGAACATGTTTAAAACCGATTCCCGCGCCGCATGGTTTGAACTTCGCTGTAATAAGGGAGTGTACCTTCTAGAGTGCATGGCCAGTCTAGGACTTCTCATATCCCTTTGTATTTCCTATATAAATCAGTGTATGCATTGCTCTTATCATCTCGGTCATTTTACGTTCACTTTGATCGGAGGTCCACAATTCCGCTGTAACAACACTACCTGTGAACAACCCTGAGCCGATCACTGGCTAAGTCTTGTTTACGATTGTAACATTGTATGTGAGCAACTCAGGGATTCTTCGCATCCCCACTTTAGAACCAAAAGCTGGCGAGTGGGACACGCTCCAAGACCAAGATGGCCGGAGGATCCGGAGGCCAAACAAATCTGACGGATGAAGGACAAACCAACCCGCCTGGGACAAATGAGGCGACAACTACGATCAGCACCGCCACACTCGAGTAGTTGTTTCAACGACTTTCAACTATGAAAAAAAATCTTAAGCATTGCGGAATGGCGACTCGAGAACCTCCTCGCAACCAGCACAACCTGCTCAACCGGCCAGAAAAGGCCGTCATACCGCCGCGCACACCTTCTCCCTTGACACAGACAAATTAACACCAACCTCCCCCCGTCCAAATGATGAAGCCATCAACTCTGGGCAAGCAAGCTTGCTCTACATTTCCAAGATTAATACAAGCACCGTGTTTGACGGCAAGGACTTTTACACATGGCGTTTTGAGCTAGAGTCCTCCTACAAACAGCGCAGATCTACCACTACTTTGACGGCTACTATCCAAAACCGGTGGACGTCATCGAAGACGCCTAGGCTCAGTACTACAGCGAGTGCCTGATCGCGTACAGTGTGCTAAGAAATATGATGCCTGCGGAGCAACTGGGCATCCGCTCCTACAATGAGAGCGCCGCTCCAGCGCTTGAATCATGAAAGCACCTCATCGAGGTATATCAACCGAAGGACTCAGCCACCTCCAGCAGGCTCCTTCTGGAAACCAAGATGGGGCACGGGAAGAAAGCAAATTCATACATTAATCGCTATCCGAACATCCGTGATCAAATCACGAAGCATTAGAGCGTGATTTCGGAGGAAAACTTACTCTAATGACTCGGGCCTAAGTGGAAGCCCTGCAAGGCGTTACTCTGGCAAAAAAGGGTAATCTTAGAAGCTGCTCTATGCGGCGCTTTCCTCACTGAACAAGCTCGGCGCCACGACGAGAGCGCCTCACCTTCTACGCTAACAACCGTGAAGAGCGACGACATCCGCGGCGCCATTACTGCAAAAAATGCAAAAACTCCGGACATTCAACGGACCGATGCGAATTCCGGTCCAACAATCGCCACCCGAATTCTATTCACCATAACAACTGGGTCGGCCGACAAGACGCTTGTCATTTTCAGCCTCAATATCAAGCACCCTGTCCAACTGCACAACAACAGCAGTAGCAGACACGAGCGCCCTAGATGGGAGGAACGAGAAACGTAATCGCCAACATGGCGACAAGACGACGCGCAAGAGCTTCTACGCCTAACGGAGATGAGGAGCCTGCTGCTAAATTCATACAACGTGAACTGGACTACAAAAATTCCTTCAGTGACAGACACAACTACTACAAAGATAGAGACAAGCAAGATTGGCACCTACCAATCCAACTACAGGAAAGCCCGCCTCACCGTAATGATCAACGACAAGTTCCCCTGTGATACCTCGACTTTGAGAAATTTCTCACAATCGACACGCCGACTATTGTCACTCCATGACTCGCGCTGCTTCTTCACGGCAATAACGACAATCATAACAACCGGTACCTAGACGGCTGCTGCGGTCAGCACATGGTGAGATCCCTGCACTACATTTCCAATGTCAGCGCCACCCCCACTCCCACCTACGTCACTGTCGCCAACAACAATCAGCTTCGAGCAAACGCACAAGGCATAGACGAGCTTCGGGCATGAAACATCAACACACACATCACCTTCAATGATGTGCTGTATGTCTTGAACCTGCGCTTCAACTTGCTGTCCGCAGGACAACTTCCCAACTATGGAGTCACCTTCGCCGCTGAGCCTTACACGCGCGACCTCATTATTAACTACGGTACTCCCGACACACCTGTTGAATAACACAAATATCTCGGGTGAGCGCGCTCCATCAATGGAGTTTACGTGCTCAATTTCGATATTCCCGGTTTCAGAGCGACATCGGACGAACTCGTGGATCTAATTCCCCTTGACTTTGCCTACAAATCCGAAGATTCGTGGAAGCACCCTGACGGGCGGCTGTGGATGAGACGTAGTCCTCACCCTCGTGAGATAAATTTGCACCACCGACGGACGTTGCACCACCTGCTTCACACCCACCGTGAGCCGCACCGAAGAGGTTGAGTGAGATCTGACGGCAATACAGGATGCAGAAAGTGTCGCGTCGCCTATAGAAGGCAATACAGAAACGGACCTTGCAATAGCCTCTTACCGCATCTTCGACGCAAAACAGGAAGAGCTTGGCGTCAAAGCAGAGGAACCCCCCGGTACCGCAGTTGAAACCCTTTGTTGGGTTTTGGAAGAGGCGATAACAGGAACCTTTGATGAGGAAAATCGCCCACTCCCCTACACTTTTGAAGTTCACCGCCAAGTCTATAAGAAGTAGAAGGATCCTCACGCACCAAAAGAACACAGCGTCAAGGAAGTGGAGGAGAAGGCAAAACAAGAAGAGTGAGAGAAAATTATTTAGGATGGGACAAAGAATCGACAAAAAGAGCATCTTCCAAAGGATGGGGATGGGGCAACACCGAACACAGGGACCGCTGGAGCTACATGGGGATCAGCAACTGGTGCCGCAGCTGGGGCACTGGTGGAGGATGCTAGGAGAACGTCGGAGCGTGGGGTGTGACTGAAGCAGAGCTCACCCGAGAAGAACTAGAGGAGGCAGAGAAAGTAGCGGCAGCCGAGCACACCCACCAAGAGTTGTAGTTCCCCTCGGGCGAGCCCCGAATAACCTGGGAATCCACCTGGACCGGACTCAAATGTGGAAACGTCCCCGCGACCGCCCCACGCGACGCCTATGGACACCTCTCACGCCCAGATCCGTTCGCACGCTTCATCGAAGGAACAACCACCCTGCTCAACATCATCCCTGACCGCAACTTCCTCGCGCTCTACCAGTTAGCAGCACCTGCAGAAGGAGAGACAAAAGCAGAACCAGAAGCAGAGGAGGAAGAAGAGGAAGCAGACCTAGGAAAACAAGGACCCGTACTCTGCATCCCTCACGAAACCAAAGAAGAAGAAGCCGCACATTACGCACGATACGTGCGCACCCCTGGCGTTCACGCAGATGATTATCTCTGGCATCAGTGGCTTGGCCATCCCTCTTGCCAAATGTTCAACAACTGCCTTTGTGCTAAAGTCTTCCTGGCAGGAGCACTGCTGCGCCGTGATGACACGGAACTGCAGCGCACCACACAGCTACAGGTCTGCACTGTCTGTCCCACAGCTGCACTCACACATCAAGCCTATCCCTCACTGGAGCCGAGCACCAACTACAACAAGAAACTGCTAAAAGTCTACAGTGACTTCATCTTCATAACTTATGAGGGAGTCAACGATGAGAACCACACTCTCACCTTCATCGACGCGTACTCCCGCTACGTTTGGGTTGCAAATGCGCTCAAAAGCTCCATCTGGCTGGCTCACGCGCAACGAGAATCGGGAAAGAAGCTGAAAGTCTAGCATACAGACAGGGCAAAGGAGTTTCGCAGCAACGAATTGCAGACCTTCCTCATGGAGAAAGGGATCGAACACCACATCTCATTTCCCTACATTCACCAATAGCAAGTCGTCGCTGAGCGGGTCAATCACACCATCATGACCAAAGTCCACGCCCTCATGAAGCAGTCTAGCCTCCCCACCAAGTATTGGCCATACGCAATGAATCACGACGTATGGCTTCACAAACTCCCATCCACCACAGCCAATAGAGGAAACCTCTCACCACACATGAAGTGGACTGGGACAAGGGGGGATTCCTCCATGCTGAGGCTTTGGGAGCGCATGGTGCAATAAAGGCCGACATCTGCTACCATCGGCCAATTCAATGAACGCGCACGCTAGGGACTGCTCAGCTACGAAAACAAGGGCTGGTTAATTCTGGATATCAATACCAACAAAATCGTACCTGCGCGAGACATCATCTTATACGAACGAATCACCCTGGAGAAGGTGGACTTAGGACAGCTGAGAGGCGTTGTCCAAGCTTACATCAACAACGGCCGAAGTACGCCTCACCAGAAGATGAAGCAGCAGCAGCAGCTCTTGACCCGACCCCCCCCCCCCCCCCCCCCCCCCCCCCCCCCCCCCGCGCCAGGACCTTCACGATGCCACAACTCCCTAAGCAGCTCCTCGCCTGCACCCGAGAGCGACGACGATGACAACGTGGTTGAAGTAACCACTCAGGAAACTCAAGGTGCGGCAAACGACACAGGCCTTCAACTGGTCGGCCTGCACACTACCATTACTATCGCTCCACGCATTGTTGAGCCTAAAAAAACACTACAGGCTCTCACAGGCCCACACGCCAAAGAATGGCGGGCAGCGATGGACGCGGAGCTAGAAGCACTGAGGTCACGCGACACATGGGTCCTAGTCGATCGTGCAGCAGTAAAGGGGAGGAGGGAGCTAAGCGGAAAATGGGTTTTTAGTCTCAAGAATGCTGCTGATGGAACTATTGAGCGCTTCAAAGCTAGGTGGGTCGTACGAGGGTACAACCAACATCACGGCATCGACTTCGACCAGACCTTCGCCCTCGTAAGCCGCCACACTTCTGTGCGAATTGTACGCGTTGGTCAATCCGACCATCTTTGAGGAGCAGCCACAAACGTACAAGGAAGGAGACCCCAGGGTCTGTTAGCTAAAGAAATCCCTTTATGGGGTCAAGCAGGCGCCGCGACTTTGGCAGCAGCACCTGCACAAAATACTCTACGAGGTCGACGTTAGACAGCTGCTGCACGACCCGGGAGTGTACCGCCTTCACTTCAACGGCGACTACATCCTCCTGGCAGTCTACGTCGACGATCTGCTATACACTGGCACAAGCAACGAGCTCATGAACCAGTTCGAGCACAACTTAGCGTAACACATTGACATCACCATCAACCAAAAAGTCACACAGTTCACGGGGCTAAACATCACCTACGCGCCAGAAGCGATCATCTATCAGTCTCCCAACACGCAGAACAGCTGAGAGAATGCTTCAAATTTTCGCCCGCACCACTCTCAACTCCTTACCGCACACCCAGCGCCAACTACAAACTGAACAACAAAGCTCTATCATCCAGGGGACTCCAACTGCTATTTATCTCTGTCACCTGCCGACCCGACCTTTCGTACATCGCCAGCCAACTGGCACGGTTGTCTCGCAAGCCAGTAGCAGAGAACCAGCTGGACATAGAGCGCGCCCTATAGTACTTTGACTCAATGCCTGGCATTGGGCTCTCCTACTCCACGCTAACAACAATGTCTTCCAATCTCACCCTGCGTGGATGCAGATCACGCCGCTGACCCTGCCAATCGACGATCACAAATTGGCTTCGTCCGCCTGGTACCAACGGGCCCAATCTCCTGGAACTTGCAGAAGCTGGTTGCCCTGGTATCAGCAGAAGCAAAGCACATCGCAGCAACAGCTATAGTTCGCGAATGACTCCATCTGCAAGAGCTGTGGCAGGAGGCAAAAATCCCAACGTTGCCCGCCTTTCGTCTTCACTGCGACAACCTAAGCGTCATCAAAATCGCTAACAAGCCGGGGTTCGTCAACCGCACGAAGCACATCGCGCTTCGGTATTTCTTCATCAAGGATGAGACTGGCCAAGGCAAGGTTGACCACATGTACTGCCCCACTATCAACATGGCAACTGACTACCTCACCAAGCGACTGCCACGTCAGCAGTACCAGCACTGCTCCAACCTGACCAGAGTAATCAAGCGAAGTAGCCCTCAGCACGACCAGGAATGAAGGGGGGTGTTGATATATGAAACTTTATGAGAAGGCATTCCTGTACGCTGCAGGAGCCGACTCTACCGAGTACGAAGTCGAGGAGTCAGAAGAGTCGAAGCGACACCAGCAATGTCAGATCAAGACAAATGCAGGCAGAAACATTTGAAATGAAGAGCGGGAACAAGTTTGAAACGGATTTTCGCGCTGCACAGTTTGAACTTCGCTGTAATAAAGGAATGTACCTCTTAGAGTACAAGGCTAGTCTAGGACTTTCCGTATTCCTTTGAATTTCCTATATAACTCAATGTATGCATTGTTATTATCATCTTAGTCATTTTACATTCACTTTGATCTGATGTCTACTATTCCGTTGCAACACTACCTGCAAACAACCCTGAGCCGATCCTTGGCTAAGTCCTATTTAGGAATGGCCACTAGGAAAAAAATGGGGGGGGGGGTCTCGTCGAAGGAAAATCCTACGTAATACCCGGATCTATTCATGTGGCATTTATTAATATAAGGATTTTGATAAATGGACAGCTTGGGTGTTTTCGAAGTTGGTTTACCAACACACCTTGAAGATGGCATGTGACACCTCTCTAGCCACTAGACAACGAGGGATTCACCACCGTGGCGATAGCGAAATTGTGGGAGGGGGGAATCTCGGCGGATATCATTTGAAAGTTCCATGTAATTTCGTAGAAGGAAGGATTTCCGCATCCTCCCGTACTTGTGCGTACTCGTTATCATCTATTATAATAAGAAATCTATATGAAAAGAGGGTTGTTATGGAAAATCACCCCATGAAGGAGGGTATAGTACCAGGCCCTCAGATTCGTTTTTGGCCTGTCTGATTCATCAGACTAGTACACAATTTTAGTCTGAAAATCTCAGACTTGGTATAGAATAAAGGCTGAAATGTCAGAGTGTCTTTAAAAAAAAGTCTGATCATTCAAAATCAATGTATTCAATGTTTCATCGGAAATGTATTCAATGTTTCATTAATCTGCTACCGAAACATGCTACACTAAGGGGATTTTCGATGAAACATGCTATGACAGGACGAATATAGGGTTTTCAGTTGAAAATATGCGCCAAAAGCGCATCAATGTAGCTTCTAGCGCGTGGTTTCTTCCAGCCTTTCGCTCATAGCACAGAATTAGCTCCTTTCAACGCAGTTCGATGGTCATTGGGCCACATGTTCGAAAGTTAGAGGCCAATTGGTTTTACTATTAGTGAGAATAGTAGATATCCAATCTTGTTATTTACCTGCGCAAAAAAAAAAAAACAACCCATGGAAAAAGGGCATCAACCCCAAACACCCAATTTATGGTGTTTAGGGTTGATGATCCCTCGATGCTTGCCTTCGGAAAATAGTACTCATCACGAAATATAATATCCGATCATTTATGGCATCAACCCTAAACACTTCCGCAAAGTGTTTAGGGTCGATGCCTCCCTAAACAACATGCCTTCCGAGAGGGGTTTATTTTTTGTCTGCCCAAAATACAGGTGTAGACGGTTCGCTGGCCGTCAATTTAAGCGGAGTTGTCGATCCGACGATATTTTAGCCAATGATGAATGAAATGCGTTGAAAGGAGCTAATTCTGCGCTATGAGTGAAATACTGGAAGAAACCATGCGCCAGAAGCTACAGTGCTGCGCTTTTGGCGCATAGTTTCAGTAAGTGTGCGTGATCAACTGAAAACCCACGAATATATGTGTCAGGGCGACTCTTGTGGTGCGAAAAGGCGAATCTGCAATGTCATGGCAATTTTGCTGTGATTGGGCAAAAATTGAAGTGCTCTGACAACGCAAATCTGTTGTGTCAGGGCGATTTTGCTATGATTGGGCGAAAATCTTGTGATGTAAGGCGCGGATTTGCTGTGTCAAGGCGATTTTGCTTTGGCAGTGCGAATCTGCTGTGACCCGTAAGTCCGAATCACCAGTCAAGGGCACGTTTGTACTCTGAATGATCAGAGTACACTCTCAGAAAACTCTGAACTCTCAGAGTTAGCCTTAAAAAAAGTCTGAAAATTACAGAGTTGAGGCCCAAAAAAGTCTGATTTTATCAGAGTACACAGGAAAAAAAAACCGAAATATCAGAGAAAAAAGTCCAAATCAGAGAAAAAAGTCTGACTTCTGAGGGCCTGTATAGTACAAACGAGGTCAATCATAACACCCACCCCGCACAAGCTACCTGGGGGTGTAAATTACGAAGGGGTTCTTTGTCCGGAAGAATATGGTATCCTCTCAATTATCCTTATTTTAATGGATTTTTCCTTATTGTAAGAGCTCGTACAAACGGAACCGTCGACGCCTTGTTGATAGAAGTAAAAATGAGAGTGGCATTGCGAAGTATGCAGATCCACCTACCGTAATGTGCTACCTATAGGACCCGGGGGACTCTCTACAAATGCTTCAAAAAAATGCTAGAGTGGACATTATGGCGGTTGCAAATTTTTAAGACCCTGAGTACACTTATGTATCAACTATCACTCTGTTTTTTAGGGTGTATTAGTTAATTTGCGACAAGGGGTAGGGCCCAAATTATCAGGGTAAAATACCTTTTCTGCCTTGATGGTAGGCCACTTTTTTCCAGTTACCCTTGCAAAAACAGGGTATGAAAAAAATTACCCCAGAGCAAAAAGGCTAAGTTTAGATCTACACTGATAACGATTTCGGTTACCCTGCCGATATCAGGGTGTATTGTATATAACACTGGTACCGAATCCTTTGTAGCAGGGCCCAAATTATCAGGGTAAAATGCCCTTTTTACCCTGATGGTAGGCCATTTTTTTCCAGTTACCCTTGCAAAAACAGGGTATGAAAATTTGACCCCAGAGCAAAAGGCTCAATCTTGATTTACACGGATAACGATTTCAGTTACCTTGCCAATATCAGGGTGTAATATATATAACACTAGTACCGGATCCTCTGTAGCGAGGGTTTTCTTTGCGAAGCCGCATAACAGTTCGAACACCATCCGGATTTGAACCCGCAACCTTACGATACGTAGCCTAATATCTAACAATTTTAATCAGTGTATGCTTTTTTTTCGGCTGGTTTTAGCAGGGTACGATAATTTTTACCCTAACAGTCAGGGTACTGGGGGCTTGGAACCCTAATTTGAAAGAGTAGACCTAAACCTTTTTTGGTTCTTGAATTAGGAATGACTGAATGAGAACAATATGATTCAAATAGAATTGCAAAGGGTTTAAATAGAAACCTAGCTAGCCCTGTACTCTGAGGGGTACATTCCGTTATTTAACTATATTACATGTTACGAATAGTAATGAATGAAGCAGTACTGCGCACTCCTAAATGCAGCAATTGAAGCACACATTACCGAGGCTGAATGCGAAAGGGCGGAAGTGACCCGAAGGGTCGTACGGTTACGAGAAGATCTTGACCGTCGGGCAGGTAGCATCAGGCAGCAGCAGTGGCGAGGATTCTGCCTAGACAGTTTCGTAACTGTCTAAAATCGCACGGTTGAGTTTCGCTGTAATAAGGGAATGTACCCCTTAGCTAGGTCGTTTCAAATTCCCCTGTACTACTATTTATATTTGTTGTATTTGCATGTTTTAATCATCTCAAGCATTTACATTCACTCTGCTATTGAGGTCAAGGGCCCACCACCACTATCAAACATGAGCGAACCTTCCCGAGGTAATCCTAGGGACGATCAATTTCTGATCGTAACATGGTATGAGAGCGACTCGGGAATCCTTCGCACTGCCACCTCCGAAATCTTCCACGATCAGAAAGTGGCGTCCGGCACACGCTCGCGTATGATAATGGACAAAGGATCTAGTGGTCGGACGAATCTGACGGCTGAAGCGCAACCCAACCCGGCTGCGACAAGCGAGGAAACGACAACGATTGGAACTGCCGTCCTTGCACAACTACTTCAGCGACTCACCAGCTTGGAGCAAGGACTCCAAACATTGCGGAATGGCGATGCGGGAACTTCCTCGCAACCCTCTCAATCGGCCCCAAACAGCCAGAACGCCGCCCTGCACATGTTCTCCCTCGACGCAAATTGCTCAACCCCCAAGACTCCCCGTCCCAGTGAATAAGCAATTCTCTCAGCGCAATCAAAGTTCCTCAGCATATCAAAAATAAAGACAATTGTCTGTTTTGACGGCAGAGATTTCTATACTTGGAGCTTTGAACTGGAGCTTCTACTAGAGAACGCCCAGATATTCCATTACTTCGACGGGAGCTACGCAGAACCCACTGAAGACACTGACGACACCAGGACAAGGTACTACGGCGAGTCTCTGGTCCAGCCGACAAGACGCACGTGGCGACATGCGTCGAGCCCAGGGGCATCAACTCCCATCGCGCAACCTGAACCCAGCGGTTCAGCATCAGCAGTAGCAGTCGTCCCCGCCTACCCTAGTGCGCAACATCATAGGCAACATGGCAATGACAGGCGAGTACCATCGTCGACGCGTGCGCTCACCATCACCAGAGCCAGCACCGAATCCCATCGGCGTATTCTCCAACAATAAACCGTTTAGCACGCGCCACGACTTCTCCGACAACGACGATCAATATTGGAATCTACCAATCCCGCTGCTCGAAAGTACCCCGCACGTACCTCATATGCGGACGGCGCCACTCAATTGGCTCTCGCGCAAACAGTTTTTGAAGTACGACACTCCTTTCATCGTCACACCGCGTTTGGCGCTGCTCGCACGTGACGACAGAAAGCGCTACAACACTTGGTACCTGGACAGCTGCTGCGGCCAGCACATGGTGGGCTCCAAGCGTTTCGTCTCCAACGCCGTTCCCACAACAATACACGCACCTGCGCGCAAGCGCGCAAGGCATCGTCGTGCTCAAAGCATGAAGCAGCCGCACACACATCACACTCAACGATGTGCTCATCGCCCAGAACCTGCGCTTCAACTTGCTATCCGCCGCTCAGCTCATGGACTGCGTCATTGACCTTAGCACGGATCGCGAGACATGCGACATCCTACTACACTACGAATCGCCGACAATCTCTCGCAGGCAGATTGGACGAGCGCACTCCGAAAACGGAGTATACATCCTCGACTTCGACATTCCCGATTGCATCGGCGACTCGAACGAGCTAATTGATCTTGTTCCACTTCAAACACATTCAATGCAGAGACTAGAAGCACCCTGATGCGAAGCCGTGGGTGCCGCATCACCCCACTCGCGCGAGCAGGTGCTGCACGACCCTAACCCAGACGGCATCTGAAGGGAGTGTCACACGCCCACCACGTCAACTAGCGCGATTGCCGGCCGTGGACTTTCTGCCATCGCTGAAGCATAGCAACATGCACCTCTAGAAGAAGGGATGTCGCAACTGGATCTCAAAATGATCACTCGCGGCGTATTCGGCACGCCAGAACATCCCCTCATTGGACCAGCGTCGCAGCATCTCCAAGGCATGCTGGTGGCACTGGCGTCGGTTCTTTCGATGCACACGGCGAGCCGCTACCCTACACCAAGGAGAAATTCATGGAGATCTACTCCCATCGGCGCGACCCTGCAAAGAAGCTTACCGTGGAGCAAGAAGAAGAATTGGCGCACCGCAAAGCAGAGGAGCTTTGCCGACAGAGCATAGCTGAGGCACGCGGCACATTCGCATGCGTCGCATGGGGTGCCGAAGAAGAAGAAAGCGCCTAAAATCGAAGGGGGTGGGGGAGCCCCAGCGGATGGGGAACGAGCGACACTGGCGGATGGGGCAACACCGGCGGAACCTGGGCCAACGCAAGCGGCGGATGGGGCGCCGCATCTGGCGGCGAAGCCAGCGGATGGGGAACTTCTGGCGAAGAACAAAAGGGGGGAGACGAAGTAGAGGCTGAACCTACTATTGTTCCCCTCAGTCGTCCCCTGCGCCGCACTGCACCTGCGTTACCTCCACCGGACATTCAGCCACACCGTGACCCATGGGACACCATTGATTGGGGCATGCCATCGACTCCGCGCCGCACTTTCTACGGACCTTCCCCTGAACCGCGCGAACCCACCTTTTGTCCACGGAACCAACATTTCTCTCTCCGAAATACGCGACAGAGAGTTCTTGGTGTTGGATGCACGTCATTTTGAGTGAATATCATCCTAACGTCCTGCCGAGTGCTCGTGCTATTTGTGCTTGCATGATTTGCATGAGCATATGTAATTGTGCATGGCTATTGGATATTACCATCTCTGTGTTTTTCTCCAAGTCTAAATGCTTGATCGCGCAGGAGAAATCCAGAGCTTTCCAACGATACCAAGATCGCCTTATTCCGACCAAGATCGCCCAAGTTACAAGATTTCCAAGATTTGGATTTCTTATTACCTTTTGGGGTTATATCTACTTTGGGCGATTATTGGGACATGATTATAAATGGATCTTTGGTTGGGTGGTTAGGAAGGCAACTTTGACTTTTGGATTGGGGTGGCTAGAAGTTTCTAGCATGGGTTGCAAATGTTGCAACACCTAGGCAAAATCCAACTAGATTGGATTTTGCATGAGACACCACAAGGACCTCATGATGAGGGTTGCATCCTTGCTGCTAGGAAGGTTCCTACCATCCTTCCCTAGCTCTTGGAGAACCCCTTCCCTCTCATGGTTCTCTTGGAGTCCCCAACTCCAACCTTTCTATGCCTTAATGCTTGTACTTCCTCTATCATTCTAGTCATGCGGCTGCTTGACGTGTTTACATGGTTCTCACTCTCTAGACCATCTTTCTAAGTGATTCAAATTGGAGATGGTAGCTAAGCCTAAAACGCAACATCCTACCGAGCGGATTTGCGTTTAGTTGAGTAATGAGTTCGTCGTAGCTTCTCGAAGTGACGGATCCTGAACAACAAGTGGTATCAGAGCGGGTAGTCGACTTTGAGACGACGAATCGTCGTGAATTCTCAACCAATGTTGACGAGTGAGACCATTTTCTAGTAGCTCGGCTCGTGAACTTTCGATTGGTGGTCGCATCGCGTTCTAATTCGAAGTAGCCAGTCCGCGACGGCGTTTTTCGTAAAGTCGAAATTTCTGGCAGAATTCTCTCCAAACGATTTCTCAAGTTTCCACCGTTCATAAGGCCTCAATATGACTGGAACGGACTCCAGAGGTGCTAATGGCGAGATGGCTGGAGCTAGAGAGGCTGGAGAGCAGGGGGGAGTTGCTGGTGGTGGAGTGGGGACTCACCAACCAGCCAACCCTACGCTACTCTCGACCTCTACGACATCTCCAACAACCGTGGATCCCGTGAAGGCGTTCTCTATTGAGAAATTCATGGGGGAGGACTACGAGCACTGGAGCTTCCGCATGAGGCTGATGTACACCCAATACAAGCTATTGGACCTGGTGGAGGGGAAGGAGAAGATGCCGGAGGCCGCGGAGCTGAAAGGAGCGTGGATGAAGCGATCGTTCGACGCGTACATGCTCATGGTCCAAGCGGTTGGAGGACGACAGCTTGACCACATCAAGGACCTCTTGGGTGATCCAGAGTGTGGCCCCAAGGCTTGGAGGAAGCTTCTGGATGTGCACTCACCGACACACGCTACCGGCATCGTGCTACTCGCGCGGCGGCTGCGCGACATCAAGTTCGTTGATGGAGAGCCGATGCAACCGGTGTTGGACGAGATGCGCGACATCTTCACGAAGCTCCAAGGCGGCGGTGTGGTGTACCCGGAGCTCGTGCAATGCGTGGAGATCGTGATACGGCTGCCGGAGTCGTGGTCTGCCCTTGCGATCAACCTCAACTCCCAACAACCCCAATGGAGCGTGGATTACATCCGGGCGCGCATCCTTGAGGAGGACTTGCAGCGTCGGAGTGTGGAGCGCTCGGAGGAGGGGGCTGGCTATGGAGTTGGAGGTTGAAAGAATGGCTTCAAGAAGAAGTGGAAGGGCAAGAACAAAGACAACCCTAAGGAGGATGGCGGCGGGGGTCAAGGGGAGGTGTGCTTCTACTGCAAGAAGCGCGGACATCGTTGGCGGAAGTGCTACCAACGACCCAAGGATTGGACCCCGTCTTCATCGAGCAACGAGCATGGTGGCAAGAGGAGTGGGGGAGTCATGGGAGCTAGTGGAGAGGAGAAGGATGAGGAGAAAGGCGGCAAATCTGAGGAGCGGAAGGCCGGGTTCTTCTTCTTCGTGAACGAAGGTGCAACCGACCTCGCTATGGCTGCCAAGGTTCTCCTACACCCTCTCACCCATTGGGTGCTTGATTCCGGGAGCTCTTGGCACATGACTCCTCGTGCGGACCTACTCGATGAGATTCAGCCCGCACCCATCTCTACAGTCAGATCCGCGACGGGCGCCAAGGCCAAGGTCATGGGCATGGGATGCGCCAAGTTCATGGGAGCGGATGGAGAGCTCGTGGGGCTGAAGAACGTGCTGTGGGTGCCGGACTTGTGCGCGAACCTGATTTCTACCGGCCGGTTGGGAGATGCAGGTGTGAACACCGAGACGATTGGCTCGGAGCGCTATCGTGCCTACAACGACAAGCGCCTCATTTGGGACCTGCGGCAGAAAGGGGATGTCCACAAGGGCATGTGGCAGATCCCGGTCCTCCCTTGGCGGAAATCGGGCAAGGCGGCAGCAGTGGCATCAGTGGAGGAGAGCGTCGCTGAGAAGGAGCAGCAAGGTGTGCAAGGAGAGGAGCTGATTGGAGGAAGCGCGGCGGTGAAGGCGTCGGCTACCTCGGGCCAAGCGGATTGGGAGACTTGGCATCGGCGGCTCGCACACGTGGCTGTTTCTACATTGGAGGTGATGCACAAGGAGAAGTGCGTGCATGGGCTGCAACTGCAAGGAGATGGCGCTCACTATGGCAGCTGCGAGGCGTGCATGCAAAACAAGTTTGCGCGGTTCCCGTTTCCACGTGCGGAGGGATCAGCCAAGGCACCATTGGAGGTGGTGCACATGGACCTGGAGGGTCCTATGAGAACGGAGGGGACTGGGTGAGTATTTTACTTTCTCCCCATGGTGGACGAATGGAGCCGTTTCACGTGGGCACGTCCCTTGTCCAAGAAGAGCGATGCTGCAGCGGCGATCAAGGAGGATTGGTTGCCGATGGTGGAGCGGCAAGCGATGCGGCTGGTGAAGGTGCTGAGGAGCGACCGTGGTGGAGAGTTCCTTGGAGCGGAATTCACCAAGTTTCTCAAGAGGAACGGCATTCGACACCAGCTGACCTGCCCAGGAACACCGCAGCAGAACGGCATTGCTGAGCGCGCCAACCGGACCTCTGGCGAGGCGGCTAAGACTCTGGTGGGGGCTGCTGGGATGAAGTCTGAAGCTGTTCGCCATGTCATGCTGCGGGTGTGGGGCTGCATGGGGCTTGTGATGGTGCCTAAGGAGCAGAGGCACAAGCTGGAAGTTGCTGCTGTGTGGGCTGTCCATCTTGGGATGGTGCGGAGATAACTACTACAACGGGAGCTAGACTACGGGCTAGGCACGGGTGCTCGTGTGATCTCTGCGTTCGTTGGTCCTTAGTCGTTTTCCTAGTGCACACACTGCTTGCTAGTTCACAAGGCAATTTGGCAAGAGTTTCACTAGAGAAAGTTGACAACAACAATGATACAAAGAAGTTGACAAGGTGGGACTACATCAGAGCTAGCATGCAAGCAAGTCTACTGCCAGCACGACTTGGTCGACCGCGCTCCAGCAGTGCAGAGGCGCGGCTTGCCAACGCTGCAAGTCGACGGCGTGACAGTGTTGCTCCCGCAGTACAGCATCGCACCCGCTTCGCAGGTGCTCGCAGATGATTGGCGTGCAGTGCCCCGTCACCTGCACAGCGCACACACCACATCAACTTCGTGCTGACGACTGCTTCTGATGCACCACGTCGACCTCGGGATACCATCACCGAGGTCGTCCTCGCCAAACCACCTGGGCGACCATCGCAAGCCTTCGCAGCACCTCGTCACCCAGGTAACCTGGTCGACCAGGCAACCAGGTCGACCAGAGGCTCCAGTGCGTGCCCGTCGACCACCCAGGTCGACGACCACTTCCGGTCGACCTCCCAGGTCGACCACTGCCTCTGGTACGTGCCGGTCGACCTCCCAAGTCGACGGCCACCTCCAGTCGACCTCCCCAGGTCGACCACTATCCCCTGGTCGACCAGCTTCAAGTCGACGTCACTCCTGGTCGACCAGAAGGCCTGGTCGACTTACCAGGTCGACCAGAAGGTCTGGTCGACGTCCCAGGTCGACCAGAAGGTCTGGTCGACGTCCCAGGTCGACCAGAAGGGGTTGGTCGACGTCCCAGGTCGACCGGATGGGCTGGTCGACGTCCCAAGTCGACCAGAAGGGCTGGTCGACGTCCCAGGTCGACCAGAAGGGCTGGTCGACGTCCCAGGTCGACCAGCCGAAGTTGGCGCCCTCCCGACGTCGGCGCCCATGCAGTGGCTCCCGTGCAGGTCGACCAACCTCGTCGACCAACTCGCCCACTGCTGCAGGTCGGCTGCACCCTACACCCGACCACGAAGTCGGCTCCGCCCAAGCGAGGACGGGGCCAACATACAACTCCCGTTGACACTCCCCTGCCGCGTTCACGCTTGGGCCCCCAGCCCACACGACAGTACTTCTCGGAGACAAGCTCGTCGACGTGCACCCAACACACAGCACGTCGTCCACCGCACCAGCCATGCAAGAGGGCATGGCACCTACTGCTGCACTTCGTCAACTTCGTCGCCCACGTCGGCCAAGCGCACCTGGCCGATAGCGACAGAGCACCGGTTGAAAGCCGGATAGTGCAGCGCCTTCGTGAGGAAGTCGGCCGGCTGCTCAGCGGTCGGGATGTACTGCAACGCAAACTTCCCCCGCTTCACCATGTGCTGCAGCCAGGCCTGTCGCCGCTCCATGTGCTTGAGGTTGCCTGTCAACCCCATGCCCTCGGCGACTGTGATAGCCGACTTGTTGTCCACCCGAAGGACGGTCGGCTTCCCAGCATCCAGCTGCTGGAACTCTGCCAGGAGGAAGCAAAGTCGGCGTCCCTCCTTGCCGGCTTCGACAGCCGCCACATACTCCGACTCGGTCGACGACAGTGTCGCGCACTTGATGCGCTGGCTCGACCAGGAGACCGCGGCCCCTCCGTAGACGAACACGTAGCCGCCTGTGCTCGTCCTGCTCTGCTTGTCACCGGCGTCGTCGGCGTCCACGTAGCCGACCAGCTCCAGCGTCTCCGGACCACCGCCGAACTCCAAGGCGGTGTCGCGCATGTTGGCGAGGTAGGCGAGGCAGCGGTCGACCTCGCGCCAGTGCTGGTCGCTCCTCACCGTGAGGCCGCTCCCCAGCTTGCTGCAGACGAAGGCGATGTCCGGCCTCGTCGTCGTCGCCGCGAACTGCAGCGAGCCGACCTTCTGCCGGTACTCCTCCTCCTGTCGCTCCTGCGCCTCCTCGTCGTCAAAGGTGAGCTCGGCGTAGGCGTCGACCGAGACCGGCGTCTTCGGAGTCCGGCCGCCCTGCTCCTCGTCGATGAAGCGCCTACGCAGCTTGTCGGCGTAACCCTGCTGATGCAGCCACAGCTTCCCCGCCGTCCTGTCGCGGACGATCTCCAGCCCGAGGTACTTCTGCACCGGCGAGATCTCGCGCAACTCGAAGGCGGCCTCCAGCAGCTCTTTCAGCTCCTTCAGCATCTCCGCACTGCTTCTGGCGGCAAGCAGGTCGTCGACGTAGACCAGCACCCAGCAAGTCGCTCCGTTGTCGCCAACCTTGAAGTAGAGAGCCTCGTCGACCTGGCTCTTCTTCCACCCAGCGCCGACCAGTACGTCGTTGAGTGCCAAGTACCAGAGTAGCGGCGACTGCTTCAGCCTGTAGAGGCTCTTCAGCAGCTTGCACACCCGGCCGGTTCCGTCATTGAAGTAGTCCGGCTGCGACATGTACAGCACCCGGTCGAGCTTGCTCTGCAGGAAAGCGTTCTTCATGTCGAGCTGCATCAGGTTGAGGTTGAGCACGGCGACGATACTGAGGAAGATCCTCAGCGTCACGTAGCTGCCCACCGGCGCGAACGTCTCGTCGTAGTCGGCGCCGTACACCTGCGTGAAGCCCTTCACGACCAGCCTCGCCTTCTCCCGCTCGACGGTGTCGTCGATGTTGTACTTCGTCGTCAGCACCCACCGGTTCTTCATGACATTCACTCCCGGCGGGCGTTCGACCAGCTCCCACGTGCCCATGGCGAGGAGACTGCGGATCTCCTCCTCCATGGCGGCCTTCACCGCCGGGCCCTTCCAGCTTGCCAACGCCTCCTTCACCGTCATCGTCGAGATGTCCCAACGGTGGTCGGGGTCGGCCAGCATGTCGGGGTCGAGCTCCGGGAACTCTTCGTCCTCGTCGGCGTCGTCGTACAGGATGTCGTCGTCGTCCTCCACGTCGTACACCGTGGTGAAGGCAGCCGGGATGAAGAAGTCGGGCGGCCGCCGAAGTCGACCAGACTTCCGGGGTTCAGGCGGAACCCCCGCCACGTCACGGTCGGTGGACTGGTCGACCACCTCCTGGTCGACCAACTCCTCGTCGCCCAACTGCTCCCCTTCATCTTCACCGCCATCCTCGTCGTCCTGCTGCACCTCGGTCGGCGTCCCGACCGACTTCTCCCCTGCGGTCAGCTCCCCTGTCGACTGCCAGGTCGCCGACTGCTCCTTGGTCGGCCTTGCTGCTGCCTGCTCCCCTGTGGGCTTCACCCAAGTCGGCTGCACCTCCTCAACCAGCTCCCCTGTGGTCGACTGCACTCCCAGGTTGACCTGCTGCTCATCCCGTCGGCCCCCGGTGATGCCCTTGGTCGGCGCCACAGGCGACGTCCCACTGCTCCCCTCATCGCCGGAGGCCGACGGCGGAGTCAGCCCACGCAGGTCGACGAGGGGAGTGGCAGGGGAGGGGGAGGAAGGGTGGACGACCTCGGCGTCGTCCTCAGCAAGCTCACCGACCTCGGCGAGCAGAGGGAGCGTTGCCGTCGAGGTATCCGTCGGCGTGGCCATCAGTGTGCGCCCTGACACGGGCCCATGCTCTGACTTCCACTCCTCCAGCGACAAGGCCTCGTAGAACACCACGTCCGACATGGTGACCACCCGGTTGGCGGCAATGTCGAGGAGCTCCCAGCCCTTGCTCGCCTCCGACACGCCTAGGTGAAGGCCCCACCTGGCCTTCGGCTTCAGCTTGCCACCACGCTGCTGCTCGGGGACGAGGAACTGCGCCATGCAGCCCCACACGCGCGCCAGCGACAAGTCGGGCTTCGTCCCGGTCAGCAGCTGGTATGGCGTCGTCCCCGGCGTCGCCGACCGCTCCAGGCAGTTGCGGATCCAGACGGCCTGCCGTAGAGCGAGGTGCCACCAGTGGTGCTGCACGCCCATGTGCAGCAGCATCGTCCGCACTGACTCCACCACCGTCCGCATCTCCCGCTCCGCCATGCCGTTCTGCTGCGGGGTGTACGGGCAGGTCAAGTCGTGGACGATCCCCTTGCCATCCACGAAGTCGGTGAACTTCTTCCCGAGGAACTCCCCGCCCCGGTCCGAGCGCAACATCAGCACCGACTTCTTCGTCTGCCTCTCCACCAGCACCAGCCACTTCTGGAACTCCAGCAGCACGTCCGACTTCTTGGCGACCGGCCTCACCCACACGTAGCGGGACTTACGGTCCTTCAGCAGCAAGAAGTACAGGCTGCCGTCCTTGGCAGCCACCCGGAATGGCCCGCACAAGTCGATGTGGACGACGGCGAGCACGTCGGCGGCGTCGGAGCCTTGGTCGGGGAAGGTGTGCCGTGCCAGCTTCCCGCCGACGCACGAGACACATGGTGAGTCGGCGCCCGTCGCCGACTTGAGGTCCAGCCCAATGGCGACCTCGTGCTTCGCCGAGCTCCGGATGGTGTCCATGCCGACGTGCGCAAGCCGAGCGTGCATCCTGTCCGGCGTCGACTTCGTCTTGGAGACGATCGCCCGCAGGGCCACAACCTCCGCTGTGGGCGACGTCGACCTCGTGGAGCAGAGTCGCAGGTCGGTGCAGAGGACTCGCCCAGAGTACGTCGCCCGACCAAGCACCTCTCCTGCTGCCGAGACGAGCAGCATCCCGTCGCCGTCCTCCCGAAACTTCACGCCATGCTCCTTCAGCTGGCCGGACGACAACAGGTTCGCCCGCACGCCCGGAACGTACAGCACGTCGGGGATGAGCACCTGCTTCCCGGCCTCGCCTTGCAGGGCGACAGTGCCGCGGCCCTGGACGTCCTGCAGCGCCCCATTGAAGCCACGCACGTGCTTCACGTCGCCGCTCGGCCCCAAGTCGACGAAGGCGTCCTTCGTCCCCATCAGGTGGTGAGAGCAGCCACTGTCGAGCAGAACCACCGCCGGGTTCGCCTGCACAGCCGCCGCCACCGCTTGGAAGTCCTCGCCAGCCTCCGGCGCCAGCGAGACGGTCGGCTCCACGACGCCGACCAGCGAGCACGACGCCGTCTTGTCGTCCCGCGCCTTGCCGCCAGCAGAGGAGTCGGCGTCCTTCGCCGTGGTCGACGTGGTCGACTGCTTCTCCTTGCGCGGCTTCTCCTTTCCTCCACGACGTGGACGACGACTGCCAGACCTCCCGCGGCCTCCCTTGGCATCGTCGTCGTCGGAGTCACTGCGGTCGGGGCACTCAAAGGAGAGATGGTCGGGGCTGTGGCAGATCCAGCATTCCCGACGCCGACTTCCTCCTCCTCGACCGCTGTCCTTGGTCGACTTCTTCTTGTCGACCTCCTTGGCCGACTTCGAGCCACCGCTACCACCGCCGCCTGACTGCCCACGCTGCCCCGGTCGACCGCCTTGCTTCACCGGGGCGACGTAGTGCACCTGCGCAAGAAGCTCTTGGGACCGCTCAGCCTCCTGCATCGCCTCGTCCTGCAGGATGTACGAGGTCAGCGTGTCCTCGTTGAGCGTCGCCCGTGTGCTCGGCGCCATCGACAGCCGCTTTAGCAGGTTGTAGCTGCTCGGAAGTCCCTGCATGACATGGGTGATGTACGACGCCGTCGAATACTCCGCACCGGCCATCCTGATGGTGGCGAGAATTCGCCGGGCCCGGTTGCAGTAGTCGGTCGCCGTCTCATCATCGCCCATGCGCAGGTGCGTCAGCTGCCCCTCCAGCTGGGCGATGAACAGGTCGTCGGTGACCTGGTACGTCGACTCGATGAAGTGCCACGCCTGGTGGCCGGCGTCGAGGTACTCCCTGCACCACTTCAGGGCGATCTGCACGCCCGGCGTGCAGCACCGCGAGATGACCGTGAAGGTCAACAGCTGCACGGCGCGGAACTCAGCTCGCAAGTCGGGGTCGTCCGGCGTCTCCACGGTGCCTCGAGCGAAGCTGATCAGCCCGGCCATCTCCAGCTGGGGCTCGATGGCCTCCTTCCAGGTGAGGATGTCTGGTCGACCGACCAGCGGGGGAGTCACCGAGATCCTGTCCGGCGTGAACTTGTAGTAGCCGTAGCTCGGTGCAATTCCGCCCGCCGTCACCTGGGACGCCGCCATCGGCATCAACCCGCTTCGTCGACCTCCGACATCGCGTTGCGAGGTGCCTGCAGCCGCAGTCGACCGCATCCCTCGCGCCTGAACGTCGCCGACTTCATCGGCGTGAATCACACCACGCTGCCTCGATGTGCCTCCCGCACTGCTGCCGACTTGGCCACCACCGGCGTTGACGCCCATGTCGACGCCGCCCTCGGTGTTCGCCGGTCGAGGAGACGCAGGCCGAGAAGGGTGCTCCGTCGCCCACAAGGAACGGATGCCAGCCTCGACGACCGCCCAAGGCAGGTCGCCATACTCGTTGGCCTCGTGCTTCCTCCTCGCGTTTTCCAGCCGTGCCTCCAGGGTGTCCACCACCCCCGTGTCACCTACGGCTACTACCATAGTGACTATCGCACAGCTGCCGGCCTACGAACCACTTAGGTAAGGTGCCTCTACGTCGACCAGACTGAAAGGTAAGTCGTGTGTCTTCCACGCTCACCGCACCATGCGGAGATAACTACTACAACGGGAGCTAGACTACAGGCTAGGCACGGATGCTCGTGTGATCACTGCGTTCGTTGGTCCTTAGTCGTTTTCCTAGTGCACACACTGCTTGCTAGTTCACAAGGCAATTTGGCAAGAGTTTCACTAGAGAAAGTTGACAACAACAATGATACAAAGAAGTTGACAAGGTGGGACTACATCAGAGCTAGCATGCAAGCAAGTCTACTGCCAGCGCAGCACGGTCGACCGCGTGCCAGCACGACTTGGTCGACCGCGCTCCAGCAGTGCAGAGGCGCGGCTTGCCAACGCTGCAAGTCGACGGCGTGCCAGCGTTGCTCCCGCAGTACAGCATCGCACCCGCTTCGCAGGTGCTCGCAGATGATTGGCGTGCAGTGCCCCGTCACCTGCACAGCGCACACACCACATCAACTTCGTGCTGACGACTGCTTCTGATGCACCACGTCGACCTCGGGATACCATCACCGAGGTCGTCCTCACCAAACCACCTGGGCGACCATCGCAAGCCTTCGCAGCACCTCGTCACCCAGGTAACCTGGTCGACCGGGCAACCAGGTCGACCAGAGGCTCCAGTGCGTGCCCGTCGACCACCCAGGTCGACGACCACTTCCGGTCGACCTCCCAGGTCGACCACTGCCTCTGGTACGTGCCGGTCGACCTCCCAAGTCGACGGCCACCTCCAGTCGACCTCCCCAGGTCGACCACTATCCCCTGGTCGACCAGCTTCAAGTCGACGTCACTCCTGGTCGACCAGAAGGCCTGGTCGACTTACCAGGTCGACCAGAAGGTCTGGTCGACGTCCCAGGTCGACCAGAAGGGGTTGGTCGACGTCCCAGGTCGACCAGATGGGCTGGTCGACGTCCCAAGTCGACCAGAAGGGCTGGTCGACGTCCCAGGTCGACCAGAAGGGCTGGTCGACAACCCAGGTCGACCAGCCGAAGTTGGCGCCCTCCCGACGTCGGCGCCCATGCAGTGGCTCCCCGTGCAGGTCGACCAACCTCGTCGACCAACTCGCCCACTGCTGCAGGTCGGCTGCACCCTACACCCGACCACGAAGTCGGCTCCGCCCAAGCAAGGACGGGGCCAACATACAACTCCCGTTGACAGATGGCTCCTGACTCGAAGGGGTGGCTGATGTGGGACCCCAAGAGCAAGAAGACGCTGGTCAGCCGTGACGTCAAGTTTGTGGAGGACGTCATGTACAAGGACTGGCAGCAGCAGCAGCAGGTGCAGATTGGCTTGCGTCTGCAGGAGATTGAGCGGTCTGCAGTGGAGGAGGTTCAGCTGCACCTTGATGATCTCCCTGGGTCAGAGCTGACCAGTGACCACAGTGGCGGTGGTGAGCAGCAAGTTTCTGGTCCTGCTGCAGAGGAGGGGTTGGAGGATGAGTCGGCACGTGTGGACTCACCATCTCAGCCCGAGCCTGCTGCAACTGCCAAGGTCACCAAGAGGAGTGTGCAGAAAGGAGCTTCACCACATGGGCAGCAGACTGCAACCCGCGAGAAGAGAGTGGCAGCAGCACCTTCAAGGCTGAAGTATAGCCGTTTGGGAGGACCCAAGCAAGGTGCCATGGCGGTTCAGGCGGATGAGGGAGAGGATGAGGAGATGGCCTTCTGTTTCTTCA
Organism: Closterium sp. Yama58-4; assembly: GCA_947470075.1. Lineage (NCBI taxonomy): Eukaryota > Viridiplantae > Streptophyta > Zygnematophyceae > Desmidiales > Closteriaceae > Closterium > Closterium sp. Yama58-4. Next base: position 2,485,523 of record CANIUD010000015.1, on the reverse strand, counting down.
CACCCTTGCCTGGAGAACCAGCCACAGTGGAGGAGGCACTGAGTGGACCCCAGAAGGAGGAGTGGAAGGCTGCCATGGATGCGGAGTTCAACAGTCTCATTGAGAATGGGACTTGGGAGCTTGTTGAGTTACCCGAGGGGCGACGGCCGATCAGCAGCAAGTGGGTCTTCAAGGTGAAGAGTGATGCTGATGGTGCGCTGGAGCGGTTCAAGAGCCGCTTGGTCGCCAAGGGGTTTCAGCAGAAGGAGAAGGTCGACTTTGGGGAGATCTTCGCTCCCGTTGTTAAGCCAGTGACTTTGAGGACTGTGATGGCCGGCGCAGCTGTGAAGGGATGGCACGTGAAGCAGATGGATATCACCACAGCGTTTCTCAATGGAATACTGCTCTAGGACATCTACATGTTGCAGCCCGACGGCTATGAGGATGGGACCAGCCGGGTGTGCAAGCTCAAGAAGGCCATCTATGGCCTTAAGCAAGCGCCCAGGTGCTGGTACGAGAAGCTGGAGGAGGTGCTGCTGAGTGGAGGCTTCAAGACGTCCCAGGCGGATCACAGCTTGTTTCTGCTTGGAGAGGGGGAGCAGCTGCTCTTGCTGCTGGTGTATGTCGATGACATACTGCTGTTCTCACCCTCCATGGAGCAGATTGAGAGGGCACAGAAGCTGCTGGTGGACAACTTCAAGTGCAAGATGCTGGGGGATGTCCACTACTACTTGGGGCTGCAGATTGAGAGGGATGTTGAGAGGAGGTGGCTGAAGGTGCATCAGTCACACTACATCTCTGGTGTCATGGAGCGGTATGGTGTGACTGGGGGTCGCACTGTGATGACACCGTTCCCTGCGGGCTTCAAACTGAAGAAGGCAGCTGAGGAGGATGATGTGCTCGAGGATGAGTAGCGGAATGAGTACCAATCACTCATTGGGAGTGTGATGTATGCTGCTGTGCATACGCGACCTGATGCTTCATTCGGAGTGGGGCAGCTAGCCAGAGTTGTGCAGCGGCCCACTGAGGAGCAGTTGGAGGTGGCAAAGCGCTTGGTGCGCTACCTCGGATCAACGGCATCTGCTGGTGTTCAGTTTTCAGCTGGTGGCCAGCTGAAACAGATTGGAGCAGATGGGATCACGCCTGGAACCTTGAAGCTGTCGTGCTTCACCGACGCTACATGGGCCTCAGAGGAGGAGGATCAGTCATCAGTTGGCGGCTTTGTGTGCATGGTCGGAGGTGGACCAGTGAGTTGGAGGTCCAAGAAGCAGAGTGAGATTGCTCAGTCTTCCGGAGAGGCAGAGTACATGGCGATGTACCATGCCATCAAGGAGATTGTGCTCCTGAGGAAGCTGCTGGAGGACATGGGAGCTGAACAGCAGGGACCTACACCACTTTTCTCTGACAGCGAGGCTGCTATTGGCATGGCCAATAATCCTATCCTGAATGGGCTGAACAAGCACATGAAGATCAAGTGGCATTGGGTGAGGCAGATGGTGAAGGAGGGAGTTGTTGAGCTTCACCATGTGAAGGCTAGCAAGCAGGCGGCAGATTTTCTCACCAAGAGACTTCCCGAGAGCGCACATTGGAAGTGTGCTAAGATGTGTGGCATGGCATTGCACTAGTGTGGGCAGAGGTGTCATGAGTGCATGCGTGTTTGTGTGCATGAGAGTTTGCATGCGTGTGAATGTGTGTGCATGCAGTCCGTTAGTCTGAGGGGGAGTTTGTGTCAAACATTATATATGTTGTGTTTGTTTAGGCTACAGTGGGTTAGCCTATAGGGGGTACACAATTCTAGGGTTAGGTACTTGTACTGATTTCACTGTTAGTTCAATCATTCCAGTCTGTTCATTCTGACATGGTTTCAGAGCAGGTCCTTCGCTAGGACCGTTCTTAGGGCCCACCGCTACATACCTACCTACCTACCTACCTACCTGCGCCTTAGAGCGCCTCGGTTCTTACGGCCCCTTAAGGCCTCGCGCCCTCGTGCGCCTTTCCCTACCGCGCGCGCGCGACCCGCTAGCTACCCGCGCGCGGGTCCTTTTTTTTTCGCGCGCACGGCTCTGTTTCTTGCGCGCGCGGCCCGCTAGTTGCGCGCGTGGCCCGCTAGTCGCCCGCACGCGGCCCGTCAGCCCTTCGCGCGGCTGCCGCTGCTCACGCGCACCCCGCCGTGGCCCCGAACGCCCGTCACCCGCAGCCGCCCGTACGCCACTGCCGCTGCCGCTGTCGTACGCTGCTGCCGCTGCTGCTTGCGCACCGCCCACTGTCGCTGCCGCTGCTGCACGTGCGTTACTGCCGCTGCCGCCGCCGCTGCAGCTCCCGCCCGTGCGCTCGCTACCGCTACTCCCGCCGCCCGTGCGCCACTACTACTGCCGCAGCCGCGCCCGCTGCCGTTACCGCCCGTCCGCGGCTGCCGCTGCCGCAACTGCGCCCGCTGCAGCTGCCGCCCGTGCGCTACCGCCGCTGCCGCCCGTGTGCTGCTACTGCGGCCGCCATTACCGCGCTCACTGCCGCTGCTGCCCGTACGCTACCACTCGTTCACCGCTGCTGCCGGCCTGTCGACCCTGCCCGCGCCCCTTTTTGAGGCCCCGCCGGCCCCGTTGACACTGCCCACAGTCTCCCAGCGGCCTCGTTCCTAATGTTACTACCGCTACTGCTACTGCCGCTATGGCTACTCCTACTGTACTCGCTTTCGATGCTGAGGGCCGCACGTACGTCATCCGCACTGGTGACCGCACTGGCCAGACGTGTGGGAGGCCGCACCCCACGCACCGCTGTTTCTCGCGCCTTACCGACGCTTGGCGCGCTCAGTTCCCTGGCGGCGCTGAGCTTCCCCGCTGGGGTGATCTGGAGAGGAAGGGAGTTGATATCTGGGCTTTAGACTTTGATGCTATTCTCACTGCCATGTATGCGATGTTTACTAGTGGAGAGGGTGCCCAGTACTTGCGTGTTCCGCCCGACCCGGGCATTCTGACCAGTCCGGCTGCCGCTCTAGGTGCTAGTGAGTCTGCTGCCCCAGGTCCTGGTGAGGCTGCTGCTCTAGGTGCTCGTGAGTCCGTCCCCCCTGGTACTGAGTCGACTGCAGCACTTCACACCTTCACACTGGACTCAGGTGCTTCTCACTGTTTCTTTCGTGACCGCACTGTCCTTGAGCCACTCGCTCGGCCAGTTGCTGTCTCCCTCGCTGACCCCTCTGGGGGTCCGGTCATTGCGACCTCCTCCACTGTCCTTCCTTGTCCTGCGGTCCCGTCAGGCACACTGTCAGGTCTCTACCTCCCCTCGTTCTCTACGAACTTGGTGGCAGGTAGTGCGCTCCAGGACGGGGGTGTTCACCAGTTCACCCCTGCATACGAGCGCGTGACGCACTGCACGTGTGCTCGGACGGGCCGTCACCTGGCTACCTTCACTCGGCAGCCGGGGTCGGACCTGTACACACTGACCACTGAGTCCCCTCAGGTAGCTGCGTCCGCGTCTGCGTCTGCGTCAGGTCAGCTGTCCGCCCCCTGCTCGTGTCGCTCTCTGGCGCATGAGACTGTCCTCTGGCACCACCGCCTTGGTCACCCGTCTGTGCAGCGCCTTCGGGCCATGCACAAACGGGACCTTGTTGCTGGTCTTCCCAGGGTTCTCCCTCCCCTCCCACCCTCGCCTGCTCCTCCCTGTCTTCCCTGTGTCGAGGGGCGGCAGCGCGCCGCTCCTCACTCCTCCTCCTTTCCCCCGACGACTGCTCCTTTGCAGATGCTCCACATGGACGTGTGGGGCCCAGCCCGCGTCCGTGGTCAGGGTCAGGAGAGGTACTTCCTGATTGTTGTTGACGACTTCTCGCGCTACACCACGGTCTTCCCCTTGCGCACCAAGGGTGACGTCCCTGATGTCTTGATCCCTTGGATCCGCAGATCTCGTCTCCAGCTCAGTGAGCGTTTCCGCTCCGACTTCCCTGTCCTGCGTCTGCACTCTGACAGAGGTGGGGAGTTTTCCTCTGGCCTCTTGGAGGCCTTCTGTCAGCAGGAGGGCATTGAGCAGTCGTTCACGCTTTCGGCCTCTCCACAGCAGAATGGGGTTGCTGAGCGCCGCATTGGCTTGGTCATGGAGGTCGCTCGTACCTCCTTGGTTCATGCGGCTGCCCCCCACTTTCTGTGGCCGTTTGCAGTCCGATACGCTGCGCATCAGCTCAACCTCTGGCCCCGTGTCTCCTTGCCGGAGACTTCTCCGACACTGCGTTGGACGGGAGAGGCTGGCGATGCGTCGCGTTTTCGGGTCTGGGGATCCCGAGCTTTTGTTCGCGACACGTCCGCAGACAAGCTCTCCCGTCGCGCTGTCCCCTGTGTCTTCCTTGGCTTTGTCCCGGACGCGCCTGGTTGGCAGTTCTACCACGCCACCTCGCGTCGTGTCCTAGCCTCTCAGGACGTCACTTTTGACGAGTCCGTCCCCTACTACCGCCTCTTCCCCTACCGCACTGCCCCACTCCCCCCCCCCGCCTCTCTTCCTGGCTCCAGGTGCTGAGGTACCAGACCCCCTCCCCCCTCAGGGTGCCGCTCCCTCAGGTGTGTCCCAGGTAGACCCGGGTGAGCCGGTCGAGGTAGCTGTTGACTCTCGTCCTGCTGGGGGTGCTGAGCCTGGGGGTGCTGAGCCTGGGGGTGCTGCGTCTGGGGGTGCTGAGCCTGGGAGTGCTGAGTCTGGAGGTGCGGAACCTGGGGGTGCTGAGCCTCAGGGTAGTGCGCCTGAGGGTGCTGAGTCTGCGGGTGCGGAGCCTGGGGGTGCTCCGTCTGGGGGTACTACACCTGGAGGAGCCCTCTCCTCACAGCGGCTGCAGGAGAGGTACCTCGAGTACTGCCGCCTCCGGAGAGGTACTGCTGGAGCTGGTCGCGGTGCTTCCCCTCCTGCCCGGGAGCTCCCCCCCCTCCAGCAGATCCGAGATTTGTACACGAGGCGCTGCAGTCTTCGGAGTGGTGCTCCTGGTGCTGTGGACCCGGACGTTGGAGCTGCTGCTGGTGCTGAGGACCCGGCTGGTGGAGTTCCTGCTGGTGCTGAGGACCCGGGCGGTGGAGCTGCTGCTGGTGCTGAGGACCCGAGCGGTGGAGCTGCTGCTGGTGCGGAGGACCCGGCCGGTGGAGCTGCTGCTGGTGCTGAGGACCCGGCTGGTGGAGTTCCTGCTGGTGCTGAGGACCCGGGCGGTGGAGCTGCTGCTGGTGCTGAGGACCCGAGCGGTGGAGCTGCTGCTGGTGCTGAGGACCCGGGCGGTGGAGCTGCTGCTGGTGCTGAGGACCCGGCTGGTGGAGTTCCTGCTGGTGCTGAGGACTCGGGCGGTGGAGCTGCTGCTGGTGCTGAGGACCCTAGCGCTGGTGTCTCTGCTGCTTCTGGAGACGCTACGCGGCCGCGACCATACTTCGTACCGCTCCTTCAGCAGGTTCTTGGTCAGGCTCCTCCTCCTCGTCCTCCTCCCTCCGTAGAGTGTCCTCCGCCTGTCCAGTCGCAGTCACAGTTACCGCCTGCCTCGCCTCTTCCTGGTCCCTCTCCCTACACTGGTCCCACAGGAGGTCTTGCAGAGCGTCGTGAGCCTGCGTCTCGTCCTGCTCGCACTGGTCGTCGTGTCCCACGTGAGCGTCCTCCTCCTGTCCCTGGCACTCACTACATGACTCTGCGTCCCTCCACTGCTCCTCAGCGTGTCCCGCTGCCGTCTCCTCCTGCGTCCTCTCTGCCTACTCTTCCTGACCCGGAGTCTGACTCCCGTCGTGCTGCCAGTCCCACGGTCACCCGTCTTCTCGCCACTGTTGTCACTGACCCTACCTTTGAGTCCTCTGCTGCGTCTGCTCTGGTCGCTGAGTTGATAGACTTTGCTGCCCGGTGTCGTCTAGACTACGCCGCTAGTCTTGTTGCTGAGTCTGAGTCTGTCTGTCCTCCGTCCGTCGGGGGTGCGTGTGCTCTTAGCACGGACGTCCTTGAGGACAGACAGGAGGAGTTCCAGTGCTTTGCTACTGCTTTGCCCCACCTCGTGTCCATGCTAGTTGCCCCTGAGGGAGACCCGGATGCACCAGACATCCCGACCCCGCGCACTTACGCTGAGGCGATGGCGGGTCCCTACTCCTCTCAGTGGCAGACAGCCATGGACGCAGAGATGGCTTCCTGGAAGTCCACAGGCACCTACGTCGACGAGGTTCCCCCACCTGGGGCGAACATCGTCAGTGGCATGTGGATTTTCAGGGTGAAGCGGCCACCGGGTTCTCCTCCTGTCTTCAAGGCGCGCTACGTGGCTCGAGGCTTCAGTCAGCGAGAGGGAGTTGACTTCTTTCAGACCTTCTCCCCCACCCCGAAGATGACCACTCTTTGGGTGCTGCTGCACATAGCCGCTCAGCGCGACTACGAGCTTCACTCACTTGACTTCAGCACTGCTTTCTTGCAGGGCAGCCTGCACGAGGAGATCTGGCTGCGCCGCCCTCCTGGCTTCACTGGGTCGGTTCCTCCTGGTACCCAGTGGAGGCTCCAGCGGCCGGTCTACGGTCTCCGCCAGGCACCGCGTGAGTGGCACGACACACTGAGGACGACACTTGCGGCTCTTGGGTTCGCTCCCTCTACTGCTGACCCGTCACTGTTTCTACGCACAGACACCTCACTGCCGCCGTTCTACATCCTCGTGTACGTCGACGACTTGGTCTTTGCCACTGCTGACACCGCGGCACTCGCCCACGTGAAGTCGGAGCTGCAGAGGAGACACACGTGCACAGACCTGGGTGAACTGACAAGCTATCTTGGCTTGCGGATTACCCGGGACAGAGCACGGCGCACCATCACCTTGACTCAGTCACACATGGTGCAGCAGATCCTTCAGCCCTTCCGCTTCACGTACTCCTCGTCTCAGTCCACTCCTCTGCCTACCGGTCACTCGCTCTCAGCTCTACCTTCGGATGAGTCCGTAGAGCCGAGTGGCCCGTATCCAGAGCTTGTGGGCTGCCTCATGTACTTGATGACCTGCACTCGACCTGACCTTGCATACCCTCTTAGCATCCTTGCACGCTATGTCGCTCCTGGCCGTCACAGGAAGGAGCACATGGATGCCGCTAAGAGGGTGTTGCGCTACTTGTGCAGTACGTCGGGCATGGGGCTAGTGCTTGGAGGGCGAGACCGAGTTGTACTTACAGGACACTCAGACGCTTCTTGGGCGGACGACCAGGCTACTCAGCGGTCGTCTCAGGGTTACACCTTCAGCCTTGGCTCCGGCTCAGTTTCTTGGCGTTCTACACGCTCTTCTTCTGTTCTCAGCTCCAGTTGTGAGGCTGAGATCTACGCCACAGCCATGGCTGCCCAGGAGCTACGCTGGCTGACCTACCTGCTGACCGACTTGGGAGAGTGGCCTCGTTCTCCTCCAGTGCTGTACGTCGACAACCAGGCTGCCATTGCCTTGTGTGAGGAGCACAGACTGGAGCACAGAACGAAGCACATCGCCCTGCGGTACTTCCTTGCTCGAGAGCTGCAGCAGCGTGGTCAGCTTCGTCTGCGTTACGTGGCCACTGAGGCCAACCTTGCTGATGTGTTCACCAAGGCGCTTCAGCCTTGTGACCATCAGCGTTTCTGTACTCTTCTAGGCCTTGTGCCTGCTGGACCTCACTTACTTACTTCTTGACTCTGCTTGTACTGTGATCTTTATATATATGCCTGCATGTTTACACTTGCTAGGTTGTGATCACTGTATCTCTTGTTATATTATCAACCTGCATGTGAACTGGTCTTGTGACCACTTGCTTGTGCTCGGAATTTGTGTGGTATCCTTGAGATCCACCCTGAGCTTGTTTTGCTTTGCTTTGACTGGTCTTGTGACCCCTTGCTCTCCCCCACTTTGCCTATGGGGGTGTGTCAAACATTATATATGTTGTGTTTGTTTAGGCTACAGTGGGTTAGCCTATAGGGGGTACACAATTCTAGGGTTAGGTACTTGTACTGATTTCACTGTTAGTTCAATCATTCCAGTCTGTTCATTCTGACAGTTTGTTGGATGCACGTCATTTTGAGTGCATATTATCCTAACGTCCTGCCGAGTGCTCGTGCTATTTGTGCTTGCATGATTTGCATGAGCATATGTTATTGTGCATGGCTGTTGGATTTTACCATCTCTGTGTTTTTCTCCAAGTCTAAATGCTTGATCATGCAGGAGAAATCCAGAGCTTTCCAACGATACCAAGATCGCCTTATTCCGACCAAGATCGCCCAAGTTACAAGATTTCCAAGATTTGGATTTCTTATTACCTTTTGGGGTTATATCTAATTTGGGCGATTATTGGGACATGACTATAAAGGGATCTTTGGTTGGGTGGTTAGGAAGGCAACTTTGACTTTTGGATTGGGGTGGCTAGAAGTTTCTAGCATGGGTTGCAAATGTTGCAACACCTAGGCAAAATCCAACTAGATTGGATTTTGCATGTGACACCTCAAGGACCTCATGATGAGGGTTGCATCCTTGCTGCTAGGAAGGTTCCTACCATCCTTCCCTAGCTCTTGGAGAACCCCTTCCCTCTCATGGTTCTCTTGGAGTCCCCAACTCCAACCTTCCTATGCCTTACTGCTTGTACTTCCTCTATCATTCTAGTCATGTGGCTGCTTGACGTTTTCACATGGTTCTCACTCTCTAGACCATCTTTCTAAGTGATTCAAATTGGAGATGGTAGCTAAGCCTAAGACGCAACATCCTACCGAGCGGATTTGCGTTTAGTTGAGTAATGAGTTCGTCGTAGCTTCTCGAAGTGACGGATCCTAAACAACACTTGGCGCTGATGCTGACGACGACCATCGACGAAGATGAAGCAGCAGAAGCAGCAGCAGCGGAACCCGCTCAAGTACCTGACAAAGACCCCGAAAAAGCCCGCGCGCGCTACATGCGCACCTCCGGATTCCGCGCCGACGATGTCTTGGAATTAGGTAGGGATGAATGACTTGCGAGAAGGTTGGGTACAAGTACAAGTCCTAGCAATATGTTGTACCCTATATGTGCTACCCCACTACAGCCTACATCCTAACAATAAATATATATTTATATATAATTTGACACACCCCCATAGGCAAAGTGGGGGAGAACAGAGGGTCACAAGACCAGTCAAGAGATGCAAAGCAAGCTCAGGGTGGATCACAACGTCACCACACACACTGAGCACAAGCAAGAGGCCACAAGGCCAGTTCACATGCAAAGATATATAAACACAGTGATCACTACCTAGCAAGAGCAAACATGCAGGTATATATATATAGATCACAGTACAATCAAGTCTACAGCAAGTGTGGAAACGTAGGCACAAGGCCTAACAAAGTACAAAAACGCTGATGATCACCAGACGGAAGTGCCTTGGTGAATATATCAGCAGTGTTGGCCCAAGTGGCCACGTGAGCAAGACGAAGCTGACCTCGCTGCTGCAACTCTCAAGCCAGGAAGTAACGCAGAGAGATGTGCTTCGTTCTGTGCTCCAGTCTATGCTCCTCACACAAGGCAATGGCGGCCTTGTTGTCGACGTACAGAACTGGAGGAGAACGAGGCCTCTCTCCCAAGTCAGTCAGCAGGTAGGTGAGCCAGCGTAGCTCCTGTGCAGCCATGGCTGTGGCGTAGATCTCAGCCTCGCAACTGGAGCTGAGAACAGAAGACGAGCGTGTGGACCGCCAAGAAATAGAGACAACCTGCGCCAAGGCTGAAGGTGTAACCCTGTGACGACCGCTGCGTAGCCTGGTCGTCAACCCAAGACGCGTCAGAGTGTCCAGTGAGGACAACGTTGCTCCGTCCTCCAAGCACGAGCCCCATGCTCGATGTACTGCACAAGTAGCGCAGTACCCTCTTTGCAGCATCCATGTGCACCTTTCAGTGCCGACCAGGAGCCACGTAACGAGCCAAAAGGCCAAGAGGGTACGCGAGGTCAGGTCGTGTGCAAGTCATCAGGTACATGAGGCAGCCCACTAGCTCAGCGTAAGGACCACTCGACTCTACGGACTCGTCCGAAGGTGGAGCTGAGAGCGAGTGACCTGTAGCAAGAGGAGTGGACTGTGCGGAGGACCAGGTGAAGCCGAAGCGCTGAAGGACCTACTGCACCATGTGTGACTGAGTCAGTGTGATGGTGCGGCGTGCTCTGTCCCGGGTGATCCGCAAGCCAAGGTAACTGCGCAGCTCACCCAGGTCTGTGCACGTGTGTCTCTTCTGCAGCTCCGACTTCACCAGAGCGAGAGCCTCAGTGTCAGCAGTGGCAAAGACCAAGTCGTCGACGTACATGAGGATGTAGAACGGCGGCAGCGAAGTGTTGGTGCGCAGAAACAGCGACGGGTCAGCAGTCGAAGGAGCGAACCCAAGAGCCGCAAGTGTCCTCCTCAGTGTGTCGTGCCACTCACGAGGCGCCTGGCGGAGACCGTAGACTGGCCGGCGGAGGCTCCACTAGGTACTGGGAGGGAACGACCCAGTGAAACCAGGTGGGCGGCGCAGCCAGATCTCCTCGTGCAGGCTGCCTTGTAAGAAGGCTGTGCTGAAGTCAAGAGAGTGAAGCTCGTAGTCACGCTGAGCTGCAACGTGCAGCAGCACCCGAAAAGTGGTCATCTTCGGGGTAGGGGAGAAGGTCTGGAAGAAGTCAACTCCCTCACGCTGACTGAAGCCTCTAGCAATGTAACGAGCCTTGAAGACAGGCGGAGAACCCGGCGGCCGCTTCACCCTGAAAATCCACATGCCATCGACGATGTTCGCCCCAGGAGGGGGAACCTCATCGACGTAAATGCCTGTGGACTTCCAGGATGCCATCTCTACGTCCATGGCTGTCTGCCACTGAGAGGAGTACTCACCCGCGATCGCCTCAGCGTAAGAGCGCGGGTTCGGGATGTCTGGTGCATCCGGGTCTCCCTCAGGGACAAGCAGCATGGCCACGAGATGAGGCGCAGCGGCTGCAAGACACTCAAGGTCCTCGTGCCTGTCCTCAAGGACGTCTGTGCCAAGAGCACACTCACCCTCGACGGACGGAGGACAGACAGACTCAGACTCAGCAACAAGACTAGCGGCGTAGTCTAGACGACAGGCAGCAGCAAAGTCAACAAGCTCAGCGACCAAGGCAGACGCAGCAGCAGACTCAAACGACGGGTCAGTGACAACAGTGGCTAACAGACGCGTGACAGTAGGGTGTGCAGCACGAAACCGGTCAGACTCAGGGTCCGAAACGTCAGGCAAAGAGGACGCAGGGGGAGACGGCAGGGGAACACGCTGCGGAGCAGAGGAAGGACGAAGGGCGACGAGGTGCGCGCCGGGGACAACCGGCGGACGCTGACAAGGAACACGACGACCAGTACGACCAGGACGAACAGGCGAGACAGGATGCGACGCAGGCTCACGACGCTCAGCAAGACTACCGGTCTGCTCAGTGTAAGGAGAAGGAGCAGGCAGCGGTGAGCCAGGCAGTAACGGAAGACCAGTAGAAGACGGGAGGCTAAGAACCTGGCGAAGCACCGAGTCAGGTGGTGGCTGAGTCGACGGGGACGGCGGAGCGAAGAACAATCGCGTCGGTGTAGTGCCACCAGCACCAGCAGCTCCAGTACCTCCAGCAGCTCCAGCACCCCCAGCGCCAACACCTCCAGGACCAGCGCCAGCAACTGCAGTACCCCCAGAACCGGCACCTCTAGTCCCAGGGTCTCCAGCCTCTGCGTCTCCAGTAGCAGCACCCCCAGAACCAGCACCTCCAGTCCCAAGGTCTCCAGCCTCAGTGTCTCCAGCAGCAACACCCCCAGAACCAGCACCTCCAGTCCCAGGGTCTCTAGCCTCAGTGTCTCCAGCAGCAGCACCCCCAGACGTAGCACCTCCAGCCTCAGGAGCTCTAGTACCTCCAGTACGAGCACCTCCGGGACCAGCGACTCCAGCACCTCCAGTAGACAAAGTACCAGCACCACTCCTAGCTCCAGGGACGTCAGCAGAAGTACCTCCAGCAGCAGAGCCCCGAGCTCCAGCAGCGCGACCCTGACGGCGACCGTACCACTCGTGCAGCTGCTGTGAGGTGAGAGGCGTACGCGGACGAAGGCGGCCACTCCAAGGAGACCGCGCACCAGCAGTCCCAGTACCCTCATGCGCCGCACCCCCAGACTCGGCACCCCCAGGCTCCTCACACTCGAGCTCAGCACCCCCAGACGCACCACCCTCAGGCACAGTACCTCCAGGCTCCTCACGCTCAGGCTCAGTACCTCCAGGCTCAGCACCCTCAGGCTCCTCACGCTCAGGCTCAGCACCTCCAGACTCCGCACCCCCAGGCTCAGCACCTCCAGACTCCGCACCCCCAGGCTCAGCACCCCCAGGCTCCTCACGCTCAGACTCGGCACCCCCAGGCTCAGCACCTTCAGCAGGACCACCCCCAACAAGACCCGAGTCACCAGTGACCTCAAGCGGCGCAGGCACAGGAGGGTCTACCTGAAAAAAACCTGAAGGAGCAGGACCTGGCGCGGGGAGGGGGTCTACCTGGGAAGGACGTGGAGCGAGAGAGAGCGGCGGCAGGGGGCGAGAGACAGTGCGGTAGGGAAAGAGACGGTAAAAGGGGACTGACTCGTCAAAGGTGACGTCCTGAGACGCAAAGAGACGACGCGAGGTGGGGTCGTAGAACTGCCAGCCAGGCGCGTCAGTAGGAAAACCAAGGAAGACGTAGGGAATGGCGCATGCAGAGAGCTTGTCCGCGGTGGTATCGCGGACAAAGGCACGAGCACCCCAGACCCGGAAACGCGACGCATCGCCAACCTTCCCCGTCCACAACAGTGTGGGCGAGGTCTCCGGCAAGGAGACACGGGGCCAGAGGTTGAGCTGACGCGCGGCGTACCGGACCGCAAACGGCCACAGAAAATGGAAGGCAGCCGCATGGATCATGGAGGTACGAGCGACCTCCATGACTAAGCCAAAGCGGCGCTCAGCAACCCCATTCTGCTGCGGAGAGGCCGAAAGCGTGAACGACTGGGTGATGCCGTGCTCCTCACAGAAGGCTCGCAAGAGGTTGGAGGTGAACTCACCACTTCTGTCAGAGTGCAGACGCAGGACGGGAAAGTCCGACTTGAACCGCTCGCGGAGCTGGAGACGAACAACGCGGATCCAAGGGATCAAAACAGCAGGGACGTCCCCCTTGCTGCGCAAGGGGAAGACCGTGGTGTAACGCGTGTAGTCGTCGACAACCAGTAGGAAGTACCGCTCGCGGCCCTGCCCCTGGACGCGGGCTGGGCCCCACACGTCCAGGTGGAGCGTCTGCAGCGGAGCCTCTGTGGGAGGAAACGAGGAGGAGTGAGGAGCGGCGCGCTGCCGCCCCTCGACGCAGGGAATGCAGGGCGGCGCAGGCGAGGGAGGGAGGGCAGGCAGAGACCTGGGAAGCCCAAACACCAGGGAGCGAGAGTGCATGCCACGAAGGCGAGGCAGGGAGGGGTGACCAAGGCGGTGGTGCCACAGGAGAGTGTCGTGGGACAGGCGGCGACACTCATACTGGAAAGCTACCTGAGCAGACGCGTACAGCTGTGGAGACAAAGGAGTGTAGCGTGAAACAGTGGTGAGGGTGTACAGACTGGACCCCGGCTCACGAGTGAACGTGGCCAGGTGGCGGCCAGTCTTGGAGCACGTGCAGATCGCCACACGCTGCCCTCCAGGAGTCCAGGTGTCAACCCAGTGATCCTGAAGGACGGCGTTACTCACCAGGTTCGTAGAGAACGAGGGAACGTGGAGACGGGACCGCTGGGCACGGAAGCACAGTCGTGGCTCGTGCAAGCACTGGGCCCCCAGAGGGGTCAGCCAGTGAGACAGGGACAGGTGCAGGGAGGGGTGTGACTGTGGTACTGTCGCGAAAGAAACAGCGCGAGGCACCAGAGTCAAGTGTAAATGTGTACAAGGCCTGAGCGGACGCAGTACCAGAGAGAGCAGACTCACTAGCACCTAGAGCTGCAGGTGATATACCTGGGTCTATACCTGGGTCAGGCGGCACACACAAGTAGCAGTCACCCTCAGCACTAACAGTCAATGCATACATGGCAGCAAGAATAACATCATAGTCAAGATCAAAGATAGGTACACCACGCCTAAGCAGGTCTGCCCAGTTGGGGAACTCAGTAGCATCAGGAAACTTAACGCGCTAGGCGTCGCTAAGCCGAGCAAAGCAGCGGAACTCAGTGTGAAGACCATGGCATGGGCGACCAGCGCGGGGACTAGTGTGAATGATATAGGGGTAGCGATCAACACCCCCAGACGCCCCACGCCTGGCATACCAGTCATGAAGCTGCTAAGACGAGGGGGCCTGGCGCTGTCGCTGCTGCTGCTGCTGCTGTTGTTGCTGCTGCTGCTGCTGCTGGCCCTGGCCACCACTGCTGCCACCACCACTGGCTCCTCCCCCACTACCGCCGCTGCCACCGCCACTGCTCCCGGTACCACCGCCGCCTCCACCACCACCGCCACCACCCCGACCACCCCCACCTCCTCCACCTCCCCCGCCGCCTCCACCACCGCCCCCTCCACCGCCACCTCCACCTCCCCTGCCAGCCCCTCTGCCCCTGGTGCTGCGGCGCTTCCCACTAGGAGCGGAAGCAGCCCCAACCTCCTCAGCACCAAGGAAGTCGACAGCAGCAGCAGCAGAGGCGTAGGAGGGGGCAAGGGGGGAGGGGGAGCACCCCTCAAAGAGGGGAGTGCGAAGAGTGCCACGAGCCGCACCCACAGCAAGGATGTTCTTCTCCGCTGCGAGGAGTTGCGTCTCGAAGTCGTCGACGGTGAGAGCGGTAGGGTCTAGAGCGAGAAAGTGGTCCCTGACCGAGCTAAGAGTGTCAGGGAGGCGGGTGACGAGGAAGTAGAGCGTAAAGTACATCGGAGGGGTGTTCTTGGCGAGGAACTCGTCTTTAAGGGCGGAACGAAAACGAGTGTCACTAGCGCGCAGGTGAGCGATGAGGTCCTCAGCAGTGTGAAACGAGGACAGGTCGGGGAACAGGTAGGGTAGCATGAGACGGCCTAACGCTGCAGTAGTCGGGGAGGAGTAGCGCGCAACTACAGCGTCGTACAGTGCCTTAGCAGTCTTGTGCTGGCTAAAATGCGCGCGCTCAGTGATCGGCAGGTGGTTGCGAATAGCGAGGCGCGCAGCAGCATCGCGAGTCTGCCACTGTGAGCGGTCGAGAGCAGGAGCATCGTCAGCAGGAGCAACGGCAGTGCCAAACGTGTGATCAAACAGTGAAACGTGTCTTTGGCATCAGTCATAAGGAACAGTATGAGGTCGTCGAGCCAGGTGGCGAACTCGATCGGGCTACCGTCAGGCTCAAACGCGAGAACATTGAACGTCGCCATAATCGAGGCATAGGCAAAGGCAGCAGGCAAAGGCAGCAGGCAAAGGCAGTAGGCGAAGGCAGCAGGCGAAGGCAGCAGGCGAAGGCTGTCAAACATTGTATGTTTATATTGTGTAGGCTGTAGTGGGTTACACCTTAGGGGGTACACAAAGTTAGGGTTTCCTACTTGTACCAAACTCTGTGCTAGTTCATTCATTCCTGCTCAGTTATTCTGACATGGTTTCAGAGCAGGTCCTTCGCTAGGACCTAATTCTCCTTCGGGCCCACCGCTACTTACTCTCTACTAGCGCCCTCGTGCGCCCTACTGTCGGAGCGCGCCTTAGCGCCTCCCCCCAGCACCCTCGCGCGCTTCTTTTTTTTTCGGCCCCGCTGGCCCCGTCGACCGCGCGCGCACCCCAGTTAGAGGCCCCGCTGGCCCCGTCAATACCGCTCGCGCCCCGCCTAGCGGCCCCGCCGACCCGTCGACCCCGCTCGCGCCCTGCCTTGACGCCCCGCGACCCCGTCGACCCCGCTCGCGCTCCGCCTAGACGCCCCGCCGGCCCCGTCGGCCCCGCTCGCGACCCGCCTAGAGGCCCCGCGACCCCGTCGACCCCGTGCGCACGCCCCGCCTAGAGGCCCCGCCGGCCCCGCTGTCCCCGCGCGCGCCCCGCATAGAGGCCCCGCTGGCCCCGTCGACCCCACACACCGCCTCTTAGCGGCCCCGCTGCTGCTGCTGCTGCTGCTACTGCTACTGCTGCTGCCACTATGGCTAGTCCTCCTGTACTCGCTTTCGATGCCGAGGGCCGCCCAGTGAAGTTCGACACCTGGCTAGATGACCTGCACCTCTTCCTACAGCTCACTGCCAAGGAGGACATCTCACTGTACGATCACGCCCTAGGCCATGCTACTGCCCCTGATACTTCTGCTGACAGCACTGCCCGCTCACAGTGGCAGACTCGTGACGCCCATGCTCGCTTTGCTATTCGCAACTCCCTGCCGATAGATGAGCGCGAGCACTTTGGCCAGCACAAGACTGCTAAGGAACTGTACACTGCTGTCGTTGCTCGCTACTCCTCACCTGCTTCTGCCGCACTAGGCCGCCTCTCCCTCCCCTACCTGTTCCCCGACCTGGCCTCCTTTCACACAGTTGCTGACCTCATCACCCACCTCAAGACTAGTGAGGCCCGCTTCCGCGCTGCTATGCCCGATGAGTTCCTTGCTAGGAACCCCCCCCCCGCTCTGGCTCACTCTCTACCACATCGTCACCCGCCTCCCTGACTCTCTGCGCGCAGTCAGGGATCACTTCCTAGCTCGCTGCCCCACTGAGCTCACCATTGCCCTCCTCGAGAAGGAACTACTTGCAGCTGAGGCGAGCATCGTCGCTGTAGGTGCCTCTCGTGGCGACCCCCGCACCCCTTTCTTTGAGGGGTGTTCCCCTTCCCCCCTTCTCCCCTCTGTAGCCTCTGCTTCTGCTGTCGACCTCCTTGGTGCTGAGAAGGTCGGGACGCCGTCCGCTCCGAGCGGGCGCCGCAGGAACAGAGGGGGCAAGGGTGGAGGTGGCGGCGGGGGAGGCGGGGGTGGAGGCGGTGGGAGTGGAGGTGGGGCTGGAGAGGCTAGTGGCGGCAGTGGGGGTGGTGACGGCAGCGGCGGGGGCGGTGGCAGGGGCGGGGGCGGCAGCGGGGCCGGAGGTGGTTGTGGCGGCGGCAGGGGAGGAGGTGGTCGAGGAGGTGGCGGCGGCGGTGGTGGTCGTGGAGGCGCTGGCGGTGGTCTGAGCCAGCAGCACACTCCGTCGCTCCAGGAGGCCCGTGAGTGGTATTCGCAGCGCCGGGGGGCGGGTGGCTTTAGCTGCACGTACGTCATCCGCACTGGTGACCGCACTGGTCAGACGTGTGGGAGGCCACACCCCACGCAGCGCTGTTTCTCGCGCCTTGACGACGCTTGGCGCGCCCAGTTCCCGGATGGGGCTGAGCTGCCCCGCTGGGCTGATCTGGAGAGGAAGGGAGTTGATATCTGGGCTCTAGACTTTGATGCTATTCTCACTGCCATGTATGCGATGTTTACTAGTGGAGAGGGTGCTCAGTACTTGCGTGTTCCGCCCGACCCGGGCATTCTGACCAGTGAGGCTGCCGCTCTAGGTGCTAGTGACACTGCCGCTCCAGGTACTCGCGTGTCTGCTACCTCAGGTGATGGTGAGGCTGCCGCTCTAGGTGCTAGTGAGTCTGTCCCCCCTGGTACTGAGTCGACTGAGGCACTGCACACCTTCACCCTAGACTCAGGTGCTTCTCGTTGTTTCTTTCGTGACCGCACTGCCCTTGAGCCGCTTGCTCGGCCAGTTGCTGTCTCCCTCGCTGACCCCTCTGGGGGTCCGGTCATTGCGACCTCCTCCACTGTTCTTCCCTGTCCTGCGGTCCCGTCGGGCACACTGTCAGGTCTCCACCTCCCCTCGTTCTCTACGAACTTGGTGGCGGGTTGTGCGCTCCAGGATGCGGGTGTTCACCAGTTCACCCCTGCCTACGAGCGCGTGACACACTGCACGTATGCTCGGACGGGCCGTCACCTGGCTACCTTCACTCGGCAGCCGGGGTCGGACCTGTACACACTGACCACTGAGTCCCCTCAGGTAGCTGCGTCCGCGTCTGCGTCAGGTCAGCTGTCGGCCCCCTGCTCGTGTCGCTCTCTGGCGCACGAGACCGTCCTCTGGCACCACCGACTTGGCCACCCGTCTGTGCAGCGCCTTCGTGCCATGCACAAACGACACCTTGTCTCTGGTCTTCCCAGGGTTCTCCCTCCCCTCCCACCCTCGCCTGCTCCTTCCTGTCTTCCCTGTGTTGAGGGGCGGCAGCGCGCCGCTCCTCACTCCTCCTCCTTTCCCCCGACGACTGCTCCCTTGCAGACGCTCCACCTGGACGTGTGGGGCCCAGCCCGCATCCGTGGACAGGGTCAGGAGAGGTACTTCCTGATAGTTGTTGACGACTACTCGCGCTACACCACGGTCTTCCCCTTGCGCGCCAAGGGTGACGTCCCTGGTGTTTTGATCCCCTGGATCAGCCGAGCCCGTCTCCAGCTAGGCAAGCGCTTTCACTCGGACTTTCCTGTCCTGCGCTTGCACTCTGACAGAGGTGGTGAGTTCGCCTCCGACCTCTTGGCAGCCTACTGTGCTGAGCACGGCATTGAGCAGTCGTTCACGCTTCCGGCCTCTCCACAGCAGAATGGGGTCGCTGAGCGCCGCATTGGCTTGGTCATGGAGGTCGCTCGTACCTCCCTGACCCATGCGGCTGCTCCCCACTTTCTGTGGCCGTTTGCGGTCCGGTACGCAGCGCATCAGCTCAACCTCTGGCCCCGTGTCTCCTTACCGGAGACTTCCCCGACACTGCGTTGGACGGGTGAAGGCAGCAGGCGAAGGCAGCAGGCAAAGAGAGCCCGTGCGCAGGGCTGCAGAGTGAGCGCGCGAGTAGTAGGGGCGACGCGCAAAGCAGCTGCAAGGACCTCAGGTAGCGCACGAGGCAGCAGTAGGGCACGCGCAGGCTGTGGAGGCGCGGCGCGAGCAGGTTAGGCGGCACTCAAAGCAGCGACGGGCCGTGCGCGGGCTGGCAGGGCGCGGCGCGAGCTGCGCGGGCGGTGCGCGGGCTGCGCGCGGGCTGCGTGCAGGCTGCGCGGGCTCGGCGCGGGCTGCGCGGGCTCGGCGCGGGCTGCGCGTGCGGTGCGCGGGACTGCTGCGGGCCGCGCGCGGGCTACGCGGGCTTAGGGCGGGCTGCGCGGGCGACGTGCGGGGCGCGACGCGGCTGGCAGCAGCAGCGCGCGCTAATATATATATATATATATACGCGCGCGTGCAGCCGAGGCGCGCGCGGGCAACAGGCAAGGCAGTCAGGTAAGGCCGTAGGTGAGGTAACGCGGTAACAGGTGGTCCCGAATCTTAGGTCCTAAAGACCTACTGCTTTGATACCATCTTAGAATTAGATAGGGATGAATGACTAGCGAGAAGGTTGGGTACAAGTACAAGTCCTAGCAATGTATTGTACCATATATGTGCTACCCCACTACAGCCTACATCCTAACAATATATATATAATTTGACACGATGCACTCTGGCACCAGCGCCTCGGACATCCTTCGCGCGTGACGCTGGAAAACTGCATCGACGCAGGTGTCTTCGCTCCTGGCGCACTCCTGAGCCCAGACAGCACCGAAGTAAGAGGTGCGACACATCCGCGCAACTGCACCGTCTGCCCTGAAGCTGCACTAAGTCACCAGCCGTTCCCGCTGCTCGAACCGGGAACCAACCACTACCGCAAGCTGTACAAGCAAGGTGTACAGCGATTTCCTGAACGTGGGGCATTGCGGAGTCAATGACGAGCTGTACACGCTCACTTTGATCGACGCTGGGACGCGCTACGTGTGGGTCGTGAACGTAGAAGCGCGCAGCAGAGCGTACGAAGTGTTCCGCCTCTGTCTGGGGCACGCGCAACGGCAATCTGGGGAGAAACTGAGGATCTGGCAGTCAGACGGCACAGCGGAGTTCAAGAGCAAGGAGCTGCAGGATTTCCTGGCGCAAAAGGGGATCGAGCATCACATCTCCCTCCCCTACGCGCACCAGCAGCAGGG
Organism: Closterium sp. Yama58-4; assembly: GCA_947470075.1. NCBI lineage: Eukaryota > Viridiplantae > Streptophyta > Zygnematophyceae > Desmidiales > Closteriaceae > Closterium > Closterium sp. Yama58-4. The sequence goes on along the minus strand of CANIUD010000015.1, from coordinate 2,465,687 downwards.
CGTAGCCGAGCGAAAAAACCGCACGCTCATGACGAAGGTGCGGGCGCTGATGAAGCAATCGAAGCTGCCGCCGATCTATTAGACTTACGCAATGCACCACGATGTGCGGGTGCACAACTTGCTGCCAACCACGGCCCTCACCGATAACTCGTCGCCGCATGTGAAGTGGACCGGGACCAAGGGGACACATCCATGCTCCGCGTGTGGGGTTGCATGGTGCAATACTGCCCACCAACGTCAACTATCGGCAAGTTCGCCAGCTGCGCGCGGCGGGGGATCCACCTCGGCATCAGCCACGAGCACAAGGCGTGGATCATCCTAGACCTGCTCAGCCAAAAGACCACCCACGCACGTAACGTCATCTTCTACGAACGCCTCTTCCTCGAGCAATTCTTCCACAACGAGCAGACAAACACGAATCGCGTTTACGCGAATGACGGGCATAGCTACGCAACACCCGAGGACGAAGCTGCTGCAGCAATCCTACAGCAGGACACCAGGGGCGATTTCACGAGAGGAGATCGCTACAGCAGTGATGACGACGACGACGATTTCTCTGGAGGAGGAATGGGCGGAGCAGGAGGAAGCGGCAGAGGCGCAACACCACCAGCACCACCAAATCCAGAGAGTGACGACGACGACGTGCAGGAAGTTATTCCACAGCATCGCCACGACAGCACCGTCTTCGGACTACAGGTCCTCGGGCTTCATACCGCAACCTCAACGGCGCCACGTGTCATCGAGCCGAGAAATCCGCGCCAAGCTCTCACAGGACCACACAGCAAGGAGTGGCACGAGGCAATGGATGGGGAGATTAAAGCACTTGAGTCCCGAGACACCTGGGTGCTCTTCGACCGCGCAGCAATCAAGGGGGCAAGGATTCTATCTGGCAAATGGGTCTTCCGCGTGAATACCGCAGCTGACGGCACAATTGAGCGATTCAAGGCACGCTGGGTGGTGCGCGGCTATGACTAGAGGCACGAGATTGACTTCGACCAAACGTTTGCGCCAGTCAGCCGTCACACCTCCGTCAGGATCTTTCTTGCCATCGCAGCCGCAAGACACCTACCCCTGCGCCAACTCGATGTGAAGAATGCGTTCCTATATGCGTTAGTAGACGCCGTGATCTACGTGGAGCAGCCGCACATGTACGGCGACAGCTGCGAACATCTCTTTACGGAATCAAACAGGTGCCAAGGCTCTGGCATCATTACCTACACAACATCCTGCTTGAAATTCGGTTCAAGCAGCTGCCTCACGACCCAGGGATGTACCGCCGTGATTTCCGCGACGAATACATCCTGCTCACGGTCTACGTCAACGACCTTCTTTACACGGGGTCAAGCAACGAACTGCTCGAGCAGTTCGAGAGGAGTCTAACGGGGCGCGTCGACATTACCTGCAACTACGAAGTGAAGCAGTACTTAGGAATTGATATCTCCTACGCGCCAGAAGCTATCCACCTTTCAGCGGCCAAGTACGCAGAAGAGCTTGGGAAATGCTTCAACATTTCGCCTGCACCACTCTCCACTCTCTACCGAACTTCCAGACTGAACCACAAACCTGACAACAAAGCCCTGTCCCCCGCTGGTATCCAGACTTACCAGCAGCACCTGGGATGCCTGCTCTTCGCCTTTGTCACCTGCAGGCCCGACCTTTCCTACATCGCGAGCCAACTGGCTTAGTACATTTGCAAACCAACGGCCGAGAACCTTCTAAATCTGCAACGCGCCCTACAGTTCTTTGTTTCAACGCCCAAGATTGGGCTCTGCTACTCAACAGTGCCGACCCCATCCTTCAACCTTATCGGCTACGTGAACGCTGATCACGCAGCAAACCCCGACAATCGATGGTCCATAACTAGCTTCCTGTTCCGCCTAGAACCGACGGGACCAATCTCATGGAACTCGCAGAAACAGGAGCTGGTTGCCCTGTCATCGGCCGAAGAAAAATTCATCGTAGCAACAGCATCAGTTCGCGAAGGCCTCTACTTGCAGGAACTCCTGCAGGAGGCGAAAATTCCAGTTTCACCTACCTTTCGCCTGCACTGCGACAACCAAAGCGCGATCCGCATCGTGAACAAACCCGGTTTCGTCAACCGCATTAAACACATTGCGCTGCGGTATTTCTTCGTCAAGGACGAAGTAGACAAGGGCAAGGTCGACTTGACTTACTACCCGACGGGAGACATGGCAGCTGACTTCCTGACGAAGCGACTGCCACGCCAGCAGTACCAGCACTGCTCCGAACTCAGCGGAGTGGTCAAACAGGTCAAATCGAGCTACGGCCAGGAGTGAAGGGGGGTGTTACGAATAGTAATGAATGAAACATTACTGTGCACTCCTAACCGCAGCAATCGAACCACACAGTGCCGAGGCTGAATGCGAAAGGGCGGAAGTGACGCGAAGGGTCGTACGGTTACGACATGTTCTGGACCGTCGGGCCGGTACCATCAGGCAGCAGCAGTTGCGAGGATTCTGCCCAGACAGTTTCGTAACTGTCTGGAGTCGCACAGTTGAGTTTCACTGTACTAAGGGAATGTATCCCTTAGAGTACATGGCTAGCTAGGTCGTTTCAAATTCCCATGTACTACTATCCATATTTGTTGTGGTATTTGCATGTTTTAATCATCTCAAGCATTTTACATTCACTCTGCTATTGAGGTCAAGGGCCCACCACCACTACTCAGACACGAGCGAACCTTCCCGAGGTGATCCTAGGGACGATTAATTTCTGATCGTAACATTACATAGCTATAGTAACTGCGACTATTGTCTTTCTCGACAGTTACCATGGAGCATCGCGTAACCTCTGATACGGTTGGCGGGTGGTCAACATGTCAGAGGTCCACTGGAGATCCCCGATGATCCTAGGGAAGGGTTACAGGCATGTTGGCCTGGGGGGTTATGGGCACACTCACCCGCTACACAAACAAGCCATTTTATCCCAATGGTTAGTGGTTGGGATTCTGACGTAGTATCAGAGCGAAGGTCTCGGGTTCGATTCCCGGTGTGTGCACTTCGGGCATCCCAGTGCGGGGGGGTGTCAGAGGTCCACTGGAGATCTTCAATGATCCTAGGGAAGGGTTACAGGCATGTTGGCCTGGGGGGTTATGGGCGCACTCACCCGCTACACAAACAAGCCCTTTTATCCCAATGGTTAGTGGTTGGGATTCTGACACAACAGTCGCGCCGTTGACTACCAGTGACTGTCGACCTTCGGGTGACTCTCGAGCTGCCGCGTGCTCTATACGAGCATATCACGATACGTTGATTCTGATACAGTGGCGCTGCTTCGCAGTGAAGTGGCGCACTAGGAGAGAACCTTCGGAAATGTTATACCGGTAATAACATTTCTGTTCTTCCAACATGCAGCGTCATCTTCATTGCACCAGCGGCTGGTAACGGTTGGAAAACTGTAAAGGCTCGGTACACTGTTGTAATGTTAGAGCTAGGTGCGAAGTAAGGAAAAATAAATAATTTCATAGAAGAGTGTATCCGTAAGGACTCCTGATTTTTATTCGAGTTTTATCATTCCGAGCAGTTGCACGACAAGTGGAGCTCGTGCACACGACGCACTACTGTAGATGCTGGGTCACCTGACACGGGAATGATGGCTGTTTCGGAGGATGACACTGTCCCAAACCCATACTGAATGATGCGAAAACTGAATGCCATTTTCGTTTCGTGTCGCAGTCATCCAGGTCACTTCAATAAACAAACTTTCGCGCGTTTCGATTTGAGAGCCGAATCGCACAGTTTTGGGGCACAGCTGGGCGGCTCCGTTCTGACAAGGCCCCCAGCGGAATCGAAGGTCCCCATCTCTTGGTTTTCGTGATGGGTGCGCCTCGCCCTTTTTGCTCGATTGTGCGACCGTCTTCGCCATTTCGTCTCGTGTCGCGGTGAAGATCGCACGACCTTCGCAAGGCAAGCAACAAGCAGGAACGGAGGGGGACTAAAACGAATCGATAGTTTTTGCCCGCCACCTCCAGTCCAGCCGACTGCGCGTTGTCCTTCAACCCAAGCAGGTCTGCTTGGCTTGGCTGCCATCGTGGAGGGGTTCCCCTGCCCTGTGCCTATGCGCTGACTGCTCATGCTCCCGTCCCGTCCCACTACCGCCAAGCGGGGCATGCAACGTCCCCCCAGTTCCGCCCCTGCTGTCCAGTTGCCGCCGAAACCCGCTTTCCGACCATCATTCCATTACCTCCGACCATTCGCGGCTGCGATCTCGCAGTCACCCTTTCCCTCTCCTTTAGGAGCCCTTTCTCACAACTAGTCCTGCCCTGTCTTGCAACATCTAGGGTCCCTTGGCACCAGCACAGATTGATCTAGACTCCTCTTTTCTCTTCACTCTTCGTCCCATAGACTTAGCAGCTAAGTGCAATAGCAACCATTACAAACCGTTCAGCCTTGCGTATTAACAGCGAACTAGTCTCTTCGAGCGCATCGCGATGACGCGGGGTCAAGGACGCCCGCTGTGGTCGACGAACGCGGCCCTCGTCGCCGTCGCCGTGCTTGTTGTCGCAGCCGCATCCTGCGCTAGCGCGGCGGACCCGGAAATTATCCAGTTGCCGAGCGGCACGTGGAGCATGAGCACGGTGGACACGAGCGACAAGAACGCGGGGATGGCCAACGACGTGGAGAACGAGGGGCGCGGGTACCTGCACTACATGGCCACGGCCGTCAACAAGGGCCTCCACCTCGCGCAGGCCGCCGAGTCCATCCGCGATGTCAACGAAACAGCCGCCGCCGCCATCCAGAGCGCCGCCGCACTTCCCGCGGATCAGCAGGCCTCGGCTGGTCAGGCCGACGTGTACACGTCGAATATGGGGCAGTACCTCAAGTATCACGGCGGCAAGATGATGACCGAGCCTAACGATCTTAAGGTGTACGTTCTATGGTACGGCCGCTGGAGCAAGAAGCAGAAGCGCATCATCCGCCGCTTCCTCGTGTCCCTGGACCGCTCCAAGAATAACTACCAGAAGTTCCCGACCGTGGTTGGGTGGTGGGCCATTAACGTGCGGTACTACACGAACGGCAAGAACCAGCGCGCGACGCCGTACGTGAAGCTGTCGAAGGAGATTAACGCCAAGTACAAGCTCGCGCCGCTCGGCACCGTGCTGAACCCGCTCACGCACGACAACGTGCGCGCGCTCCTGGCGAGCGCGTTCGACACGTCGCAGAAGAATTACTTCCCCATGGACACGAACGCCGCGTACCTCGTGCTCACCAGCCCGGACGTGTACGTCACTGACTTCTGCAAGGGCCTCTGCGCCTACCACACCAGCGCCACCTTCAACGGCACCCAGCTCGCGTACGCGTTTGTGGGCAACCCATCTAAGCAGTGCCCGCAGTACTGTACGTACCAGTACTTCGATCCGACGTTTAGCGGCGTGAACGGCGACCTGGGCGCGGACTCGGTTGTGGATAAGATCGGGCACGAGCTGTCGGAGCTCGCGACGAACCCCTTTCACGGCCGCAACGACAAACCCGGGTGGGTCGTCGCGAAGTCCCAGATCGAGAACGCTGACCTGTGCGAGTGGAGGTACGGCCCGACTAACTACGAGGAGGGCGGCAAGGTGTGGAACGTGAGGGGCTTCAACGGCACCAAGTTCCTCGTGCAGATGAACTTCAACGTCCGCAAGCGCGAGTGCGCGCTCCAAGGCGACGGCACCGTGCAGGCCGGCATCCTGCCTTCCCCTACGTAAACGTAGTGGCTCGGCGGCTGTACCGCGAGCGTTAGGGTTAACGTTTCGACGCGACGAGTGTAAGAAGAGAAGATTGGACGGTCCTTGGTAGAGCTGGCTAGGTCTTGGCCGTTCGTAGGAGATTTTTTCGGATGGGCTTCAGGAAGGCGCGGCGGATGGGTTAATTGGAGGGAGGCAGGTTGGAAGGAGGCAGATGGAAGGTGCGAAAAGGGTAGGTCACGCGGGCGCGGCGCGGACTGATTGCAGTCGGACTTCTGGGACGGAGTCTGCGTGGCTCGAAGGGTGGCCGGAAGTGGTATGGAGAGGTAAGGTAGTAACTGGTGGCGCGCTTAGTGGTGTGTTTAACTTATGTGGGTATTGGTCTCCCTCGGTCTAGAGATAAGGTGTCTGGCGCTGTGAATACCTGGTAGCTTTGTTTGTAGGGACTGGGGGAACATTCAGAAGGAATGACCACGTAGTACTTATGTCTAGAGCTCTGGGGCTCTGTTTCTGGTGATAATTGTAGTTTCCTATGCTGCTCGCATGTCTGTTTTCCCTGGCAATGCTTGTTCTTGAAATGATCATCAGAGTTGTATCATCTGTAGTGGAAGATCACGGTTCCTGAGACTTGGCTTTCACATGTTATGCAAGAAAGAACTGCTTCTCACCCAAAGGGAGTTTCCCGTTGTAATTTTCCTTTTCAAAAGAAGTCCAGTTATCGATGAGATAATATCGCCTGTAACGTAGAACTTTGATAACTTGCTATACGCATCTCAGCAATGCTGAACCTTAAGATGACGTTTTTCCGCTAAACGGAACCCCTCTATTTTGCAAACCAAGTGAGAATATTACAACCTCTTGGTAAATGATTGTTCCCGTCGTTACTTACAGACGAAATCAGAGTGGTCAGAACCGCGGATACAACTGCTTAATTTCCCCGATTCGGGGGCCCCGAACCCATAGTTGGGCCTCCAGCCATTCGATCTATCCCTCGAACTGATCGCGTGCGAGTCAGCTTCTGAAACACACCTTGATTTCAGCTCACCTCTCGCCATCCTCGTCGTCCCAAGGCCGCTTGAGCGAGCGAGTGTGGGGATCGGCGCAGCGCGAAGCATGAAGATCGAGGACGTGCAGTCGACGAGCAAGAAGCAGCGCGTGGCGTCGCACACGCACATCAAGGGGCTCGGCCTCAAGGTGCCACCAACCACAGCGCCGCGCCTTCACCGCTTCTTAGTCTAGCCGGAGGCTCGAACCGCCAGCAGGCGTTCCACTCTTGTTTTCCCTCCGCAGCGCGCGTGTCGAAGCCGCCGATACAGCCCGCGATCTGCGGTGGGGACGGGTTGTCCGGCGCCGCCGCGTGGCGAAGATTATTTGGGGATTGCGAATGTCGCGGGGCATGGCTGTAGGGCGGATGTCACGGCGGCCTGTACCAGCATGGCTTATACAAGCGCGCTCCTGCTTTTCCGTGGAGCGTTGCGATCGAACCACGAGAAACGATCGTCATCATGCTTTGGCGCATGCGACTCGCCTTCCCCCCTCGGATGCATGGCATTCGCGCTTGTATCCGTGCTGCTCTCGCTTGCGCATCACTGCTCTCTCTTTATCCGCGACCCAGCACCCCACTCGTGACCCCGCCCATTTCCCCTCTTTCCCGCTGTGCTCAGACCTATCTGCCGTCTTCACTCTTCCCCCCAGCGTCTGGGTTTTACGGGGTAGGAAAGCGGCGGTTGAAACGTCTCTGAACCCTCCCTCCCTTCCCCCTCCCCTCCCTTCCGCCTCTGCTCGTCCTCCCCGCAGGAGGATGGGAGCGCGGTGGCGGTGGGCGGGGGGTTTGTGGGGCAGGAGCGCGCGCGCGAGGCGGCGGGGCTGGTGGTGGATCTGATCCGCTCCAAGCGCATGGCGGGGCGCGCGCTGCTGCTCGCGGGCGCGCCGGGCACGGGCAAGACGGCGCTGGCGCTGGGCATCGCACAGGAGCTGGGCTCTAAGGTGGGGTTGAAGGCGGGCTTTAGGGTTGCAGCCAGGATCAGGGTCTAGGGGTTTCAGTGCCTGGGTTCATAGCGCATAGGGGGGTTGTTGAAAGAAGTTGGTGCCAAGGGAATGGTGTGAAGGTCAGGTGAGTGTGGTGAGGAGGTTCCGGGAGTCATGTCACATGTGCAAGGCAGCGCGCTCACACTGCACCGTACCCTTGTATCTCTATACCCCCTCCATCCCTGCTCCTGTCCAGTCCAAACCATTGCTTCCGTCAGCCAACCGCCTTCCACCTACATCACCTCATCTCTCCCCTCGCTCCGCATCCTGTCGATTCGCCTGCTTCCCCTGCCCACTGCCCTCCTCTGTTAACCCCTTGAATTCCTCCCTCAACTCCTCTATTTTTTTTCCTTTCCCCCCCGCGCCCCTTCCCAAATCGACCTCTCTGACTCCCCCACCCTACGCTCCTCTCCACCAAGCACCCCCTGTCGCACGTCACGCCTTGTATCGTGCCGTCCCACGGATTGTGAGTGCACGGCAGGGCATTGCTCTGCCTGCACGCCATCGCCCGTTACTATCTACCTCCGGCGTTCTGCCTCCTCTTCCCGACCCCTGCCCGTTTCGCCCCTTCCGCCTCCCATCCTTACGCCTGCCTCCTCTGCGCCTGTCCTCCTCCGCTTCTCCCCTCTCTCACTCCACCACTTTCTCTCCTCGCCCCTTCCCTCACGCCCTCCCTCTCTCACAAATCCTCACCTCAACCTGCTTTCCCCCCCAACGGTTCCTTGAAATGGCTTGTGCGTGCATGCGAGGGGGCTTGCGCAGGTGCCGTTCTGTCCGATGGTGGGGTCGGAGGTGTTCAGCAGCGAGGTCAAGAAGACGGCCGTGCTCATGGAGCACCTGCGCCGCGCCATTGGGCTGCGCATCCGCGAGAAGAAGGAGGTCTACGAGGGCGAGGTGAGCCCACGTCACGTCAGGTGAGGTGAGGTGAGGTGAGGTGAGGTGAAGGAGGGTTGCACACGTACTTGCACGTGCATGTGTTTGCGCATTGGGACACACCCACGCCATTGCCTTTTTCCTTCTCCTCTACCTCCCCCCCCCCCGCCCCACACTTCCTGATCGTCTCTTGTTCCCATGGCCCCCCTCTCGTCGTTCTCCCCCCACCCTCCCCTCCCCAAACCAACCCGCCTCCGCCTCTCCCCGTGTCCTCCCCTTCCCGTGCTGCTCACCACATCTGAATGCCTCCTCGTTTCCACTATCCCCTCTTCCATGTGCCTCATCCCCTCGCTTCCCCCTGCTTCCTCTTGCCCCTCCACACTGCTCCCTGCGCACCACTCTGGGTGAACGTGGCGCAGGTGGTGGAGCTGGCGGCGGAGGAGACGGAGAGCATGAGCGGGGGGTACGGCAAGGCCATCAGCCACGTGGTGGTGGCGCTCAAGACCGTCAAGGGCACCAAGCACCTCAAGCTCGACCCCTCCATCTACGACGCGCTGCTCAAGGAAAAGGTCGGGAAAGGACGCCGCTCCTCCTCCCCTCGCCCTCATGCCCTCTCACTCTCTCCCACCCGCTCGCTTCGTTGTGCTGCTCTCTTCCTTGTCGTCCTCATTTCCCTCGGCCACAAGCTAGTACGTGCGTGTGCAATGCACCAGTCATGTGAACTTGCGTACGACAGCAGCCATATCCCGCTTTCCACTCTTCCCACAGTGTACCGTGTCAACCCCCATCCCACCTCATACTATCCGCACGTGATGCGCTGATTTTCCTCGCTCCCCTGTCCTTATCCCCATTGGCGCCATCCCTCCCAAGTCCAGAAGTGCCCCACATGATCCCGTCCTGTCCCACCCCCGCTTTATCCCGCCCCCACCTCCTTCTCTCCTGCCCCCTTTTTCTTCCTTCTCCCCCCCCTTACCCTATCCCCATTTCCGCCACGTCCCCCCCCCGGGCGAGCAGGTGGTGGTGGGGGGCGTGATCTACATGGAGGCCAGCAGCGGTGAAGCGCCAGTACTTGGGCAGCATCCGCCATCCCAGCTTCCGCTCTCCCCCACACTCATCCCTCCTCTACTTCATCCTCCCCCACGCCCTTCCTCCCCCGCTCCCTTCCCCCACGCTCTTCTCCTCCCCCTCGCTCTTCTCCTCCCCCACGCTCTTCTCCTCCCCCTCGCTCTTCTCCTCCCCCTCGCTCTTCTCCTCCCCCTCGCTCTTTTCCTCCCGCCTTTTTCCATGCGCGCAGGTGGCGGTGGGCGATGTGATCTACATAGAGGCCAACAGCGGCGCGGTGAAGCGCGTGGGGCGCAGCGACGCGTTTGCAAGCGAGTTTGACCTGGAGGCGGAGGAGTACGTGCCCGTGCCCAAGGGCGACGTGCACAAACGCAAGGAGCTCGTGCAGGCAAGCCACGCCCTGCTGTGCTCCGCTGTGCTGCCTGTTGGGGGAGGGGGTAGTGGGTGGGACAGCAGAGGGAGCAGGCAGAGGAGTGAGCGGCACGTGCAAGTAGCTGGTACAGGTGCTCTGCTCTGCACGCGCTGGCGAGAGGGTAGAGTGGGTGATGCACGGAGGGTGAAGGGATGCGGAGTGCGTGGTTGTGCACATGGGTGGGTGGTGGGCCGAGACGCGGGAGGGTGAGTTAGGGTGATGCGAGGAGGGCAATGGGAGGGGAAGGGGGATTGGGACTGGGGGTGGGAGGGATGGTGAGAGCGTGAGTGTGGGGTTGGAGTTGGGTACAGGGATGGCATGGCAGGTGGTCTCAGTGGGGGCCTATATTGTCGGGGATGAAGGGGGACCGTGGGGAGGGAGGCACGTGTGTGCAGGTGCAGCACGTGTGTGAGGGGCGGTTGCCCTTCACACGAGTCGTCCCTCGTGCCATCCGGTGCGCCACTCCCTTCCACGCCACGCAATCGCAACCCCATCCCGCCACTGCACGCACAGCACCGAGCAAAGTGTCAACGCACAAGCCAGCTTCTGCGCTTCAATGGAGCAAGCCCCCCCTGCTTGCTGCTCGCTGCCTGCACCCGTCCTGCCCCTCCACCGACTCTCGTCTCTCGCTGCTCCTTCCCTCCCCCCTCTCACCTCCTCCCTCCTCTCCCTCCCCTTCCCCCTTCCCCCTCTCCCGTTTTCCTGCCACCTGGGCGCGTGCCCTCCCCCGCGCGGGCATGGCATGGCATGGCGGCAGGACGTGACGCTGCACGACCTGGACGCGGCGAACGCGGCACCGCAGGGTGGGCAGGACATCATGAGCATGATGGGCGCGCTACTGAAGCACAGGCGCACCGAGGTCACGGACAAGCTGCGGCACGAGATCAACAAGGTGCGCAGGGGGGCAGTGGGCACGGGGGGTCGTTGCGTGCAGGGGAAGGCAGAGGTGGTGCTGTGGGACATGCAGCAGCGGAGCAGTGGTCCACGTGAGTGGATGGACGGTAGAGCTGGTAGGAAAGGAGAGTGTGGGGTGAAGAGTTGTAAGGGGTAAGCAGTGCGGAGGGGAGGGAGGAGGGCATGACGAGTGGGAGAAGGGGAGTGGCAGAAGATGGGAAGTGTGGGTGGTGGATGGGGTGCCATTTTGTAATCAACTGAAAAGGGCTTTCCTCCTTCTTGACTCTGCTCTCCACTCTCTCACCTTCTCTCCTTCCTCCGCCACTTCTCTCTCACCCCACTCTGTGTGCGTGTGATGGTGGCGGTGTGTGTGTGCGAGGGTGGGGGGTGGGTGGGTGCGGGGAGCAGGTGGTGAACAAGTACATAGACGAGGGCATAGCGGAGCTCATCCCTGGGGTGCTCTTCATTGATGAGGTGCGCTGCACTCTCCTGCTTCCCTTACCATGCACTTGCATGCGAATGTGCATGTGCGCACACGCATGTGTGCGTGTGTGTGTGTGTGTGTGTGCGTGTGTGTGTGTGTGTGTGTGTGTGCGTGCCTGCGTGTGTGGATGACAATGTGTAGTTGTTTGTTCGTGGGTGTTTACGTGTGCGTCTTCTCATTCCGAGACTTCGTCGGCTGTCCCCTCTCACCTGTGCTCTGTCCCCTCTCACCTGTGCTCTGTCCCCTCGTCTCATCAGGTGCACATGCTCGATATAGAGTGCTTCACGTTTCTCAACAGGGCGTTGGAGAGCCAGCTAGCACCCATAGTCATCTTCGCCACCAACCGAGGCATCTGCCCCATTCGGTACCAACCCACCTTATGCTCCACCCTACCACACCACACTAGCTGTTGTTCAACCACACACCCATGCCACTTGCTTCCTACTCAGATCTCTATTCTTTTCCACCTGCCGCTACCCCCCCTCCCCACCAACCTCTCCCTTCTCTTTCCCATCTCCGCCTCGTTCCTTCTGAACCCTTTCGCATGTAAATCTGTCTTGCTGTGAGTATATCCCTGTTTCCTATTTCCAGCACCCATGTAGCTTCTGCTCGTCCTGCACGCATGCCACTCGTCCTCTCACTCCTTGTCCATTCACTCACCTCCCATGTGCTCCTCTCCTCCTCTCCTTGCTGCTGCATCTGCATGGCATGGCATGGCATGGCATGGCATAGCATGGCATGGCATGGCATGGCATGGCATGGCATGGCATGGTATGGCATGGCATGGCATGGCATGGCATGGCGTGGCATGGCATGGCATGACATGGCATGGCATGGCATGGCATGGCGTGGCGTGGCATGGCGTGGCGTGGCGTGGCGTGGCGTGGCATGGCATGGCATGGCATGGCGTGGCGTGGCATGGCATGGCATGGCATGGCATGATGTCTCGCATGAGAGCAGGGGAACGGATGTGTTGAGTCCGCATGGCATCCCAGTTGACTTGCTTGACCGCCTCGTCATCATCACCACACTGCCATACACCCCCGATGAGATGCTCAAGGTGATGCATGCTCAAGGTGATGCATGCTCAAGGTGATGCATGCTCAAGGTGATGCATGCTCAAGGTGATGCATGCTCAAGGTGATGCATGCTCAAGGTGATGCATGCTCAAGGTGATGCATGCTCAAGGTGATGAATGCTTAAGGTGATGCATGCTCAAGGTGATGCATGCTCAAGGTGATGCATGCTCAAGGTGATGCATGCTTAAGGTGATGCATGCTTAAGGTGTGGTGATGATGAATGTTGAGGTATATAATGGATGCTCATTGCTGGTGTAACAGTCATGTCTGACCATGGCTCTCGAATGGTCCTCTTTCTGTACATTGCGACATTGATACACGCCATCACCATCACACGCCATGCCACTAAAAGGATCACATGTCTAGCTTCAACCACACCTCCTCCATATCGGGACTATTCGACTGTAAGGGGAGGGGATAAGGAGCAATACTTTTCCAGTTTCCCCAGCAGTGCTAGAAGTGTGGTAACCCCCCCGCAACCCCTCCGTGTGTGTGCGGAGCAAGCGCAGATCATAGCCATCAGAGCGCAGGTGGAGGGGCTGTCCATTGATGAGCACTGCCTCGCCTTGCTCGGCGAGATTGCCGAGAGAACGTCCCTTAGGTTCGTTGCCTTGCCCTTTCTTTGTCCCTCTGTGTGTCGCTTGCAGTGTTGTGCCTTATTCATGTCAGCTCCTTCTGTGGTGTGTCTGCTCCTTATTGTCTTGGTTGCATGGCTCTCCTCTGTTGCACCATCGCTACCACCTTACAGACATGCAGTTCAGCTTCTCACACCCAGCAGTATTGTGGCCAAGGCTAATGGTCGAAGCAACCTGGCTAAGGTATGAGTCGATTGTCATGTTGGTTTGCTTGCCTTTGTTTTTGGGGGGTCTTTATTGTGTCGTTTGATGTGCTGGTTGGCTTTTCAGGAAGATATCGAAGCGGTTTCATCCCTCTTCTTGGACTCCAAAGCATCGGCAAGGATGTTGCAAGCTCAATCAGACAAATATGTGTCACAATGATGAGCATGATCCTGTCACATTAGGGTGCTTCAATAAATTCGTTAAAATGGGTAATCACCCTGCCCATGTGTTGGATGGATGGATATTAATGTTTTGCAATAAAAACAGTGACAGGGAAACAACCTGTCACCAGCAACTTTTGTGCAAAATCTAGTACCTCGAGCACCTTATGCCCGCAGACCAGATACCGTACTGGTACTGCTTCGCATGGGTCAACCAATTCTTGAATGATAGGGTTGGTAAGGCCTGATTTTATCGGAGTAAATTATATTCTCTGAAAATTGCAGTAGTACTAATAGGGCCCCAAATTGGTTTGGGCCCACCCTCACAAATCAGGGTTCCAGACCCCCATTACCCTAACCCGTAGGCAGGGCCCTCGCTATCAGACATTTTTGTCTGTTTTTCTGAGGAATCAGATGTTTTTTTTCCTTGTAATCTGATTTTTAAGAAATTGATCGTTTGTGAAATCTGATGAATAAGATATCAATTTTCCATTTTGTCTGATGAAAAAGACGTGCGTGTAGCTATTCCTCTGTTTTTCCAGGTACTTGTATCAGTTCCGTCTGAAACCGACTTTTATACAGTCCGCCGTGATTGACGCGTGATTTGGGTAAGCTGCGCCAATCACGGCACGATTAGTACACCTCTATGCGTGATTGAGGTGACGGCGCAGCGGAGCGCACTGACAGAAGTCAAGTGCTGGCAATCTGGCGCACATCTGGCCAACTTGGGCCACATTCAGACAAAAGTGGAGCATCTCTCTCTGTAACTGGTCCACTTTCAAGCCAGCGCATCAATTGTGTGGATTGCAGCGCCTCGCGCGACTCGCACCGACTGTTGCCCAACGTCCCGCTGGACGAAGGCTGGAGTGGGACACTGCGGTGCGTTGTAACCTCATGCATGCACCTCGTTCAGCTGAAAATGCTCGGTTGGCTCCCCCTCCCTCTCCAACGCTCCTTTCACTCGCTTGCACAGGGCAATTCTATCCCCTGCTCTCTCAGCCGTCTTGACACCATCCTCCTAGGGCCCTGTAGCCATGGATTGTGGGGACGATGACGACCCTGCTAGGTCGCGTCGTCCACTTACTGGTCTCGACTTTCTGAGAGGCGGTCCGCCTACCGCCACGTTTGAAAGAGATCCGGTCGAGCAGCCCCCAGTTACCAACAACGAACCAACGGCAAGCACGGAGCCATGGCCGGCTTTCAATGAGCGGCAACCGCTGAGCGATTCGCCTATGGAAGGGACGCCCACTAGAACGACCGGGCGCGTTGCGACTCCCACGGTCAGTGCTGTCCGAATAGCAGGCGTCTCCCGCTTCCCGAAGTTCGGGAAGTTCACTCAATCGACAATTCGGTTTGCTCGAACGCGCGTACCTCATGTGCGCCTCACGCAAGGAAGGTCGCCCTCTCCCGCAGCTGTTGCAACTCCGCTGACGCCAGCGACTGGCACTAGCAGGGTGCCTTCGGATCCAGGGCCGTCCAGGCCGTCTGTTTTGGTTCCAGATCCTGACGCGCTTCTCGAAGAACTGAAGAAGAAGTGCACCGACATCTGGCAACGTCGTTTCCCCTGGATGCTGATATCACAAAGGAAGGATGGTCGCCCGTGCATGAAGTGCAGCGTCTGCATCAGATACGGACCGCCACACTGGCAGTACGGCAAGGCGGGCGAGGGTGGCGTGGACATCCAGAAGCAGACCATGCACAAGCATGGTCTGAGTCGCAAGCATCAGGACGCCCTCGATCGTAAAGCCCGAGCCGAAGGTGGTAAAGTGGCTCAACGAGGGATTGATGAGTATGAGGATGGGGTGGGGGAGATTGAGCGTTTGAAATAACTTCTATTAGTAGTGCTTTTCATCTGCAAGTCGGATGCACCTATTGCGCTCTTTGTTGGCCTTGTGCACCTGCTACACGTTCTCAAGACCCCCAACATTCCCGACAAGGCCATCGGCACCTACCAGACGGAGTGAGTAATGCTACGTGATGTGTAGTTTAGGTACTCATCATATTTTACTTATTGTCGTGCTTTTTCCATGGCAGGTATGGGTTTCGAGAGATGACCGAAGCCATGGTGAAGCACCTGAAGGCCCGTCAGATGCGATACATCCAAGAGTCGCCCTTTCTTGGGCTTCAGCTCGACGAGTCCACGGATCGGAGGAAGGGCAAGCATCTCATCGTCTTCCTAACCTTCATGAAGGAGGAGAAGGCGGTGACCGAGCTTTTCGGGCACCTAACCGTCGAGAAGGGTGACGCTTCATCTCTGCTCGCCGTTTTGCTGGCGCATCTGGACTGCAACGGGGTTGACATGCGCAAAATCTCTGGAATCAGCACGGATGGCGCGAACGTCATGCTGGGCAGTCAGAATGGGCTTGTGGTTCAACTGAAGATGCGAGTTCCGCATCTTGTCGCGTGTCATTGCCTTGCGCACCGGTGAGGTAGTTTGCACTTCAAATCTTGCATTATCGTCGTCAGATATCTCCCCCTACTAAGTTGGTTTTTTTTTTTTCCATGCGCTAACAGAGAGGCTCTCGCAGCCAAGGATGCCGCGACGAACATCCCCGCCTTCAACATCGTCGACCAAGGGATCCGCGCCATTGCGACCCTCATTGGCGGTAGCTGCGTCGTCCACCAGAGGTTCCACGAGCTGCAAACCGTGATTCACGCCACGAACTTGGAGGTGCAGGGGATTTTCGATGTTCGTTGGCTGTCGCGTGGCGATGCTGTATCGAGACTTGTCGATGTTCTGCCTGCTGCCATAGTGCTGCTCCACGAGAAAGACAGCACGACGTATCACCTAATCACGAGCCTAAAATTTCATTTCTTTCTTTTCTTTCTCGCTGATGTCCTGAAGGAATTGAATGAGCTCAACAAGCGGTTTCAGCGACGATCGGTGAGCGTGTAATTTACGGTCGCAGATTAATAAAGTCGCTCAAGTCCCGATAGTCAATGAATAACATTGTGTGTGTGCGTCATTTCGCAGGTGGACATCACCCGTGTCATGGGGCAGGTGCAAAACACCTGCGCGAAGTTGAACGCGCGCTATGTGGAGTACGGGGTGAACTTCGCAGAGGACAGCGAGCACCTCACTGCCTTCGTCGAAGCGCACTCCCATCCGTCCAAGCGGGTGGTCAAAGTGGAGGGGATGGATGGAGACGGCAACGCGGTGAAACACACCTTCAAGCTGCACGAACTGGATGCGAAGGGGAAAGAGGATCCCACGGGTGACGTCGAGTCCTGCGTGTCCCTCGCCAAACTGTTTGCGAAGGAGGTGATCGACAGGCTTCAGTACCGCATGCGAAGCTTGAACTCACTCGTTGGGTCTAAGCTATTTCTGCCAGACGCCTATCCGGAGGGCGGGAACAAGCACGACCGTGTGTGCGCGGAGTGGTTCAGCTCCCTTCGCAAGATGTTCAACGCCGACCAATGCGCTATGCCAGGTACGGGTTCTCAATTTCCGCGTTGTCCCTAATCCCCTGTTTGTGCAACGATCCATCTGCCTAGTGGGATGCTAACTAGATGTGATGTGTGTGCTTGCAGGAGTCAACTGGAAGAAGGCCGAGCGGGAGCTTCCACGTTTCACCCGCGTGATGGTCTCGCAATACAAGGACCAATCCTTCCACGTGGCACTGAAGAACATGCTGAGGAGCGGGGATTGGGAGTCTTCGTTCCCCAATCTGGTTCGACTTTGGGTGGCAGTCGCTGTTCTTCCGCTCAGCACTGTGGAGTGCGAGCGAGGCTTCAGTCGCCAAAACGTAATCAAGTCGTGGCTCAGGAACAACCTCTGCAATGCGCGCCTCGCGGACCTCATGTGCATCTCCCTGCTTGAGTACGAACCAGACTGGGACAACGTGGTGAAGCTGTGGCGCGGGGCAAAGAAGAGGCGCGGGGCAAAGAAGAGGTACTTGTACTGATTTCGCTGTTGAACTAACAGTGAAATCAGTACAAGTACCTAACCCTAGAATTGTGTACCCCCTATAGGCTAACCCACTGTAGCCTAAACAAACACAACATATATAATGTTTGACACACCCCCATAGGCGAAGTGGGGGAGAACTAGGGGTCACAAGACCGGTCAAGGCAAAGCAGGACACAACAAGCTCAGGGTGGATCTCAAGGATTCCACACAAATTCTGAGCACAAGCAAGTGGTCACAAGACCAGTTCACATGCAGGTTTATAATAGAGCAAGAGGTACAATGATCACAACCTAGCAAGAGTAAACATGCAGGTATATATATAGAGATCACAGTACAAACAGAGTCAAGAAGTAAGCAAGTGAGGTCCAGTAGGCACAAGGCCTAGCAGAGTGCAAAAGCGCTGATGGTCACAAGGCTGAAGCGCCTTGGTGAACACATCAGCAGTGTTGGCCTCAGTGGCCACGTAACGCAGACAAAGCTGACCGCGCTGCTGCAGCTCTCGAGCAAGGAAGTACCGCAGAGCGATGTGCTTCGTTCTGTGCTCCAGTCTGTGCTCCTCACACAAGGCAATGGCAGCCTGGTTGTCGACGTACAGCACTGGAGGAGAACGAGGCCGCTCTCCCAAGTCGGTCAGCAGGTAGGTCAGCCAGCGTAGCTCCTGGGCAGCCATGGCTATGGCGTAGATCTCAGCCTCACAACTGGAGCTGAGAACAAAAGAAGAGCGTGTGGAACGCCAAGAAACTGAGCCAGAGCCAAGGCTGAAGGTGTAACCCTGAGACGACCGCTGAGTAGCCTGGTCGTCCGCCCAAGAAGCGTCTGAGTGACCAGTGAGTACAACTCGGTCTCGCCCTCCAAGCACTAGCCCCATGCCCGACGTACTGCACAAGTAGCGCAACACCCTCTTAGCAACATCCATGTGCTCCTTCCTGTGATGGCCAGGAGCGACATAGCGTGCAAGGATGCTAAGAGGGTATGCAAGGTCAGGTCGAGTGCAGGTCATCAGGTACATGAGGCAGCCCACAAGCTCTGGATACGGGCCACTCGGCTCTACGGACTCATCCGAAGGCAGAGCTGAGAGCGAGTGACCGGTAGGCAGAGGAGTAGACTGAGGCGAGGAGTACGTGAAGCGGAAGCGCTGAAGGACCTGCTGCACCATGTGTGACTGAGTCAGGGTGATGGTGCGCCGTGCTCTGTCCCGGGTGATCCGCAAGCCAAGGTAGCTTGTCAGTTCACCCAGGTCTGTGCACGTGTGTCTCCTCTGCAGCTCCGACTTCACGTGGGCGAGAGCCTCAGTGTCAGCAGCGGCAAAGACCAAGTCGTCGACGTACACGAGGATGTAGAACGGCGGCAGCGAAGTGTCGGTGCGCAGAAACAGCGACGGGTCAGCAGTAGAAGGTGCGAACCCAAGTGCCGCAAGTGTCGTCCTCAGTGTGTCGTGCCACTCACGTGGAGCCTGTCGGAGACCGTAGACTGGCCGCTGGAGCCTCCACTGGGTACCAGGAGGAAACGACCCAGTGAAGCCAGGAGGGCGGCGCAGCCAGATCTCCTCGTGCAGGCTGCCCTGCAAGAAAGCAGTGTTGAAGTCAAGTGAGTGAAGCTCGTAGTCGCGCTGAGCGGCAACGTGCAGCAGCACCCGAAGAGTAGTCATCTTCGGGGTGGGGGAGAAGGTCTGGAAGAAGTCTACTCCCTCTCGCTGACTGAAGCCTCGAGCAACATAGCGCGCCTTGAAGACAGGAGGAGAACCCGGCGGCCGCTTCACCCTGAAAATCCACATGCCACTGACGATGTTCGCCCCAGGTGGGGGAACCTCGTCGACGTAGGTGCCTGTGGACTTCCAGGAAGCCATCTCTGCGTCCATGGCTGTCTGCCACTGAGAGGAGTAGGGACCCGCCATCGCCTCAGCGTAAGTGCGCGGGGTCGGGATGTCTGGTGCATCCGGGTCTCCCTTAGGGGCAACTAGCATGGACACGAGGTGGGGCAAAGCAGTAGCAAAGCACTGGAACTCCTCCTGTCTGTCCTCAAGGACGTCCGTGCTAAGAGCACACGCACCCCCGACGGACGGAGGACAGACAGACTCAGACTCAGCAACAAGACTAGCGGCGTAGTCTAGACGACACCGGGCAGCAAAGTCTATCAACTCAGCGACCAGAGCAGACGCAGCAGAGGACTCAAAGGTAGGGTCAGTGACAACAGTGGCGAGAAGACGGGTGACCGTGGGACTGGCAGCACGACGGGAGTCAGACTCCGGGTCAGGAAGAGCAGGCAGAGAGGACGCAGGAGGAGACGGCAGCGGGACACGCTGAGGAGCAGTGGAGGGACGCAGAGTCATGTAGTGAGTGCCAGGGACAGGAGGAGGACGCTCACGTGGGACACGACGACCAGTGCGAGTAGTACGAACAGGCGACGCAGGACGAGACTCAGGCTCACGACGCTCTGTAAGACCTCCTGTGGGACCAGTGTAAGGAGAGGGACCAGGGAGAGGCGAGGCAGGCGGTAACTGTGACTGCGACTGGACAGGCGGAGGACACGCTACGGAGGGAGGAGGAGCCTGCCCAAGAACCTGCTGAAGGAGCGGTACGAAGTACGGTCGCGGCCGCGCAGCGTCTCCAGAACCAGCAGAGACACCAGCGCCAGGGTCCTCAGCACCAGCAGTAGCTCCACCGTCCGGGTCCTCAGCACCAGCAGCAGCTCCACCGCTCGGGTCCTCAGCACCAGCAGCAGCTCCAACGCCCGGGTCCTCAGCAGTAGCAGTAGCTCCACCGCTCAGATCCTCAGCACCAGCAGCAGCTCCAACGCCTGGGTCCTCAGCACCAGCAGCAGCTCCACCGCTCGGGTCCTCAGCACCAGCAACTGCTGCAACGCCCGGGTCCTCAGCAGCAGCAGCAGCTCCACCGCTCGGGTCCTCAGCACCAGCAGTAGCTCCAACGCCCGAGTCCTCAGTACCAGCAGCAGCTCCAGCTCCAGGGTCCGCAGCACCAGGAGCACCACTCCGAAGACTGCAGCGCCGTGTGTACCACTCTCGGATCTGCTGAAGGGAGGGGAGCTCCCGGGTAGGAGGGGAAGCACTGGTACCAGCTCCAGCAGCACCTCTCCGGAGGCTGCAGTACTGTAGGTACCTCTCCTGCAGCTGCTGTGAGGAGAGGGCTCCTCCAGGTGTAGCACTCTTAGGCTCAGTACCCCGGGACTCAGCACCCCTAGACTCAGCACCCCCAGGCTCCGCACCTCCAGGCTCAGCACTCCCAGGCTCCGCACCCCCAGGCTCAGCACCCCCAGGCTCAGCACCCCCAGACTCAGCACCGCCAGGCTCCTCACGCGCAGGCTCAGCACCCCTAGCAGGACGAGACTCGACAGCTACCTCGACAGGCTCAACCGGGTCTACCTGGGACACACCTGAGGGAGCGGCACCCTGAGGGGGGAGGGGGTCTACCACAGCAGCACCTGGCGCGAGGAAGAGAGGCGGGGGAGGGAGCGGGGCAGTGCGGTAGGGGAAGAGGCGGTAGTAGGGGACGGACTCGTCAAAAGTGACGTCCTGAGAGGGCAGAACCCGGCGCGAGGTGACGTGGTAAAACTGCCAACCAGGGGCGTCCGGGACAAAGCCAAGGAAGACACAAGGAACAGCGCGACGGGAGAGCTTGTCCGCGGACGTGTCGCGAACAAAAGCTCGGGATCCCCAGACCCGGAAACGCGACGCATCGCCAACCTCTCCCGTCCAACGCAGTGTCGGGGAAGTGTCCGGCAAGGAGACACGGGGCCAGAGGTTGAGCTGATGCGCAGCGTATCGGACCGCAAACGGCCACAGAAAGTGGGGAGCAGCCGCATGGATCAGGGAGGTACGAGCAACCTCCATGACCAGGCCAATGCGGCGCTCAGCAACCCCATTCTGCTGTGGAGAGGCCGGAAGCGTGAACGACTGCTCAATGCCGTGCTCGGCACAGTAGGCTGCCAGAAGGTCGGAGGTGAACTCACCACCTCTGTCAGAGTGCAAACGCAGGACAGGAAAGTCCGAGCGGAAACGCTCGCTGAGCTGGAGACGAGCTCTGCTGATCCAAGGGATCAAGACATCAGGGACGTCACCCTTGGTGCGCAAGGGGAAGACCGTGGTGTAGCGAGAGTAGTCGTCAACAACAATCAGGAAGTACCTCTCCTGACCCTGACCACGGACGCGGGCTGGGCCCCACACGTCCAGGTGGAGCGTCTGCAGGGGAGCAGTCGTCGGGGGAAAGGAGGAGGAGTGAGGAGCGGCGCGCTGCCGCCCCTCGACACAGGGAAGACAGGGAGGAGCAGGCGAGGGTGGGAGGGGAGGGAGCACCCTGGGAAGACCAGAGACAAGCTGCCGTTTGTGCATGGCACGAAGGCGCTGCACAGACGGGTGGCCAAGTCGGTGGTGCCAGAGGACGGTGTCGTGCGCCAGAGAGCGACACGAGCAGGGGGCCGACAGCTGACCTGACGCAGACGCGGACGCAGCTACCTGAGGGGACTCAGTGGTCAGTGTGTACAGGTCCGACCCCGGCTGCCGAGTGAAGGTAGCCAGGTGACGGCCCGTCCGAGCACACGTGCAGTGTGTCACGCGCTCGTAGGCAGGGGTGAACTGGTGAACACCCGCGTCCTGGAGCGCACAGCCCGCCACCAAGTTCGTAGAGAACGAGGGGAGGTGGAGACCAGACAGTGTGCCAGACGGGACCGCAGGACAGGGAAGAACAGTGGAGGAGGTCGCAATGACCGGACCCCCAGAGGGGTCAGCGAGGGAGACAGCAACTGGCCGAGCGAGTGGCTCAAGGGCAGTGCAGTCACGAAAGAAACAGCGAGAAGCACCTGAGTCCAGGGTGAAGGTGTGCAGTGCCTCAGTCGACTCAGTACCAGGGGAGACAGACTCACTAGCACCTAGAGCGACAGCCTCACCATCACCTGAGGTGGCAGACACGCGAGTACCTGCAGTGGCAGTCTCACTAGCACCTAGAGCAGCAGCCTCACTAGTGAGAATGCCCGGGTCGGGGGGAACACGCAAATACTGAGTCCACTAGTAAACATCGCATACATGGCAGTGAGAATAGCATCAAAGTCTAGAGCCCAGATATCAACTCCCTTCCTCTCCAGATCAAGCCAGCGGGGCAGCTCACCGCCGTCAGGGAACTGAGCGCGCCAAGCGTCGTCAAGGCGCGAGAAACAGCGGTGCGTGGGGTGCGGCCTCCCACACGTCTGACCAGTGCGGTCACCAGTGCGGATGACGTACGTGCAGCTAAAGCCACGCGCCCCCGGGCGCTGGGAATACCACTCACGGGCCTCCTGGAGCGACGGAGTGTGCTGCTGGCTCAGACCACCGCCAGCTCCTCCACGACCACCACCGCCGCCGCCACCTCCTCGACCACCTCCTCCCCTGCCGCTGCCACGACCACCTCCGCCCCCGCTGCCGCCCCCGCCCCTGCCACCGCCCCCGCCGCTGCCGTCACCACCCCCACTGCCGCCACTAGCCTCTCCAGCCCCTCCTCCACTCCCACCGCCTCCACCCCCGCCTCCCCCGCCGCCACCTCCACCCTTGCCCCCTTTGTTCCTGCGGCGCCCGCTCGAAGCAGACGCGGTCCCGACCTTCTCAGCACCAAGGAGGTCGACAGCAGCGGCAGAGACGATAGAGGGGAGAAGGGGGGAAGGGGAACACCCCTCAAAGAAGGGGGTGCGGGGCTCGCCACGAGAGGCACCTACAGCGACGATGCTCGCCTCAGCTGCAAGTAGTTCCTTCTCGAGGAGGGCAATGGTGAGCTCAGTGGGGCAGCGAGCTAGAAAGTGATCCCTGACTGCGCGCAGAGAGTCAGGGAGGCGGGTGACGATGTGGTAGAGAGTGAGCCAGAGCGGGGGGGGGTTGCTAGCAAGGAACTCGTCAGGCATAGCAGCGCGGAAGCGGGCCTCACTAGTCTTGAGGTGGGTGATGAGGTCAGCAACTGTGTGAAAGGAGGCTAGGTCGGGGAACAGGTAGGGGAGTGAGAGGCGGCCTAGTGCGGCAGAAGCAGGTGAGGAGTAACGAGCGACGACAGCAGTGTACAGGTCCTTAGCAGTTTTGTGCTGGCCAAAGTGCTCGCGCTCATCTAGCGGCAGGGAGTTGCGAATGGCAAAGCGAGCGTGGGCGTCACGAGTCTGCCACTGTGAGCGCTGAGTGCTGTCAGCAGTGGAAGGAGGGGCAGTAGCATGGCCTAGGGCGTGATCGTACAGTGAAATGTCCTCCTTGGCAGTGAGCTGTAGGAAGAGGTGGAGGTCATCGAGCCAGGTGTCGAACTTCACTGGGCGGCCCTCAGCATCGAAAGCGAGTACAGGAGGAGTAGCCATAGTGGCAGCAGCAGTAGTAGTAGCGACAGTAGCAGTAGCAGTAGTAGCAGTAGGAACGGGGCCGCTGGGAGGCTGTGCGCGGGGTCAACGGGGCCGGTGGTGCCTCTGTGCGGAGTGCGGGCGGCGCGGTTCGGTTAGGGCAGCGCGGCTCGGGTCGCGTGGCTCGGCTCGGTCCTGGAGGGGCTGTGGCGGTCGCGGGCCGTTCGGGGCCTCTAGGGGCAAGCGCGGGCCGTTCGGGGCTTCTAAGGGCGAGCGCGGGGCCGACGGGGGGCCTCTAGGGAGGCGAGCGCGGGGCCGACGGGGCCGTAAGGGGCGAGCGCGGGGCCGACGGGGCCGTAAGGGGCGAGCGCGGGGCCGTAAGGGGCCTCGAAGGGTGAGCGCGGGGCCGACGGGGGCCTCTAGGGAGGCGAGTGCGGGGCCGACGGGGCCGTAAGGGGCGAGCGCGGGGCCGACGGGGCCGTAAGGGGCGAGCGCGGGGCCTTAAGGGGGGAGCGCGGGGCCGTAAGGGGCGGGCGCATGGGCCGACGGGGCCTTAAGGGGCGGCGCGCGGGATGCTAAGGGGCGGGTCGCGGGTCGCGGGGCCTTAGGGGGCCGTGAAAAACGAGGCGCCCTAGGGCGCAGGTAGGTAGGTAGGTAGGTAGGTAGCGGTGGGCCCTAAAAAAAAACGGTCCTAGCGAAGGACCTGCTCTGAAACCATGTCAGAATGAACGGACAGGAATGGTTGAACTAACAGTGAAATCAGTACAAGTACCTAACCCTAGAATTGTGTACCCCCTATAGGCTAACCCACTGTAGCCTAAACAAACACAACATATATAATGTTTGACACAAAGAAGTCAGTGGAGTGGCAAAGGCGAAGCGAAGTGAGGCAGAGACGGACGAGGCAAGGAGGCAGGGAGACAGGGAGGATCTTGCACCTGACACAACAGCTCAGAAGGCGCCGGCCGATGACGGAGAAGCCAAGAGGAGGAAGAAAGCGAAAGCACACGTAGTAGATAGCGACAGTGAGGATGAAGGAGTGGATGTGCGTGCAACTGTTGCACTGAGTGACAATGAGGCATCTGACTCTGACTCAGATAGCTAGATAGTTGTTTCTGTTATCTTTTCTATGTAGAGAATAGCTGTAGTAGTAGGTGTAGTTTTAGTAGGGACAGCTTACAAAATCTGATTTTTAAGTCAAATAATGCTAGAATTTCTGATGCGTAAGACAGGTGCGAGCAAAATTTCTGACTAGTCAGACGGGCCCGAAGGGCCCGTCTGACGCCTCAGGGGGGTTCAGAGACTAGCGAGGGCCCTGCCCGTAGGGTTAAAAGTTCCATATACCCTGAAGGCAGCAGCCTAAAATTTTCCTAACATTGATTTTACCAGGGTAGTATTGTAGTTAGCCTGTTTTTCTCAATAGTGATGCATAGCGGAATGTTGATGACTAGCAAGGTCGGAGATACAATTGCTAAACCTAGAAAGTCTTGTACTCTCTACAGCCCTACTCATTATAGCCTATCAATATAATGTATAACATTTGACTTTCCCCCATAGCCTAAGTGAGGGGCATCAAAACAAACAAAGGAAACGAAGGGTCACAAGACCAGCCAAGAGAAAGAACAAGGCAACGCTCAGGGTGGATCTCAAGATCACCACACATTCCGAGCACAAGCAAACGGTCACTAGGCCAGTTCAAGAGTTTACAAATATATATAGATGCAAGGACAAGCAGAGCAAGTAACCAGAAACAATGCTACAGTAACCTAGCACCAACGTTAACAACACCTAACTGCAGACATCACTAGGCGCTAGAGCCTTGGTGAAGATGTCTCCGGTGTTGGCCTCTAAGGCCACGAAGTCCGAGCGTGCCTGGCCGCGTTGATGCAAATCTCGCTGGAGAAAGTATTTCACGTCAATGTGCTTCACTCTGCTCTCCAGTCGAGGCTCTCGACACAGGAGGATCATGGCCTTGTTGTCAGCAAACAAGGTCGGTGCAGAGCGAGGCCGCTCACCAAGGTCGGTGAGCAAGAAAGTCCTGCGCAGCCATGGGACCAGCGTATATCTCTGCCTCTGCACTAGATGAAGCAGTAGACGACAACCGAGTAGACCTCCACGACAAAGCTCCAATGCCCAAGCAGAAGCAGTAACCCTGAGTGGACCTCTGTGTCTCCACATCTTCGGCGTAGGAAGAGTCGCAGTGACCGGTCAAAACAAGTGGCTGTCTCCCTCCAAGCACAAGCCCCATGCCTGATGTAGTCGCCAGGTACTTCGCCACCCTCACAACAGCTGTCCAGTGAATAGGACGGTGTTTCCCATTCGCAACAAAGCGAGAGAGGACGCCGAGAGGAAATGCGAGGTCAGGACGAGTGCAAGTCATCAGGTACATAAGGCAGTCCACAAGTTCTGCGTAGGGACAACTAGACTCAAAGTGCTCGTCGGGAAAAGGGCCGGTGAGTCTGCAGTCAATGGCAAGAGGAGTAGGCTGTGTTGTGGAGTGCTGAAGCCCGAACCGTTGAAGGACCTGCTGCACCAAATGTGACTGTGAGAGTGTAATGCTGCGAACGGCTATGTCCCTGGTGATCTGCAAGCCAAGGTAGCGGCGCAACCCACCAAGGTCAGTGCACGAGTGTCTCTTCTGCAGTTCGGATCTCACCTCAGCCAGACCAACCCTGTCCGCTGTAGCGAAGACCAAGTCATCGACGTAGACAAGAATAAAGAAAGTAGTGGAGCCTCTGTCAACAATGACGGGTCGGCAGACGAACGGTGTAAACCGAGGGCAACCAGGGTGCTGTGTAACGAATCGTGCCACTCACGCGCGCCTGGCGGAGATCGTAGACTGGTCGTCTCGGGTCGCCTTTGATAGGTGAAATATGGGAAATGTGTATGTGTGCATTAGGGGTCACAAAGCCTTTGCTTGCAGCTCCCTGAAATAGGGCAGATGCGTGTTTTCGTTCGTCCTACTTCAGTCATATAACAAACCTAAAAAGACATGTAGCAACCCTAAGATGGCATGTAACAATCCTAAGATGACAGATAATACTCGTAAGATGACAAATAAAAGTACTAAGTGCGGAGAGAACTAATACAACGGGAGCTAGACTACAGGCTAGGCACGGGTGCTCGTGTGATCTTTGCGTTCATCCACCTAAGTCGTTTGATCTTGCTTACACTACTTGCTGGTTCACAGGGAAAGTTGGCAAGAGTTTCACTAGCCAAAGTTAACAACAATGGTACAATGAAGTTGGCAAGACTAGACTACACCAGAGTTAGCATGCGAGCAAGTCTACTGCCAGCGTAGCACGGTCGACCGCGTGCCAGCACGACTTGGTCGACCGTGCTCCAGCAGTGCAAAGTCGCGGCTTGCCAATGCTGCAAGTCAACGGCGTGCCAACACCGCATGTTGACGGCGTGCCAACGTTGCTCCCGCAGGACAGCAGCGCACCCGCTTCGCAGATGCTCGCAGATGATTGGCGTGCAGTGCCTCGTCACCTGCACAGCGCACACACCAAGTCAACTTCGTGCTGACGATTGCTTGTGATTAGCTACGTCGACCTCGAGATACCACCATCGAGGTCGTTCTCGCCAACATCGCATGGGTGACCGTTGTGTGCCTTCGCAGAACCTTGTCACCCAGGTAACCTGGTCGACCGGGCAACCATGTCGACCAACCGCTCCTGTATGTGCCCGTCGACCTCCCAAGTCGACGGCCACCTCCAGTCGACCTCACCAGGTCGATCACTACCCCTGGTCGACCAGCTCTAGGTTGACATCACTCCTGGTCGACCAGCTCCTCGTCGACCAGCACAGTTGTCAGCCGACCCCAAAGTCGGCTACCCGAAGTCGGCGTCACCAAGTTGACGCCCTGCTACTCGACGCCCAGCAGATCGGCGTCCTGAATCCCTCTGTCGAGGTCGACGTCGGCCCCTCCTTCGTCGACCACCATGTTCGGTCAACCACCAGGTCAACATTACACCTGGTCGACCAACCACCAAGTCGACCAGTAGGCTTGGTCGACCAACCACCAGGTCGACCAGCAGTCCTGTCAGCCGACCACCCAAGTCGGCTGCCCCAAGTTGGCGTCACCAAGTCGACGCCCTCCGCAGGTCGACTTCCCAGGTCGACCTCCATGAAGTCAGAGCCATCCTGAAGTCGGCGCCCATGCAGTGGCACCCGTGCAGGTCGACTTCCTCGTCGACCAGCTCGCCCACTGCTGCAGGTCGGCTGCACCCCTACACCCGACCATGAAGTCGGCTCCGCCCAAGCGAGGACGGGGCCAACACACAACTCCCATTGACACTCCCCTGCCGCGTTCACGCTTGGGCCCCTAGCCCACACGGCAGTACTTCTCGGTGAAAATCTCACCGACGTGCACCCAACCCACAGCACGTTGTCCACCGCACCAGCCATGCAAGAGCGCATGGCACCTACTGTTGTACGTCGTTGTCGCCGTCGCCGACTTCGGCCAGGCGCACTTGGCCGATCGCGACGGAGCACCGGTTGAAGGCCGGGTTGTGCAGCGCCTTCGCCAGGAAATCGGCCGGCTGCTCAGTGGTCGGGATGTACTGCAGCGAAAACTTCCCCCGCTTCACCATGTGCTGCAGCCAGGCCTGTCGCCGCTCCATGTGCTTGAGGTTGCCCGTCAACCCCATGCATTCGGCGACCGTGATGGCCGACCTATTGTCCACCCGAAGGACTATTGGCTTCCCAGCATCCAGCTGCTGGAACTCTGCGAGGAGGAAGCGAAGGCGGCGTCCCTCCTTGCCGGCTTCGACGGCCGCCACATACTCCGACTCGGTCGACGACAGCGTCGCGCACTTGATGCGCTGGCTTGACCAGGAGACCGCGGCCCCTCCGTAGACGAACACGTAGCCACCCGTGCTCGTCCGGTTCTGCTTGTCGCCGGCGTCGTCAGCGTCCACGTCGCCGACTAGCTCCAGTGACTCAGGTCCACCGCCGAACTCCAGGGCGGTGTCACGCATGTTGGTGAGGTAGACAAGGCAGCAGTCGACCTCGCGCCAGTGCTGGTCACTCCTCACCATGAGGCCGCTCCCCAGCTTGCTGCAGGTGAAGGCGATGTCCGGCCTCGTCGTCGTCGCCGCGAACTGCAGCGAGCCGACCTTCTGCCGGTATTCCTCCTCCTCGCGCTCCTGCGCCTCCTCGTCGTCAAAGGTGAGCTCGGCGTAGGCGTCGACCGAAACCGGCGTCTTCGGGGTGCGCCCGGTCTGCTCCTCGTCGATGAAGCGCCTATGCAGCTTGTCGGCGTAGCCCTGCTGGTGCAACCACAACTTCCTCGCCGAGCTTTCGTGCACGATCTCCAGCCCGAGGTACTTCTGCACCGGCGAGATCTTGCGCAGCTCGAAGGCGGCCTCCAGCAGCTCCTTCAGCATCGCTGTACTGCTGCTGGTGGCGAGCAGGTCGTCGACGTAGACCAGCACCCAGCATGCCACCTTGTCGGCGCCGACCTTGAAGTAAAGGGCCTCGTCGACCTGGCTCTTCTTCCAGCCAGCGCCGACCAGCACGTCGTTGAGAGCCTTGTACCACAGCAGCGGCAACTGCTTCAGCCCGTAGAGGCTCTTCAGCAGCTTGCACACCCGGCCGGTCCCATCGTTGAAGTAGTCCGGCTGGTACATGTAAAGCACACAGTCAAGCTTGCTCTGTAGGAAGGCGTTCTTCATGTCGAGCTGCATCAGGTTGAGGTCGAGGACGACGACGATGCTGAGGAAGATCCTCAGCGTGACATAGCTGCTCACCGGCGCGTACGTCTCGTCGTAGTCAGCTCCATACACCTGCGTAAAGCCCTTCACGACCAGCCTCGCCTTCTCGCGCTTGACGGTGTCGTCGATGCGGTACTTCGTTGTCAGCACCCACCGGTTCTTCATGATGTTCACCCCGGGTGGGCGCTCGACCAGCTCCCAGGTTCCCATGCTGATGAGGCTGCGGATCTCCTCCGCCATGGCGGCCTTCACCGCCTCGCCCTTCCAGCTCGCCAACGCCTCCTTCACCGTCATCGTCGAGATATCCCAACGGTGCTCGGAGTCGACGTGCATGTCGGGGTCGAGCTCCGGCAGGTCTTCATCCTCGTCGGCGTCGTCGTACAGCAGGTCGTCGTCCTCGTCGACCACGTCATACACCGTGGTGAAGGCAGCCGGGATGAAGAAGTCGGGAGGCCTCCGAATTCGACCTGTACGCCGAGGTCCAAACTGTACCTCCACCGTGTCACTGTCGGTGGACTCCTCGTCGCCCAACTGCTCCCCTTCATCTGGCCCGGCTCTGCCGTCCTCATCGTCCTGCTGCACCTCGGTCAGCGTCCCAACCAATTTCTCCCCTGCGATCAGCTCCCCTGCCAACTGCCAGGTCGCCGACTGCTCATGGGTCAGCCGCGTTGCTGCCTGCTCCCCTGCCGGCTGCACCTGATCAGCCTGCTGCTTCCCCGGCAGGCCGACTTGTTGGACGTCACGTCGGCTACCGGCGATATACTTGGCCGGCGCCACAGGCGACGCCCCACTGCTCCCCTCATCGCCGGAGGCCGACGTCGGAGTCAGCCCCCGCAGGTCGCGACTAGGGGAGGGGCAGGGGAAGGGGAGGAAGGGTGGACGACCTCGGCGTCCTCATCAGCAAGCTCACCGACCTCGGCGAGCAGGGGCAGTGTCACCGTCGAGGTGTCCATCGGCGGGTTGGTCGGCGTCCGTCCCGGTGCCGGTCCATGCTCCGACTTCCACAACTCAAGCGACATCGTCTCGAAGAACACCACGTCGACGTGGTGACCACCCAGTTGTCGACGGTGTCGAGGAGTTCCCAGCCATTTCTCTCCTCCAACACGCCAAGGTGAAGGCCCCACTTGGCCTTCGGCTTCAGCTTCCCACCACGCTGCTGCTCGGGGACCAAGAACTGCGCCATGCAGCCCCACACGCGTGCCAACAACAAGTCGGGCTTCTTCCCGATGAGTAACTGGTACGGTGTCGTCCCCGGCGTCGCCGACCTCTCAAGGCAGTTGCGGACCCAGACAGCCTGCCGCAGAGCGAGGTGCCACCAGTGGTGTTGCACGCCCATGTGCAGCAGCATCGTCCGCACCGACTCGACGACCGTGCGCATTTCCCGCTCCGCCATGCCATTCTGCTGCGGGGTGTAGGGGCAGGTTAGGTCGTGGACGATCCCCTTGCCATCCACGAAGGCGGTGAACTCCTTGCCGAGGAACTCCCCTCCTCGGTCAGAGTGCAGCTGCAAGACCGACTTCTTCGCCTGCCGCTCCACCAACAACAGCCGCCTCTGTAACTATAGCAGCACGTCCGACTTCTTGGCGACCGGCCTCACCCAGTAAGAAGTACAGGCTGTCGTACTTGGCAGCCACACGAAATGGCCCGCACAGGTCGATGTGCACGACAGCCAGCACGTCGTCGGCGTTGGAGCCCTGGTCAGGGAAGGAGTGCCGCGCCAGCTTCCCGCCGACGCACGAGACACACGGTGAGTCGGCGCCGGACGCCGACTTGAGGTCCAGCCCAGTGGCGACCTCGTGCTTCGCCGAGCGCAGGATGGTGTCCACGCTGACGTACGCCAGCCGCGCGTGCAGCCTGTCCGGCGTCGACTTCGTCGCCGAGACGATCGCCCGTAGGGCCACGGCCTCCGTCGTGGGCGACGTCGACCTCGTTGAGCAGGGACGCAGGTCGGTGCAGAGGACTCTCCCGGTATAGGACGCCCGACCGAGGACGTCTCCCGCCGCCGAGACGAGCAACATCCCGTCGCCGTCCTCCTGCAGCTTCACGCCGCTCTCCTTCAGCTGGCCGGCTAAGAGTAGGTTCGCCCGCACACCCGGGACATAAAGTACGTCGGGGATGAGCACCTGCTTCCCGGCCTCCCCTTGCAGGGCGACAGTGCCGCGACCCTGGACGTCCTGCAGCGCCCCATTGAAGCCACGCACGTGCTTCACGTCGCCGCTCGGTCCCAAGTCGACAAAGGCGTCCTTCGTCCCCATCAGGTGGTGGGAGCAGCCGCTGTCGAGCAGGACCAACGCCAGATTAGCCTGCACAGCTGCCGCCACCGCCTAGAAGTCCTCGACGGCCGCGAGACGGTCGGCTCCACGACGCTGACCAGGGAGCACGAAGCCGACTTGTCATCCCGCCCCTTACCACCAGTAGAGGAGTCGGCGTCCTTCGCCGAGGTCGACGTGGTCGACTGCTTCTCCTTGCGCGGCTTGTTTCCTCCTCGACGAGGACGACGGCTGCCAGACCTCCCGCGGCCTCCCTTGTCGTCGTCGTCTGAGTCACTGCGGTCGGGGCATTCGAAGGAGAGGTGGTCGGGGTCGCCGCACAGCCAGCACTCCCGACGTCGACTTCCTCCTCCTCGACCGCTGTCCTTGGTCGACTTCTTCTTGTCGACTTCCTTGGCTGGCTTCCAGCCACTACTACCACTGCCACCAGACTGTCCGCGCTGCCCCGGTCGACCGCCTTGCTTCACCGGGGCGACGTAGTTCACCTGCGCCAGGAGCTCCTGGGACCGCTCGGCCTCCTGCATCGCCTCGTCCTGTAGGATGTACGAGGTCAACGTGTCCTCGTTGAGTGTCGCCCGCGTGCTCGGCGCCATCGACAACTGCTTCAGCAGGTTATAGTTGCTCGGGAGTCTCTGCATGATATGGATGACAAACGACGCCGTCGAGTACTGCGCGCCGGCCATCCTGATGGTGGCGAGAATTTCCTGAGCTCGGTTGCAGTAGTCCGTCGCCATCTCTTGGTCGCCCATACGCAGGTGCGTCAGCTGCCCTTCAAGCTGGGCGATGAACAAGTCGTCGGTGACTTGGCAAGTAGACTCGATGAAGTGCCACGCTCGGTAGCCGGCGTCGAGGTGCTCCCTGCACGACTTCAGGGCGATTTGCACGCCTGGCGAGCAGCACCGCGAGATGACCGTGAAGGTCAGCAACTGCACGCAAGTCGGGGTCCTCCGGCGTCGCCACGGTACCGCGAGCAAAGTTGATCAGCCCGGCCATCTCCAGCTGGGGCTCGATGGCTTCCTTCCAGGTGAGAATGTCGGGTCGACCGACCAGCAGGGGAGTGACCAAGATCCTATCCGGCGTAAACTTGAAGTAGTCGTAGCTCGGTGCAATCCCGCCTGCTGTCACTTGGGTCACCGACATCGGCGAAGATCCACTTCGTTGACCTACGACATTACGCTGCAAGGAGCCTGCAGCCGCCGACGACCGCAAACCTCACGCCTGAACGCCGCCGACTTCATCGGCGTGAATCACACCACGCTGCCTCGACGTGCCTTCCGCACTGCTGCCGACTTGACCACCACCGGCGTTGACGCCCACGTCGACGCCGCCTTCGTCGTTCACCGGTCAATTAGAGGCAGGTCGAGAAGGATGCTCCGTCGCCCCCATGGTGTAGAGTCCAGCCTCGACGACCGCCCAGGGTATTGCTCCATACTCCTGGGCGTCATGGCGACTTCTTGCGTCCTCCAGCCGTGCCTCCAGGGTGTCCACCACCCCTGCGTCACCTACGGCTCCTACCATAGTGACTACCGCACAGCTGCCGGCCTACAACCACGAATTAGGTAAGTGATGTCTACGTCGACCTGACTGAAAGGTAAGTCGTGTGCCGTCCACGCTCACCGCACCATACGGAGATAACTGCTACAACGGGAGCTAGACTACGGGCTAGGCACGGGTGCTCGTGTGATCTCTGCGTTCATCCACTTAGTCGTTTACTCGTGCTTACACTACTTGCTGGTTCACAGGGAAAGTTGGCAAGAGTTTCACTAGCAAAAGTTCACAACAATGGTACAATGAAGTTGGCAAGACTAGACTATATCAGAGCTAGCATGCAAGCAAGTCTACTGCCAGCGCAGCATGGTCGACCGCGTGCCAGCACGACTTGGTCGACCGTGCTCCAGCAGTGCAAAGTTGCGGCTTGCCAACGCTGCAAGTCGACGGCGTGCCAACATCGCAGGTTGACGGGGTACCAACGTTGCTCCCGCAGGACAGCAGCGCACCCGCTTTGCAGGTGCTCGCAGATGATTGGCGTGCAGTGCCTCGTCACCTGCACAGCGCACACACCAAGTCAACTTCGTGCTGACGATTGCTTCTGATTAGCCACGGCCACCTCGGGATACCACCACCGAGGTCGTCCTCGCCAACATCGCCTGGGCGATCGTCGTGTGCTGTCGCAGAACCTCGTCACCTAGGTAACCTGGTCGACCGGGAAACCATGTCGACCAACCGCTCCTGTATGTGCCCGTCGACCTCCCAAGTCGACGGCCACCTCCAGTCGACCTCACCAGGTCGACCACTACCCCTGTTCGGCCAGCTCTAGGTCGACATTACTCCTGGTCGACCAGCTCCTCGTCGACCAGCACAGTTGTCAGCCGACCCCAAAGTCGGCTACCCGAAGTCGGCGTCACCAAGTTGACGCCCTGCTACTCGACGCCCAGCAGATCGGCGTCCTGAATCCCTCTGTCGAGGTCGACGTCGGCCCCTCCTTCGGTGACCACCATGTTCAGTCGACCACCAGGTCGACATTATATTTAGTTGTTTAGCTAACAAGTCGACCAGCAGGCCTGGTCGACCAACCACTAGGTCGGCCAGCAGTCCTGTCAGCCGACCACCCAAGTCGGCTGCCCCAAGTTGGCGTCACCAAGTCAACGCCCTCTGTAGGTCGACTTCCCAGTTCGACCTCCCTGAAGTCAGCGCCTTCCTGAAATCGGCGCCCATGCAGTGGCAACCATGCAGGACGACTTCCTTGTCGACCAGCTCGCCCACTGCTGCAGGTCGGCTGCACCCCTACACCCGACCACAAAGTCGGCTCCGCCCAAGCGAGGACGGGGCCAACATACAACTCCCGTTGACACTAAGATGACAGATAACAATCCTTAGATGATAGGTAAAAATCCTAGGATGACACATGTACACAGCTCATTGCCAAGAATGATCCATCTTGGAGGTGGCGGCAGTGCCTTGTCAACTTGCTTCAAACAAGAAAGGATAGGATACCAAATCGAAGAGGATTCACACACTTCATCACCAGGAATGGTCCATCTTGGAGGTGGCGGGCAAATGTTTCGTCTTGCGTTGACTTTTGCATTGACTCAGCAATTGTCCACTTGCTTCAACATGCAAGGATAAGATGCCAGACCTAAGGCGACTCACACAACTTATTGCCGGGAATGATCCATCTCGGAGGTGGAAGCACATGTTTCATCTTGCGAAGAACCCAAGGCATGGTATACGTGGTGGCCTGGTGGGACGACAGAGGCGAGGGGGAGTGAGAGAGTAAAAAAAATAGAGGTGGAACAAGAGAGGCAGAACAAGAGAGGTAGAACGTGAGTGGGGAAACGACGGAAAGAGGTTTGAGTAAAAAGGTCATGAATGTTCTACGCTCCGTTTTTCCATGACAAACAATGAATGTAAACTAATGAGGGGAAGAAAGAGGGTCGGAACGTAAGTGAGGAAACGAAAGGAATTGAGTTTGAATCAAAATGCAATAGATGCTTTATCTCATGTTTTCCTGACATCCACATGTGACAGCTTATATCAAAGAGACTCCACATTAATGAGCAGCAAAGGCTTGCCATCGCTGGATTTTAATTGGCCTATGCTGTCGTAATATTTGATCAATAGAGGCTGATCCTGTTCTCGACTCACTCCGCTTGCTGCAGCCGGGTAGCTACGCATCTAGGGAGTGTGGAGGGAGGTGATTCGTTGGGACAAGCGGGAAAGGAGGGAAGGGAGAGACGTAAAGGAATTGAGGGAAGTGAGGGAAATGAGGGAACATACGGAAAAGAATAAAGGAAGGGAATGGAGGGAAATGAGCGAGGATGATGTGAGGGAATGGAAACGAAAAAAATTGACGGATATGACGATGTGGAAGCGAGTAACAATAGCTCTATTAACAACTGAGGCAAAAGCAGAAGCCTATTCCGAAGAATGAAGAAGACTGAGAATGTGAAGCAGCCAACGCCGCTGGCTGTAGAGGGACTTGTGGAGATGATTTTGCAACTTCTGAGGCGATTCATATGCTATCTTCTATTAGCTTACTTGTCAGGAGGAGCAAGGCGCTGGTTACGAGCAGGATGATGTTGAGAGATCGAGCCATGATGCTACTCTACTCTTTGGTGTGAAGTGACAAACGTCACCTCCTAGTAGCTTGCGTGTTAGGAGGAGCACGGTGCTGGTTACGAGTAGGATAACGTCGAGTGATCGAGCCATGATGCTCTTCCTTGGGGTTATCTGACAAAAAAATATAACCACCAGGAAGTAATGAAAAGGCTACTACTACAGCGGTAATCCCGAGATAAAAGGCTCAGATGGAGTGGACAGTAGAATGTGGGGTTGAAGTGCCGTGAGCTGTGCGGTTAAAATGCTGTGGGCTGTGGTGTTGATATGCTGTGCACTGTGGTACTGATATGCTGTGGGCTATGGTGTTGATGTAATGTGGGCTGTTGTATTGAGGTGCTGTGGGCTATGGTGTTAGTGCTGTGGGCTGTGGTGTTGATACCCTGTGGGCTGAAAAGAAGGAGGCAGAGGTTGCTGCATGGAGCATGGCGCATGGCGTTAGGCGCAGAATGCATGGCTGTAGGTAACTGACGGTGAATGAGGTTTTCCCCCTTGTCTGACACGTCAACATCCAAATGCATCAAAACCAATTGTGGACTCGGCAATGGAATGAGCATGAGCAGAGCTAGGCAACCATCAGCGCCCACTCAGCATCTTGTTTGTTCGTGCTCCTGCTTCCGCTCCTGCTTCCTCTGATTCCTTCTTTCCTGCTCCATATTCTTCTTCCAAGGCCAGGATCAACCTACCGCTCTGCTGCTTTAGCTGCTCCATTTCTTGGGCGTCTGGTTAAGATAATCCCGTGCTGCCTTCTCCCGTGCCACTTTAGCCCATGCCTCATTTGCCAGTCCCGCTTTAGTCTCCCAGAGTCGCTCGCCCCGCTTCCCAGCTCACCTGTGCCAGCGTGCACTCCTTGCGTCGAGGGTCGGCAGCGCGCTGCCCCTCACTCCTCCTCGTTCCCCCCCACCACAGCTCCCTTACAGACCCTGCACTTGGATGTCTGGGCCCCTCACCGGTCCTTAGCCCATGTCAGAAGCGCTTGTTTATGATTGTGGTAAACGACTACTCCCGTTACACCACGGTTTCTCCCTTGCGATGAACGGCCGATGTGCTTACCACCCTCGAGTCATGGCTACTAATAATGTGTGGCGCTCAGGTTTTTCCGAGGACTTCGTCTATACTTGGATCGTGGTGGCGAGCTTGCTTCCATTCGTCTGGAGGTGTTCTGTTAGGCTCAGGGGATCATCCAGTCTTACACGCTACTAGATTCTCCACAGTAGAATGGGGTAGCTGAGCGACGCATCAGCCTGGCCATTGAGGTTGCCCGTACTTCCACGTGCCACGCCAGTGCACCCCTGCCCCCGCGGCCTAGGCAATCCGCTACGCCGCGCACCAACAAAACCTATGGCCCAGTGGCGCAAGGCCACGGTGACGCCGGTCTTCCTTTGGACAGGGTCTCGGTATGTAGCACCTGACTACCGCATCTATTGTTCTCTAGCTCACGTTCGCGCCAATAGCGTGAACAACTTGCCTGATTCATGTTCGTCCCTACGTCTTTTTGGCATCCCTCTCGACGCCTCTGGCCGGGCGTTCTAGGATCCAGTCACCCACCATTTTTCGCTTCACAAGACGTCACTTTCGACGAGTCGCTCTATTACTACAGGAGTCACCCCCACTGAGACCTTTTCCCCTCTGCTGTTCCTCACCCCTAGCCCTCCCCCAGTTGCCCCGGTAGCCCCCATCTCACCCCCCTTGCATCCTGCCTTGTCAGGTGTGTCGCACGTTACTCCACAGTCGTCTCCCCCGCAGCTTCCAGTTCTTTTTGTGTCTGAGGGTGTGGGAGGTGCAGCTGCGGAGAGTAAGGGTACTGGGGCTACTGGAACTGGTGGTGCCGGCTCTGAGGGTGTAGGGGGTGTGGGTGTAGAGGCCCCTCCTGTGGAGGACACAGCTACCTCGAGTCAGCAGCCTCGCCCTTCCTCACCCCATGGTTTTCCGTCAGTTCCGCAATTCCCTCCTCGTTCGTCTCTGCGACCGGTCGATCCGGACCCTGAGGGTGTTCCTATGGGAGGTACTGGAGACACTGAGGGTGTCATTGGTGAAGGTTCTGGTTCTGGGGGTGCTGGAGTCGGAGGTGCTAGCACTTTGGCACCTACACGGCGTACAGTACGTTTCTTGACCCGTCAGCATCGTCTTTTGAAGTTGGAGAAGGAGGATCACAAGTCGTTAGCAAGAGTCGAGGAGGGGCCACACAAGCAGCAGCAGGAGGGGGTACCGGAGGAGCCACACCCGCAGCCGCAGGTTTAGTTCCCACCACGCAGGAGAGGGTAGAGGAGGAGTCACGATCGCAACAGCAGGTGCAATTGCCACCGCACTAGGAGAGGGTACAAGAGGAGCCACGGCTGCAGCAGCAGGTGTAGTTGCAGCCGTAGCAGGAGAGGGTAGAGGAGGAGTCATGGCCACGGCAGCAAGTGCAGATGCAGCCGCAGCACGAGAGGGTAGAGGGGGAGCCACAGGCAGAGCAGCATGTGCAGTTCCAACCAAAGTAGAAGAGGGTACAGGAGCAGCCACAGCCAGAGCAGCACGAGCAGCCGCAGGGGCAATTGCAGCAGCAGCAGCAGATGCCAGAGGATGCGGAGCAGCAGCAACTGAGCCTGCCCGACCCAGCACCTGCATGCTTGATCTGTAGGCCCCTATTGTCTCCTCCTATTCCCCCTGTCAAGTCGCTTTGTTTGTTCCCGTGGTCTCATTGTACTCCCCTTAGTCATGCTGTGTCTCCAGAGCCTCGTCGGTCTCGTTACTGTGCCGAGAATCGGCTTCACCTTGTTCTCTGCTATCACCTCCTCCGGCCCTTCCATAGCCTCCAGAGTCATCCCTTACTGTGTCTCCTGTTGATTGTGTAGGTGGTTGTGGTATTTTGCTCTAGCTAGTTGTAGGCTAAGGGTTTGGGCAAAATGTGGTGGTTAGACTTGTTGCGGGCTGGAATTGATCTCGCACCCAACAAGCACCAACAAACCTTCGCTATCCACTACAACGCCTTTGGTGTTGCTAGTTTGGCACTTAGGTTGTTGGGGATTGTTGTAGGGCGAGGGTTGGGTTGGTAGGGTTTGACCAACTCGTCACTTTTCAGATCTGAACTCTTGCTTATGCCATTCCTAGATCTAATCCATGGCTGCCAAGTAATTCCGCATGGATACCCCGTCGCACATAAATCGCGATAGCGATCGGCCTAGATCTTGGTTGAAGGCGTGCTTTACTATTCTTGAAAGTAGAGATTAAGATCTTTCCAACGCGTTCCTGCTCATAGTTATAGGTTACGTGAGCTGCACGCAATTGCTCGCCGAAGTCGGCGGACTTAATCTCTTGTTACGCTCTCCAGATTCGCGCGCTTTCCATCAGTGGTATCAGAGCGGGTTAGGCCAGCGACGTAACCTCTTATTATTGTATTTCGTATTGGCTGATCCACCAGATATAGGGTTGGTCATGGCCCAGAAATTAGATGGCCCTCCTAGGTTCACCGGCTCGGATTTTTCGCTATGGCGGTTCCAGTTTACGCTTTGGCTAGGTATTAAAGACCTAGAGGGCGTTTTGGAGGGATCGGAGCGAAGACCTGAAGCTGATGAAGGAAAGGCATCTACTGGAGTCTCTAGCCAAGTGGGAGAAGGGGCTGGGGGAGCCTCTAGCTCATCCATAACTGAGGGAAGTGGAGGTGGATCAGCAGCACCGCGAACCGGAAAGCAATGGCTTAGTGCGGAGGAGCTTATCAAGGCACAGGAAGCATGGGACCGCAAGGACAAGCAAGCGTCCCAGTACCTATGTTGGGCCTTGGAAGGCCAGCTAGAGCTTTTAAAGATGCTGATTGACCTGAAGGGGAAGCAAGGTGCAGCTGCCCAAGCATGGAAGAGAGTTCAAGATCGGCACTTGCAAAAAGGGCTGCTAAGCATACTCACCTGGAGGAAGCGGTTTTACACCATGGAACGCAACTATGGTGATGGGGAGACCATGGTGCAGTATCTCCAGAGGGTGGATGAGTATGTGAGAGCCTTGGAGGAGTTAAACTACACTGTAGATGAGAAGGAGATCATCTACACCGCACTCCAGGGGCTGGACCAAGAGGCGAACGAGGCCCTACTGCAGTACCTTCACCTTGAGCAACAGAAATGGACCATGACCTGGATATGGGAGGTGTTGGTCTCTGATGAGGCTCGCAAGCGGGATGCTGGTAGAGGAGTTGAAGGGGGAATGGAGGCAGGGGATAGGGCTGCCTCCAAGAAATACCAGCAGCGGCAAGGAGGTGGGGGGAAGAAGAAGGAGCTCGACAAGTGCCTCGTCCCTGGATGCAACCGGAAGCACTCTTGGAAGGAGTGTTGGAGCCGACCAGATGGGTGGAAGCCTCAAGGGTACCCAGGAGAGGCTCCACCTGTCACTAGGCCTGAGTGGGTGGAGAGGAGGATGAAGAATGGAGCATGGAACAAAAAGGGCAGCAAAGAGAAAGCGGCAGCAGCGGCGGCAAACGAGGATAAGAAGGGAAAGGAGGACTCATCGGATGATGGCTTCGCCTTCTTATCCTTGGAGATAGAGACGGCGCTTGCTGGTCGTACATTGGCTAACCCCAATCAGCTCATTCTAGACTCTGGAGCAACCTCGGTGCGACCTCTTCACCACCTATCACTCCCTCCCACCTAACTCCAGAAATGTGATTGTGGGGAGCGGAGATAAGCTACAAGCAATCGGCATCGGCACCATCACCGTCAAGGGGAAGGAGGGGGAGGTGCTGAATGTGAAGGGTGTGCTTCATGTTCCTGAATTGGCAGCCAACCTTCTCTCATGCTCTCAGCTTGCGAAGCAAGAATACATATGCACCTTCACCATGGAAGGTGGCACGGTTCGCAAGGGTGGAGCTGTGGTGATGGAGGCCAAGTTAGAGAAGGGTCTATACCTTGTTCCAGTTTGTGTGCCTCATGTGGAAAGGGCACATGGTGTTGAAGCCGAGGAAGCCGCTTGTAGCACCCGTTGGAATGACATGGAGCAGGTGACGGCGGATTTGCTGCACCTACGCATGGGGCATGCGGGGAAGCAACAGCTTGTGGAGTGTGTGAAGAAGGGGGAGCTGAAGGGTGTGGAGATTAAGGAGAGTGGTGAACAGCCAAGCAAGTGCCTTGATTGCACTACTGGGAAGCTGCCAAGGACCTTCTTTCCAACCTCCACCTCTCGGGCCACCGCACCTCTTGAGTTGGTGCACACGGATGTGTGTGGCCCCATGCAAACTCCTGACAGAGAGAAGGGAAGCAGGTACTTCATCACCTTTCTGAATGACTACAGCCGCCTCAGTTGGGTCACCTTGGTGAAAACCAAGGATGAAGTGGCTAAGGTGTTCAAGCGTTTAATACGCTATGCGGAGAGGGAAGCTGGGGCCAAGGTAAAAAAACATAAGTCTGATCGGGGTGGGGAGTACATGGGGAAGGATCTGGAGTCTTTTCTTGAGGTCAAGGGAATCACCCACCAGCTTTCAGTTGCCTACACGCCGCAGCAAAATGGGGCAGCGGAGCGGCTTAACCGGACCCTCATTGACCTTGCTCGAGCCATGCTTGCTCATGCGCAGCTGGACCATACTTGGTGGGGGGCAGCAGTGCAATATGCCAACTGGGTTAAGAACCGGATGGGCAGCAAGGGGCTAGGGAAGAAGAGCCCATACTTCATGTGGACCAGGAAGGTGCCTAGTGTGTCCATGGCACGAGTCTGGGGGTGCATGGCACATTACAAAGTGCCCGACCAGCAACGGAGGAAGCTGGATCCCAAGGCACAATGGGGCATTTTCCTTGGGGTGTCAGAGAGGAGCAAGGCATGGGTGTTGTGGAGTGTGGCAGATCAGCGGGTGGTGGAAAGCCGGGACGTGGTTTTCCACGAGGGGTTGAGCTACAAGGGGTGGAAGGAGCATGGTACTAGTACGGTTGGGAGTTCCCTCCAGGATCCCTACACTTCCATCTTTGAGGGGACATGGGAGGACTCCGGAGAGGAGGTAGAGGAGCAGCAGGAAGAAGACAAGGCAGCTGCACCTCACCATGAGGATTCCCCAACTGCTGGTTCCACCCCTGACCCTAACAAACCAGCCCATGACCCGCAACAGCCTCAAGAGCAACAGAAGCAGCAGCAGCAGCAAGAGCAGCCGCAGCAGCGACCACAGCAGCATACACCGCCTGTCGCTGTGGGAAGGTGGCAGCAACTATTGCAGCAGCAGCTATCCAAGTCACCACGGTCCCCCATGAAGAGAGTGACTTGGAAGGAGAAGCTGCAAAGTTTGGAGCAGGGGGAGGCATCACCTCTGCGCCGCACCACACGCATCTCCCGGCCACCTGAAAGGTTCACACCAAGTGCACAGTATGCTTGCATGCATGATCATGAGGTGCATGATTTGGAGGAGTGCATGCTTGTGGATGCTGAGGGGGGTGAGCTTGGGCTTGATCTCTGTCTCATGGGTCAGGTACACGAGCCTAAGGAGGAATGACTGATCAAGGAGGCCTTGTCCCGTCCTGAGTCCATGCGTGAGGAGCTTGAGTCTCATAGGGTGAACGAGTCCTTTGAGCTGGTTGATCCAGCTTGTGCACATCCCTGGCTGATGGGAGTATTGAGCGGCCTAAGTCCAGGTTGGTGGCCATGGGGAACACTCAAACACGAGGTGTTCACTATGACGAGGTATATACCCCGTTGGGTAAGCCTACTACCCTGAGAGGATCCCTTGGGATGGCAGCATCCTTGGGGTTTCACATCCATCACATGGATGTGACCACTGCCTATCTTCATGGGGTCTTGAAGGAGGTGTTATAGTCACAATAGGCTCCAATAGGCTTCAATGTGCCTAGAGCCAAAGATAGAGTGCGCAGTCAGGTTTCTGCACAGCGGCTTTAAACGATCATAGCGATCTGCTCACACCTCCAATTGACCTCATTCAACTTGGATCTGGAGCGCCTTAACGTCGCCTACAATAGGCATTTTAGATCGCACGATTTCATTAAGGATTGACGACACAACGTCGAATTGAACGAACGGCACTATGGCTGTAACATAGTCTTAGGACACAAAGTTACGAACAGCTAGGAAGAGTTACGAGTTGGGAAGGACTCCCAGCTCCTACAAACCCCAAGAGCCGAGGTACAGTGATGGGGAACAGTGCCACACTGTCCCCAACCAAGAAGGGTCTCGAAACTACCCTCCACAAGGGCCTACACCCATAAAAATGTTACACTACACATTGTAATGTAACAATCTTCAATATCTTGAGGTGTAGCCTTTTGGCGAGCTTCAAAACACTTGAAGCTTGAAACCAAGGCTCGGGTTCTTCATCACAAACTCAACCTTGAGTTCTTGATGGGTCTGCTGCACACACCTGCGACACGCCGAACGTTCGACAAGCGACAAAATAGAAACCGCGCACGACAAAATAGAAACCGCGCGGGACACACAAAATGACAGCGTTAACATGCAGCTAGCGGTAACTCGCTATAGACTGAACACACACACACTCGATACATGACCCATCATACACACACTATTATAAGCATGAAATATATATTTATTTCATGCACTCATACCACTCCATGCACACACGCATGCACGCACACGCACACGGACAACAAGCCGAGTGCAAACCGTAGGTTGCACCAACAAACTCCCCCTCGGGTTGTTGGCCTTAGGAACTTGCTCTCTCAGTTCAGAGCCATCCCAGCCAGCTTGCAACACTTCCAATGCTGCTGCTCCACCAGCCTCTTAGTCATCATGTCAGTTGGATGCCCCGTCGTCTTCACATAGCGCAATTCAACTTCACCCGCGGCCACCATGCTCCTCGTCCAATGCCACTTCACCCTCATGTGCTTTGTCAGGCCGTGTAGCACAGGGTTCTTGGCTAGAGCAATGGCTCCCTGGCTGTCACAATAGAGTGGGGTAGGTCCTTGCTGCTCCTCCCCCAATTCAGCCAACAAACGCCGCTGCCACACAATCTCCCGTACCGCACGGAAGAGTGCCATGTACTCGGACTCCACCGAGCTCAATGCTTGGTCCACCTGCTTCTTGCTCTCCCAAGCAGTTGGGCCTCCACCAACACAGCATATGAACCCTCCAACACTTGTCATGTCCTCTGGTTCTGATGCATAGGAGGCATCCGAGAATGCGGTGAGGAACAAACGCCCGGGTTCCACACCATCCGCGCCCTTTTGGCGCCTTTGTGCCGCCGCCGAGTATTGCAGCCCAACGGTCGGTGTTTGGCCAAGGTACTTGGCCACCCTC
This sequence comes from Closterium sp. Yama58-4, assembly GCA_947470075.1. Classification (NCBI taxonomy): domain Eukaryota; kingdom Viridiplantae; phylum Streptophyta; class Zygnematophyceae; order Desmidiales; family Closteriaceae; genus Closterium; species Closterium sp. Yama58-4. The sequence goes on along the minus strand of CANIUD010000015.1, from coordinate 2,421,648 downwards.
ATTCCAGCTGCTACCTGCTCCTCATTAGGGCATTGCACCACCCTAGCCAGCTGCCCGGTAGCAAACGCGACATCCGGTCGAGTGTTGACTGCCGCGTACATGAGGCTGCCCACCAACGAGTGAAAACGGTGCCTCTCCTCTTCACCCACGCTCTCCTCCTCTGGTCCCTTCACACACTTGAACCCAGAGGGAAAAGGTGTAGCCACATGGCCTTCATTCTGCCCAAAGTTGGCAGCCAATGCCTCCAGGTACTTGCGTTGGTGCACCCGCATGCACCGCTTCTCCACATCACGCTCGATGTGAAGCCCGAGGTAGAAATTCACGTCCCCAAGGGACTTGCACTTGAATTTGTCTTGCAGCTTCAGCATCACCTCCTTCACAAGGTCAGAGGAGGGTGAGAAGATCAGGATGTCGTCCACGTACACCACCATGAAGCTCCTCTGCTCCCCCTCGCCAAGCATGAACAAGGAATGATCGGCCGTTGAGGGAGTGAAGCCGATCTCCTCCAACACTTCGCGCAGCTTCAGGTACCACTGCCTAGGGGCCTGCTTCAGCCCATAGAGGGCCTTCTTCAGCTTCCACACTCTGCCACTACCATCATCAAACCCCTCTGGCTGCGCCATAAAAATCTCCTCCTCGAGGATTCCGTTGAGGAATGCCGTTACGATGTCTAGCTGCTTCACCACCCAACCTTTGATCGCGGCTCCCGCGAGTAGGGTTCGCAGCGTCGTCGGCTTCACCATAGGAGCAAACAGCTCCTTGTAGTCCACATTCTCCTTCTGCTGGTACCCCTTAGCTACCAGCCGAGACTTGTAACGCTCGATCTTGCCGTCGGCATCCGACTTGACTTTGAAGAGCCACTTGGACGTAATCGCCGTACGCCCCTCCGGTAGCTCCACCAACTCGTACGTGTCGTTCTCCTCAATGCTCTTCAGCTCACTCTCCATTGCCTTCTTCCACTCCTCAGCATCACCACTCTCCAAGGCCTCCTTGAGAGTTGCTGGTTCTCCCGGCATCTCCACCGGAGAGAAGAACGCGAAGGCACACTCCTCGTAGTCGCTTTCCTCGTCGTCTCCGACCATCATTGCCGCTCCAGCTAGGGCCGTCTTGCCCTGCTTCCCCGGCGCATCGTAGGTCAGCCTATTAGGGGCTTGGACTCTCCTCTTGCCCCTTCCTTCCTCCTCAGCTGCAGGGACTTGAAGGCCTTGGCGTTGCTGCGGTGTGGTGCGGTTCCGTGGAGCGCTCGTAGTGCGGGAAGGGAGCGTCGGTGCACGTTCGCTCACTTGCTGCACCTCCTCCTCCTCCTCTTCCTCTGCATCATTGGCCTCCTCTCCCCCATTCACAAGGGAAGATTGCCTCGTGGTGGTGCTGCCGCTGCTCAGCTCCAAAGGCAGCTCCACGTGCTCCAACCCGAAACTTTTCACCTCTCCAAACCGCACGCCTATTTTCGCCTCATTCTCCGCCTTCCAATCCTTGTACATGAAGTTCTCCATGAACTTGCAGTCCCTGCTCACCATGAACTTCTTGGTGAATGGGTCCCAAAGAAGCCACCCCTTGCTGTTTTGAGCCATGCCCAAGTGCACGGCCCACACCGCCTTGGCACCAAGCTTGTTGTGCCGAAGATGCTTAGGTACGAGCGCCATGCACATGCACCCGAACACCCGAAGCATATCCACCTTTGGCTTCCTGCCAAGCCACTCCACATAGGGCACCCATTTGTCTGCTCCCACATGAGTCAAGACTCTGTTCTTGGCCACACACGCGCTCCGCACCGCATCAGGCCAGAAATAGTCGGGTAGCCCGGCTTCAATGAGCAACCCGCGTGCCGCCTCCGTGATCGTCCGGTTCGCTCGCTCGGCGATGCCGTTCATTGCAGGGGAGTATGGCATGGTGAGGGAGTGCCGAATACCATTCTTCTTCAGCCACAACCCAAACTCCTTGCCCAGGAACTCTCCCCCTCGATCGGTGCGGATCGACTTCACAAGTCGGTCTTGTTGCCGCTCCACCATCGGGAGAAAGTCGGTCTTCAACGTTTCAGCCACGTCACTCTTCTTGGCCAGCACGTACACCCAAGTCATGCGGGTGTAGACGTCCACTATGGTGAGGAAATATTCAGCTCCAGCAGCTCCAAGCTTCAGGGGGCCCACCACGTCCATCACCACCTCATCAAGTGGTGCCTTTGCCGTTGCCTCCGCACTCGAAAACGGAAATCGGGTGAACTTGGCTTGCAAGCACGTCGGGCAGCCAAGCACCTCATCGGGCTCCCCCTTCACACGTATGCCAGCAACCATCTCATTCTTCACTAGCTGCTGCAAGATGGGCAGGGCCACATGCCCCATGCGCCGATGCAAGGTGAGCCAATCACACTCCCCCGTAGCCGAAGTCGGATTGGAGAATGCCGCGCTCGCAATAGCGCCCCACATACTCTCTCCGTAGTCCTCCTTCGCTGCTGCCTCGGGGTTCTCCTCACCCTTGTGCTGCTCCTTGGCTGCTGCACCACTCTCCTTGTGGTCACCGAGCTTGCTGGTTCCTCCAGGTTTGCTCTTCTTGGACTCCTTCTCCTTAGCGCGACCGTCCGCGCTATCGCCGCTACCAACCGCGTCACCCTTGGTGCTGACGCTTGCTGCCACTTGCCTCTCCTTAGGCATGGGGACCACAGGGATCTGCCACATCTCATTGTAGACGTCCCTGTCTTCATGAAGGTCCCATAGAATTTGGTCGCCAATCCTCGCGGTGTAAGTCTTGGCTCCCTTCGAGTTCGTGTCCATGCCGGCCTTCGCCAACCGCCGCACGGAAATCAGGTTTGCAGCAAGGCTGGGCACCCAAAGCACGTTCTTGAGGCCCACCATCTTCCCATCAGCACCCTTGAACATGGCCTTGCCCATGCCTTTCACCTCTGCTCGCTGCCCCAAAGCCGATGTGACATGCTTCACCGGTGACGGCTCGAGTTCGGTGAGCAAGTCGGGGCGAGGTGTCATGCTATAGGTAGCGCCGCTATCAATCACCCAAAAGTCCAGGGGGTGTAGGGTCACCTTCCCCACAGCTGCTGGCTCCTCAAAGCCTTCATCCTCCTCTGGACCAGCCGGTACTTGCGTCGACACAAAGTAGAATAGACCCGGGTACCGATCGTCCTTCGAGTCCTTGTCGTTATCTCCACTCTTCATGTTCGCGGCTCCACCTCCGCGACCACCACGGCCTCCACGGCCTCTTCCTCTCCCTCCTCCTGCTCCTCTACCCTCTTGGTCTTGAGCAGGGGTCCATCCTTCAGGGAGCTTGTAGCAATCGCGCCACATGTGTCCGGTCTTGCCGCAATAGTGACACTCGCCATCGAATCGGCCGCGACCGCGCCCGTAGCTCTTGTCGTCGCTGCCGTATCCGCCATTCCCGCGGCCTCCGCCGAAGTTGCTGCCACCAAACCTTCCTCCCCCTCGTCCTCTGCCTCTTCCTCGGCCATATCCACGGCCGACACTTGCTGCCCCAGCGCCATCCGCACTCGCCAACTCACGGCGGCGGAAGTCCTCTTGAAGGATCGCGCGCTTCACGTCTTCAAGCGAGAGACGGGGCAGATCACGGTTGAGGTTAATGATGAGCGAGGACCACGACTCTGGGAGTAAGGCCAGCAACTTGGTCTTCTTCTGGAGCTCACTGTAGTTCAAATCAGCTCCTTCAAGCCGCGTCAACAAGTCAAAGAATTTCTGCACCCCGTCTTCCACAGGTTCATCTTCCTCAATTCGTAGCGTCGCCATTTGCCGTTCCAACACCACAGCTACCGCCGCTGTTGCAGGAGCGTGTACACCCTTGAGAGCAGCCCATGCCTTTGGTCCCTTCTCTGGATCACGCTGGAAAGGCTTGATGTGACGGATCTGGTTGCTCCCCAACGCTTGCCCAAGTAGGAGATAGCCTTGTGCGCTCTTCCGCACCCACGGGCTCTTCTCCGGGTCGTTCTCGGGACGCTTCTCCGTTCCTTCCATCACCTCCAGCAAATCATAATGATCAAACACGTTCTCCATTCTGAAGGACCACTCAGCAAAGTTGTCGCCGTTGAACTTATCAAGCCCGAACACTCTTGGCTCATCCCTTGAAGGCCCAAGAGTAGGTTGCACGGGCGCCACGGCTGAATCACGGGCTTGGCCTTGTGCTTGGGCTTCTCCATTGCCTCCAGCACCTCTGCCACCCCTCTCTTCAGGTCCAGCCATCGTCGTAGCTGCTCCAAGGGGCTCTGATACCACTTGTTATAGTCACAATAGGCTCCAATAGGCTTCAATGTGCCTAGAGCCAAAGATAGAGTGCGCAGTCAGGTTTCTGCACAGCGGCTTTAAACGATCATAGCGATCTGCTCACACCTCCAATTGACCTCATTCAACTTGGATCTGGAGCGCCTCAACGTCGCCTACAATAGGCATTTTAGATCGCACGATTTCATTAAGGATTGACGACACAACGTCGAATTGAACGAACGGCACTATGGCTGCAACATAGTCTTAGGACACAAAGTTACGAACAGCTAGGAAGAGTTACGAGTTGGGAAGGACTCCCAGCTCCTACAAACCCCAAGAGCCGAGGTACAGTGATGGGGAACAGTGCCACACTGTCCCCAACCAAGAAGGGTCTCGAAACTACCCTCCACAAGGGCCTACACCCATAGAAATGTTACACTACACATTGTAATGTAACAATCTTCAATATCTTGAGGTGTAGCCTTTTGGCGAGCTTCAAAACACTTGAAGCTTGAAACCAAGGCTCGGGTTCTTCATCACAAACTCAACCTTGAGTTCTTGATGGGTTTGCTGCACACACCTGCGACACGCCGAACGTTCGACAAGCGACAAAATAGAAACCGCGCACGACAAAATAGAAACCGCGCGGGACACACAAAATGACTGCGTTAACACGCAGCTAGCGGTAACTCGCTATAGACTGAACACAAACACACTCGATACATGACCCATCATACACACACTATTATAAGCATGAAATATATATTTATTTCATGCACTCATACCACTCCATGCACACACGCATGCACGCACACGCACACGGACAACAAGCCGAGTGCAAACCGTAGGTTGCACCAACAGGAGGAGCTTTACATGATTGCCGCCCCCTGGTTTTGATGATGGGTCCGGCAGAGTATGCCGACTCATAAAATCAATCTACGGGCTGAAGCAATTTCCAAGGCAGTGGTACCTCAAGTCTGATGGATTTTGGCTTTGAGAGGTCGGAGTGTGACCCCGCCTTGTACCACTTGGTGAGGCGTGAGGGCAGGCTGTCCCTCTACCTCTATGTGGATGACATTCTGCTCATCTCTTCGAGCATGGTCTTGCTGGACGAGGTGAAGGGTCTCTTGTCCTCTCGTTTCCGCATGAAGGACTTGGGGGAGGCTAAGTACTATTTGTGGGTGCAGATTGAGCGTGACGACAGTGGCATCTTGATTCATCAGGAGAGGTACATTCTCAACATGCTTGAGTCCTTTGGCCTCTCTGAGGCTAACCCTGTGTGTACCCCTCTCCCGACAAGGTTCGACGTACATGATGCTGAGGAGCCCTTGCTGAGAGATGAGCTGGTCCAGCTCTATCAAAGCATTGTGGGGTCTCTCATGTATGCAAGCACGACCACACAGCCCCAGATTGCTTATGCAGTGTCACAGCTGTCCAAGGTGGTGTCTTGTCCCAAGGCATTTCACCTGCAGGCTGCTAAGAGAGTGCTAAGGTACCTGAAAGGTTGTGTCAAGTCAGGTATCTTCTACCCCGCACACAGCAAGCCTCAGGTCGAGTTGGTGGGCTTTAGTGATGCTGATTATGCTGGAGATTCAGCTGATCGCAAGAGTCACACCGGCTATGTCTATTGCCTCAATGGTGCAGCCATCTCTTGGCAGAGCAAGAGGCAGCCGGTGGTTGCATTGTCCACCACTGAGAGTGAGTACATCAGTCTGTGTCAGTGCATTCAGGAGGGTGTGTGGCTGAAGCGTTTGTTTGGGGAGTTTGGGCATGAGTTTGCTGGTGGTGTGCCTGTGTTTGTGGACAACCAGTCTGCCATTGCCCTTGCACAGAATGCATGCTTGCATGGCCGCACCAAGCACATGCAGGTTCGGTGGCATTTCATCAGGGAGATGGTGGCAAGCGGCGAGGTGATCCTCCGGTGGTGCCCAACCAACCGTCAAGCAGCGGGCATACTCACCAAACCTCTTCCCTTTGAGCGGCATGGTGTGTGCATGTCCTTGATGGGGATGCAGCCCCATGTTGGCATGGTGCCTGAGCAGGATGTGGGAGGGCTGGTGCTTCTCTGCCTTGACGACATCATGCTGTGGATGGCGCCCCTCCCTGGGCAAGGGGGAGTGGAGTGAAGGATTTTGCCCAGTGGTGTTCAGCCACCTCCAGCACGAGCAAGGGGGAGTGTTGATTGTGTAGGTGGTTGTGGTATTTTGCTCTAGCTGGTTGTGGGCTAAGGGTTTGGGCAAAATGTGGTGGTTAGACTTGTTGCGGGCTGGAATTGATCTCGCACCCAATAAGCACCAACAAACCTTCGCTATCCACTATAACACCTTTGGTGTTGCTAGTTTGGCACTTTGGGTTGTTGGGAATTGTTTTGGGGCGAGGGTTGGGTTGGTAGGGTTTGACCAACTCGTCACTTTTCAGATCTGAACTCTTGCTTATGCCATTCCTAGATCTAATCCATGGCTGCCAAGTAATTCCGCCAGGATACCCCGTCGCACATAAATCGCGATAGCGATCGGCCTAGATCTTGGTTGAAGGCGTGCTTTACCATTCTGGAAATTAGATATCAAGATCTTTCCAACGCGTTTCTGCTCATACTTATAGGTTACGTGAGCTGCACGCAATGGTTCACCGAAGTCGGCAGGCTTAATCTCTTGTTATGCTGTCCAGATTCACGCGCTTTCCATCATCTTCTAACCCTTCTCCGACTACCTCCAAGTATCTCATTCTATTGTCTCCTGTATTTTGTCTGCGTTGATCACTCACCCGATAGCCCCCCCGCCTGTCTCGGCTCTTGTTACCACTGTCACTGGCTTTGCCTCGTCCCATCACCTTGACTACACCTCTCACCTGGTGAGCAGCACTGCTCGTTCTCCACCCACTGTGGGTGCTCTTGTCTTTCTCCTGGATGTCCTGGAGGACAAGCAGTTCGAGCATGGTTTCCTTGCGGACGCTGTTCCTCATCTCTGCACCATGCTGCTCGCCCTTGGGGGGTTCCAAACGCCTTTGACATCGCGATACCCGCACTCACGCTGAGGCAATCTTGGGACCTTGGGCTTTGTACTGGATAGCAGCCGAGGAGGTAGAGATGGAATCTTATAGGTCCAAATGCACCTACATCAATGCCGTCTCACCACCTGGGACGAACGTCGTCAGTGGCATGTGGCTCTATAAGGTGAAGCGGCCGCCAGGAGCACCACCAGTATTCAAGGCGTGCTACGTGGCAAGAGTCTTCAGTTTGGAGAGGCTTTTGACGGAGAGAGGGGGTAGAATTCTTCCAAACCTTTACTCCCACCCCAAACATACCACTCTTCGGGTGTTGTTGCACATTGCAGTCCAGCGCGACTACGAGTTGCACTCCTTGGACTCCTCCACCGCATTTTTTCACAGGATCCTGCACGAGTAGATCTGGCTGCGTCATTTGCCTACTTCACTGGTTCCTAGACCTAGTGGCAGCTGCACCGACTGGTCTACGGCCTGCGCCAGGCTCTCCCAAATGGCACGACACATAACGTACGACTCTAGCAGCGCATGAATTCTTTCTGTCGTATGCCGACCTGACGCTGTTCGCACGCCGCATCTTGACCCCGTACTTCATTCTGGTTTATGTTGATGACCTGGTCTTCGCAACTCCCAACCGATGCGCACTGGCTTCTGTGAAGGAGGAACTACAATGCAGACACACTTGCACTGACCTTTGTGAGTTGCAGCGCTGCCTTGGACTGCCCATCACTAGGGATAAGGCAGCTCACAACATTTTGCTGACGCTGTCACATATGGTCGAGCAAGTCCTTTCGCGGTTCCGCTACCTGTTCTCCAAGGTACAACTCACCCCCCTCGCCATGGATCATGGGCTCACGGCTCCACCTTCGGACGAGTCATTTGAGCCTAGTTGTCCATATCCTGAGTTGGTGGGTTGTCTCATGTATCTGATGACATGTACTCCCCCAGACCTAGATTTCCCTGTGTCCTGGTGCATGCGCCTGGGAAACACCAACCTTCTCACTAGATGGCTGCTAGGAGGGTAGCGAAGTATGTGGTGAGAACATCAGGCATGGGACTTGTCCTTGGAGGGAAGCAGCCAGTTACACTCACAGGTTTCTTGGAATCAACTCCTAATTTGCTATATCCTTGCATGTGGACTGGACTTGTGGCCTATGTGGTGATCTTGAGATCCACTCTGAGATTTGTTTTGTGCTTGTAAATTGGTCTTGTAACTGTTGCTTGTTTGTGCTGATAGGTTCTGTGACATGCGTGGTGACTTCGTAATCCACCCTAAGATTTGTGTTGCCTTTCACAGGACTACCGTCACCTAGACTATGGGGGTGTGTCAAACTATATCTTATATAGTTTATCTAGTTGTCGTCTAGGTGTTATTGCTTTCCCTATATTCCCTTGTACTTCACATTCTAGTCATTCTTTTTCTCAACAAAGGGTTGGGGGCGGTTGGGAAGGGTTGTAGGTGACCTTGAAGGGCTTTAGTCAGCTGTGAAGGGCGATAGGCGATTGAGAAGGACTGCGGGCGGTTGGGAAGGGCTGTTGGCATCAGAGAAGGGGCTGTAGGCGATTGTGAAGAGCTATATGCCGGGGGCGCAATTCTGGATAGGGGCGCGCGCTCTGGCTAGGGCACGCGGTTCTGGCTAGGAGCGCGCGGAGCTCTGGCCGGGGCACGCGCTGCTCTGGCTGGGGCGCGCGTTGCTTTGGCTAGGGCACGCACTGGTCTGGTTGGGGCTTGCACTGCTCTAGTGGGGGCGCGTGATGCTCTGGCTAGGGCGCGCACTGCTTTGGCTGGGACGCGCGCTGCTCTGGCAGGGCGCGAGCTGCTCTAGCTGGGGCACGCGCTGCTGCTCTGGCTGGGGCACGCTGCTCTAGCAAGGGCACGCAAAATTCTACCTGGGGCGGCTAGGAGGGAGGGCGCGCTACAGAGGAAGGTGAGGGTGTGCAATAGAGGTAACTGGCTAGAACAAACCTAGCGTAATACCATCTTCAACTCAAAGTTTCAAAAGTTACTAACTTAAGAAGGTTGGTTGGAGCAAGAGATGTGAGTAGCACACGAACGGAGGTGTCGAGATTTGTGGTCGCGGATCTTAGAGCCCGAGTACCTCGCGTTGGTAACCTGATCTTGAATGCGACGTACGAACTAGTTTGGAACAGTTTCGGACGGGCTTCAAATCATTGTGCGAAATCGTCACTGCTATCATTCTCGCTAGTACAGTAATTTCGCGTGGCAAAATCTATCTTGACAATTTGCCAAGTGAGTCAGTATCTACTGGGTCACTCACACCCAACCAATGTTAGGAAGGTTAAGGCAGTTTTGTGCTGTTTGGGACTTCATGTTTTAAAGTGTCAAGAAAGTTTATGTACCCCCTAACATGCAACTCACTACAGCCTATATACCGTATTCTCCCGGACATAACACCCTAGGGTATAGCTAAAAATATAGGGAAAAAATGGGGGGGTCTCCTCGTAGGAAAAGGCTACATAATACTTGGGCCTAATTATAAAGCACATTTGTTTTTAGCAGAAATGAAAGGAAACAAAATCAGGGGTCTGGCCTCACTCTTAGATTGTTGAACAGGGCCGCAAAACAGAGTCCTTGAGGATAACATCACTCTCCACTGGAATCTGCCACATGGCAAACTCCAGTGGGCCAACTGTGGCACTTTCGATGACAGCGGTGCGAACCTCGCGCAGCTTGGGCTCATGCACAGTACATGGGTGGAATCACGCATGGTGATGCGTTGTCACTGTACCTGTGACCTCTTGACTTGCGTTTGGTCACATCTAGGCTTTCTCACATGGGTCTCTGCTTTCCTTCGTTAAGGGCTCCATGCACGTTATTTACAAGTGCTCGGTAGGCTGTGAGAGCGGCTCCTTCCTGTGCTCGAATTATGTAGGTCTTTTCTACCATGGCGAGTGACACCATCCTGCTATAGTTCACAAGCATCGCTTCATCACCAGATTCTAGCAGTACGGTTGATAGGCGACAGCGGAATGTTACCGTTCAGTCTAGCGCTGCTACACGTGCACAGACGTCTCCTCGCCCTATCTTGCCCCAGCCGGATGCTCTCGGTAGTGCTTCTGCGTGGGATGAACCGAGCAGTAGCTCAGACCGTCCTCGCCCTACCCTTCCTCGAGTGGTTGTCCCACGCTTCCGGAGCATAACCGCGCGCAGGGACAGACGAAGTGCAACGCTGATGCAGACCCGCCATCCCCTTGCCACCGCATGACGAAACGCCAGCGTAATGCAATCTCCGCGAAGGAGAAGCTCCACTGGTTGAAGATGCAGTACTCCCAGCCCAACCTGTCTAATTGCGCCCTGGCGAAGCTCGCGAAGGTGCAGCCCTGCAAGAACCGCGAATGGAAGAAGACGAGGGAGCGGCTGAAGGTCGCTTTTAGCTGCCACTGTCGCCTCTTGGGAGGCGGCCGCAAGTCCAAGTACCCGTTTATGGAACGGACTGTCTACCGCCAGTTACTTAAACACCGAGGGAGGGCCTTGCCGTTTCGGTCAGTATGCTCCAGAAGTGGAGCGCCAAGTTCATGAAGCACAGGTTGCCCGGGGTCAACTAGCGCGCTTCAATTCGTTGGGCGAATCGTTTCCATGCGCGCTCGCATTTGGCGGGGCGGGTGAAGACAAAGATGGGATAGAAGCTGGCAGCGGGTAAGTGAAGTGTTATGATGCTCTTGTTTAACCCTTGGCAATGTTTAGCTAATGCTTCTCGTTGCTCTATTTGCAGATTGCAAGGCCAAGGTCGAGTCGTTTTGGTAGTTTGTGCACCAGATGTGCTCTCTGCATGACTACCCACTTGACCTCATAGTGAACGCAGATCAGACTCCACTTTTTCTTGAGATGACGGCGGAGCGCACGCTTGAAATGAATGGAGCACGAACGGTTCACGTACGAAGTGCGGGCTACAAGAAGGAGCGTGTTACTGTCATGCTGGCAGTAATGGCGGGTGGGCTCAAACTTCCACCATATGTGGTGTTCAAGCGCAAGACCGTCCCAGAAGTGCCCATTTCTTCCGGTAAGTTGTCCATGTTTGCAAAGTTAGACAATGCTCTTGCCTTGTACACTTCGCAACCGAAACTAACTCTCCCGTGTTGTTTGGTAGGAGTGGTGGTCCATGCACAAGAGAAGGGGTGGATGGACGAAGCATTGGTGCAGGACTGGATCACCCAGGTGTTGGTGCAGTTTCCGAAGCCCCTGCGTGAAACAACCGTACGCCACAAGGAGGCCTTAGTTGTGCTCGACTCCTACCACGGCCACTTGACCGAGGATGTCGGGCAGACCATGCGGATGTTTAGGCTGTCAAGGGTTGTTATCCCAGGGGGATGCACACCGCTAGCGCAACCTTTGGATGTGTCGGTGAACCGCGCATTCAAGTGCGGTGTGCGTCATCGCTTCAGTGTTAGGTTAGTTGAAGCCATCAGATCCGCTTGTGTAACTTCGTTAATATATCTTCATACACACTGCTGATTCACATTCGTGATTGTTTACCCCGCCCCGTTCCTCAGGCAATCTCAAGAAGCCGCCTGCAGAGTTAATGCTCCGCTGGATCGACGAAGCAATCTCAAAGGAGCTCGTGAAGAAGGCGTTCGTCACTTGTGGGATCTCCACCCCAATCGTTGGCAGCAAAGACCACCTCATCCTTGCCCACATGCGAGACAAGGGTGAGGTGGAGGTCCTTGACGATGTCAACGACCTGGAGACGACGAGCTCGTCGTCAACCTCTTCTACGCCGAAGTCCCCATGCCGGCCGAGGAGGTGCAGACGGCGGCACAGGAGGATAACGCCGCAGAGGAGGACGTAGAGGCGGCGGCGGCAGAGGAGGAGGGGGTTGTGCTTGAAGAAGGCGGGGAGGCAGAAGTGTGCAGCAATGACGACTGGTGGCGCCCCGGCCGCTATGACGGGGAAGAGTGTGAAGAGTGGCACGCAGGGGACGATTCAGAGTAGAAAACACCTTGTAGAGCTCTCTTAGGGTGAAATTGTTGATGTCTAGGTGCTTGCGCAATATTTTACCTAGAAGTGTTAAAAACTAGACATAAGAATGATGGAACTAGATCAGATTTGGGTACAAATATGAAACCCTAAAAGTTATTTACCCCATATTGGCAACCCCACTACAGCCTACGCATATATAACCTATATAGCTTGACACACCCCCATAGGCAAAGTGGGGGAGAACAAGGGGTCACAAGACCAGTCAAGAGAAGCAAAGCAAGCTCAGGGTGGAACACAACTTCACCACAAACTGAGCACAAGCAAAGGGCCACAAGGCCAGTTCACATGTAGAGGTATATATGCAACAACAACAGAACAGTGATCACTACCTAGCAAGAGCAAGCATGCAGATATATATATATAAATATATATATATATAGATCACAGTACAGGCAAGTCTACAGCAAGTGCGGAAACGTAGGCACAAGGCCTAACAAAGTACAAAAGCGCTGATGATCACCAGACGGAAGTGCCTTGGTGAAGATATCAGCAGTGTTGGCCCGAGTGGCCACGTAAGCAAGACGAAGCTGACCACGCTGCTGCAACTCTCGAGCCAGGAAGTAACGCAGAGCGATGTGCTTCGTTCTGTGCTCCAGTCTGTGCTCCTGACACAAGGCAATGGCGGCCTTGTTGTCGACGTACAGAACTGGAGGAGAACGAGGCCTCTCTCCCAAGTCGGTCAGCAGGTAGGTGAGCCAGCGTAACTCCTGTGCAGCCATGGCTGTGGCGTAGATCTCAGCCTCACAACTGGAGCTGAGAACAGAAGACGAGCGCGTAGACCGCCACGAAACAGAGCCAGAGCCAAGGCTGAAGGTGTAACCCTGTGACGACCGCTGCGTAGCCTGGTCATTAATCCAAGAAGCGTCAGAGTGTCCAGTGAGGACAACGTCGCTCCGTCCTCCAAGCACGAGCCCCATGCCCGATGTACTGCACAAGTAACGCAGTACCCTCTTCGCAGCATCCATGTGCACCTTTCGGTGTCGACCAGGAGCCACGTAGCGAGCCAAACTGCCAAGAGGGTACGCGAGGTCAGGTCGAGTGCAGGTCATCAGGTACATGAGGCAGCCCACTCGACTCTGCGGACTCGTCCGAAGGTGGAGCTGAGAGCGAGTGACCTGTAGCTAGAGGAGTGGACTGTGGGGAGGACCAGGTGAAGCCGAAGCGCTGAAGGACCTGCTGCACCATGTGTGACTGAGTCAGTGTGATGGTGCGGCGTGCTCTGTCCCGGGTGATCTGCAAGCCAAGGTAGTTGCGCAGCTCACCCAGGTCAGTGCACATGTGTCTCTTCTGCAGCTCCGACTTCACTAGGGCGAGAGCCTCAGTGTCAGCTGTGGCAAAGACCAAGTCGTCGACGTACATGAGGATGTAGAACGGCGGCAGCGAAGTGTCGGTGCACAGAAACAGCGACGGGTCAGCAGTCGAAGGAGCGAACCCAAGAGCCGCAAGTGTCCTCCTCAGTGTGTCGTGCCACTCACGAGGCGCCTGGCGGAGACCGTAGACTGGCCGCCGGAGGCTCCACTGGGTACCAGGAGGGAACGACCCAGTGAAGCCAGGTAGGCGGCGCAGCCAGATCTCCTCGTGCAGGCTGCCCTGTAAGAAGGATGTGCTGAAGTCAAGAGAGTGAAGCTCGTAGTCACACTGAGCGGCAACGTGCAGCAGCACCCGAAGAGTGGTCATCTTCAGGGTGGGGGAGAAGGTCTGGAAGAAGTCAACTCCCTCTTGCTGACTGAAGCCTCTAGCAACGTAACAAGCCTTGAAGACAGGCGGAGAACCCGGCGGCCGCTTCACCCTGAAAATCCACATGCCATCGACGATGGTCGCGCCAGGGGGGGGGGGGGAAGCTAATCGACGTAAGTGCTTGTGGACTTCCAGGATGCCATCTCTGCGTCCATGGCTGCCTGCCATTGAGAGGAGTACTCACCTGCGATCGCCTCAGCGTAAGAGCGCGGGGTGGGGATGTCTGGTGCATCCGGGTCTCCCTTAGGGGCAAGCAGCATGGCCACGAGATGAGGCGCAGCGGCGGCAAGAAGTCAAGGTCCTCGTGCCTGTCCTCAAGGACGTCCGTGCCAAGAGCACACTCACCCCCGACGGACGGAGGACAGAGAGACTCAGACTCAGCAACAAGACTAGCAGCGTAGTCCAGACGACAGGCAGCAGCAAAGTCAACAAGCTCAGCGACTAAGGCAGACGCACCAACAGACTCAACCGGCTGACGCTGACGAGGAATACGACGACCGGTACGACCACGACGAACAGGAGAGACAGGACGCGACGCAGGCTCACGACGCTCAGCAAGACCTCCTGTCTGCTCAGTGTAAGGAGAAGGAGCAGGCAGCGGGGAGCCAGGCTGTAACGGAAGACCAGTAGAAGACGGGAGACTAAGAACCTGGCGAAGCACAGAGTCAGGCGGTGGCTGAGACGACGGAGACGGCGGAGCGAAGAACAGTCGCGTCGGTGCAGTGCCACCAGCACCAGCAGCTCCAGCACCTCCTGCAGCTCCAGTACCCCTAGTAGAGCCAGCACCTCCAGCAGCTCCAGTACCTCCAGCAGCTCCGGCACCCCCAGCAGCTCTAGAACCTCCAGCGCCAGTACCTCCAGGACCAGCTCCACCAGCAGCAGCACCCCTAGAACCGGCACCTCCAGTCCCAGGGTCTCCAGCCTCAGTGTCTCCAGCAGCAGCACCCCCAGACGCAGCACCTCCAGCCCCAGCAGCTCCAGTACCTCCAGTACGAGCACCTCCGCGACTAGCGACTCCAGCACCTCCAGTAGACAAAGGACCAGCACCACTCCTAGCTCCAGCGACGTCAGCAGAAGCACCTGCAGCTGCAAAGCCCTGAGCTCTAGCAGCGCGACCCTGACGGCGACCGTACCACTCGTGCAGCTGCTGTGAGAGGAGAGGCACACGCGGACGAAGGCGGCCACTCCAAGGAGACCGCGCACTAGAGGGCAGTCGCAGTACCCTCAGGCGCCGCACCCTCAGACTCAGCACCCCCAGGCTCCTCACGCTCAGGCTTAGCACCCTCAGGCTCTTCACGCTCAGGCTCAGCACCCTTAGACTCGACCAGCACCCCCAGACTCAGCAACCCCAGGCTCCTCACGCTCAGGCACAGCACCCCCAGACTCCGCAACCTGAGAAACACCAGAAGGAGCAGGACCTAGAGCAGGGAGGGGGGCTACCTGGGGGGGACCTGGAGCGAGAAAGAGCAGCGGGGGGGGGGGGCGAGGGGCAGTGCGGTAGGGAAAGAGACGGTAAAAGGGGACTGACTCGTCAAAAGTGACGTCCTGAGACGCAAAGACACGGCGCGAGGTGGGGTCGTAAAACTGCCAGCCAGGCGCGTCAGGAGGAAAACCAAGGAAGACGCAGGGAATGGCGCGAGCAGAGAGCTTGTCCGCGGTGAGATCGCGGACAAAGGCACGAGCACCCCAGACCCGGAAACGCGACGCATCGCCAACCTCCCCCGTCCACAGCAGTGTGGGCGAGGTCTCCGGCAAGGAGACACGGGGCCAGAGGTTGAGCAGGTGCGCGGCGTACCAGACCGCAAACGGCCACAGAAAATGGGGAGCCGCCGCATGGATCATGGAGGTACGAGCAACCTCCATGACTAAGCCAATGCGGCGCTCAGCAACCCCATTCTTCTGCGGAGAGGCCGGAAGCGTGAACGACTGGCGGATGCCGTGCTCCTCACAGAAGGCTCGCAAGAGGTCGGAGGTGAACTCACCACCTCTGTCAAAGTGCAGACGCAAGACAGGAAAGTCCCGCTCGAACCGCTCGCGGAGCTGGAGACGAACAGTGGGGAAGACCATGGTGTAACGCGTGTAGTCGTCGACAACCAGCAGGAAGTACCGCTCGTGGCCCTGTCCCTGGACGCGGGCTGGGCCCCACACGTCCAGGTGGAGAGTCTGCAGCGGAGCCTCTGTGAGAGGGAACGAGGAGGCGGCGCAGGCGAGGGAGGGAGGGCAGGCAGAGACCTGGGAAGACCAGAGACCAGGGAGCGAGAGTGCATGCCACGAAGGCGAGGCAGGGAGGGGTGACCAAGGCGGTGGTGCCACAGGAGAGTGTCGTGCGACAGGCGGCGACACTCACACTAGGTAGCTACCTGAGCAGACGCGTACAGCTGTGGAGACAAAGGGGTGTAGCGTGAAATAGTGGTGAGGGTGTACAGACTGGACCCAGGCTCACGAGTGAACGTGGCCAGGTGGCGGCCAGTCTTGGAGCACGTGAGGATCGCCACACGCTGTCCTCCAGGAGTCCAGGTGTCAACCCAATTATCCTGAAGGACGGCGTTGCTCACCAGGTTCGTAGAGAACGAGGGGATGTGGAGACCTGACAGCTCACCAGACGGGACCGCCGGGCACGGAAGCACAGTCGTGGCTCGTGCAAGCACTGGGCCCCCAGAGGGGTCAGCCAGTAAGACACGGACCGGTGCATGGATGGGAGAGACTGTGGTGCTGTCGCGAAAGAAACAGCGGGAAGCACTTGAGTCAAGTGTAAACGTGTGCAAGGCCTGAGCCGACGCAGTACGAGGGGGAGCAGACTCACTAGCACCTAGGGCTGCAGCCCCTATACCTGGATCATGCAGCATACACCGGTAGCAGTCACCCTCAGCACTAACAGTCAATGCATACATGGCAGCAAGAATAGCATCATAGTCAAGATCAAAGATAGGAACACCACGCCTAAGCAGGTCTGCCCAGTTGGGCAACTCAGTAGCCGCAGGAAACTTAACGTGCCAGGCGTCGCTAAGCCGAGCAAAGCAGCGATACTCAGTGTGAAGACCATTGCATGGGCGACCAGCGCGGGGACCTGCGCGAATGATATAGGGGCAGTGACCAGGACCCCCAGAAACCCGACGCCGTGCATACCAGTCATGGAGCTGCTGAGACGTGGGGGCCTGGCGCTGTCGCTGTGGCTGCGGCTGCTGCTGCTGCTGCTGCTGCTGCTGCTGCTGCTCCTGCGGCTGCTGCTGCTGCTGCTGCTGCCCCTGGCCACCACTGCTGCCACCACCACTGGCTCCTCCCCCACTACCGCCGCTGCCACCGCCACTGCTCCCCCGGTACCACCGCCGCCTCCACAACCACCTCCACCACCCCGACCACCCCCACCTCCTCCACCTCCCCCGCCGCCTCCACCACCGCCCCCTCCACCGCCACCTCCACCTCCCCTGCCAGCCCCTCTGCCCCTGGTGCTGCGGCGCTTCCCACTAGGAGCGGAAGCAGCCCCAACCTCCTCAGAACCTAGGAAGTCGACAACAACACCAGCAGAGGCGTAGGAGGGGGCAAGGGGGGAGGGGGAGCACCCCTCAAAGAGGGGAGTGCGAGGAGTGCCACGAGCAGCACCGACAGCACGAATGTTCTTCTAAGCTGCTAGAAGGTGCTTCTCGAAGTCGTCAACGTTGAGAGCGGTAGGGTCTAGAGCGAGAAAGTGGTCCCTGACTGAGCGAAGAGTGTCAGGGAGGCGGGTGACGAGGAAGTAGAGCGTAAAGTACATCGGAGGAGTGTTCTTGGCGAGGAACTCGTCGGTAAGAGCGGTACGATAAAGAGTGTCACTAGCGCGCAGGTGAGCGATGAGGTCCTCAGCAGTGTGAAACGAGGACAGGTCGGGGAACAGGTAGGGTAACATGAGACGGCCTAGCGCTGCAGTGGCCGGGGAGGAGTAGCGCGCAACTACAGCGTCGTACAGGGCCTTAGCAGTCTTGTGCTGGCTAAAATGCGCGCGCTCAGTGATCGGCAGATGATTGCGAATAGCGAGGCGCGCAGCAGCATCGCGAGTCTGCCACTGTGAGCGGTCGAGAGCAGGAGCATCGTCAGTCGGAGCAACGGCAGTGCCAGACGCGTGAACGAACAGTGAAACGTCCTCTTTGGCATCAGTCATAAGAAACAGTTGTAGATCGTTGAGCCAGGTGGCGAATTCTATCGGGCGACCGTCAGGCTCAAATGCAAGAACGTTAAACGTCGCCATAATTGCAGTGCAGTCAGAGGCAGTAGGGGAGACTGTGCGCGAGGCCGCAAAGTGAGCGCGCAAGCAGCAAGGGCGGCACGCAAAGCAGCCGCAGGCAGCGCAAGCAGTGCGCGGGGGAGCAGCAGGCCGCGTGCAGGCTGCAGCGGTGCGGCGCAAGCAGGTAGGGCGGCGCGCGGGCTGTAGTGGGCCGCGCGCGGGCGGCTAAGGCGCAGTGCGGGCTGCGGGCGGTGCGCGGGGCAGCAGCGGGCTGCACGGGCTCGGTGCGGGCTGCGCGGGGTAGCAGCGGGCCGCGTGCGGGCTGCGCGGGCTCAGCGTGGGCTGTGCGGGGCAGCAGCGGGCCACGCGCGGGCTGCGCGGGCTCGCGCGGGCTGCGCGGACGGCACGCGGGGCTGCTGCGGGCCGCGCGCGGGCTGCGCGGGCTCGGCGCGGGCTGCGCGGGCAGTGCGCGGGGCGGCATCAAGGCGCGCGCGGGCTGCAAGGGCGACGCGCGCGGGGCAACAGCAGACAGCAGGCAGCAGGCTGCAGACAGCAGGCAGCGCGCGTGAATTAGGTCTGCGCGCGAAGCAGCAGCAGACAGCGCAGTCAGTAGACAGCAGGCAGACGGCGCGCGCAGCGCAGCACGTCACAGTCACAGTCACAGTCGTGGGGTAGCGGTAGGTGGGCCCGAAAAAAAGACGGACCTACTGCTCTGAAACCATGTCAGAAACTAGAGACAGGAATGATGGAACTAGATCAGAGTTGGGTACAAATATGAAACCCTAAAAGTTATGTACCCCATATTGGCTACCCCACTACAGCCTACACAAATATGGCCTATATAGTTTGACAAGTAATACCTATATTTTCACCTGTGTGGAATGTAAGCGAAATTAGCATTTTTCCCGCCCATGATCCCCTCCCCGGCGAGAATCGGCCAAAAAGGGGGTATAGTAGAAACGAGGTCGCCCATAGTACCCACCCTGCACAAGCTACCTGAGGGGTGTACAATTTTGGCGGGTGTTATGTCCGGGAGGATACAGTACTAATGTCAATATAGTTTGACGATGATGGTAAATTCGACAAAACAACCACACTAAAAAACACCAAGGTGCACAAAATAATTTCTGCTGCGCATATGATGGTAGGTAAGCACAGGCTCCCGGCATGTCCGTGGCCTGAGGGTAGTGCTCTAAACAATTGAACTGCTGGACATGTAAGTACTTTTTGTTACCTCAAAAGACGTACTGTAGTGTCAAATGTTATAGCCTGTTGTGGGTCATGCTAGATGGGGTACAAACAGTAAGGGTTAGGCATATGTACCCCAACCCAAT
Organism: Closterium sp. Yama58-4; assembly: GCA_947470075.1. Classification (NCBI taxonomy): domain Eukaryota; kingdom Viridiplantae; phylum Streptophyta; class Zygnematophyceae; order Desmidiales; family Closteriaceae; genus Closterium; species Closterium sp. Yama58-4. The sequence goes on along the minus strand of CANIUD010000015.1, from coordinate 2,402,163 downwards.
CAATCCTACTCATTCCGCTGTATTCTGTTTCTGAGATGGTATCAGCAGTAGGTTCGCCGTTCCTAGGCCCCGCCCAGTATCCGCCGTTCCTAGGCCCCGCCCAGTATCCGCCGTTCCTAGCCTTAGGCCGTCTCTAGCCTTGGCGTACCTCCCTTCCCTCCCCGTCTGCCCTATTCGCACTAGCCAGCCCGTATGCCAACGCCCTAGCCAGCCCGCACGCCAGCGCGCACGCCAGCGCGCACGCCAGCGCGCCACGCCAGCGCGCACGCCAGCGCGCCACGCCAGCGCGCACGCCAGCGCGCCACGCCGACGCGCACGCCAGCGCGCTACGCCAGCGCGCACGCCAGCGCGTCACGCCGACGCGCACGCCAGCGCGTCACGCCGAGCGCGCAGCGCCACTCCGCTACCCGCCGCGCCGCCCGCCGACCCGCGCGCCGCGCCGCCCGCAGGCCAGCGTGCCGCGCCGCCCGCAGGCCGCGCCGCCCCCGCCAGCCAGCGCACCACGCCGCTCACCAGCCAGCGCGCCGCGCCGTCTGCAAGCCAGCGCGCCGCGCCGCCCGCCAGCCTGTGCACCGCGTCACTCGCCTGTCCGCATGCCGTGCCGCCTGCCCGCCTGCACGCCTGCGCGCCTGCTCACACGCCTCTGACTGTCTCACCCTCCCGCGGCTGGCAGCCGCGTTCTCTCACTTTCGCCCCCTATGGCGACCTCCCGAGTTCTTCGCTTTGACCCTGAGGGGAGACCTGTTGACTTTAGTACGTGGCTTACGCAGGCGCAGCGCCACCTTAAGAGCCAGCGGCAGGATGGCGTGCACCTGTTCGCGCACGCGTCCGGCACTCAGACCGCCCCTCCGCAGCCTCAGCCGCTGCCCACTACCCCACCGCCTACTTCTGAGCAGGAGGCCGACTACCAGCGCCAGCTCCTCGCTCGCGACGTGTGGGAGTCTCGTGACGCCGCTGCCTGCCTCGCCCTGACCGACCTTCTCCCGCCGACAGAGGCAGTCCACTTCGCTCAGGTCGAGTCTGCTGCAGATCTGTATAAGGCTATTGTTGCTCGCTACTCTACTCCCTCCTCTGCGTCGCTCAGTCGCCTCCTCGTACCCTTTATCTACCCTGACCTCGCCTCCTTTGAGACTGTCTCTGACCTCGCTACTCACCTGCGCTCCCTTGACGCTCGCTTTCGCGCTGCTTGCACTGAGGACCAGCTTGCCCTTGCCCCGCCCCCTATGTGGCTCACTATTCACTGGCTAGTCACTCGCCTCCCTGACCGCCTAGCCACAGCCCGCGACGCGCTTCTTCTGAAGCACCCCACTGAGCTTACCATCGATCTTCTTGAGACTGCTCTCTCAAAGATCAAGAGTAACCTCCTCACCGTTGCCTCTGCCTCTTCCGCGCCTCCTCCTCGTCTTTTTGAGGGGTGCGCGGTACCACAGCTTCCCACCTTCTCTGCCTCCCTTGCCACTCCCACGTCTTCTGCCTCTGAGGAGACGGCGGCTGTTTCTGTCTCTGGCGGACAGAAACGTGGCAAGGCCGGCAAGAAGGGCGGGAAGGGCGGCGGGGGTACTGGCGGGAGGTGGTGCGGTAGTGGCTGTTGTGGGTGGCGGTGGAGCAGGTGGTGGGAGTGGTGGTGGGGGTGGCTCGGGACCTGACGGCCCTCCTTTGGACGATGGAGTTTTCACTGGTGGTGAGGGGTTCCAGCAGCAGCAGCAGCCGACTCCTCAGCAGCTGCCACCGCCTGGACAGCAGCAGCGGCAGGGACAGCAGCAGCAGCAGCGACAGGGCCAGCAGCAGCGCCTACCGCAGCAGCAGCCTCAGCAGTGGGGCCCTCCGCAGCAGTGGGGCCCTCAGCAGCAGTGGAGGTCTGCGGGTCCCCCGAGCACTGGGCGCAGTGGCGCCCCCTCCAGTCGGGGACCTCGCGCGGCCGGCCGCGACGTTGGTCCCTGTGAGTACTGGATCCTTACGGGTCCTCGTAGGGACTCGTACTGTGGCTGCCCCAACCACTCTGCTGCACGCTGCTTCAGTCGTCTCGATGACCTCTACCTCCTGCACCACGGCCCCTCCGCTCCCCCGCCGCCACGCTGGGGGACGCTTCTTGCTCGTGGTATTGCTGTTTTTGATATGACTATGGATGATGCTAGGTCATATGCCATGTATGCTGATGTTGAC